>CM062296.1:701854110-702460801 GCA_031216915.1 Pictodentalium vernedei
TATTTTTAATACAAATTTATATTTTGCAATTTATATATGGAATATCAGGCCTCGCAAATTCGGAGTAACCTGATTTCCGTAACTGATATCGCACCTAAAATAAATCCGCGCAAAACGCAAAAGATGGGGAGGTGTAGTAACACTGGAGTCTGGCGTTATGGGGGCCCGCCGATTTTCCATAATTGCTTTAGAGCAGGATTCCCTTACGGTCTTACATGTGAGGACAGCGAGGCCTTCACTGCAAGTCAAATCCTGCCAAAGAGAATCCTGGCTTGAGGTAATTAGCCGAAATGAGAAAAAATCGGCGAGGCTCCTATAATGCCGGGCAAGGTTTCCAAAGCTAACACTATGTATGTGCATTCACAAAACCGAAATGTTTTGCTTGCACACTAAGTTACAAACTTTCACTTTCAGAAGCCTTTCCTAGAATTTCAGACGAACTTCGACTAAGATTCTAATTTCCAGGAAAGGCTTTGACAGTAACCGGTCACCCAGGTTATTCTATCTGCTCCCTCATTACAACACCATTGCCGATTTTGGTATACCAAGGGTCAAAATGCTGTTTTTGATGCAAAGTGATAATTTTTTTAATTGTTAAGGATGAAAATGTTAATATGTTTTCACTTGTTTGTTTGGGAAAATTGCCTTTTTTAAACGAAAGTAGTGAGTAAATATTTGGTTACACACTGAATTAATTATAGTAATTGCTCCTGAAAATTTTCTTTAATGACATCAAGTTGAATTATTGATGATAATCGCCAGCGGCCATTCTGTACATGTTGGGTGAATTAATACCAAAACGTGGGAAGGTGGATTTTCCACCCGGAAATAGTGTTTTATTACAGGTGACCTTATATCGCATTTTTTGTGATTTGTAGGGCTGATTGATTGAATAAATAAATCAATTCCCATTGCCCTTTATTCCAAAACATTTTCTCTGAAATTTACTTTGAATATGTATGTTCAATTAAAACCTGAACCATCCAGAATTCACAATTTTGAGATGGCATCCCCAGGGCGGATCCAGAGGGGGGGGGGGGGAGCTAGGGGACTAGCCCCTCTCCCCTCCCCGAGCCCACTAAAATAGTCGTGCTCTTATTCCACACAATCTTGTCCTATAGCGCACCTCCTTAACTAAAGACATCACGTTGCCAAATAAGAGACATGATTCTCTTTTAGAATTCGCAGAATATCGGTTATTAAAAGACCTGACGACAGTCACGTCTGAAAGTATCCACTGTCTGCAAAATCGATAGTCGAAAGCGGGATGCTACGGTGGCTGATTTAGGTCACTCAAATATTTATTTTTATCTCGTTATAACGAGATACGATCTCGTTATAACGAGAAAACATCTCGTTATAACGAAAAAACATCTCGTTATAACGAGAAAGTATCTCGTTATAACGAGAAAACATCTCGTTATAACGAGAAAGTATCTCGTTATAACGAGAAAAGATCTCATTATAACGAGAAAAGATCTCGTTATAACGGGATAGTATCTCGTTATAACGAGAAAACATCTCGTTATCTCGAGATAAAATCACGTGACTCTGATGACATGAAACATATAGCCCCACCACCAAAACAGTTTATACATCTCGCGGGTGTTTTCAATATTCTGGATGTAATACATGGGGTAAACACCTACCCACCCCCACCCCAAGCATCCCAACCATGCCGTGAAATACCGCTCCTCTCCCTCGCACATGTTGTCAACGATAATTACGATAAGCGCATATAACTCTCATACCAATAAACACAGAAAATGAGATGGAATTCACACAAACAAATGAAACTATAGCGTAATAAACTCGCTGCCCCCCCCCCCCCCCGCCCCTCCCCCACACCGTACGTGGAACACTTTTTCGACACACGGCACTCAAAACACGACTATAGCCTCAGCCCCAAAACAGTGTACATATCTTACGCGTGTGTTTAATACTGTGGATGTAATACACGGGAAACACTCCTACCCCTCTCCTTCCCAAAGCATCCCACCAATGCCCGCGAAATACAATCCCCTCCCCCTCGCACATGTTGTAAAAGATAATTACGACAAGTGTATTTAACGCTTATACTAATAGAACAAGGACAGGGACGTGAGAAGGTAAAAATATTGGGAGAGGGGTATCAAGGCGGAGATCCATGCAAAAGGGGCACCCATTGTGCCGACAGTAGCATGATTCGAGTCGCGCAGTGGCGAGGTGGGGGAGAGCACCAGATGTTGTATCCCCTTCTCGTTGGCGGGGTCCGGGGGCCCTTCCCTGGAAAAATTTTGAAAAATATGAGGGCCAAAACTCGCGTTCTCAGTGATTCTGAGGCCGCTGTGACACTACCAATTCGAATTCTTTGCTCGTTTCGTAATTAGGCGCGCTTCTGAATTTATCCGTTTGGTCAACCTCTTTTGGACTGACTTCAAACATCTCCACGAGTTTAATCGGGACCATGGGTTAATAATTTTTTGATTTTTTTTTTTTTTTTGGGGGGGGGGGGGGGAGTGGGGTGGTAAATATCCCCATTACATCCCCCCCCCCCCCCGGTTTAACGCCACTGAGAAAGGATGGAAAACGGAAAAATGAGATGGAATTCACACAGACAAATTAAACAACAAAAGCGTAATAAACTTATTGCCACCCCTCCCCACATCCTTCCCTCCACACACAAGGAGAGATTTATTTATTTATCTATTTATTTATTGGAATTTGACGACTCTTTCAGCAGCCAGGGTCATGTCGTGTAATGTAGTTCTACGGGTGGAGGAAGAACTGAAGAATCGGAGAGAACCACTGAGCACCGGCGAGCAACCGTCGAACTCTCCAACGTACTAACCCGGCAGAATTTGAGTTACATATAGAGTTCTAACGCAAGTTGAAGACGACAGTATATAGCTTCACACAAGTGACTTTAAACACCAATAAATAATTAAATAAATTCCCTATACCAGTGATGACTACATGTATAGTCGTCATGCTTCATATTCCATGTTCAGCTCAATCTGTCAGTGAACAAAATCAGAAGTTTATTGAAAAACTTAGTGCTGAAGCGGCAGGGGTGGGGGGGGGGGGGGGGGTGGGGGTGGGAGGGTTGACATCCCATCCAATAACATTGACCTCCACCCCACACCCACAAAAATTAAACTGCCACTTATAATTCCCAAACCTCCCTTCTCTCAAGATGCCCAGAATGGGCCCCAGAGCTTTATAATTTGAAAAAAAATCACCCCCGGACTCCACCAATGGGAGGGCGTACCTCCCAAACTCTCCGTCCCCTGCCTCAAACCTCGAGACATGCCCGTGGTATGTCGTTCTCGACCCTCGCGATATTACTCCCCCCCCCCCCAACACACACACAATTTGGGATCCTAGCTCTACACAGTAAAAAACAATTTTCTAGAGCTTCAGTATTCATACATTGCATGATTGTTATATTATTGACACCATTTAATTCTATTTGTAAGAAGTGCACAAGTTATCGGTATACCGTATATAATGGCCTAATCATGATAACCCTTTTACCCACCGCAGCGACACAAACCGTCCGTGTAATATACAAAATTCGCCACTCAAAATTTATGTTCATAATTTTTTCTCCCAAACCATAGTTTATGATATCGCATCGAAAAGAGCTCGACGAGCTCGTTCAAATGAGTGTCATAAGCCGTTCCGTTTGGAAGAAAAAAATGAATTTCATTTATTTTATTTTTGTATAAAAATAATTGTGGGCCTACTGTTGTCTTCAACTTGCGTTTGGTAAAAGGTTAATGACGCCATAATGTGTTCCCACGACAAACATGTACAGCTACCTACTATATAATTATGAGATCGCGGTAGCTCATTTGTTAGAGTATCGAGCTTGAAACATAGAGATCGACAGGTTCGATTCTGACCCGCGTTGTGTCTTTAGGACAAAACACTTGATCCCAATTGTTCACGTGGCCTGACGTGGGGTCACGGTGGCATTATGTGCTAGGGGGGGGGGGGGGGATTGCACGTCGATGGTGCACGTGCCTTCAACCGCTCTAACTCTAATTCTGTCGGGTTAGTATGTTGGAGAACTTGACGGTTGCTCGCCGCTGCTCAGTGGTTGTCTCCGGTTCTTCCTCCACCAAGGGAACTACCCTACATGACATGCCCCTGGCTGCTGAAAGCGTCGATAATAAATAAATCTCTCCTTGTGTGTGTTGGTGGGGGGGGGGGGGGGGGGGAGGCAGTAAGTTTATAAGGCTATAGTTGTTTAATTTGTCTATGAAAATTCCATCTTATTTTCTGTTTTTCATCCTTTCTCAGTGGCGTTAAAACCGGGTAGGGGGGGGGGGGGCGGTAGGGGGTATTTACCACCCCCACCCCACCTCTTCAATAAAAAAAATTATTAACCGATGGTCCCGATTAAACTCGTGGAGATGTTTGAAGTCAGTCCAAAACAAAACACAAACGAAGAAAGTTAACCAAGCGGATAAATTCAGAAGCGCGCCTAATTACGAAACGAGCAGAGAATTCGAATTGGTAGTGTCACAGCGGCCTCAGAATCACTGGGAAAGCGAGTTTTGGCCCTCATAGTTTTCAAAATTTTCCCAGGGAAGGGCCCCCGGACCCCGCCAACGAGAAGGGGATACCACATCTGGTGCTCTCCCCCACCTCGCCACTCGAATCATGCTACTGCCAGCACAATGGGCGCCCCTTTTGCATGGATCTCCGCCTTGATACCCCTCTCCCAATATTTTTACCTTCTCACGTCCCTGTCCTTGTTCTATTAGTATAAGCGTTAAATACACTTGTCGTAATTATCTTTTACAACATGTGCGAGGGGGAGGGGATTGTATTTCGCGGGCATTGGTGGGATGCTTTGGGAAGGAGAGGGGTAGGAGTGTTTCCCGTGTATTACATCCACAGTATTAAACACACGCGTAAGATATGTACACTGTTTTGGGGCTGAGGCTATAGTCGTGTTTTGAGTGCCGTGTGTCGAAAAAGTGTTCCACATACGGTGTGGGGGAGGAGCGGGGGGGGGGGGGGGGCAGCGAGTTTATTACGCTATAGTTTCATTTGTTTGTGTGAATTCCATCTCATTTCTGTGTTTATTGGTATGAGAGTTATATGCGCTTATCGTAATTATCGTTGACAACATGTGCGAGGGAGAGGAGCGGTATTTCACGGGCATGGTTGGGATGCTTGGGGGTGGGGGTGGGTAGGTGTTTTCCAATGTATTACATCCAGAATATTGAAAACACCCGCGAGATATATAAACTGTTTTGATGGTGGGGGCTATATGTTTCATGTCATCAGAGTCACGTGATTTTATCTCGAGATAACGAGATGTTTTCTCGTTATAACGAAATCTTTTCCCGTTATAACGAGATACTATCTCGTTATAACGAGATGTTTTCTCGTTATAACGAGATCCTTTCTCGTTATAACGAGATACTTTCTCGTTATAACGAGATGTTTTCTCGTTATAACGAGATGTTTTCTCGTTATAACGAGATCGTATCTCGTTATAACGAGATAAAAATAAATATTTGAGTGTCCTATCAATGAAGCGAAGTATAAAAGAATATTTTGTCGCCACAAGGCCAAAGAAATGATATTTTCCTGGTATCATTATTTTTACATCGCATACCCCAAGCTTGAAGTTAATTTTAATGGGGAGCCAATATTTCCAGTCGCGTATGTTTCCCAGTTCTAATTTTATTGAGGGCTTCTGGCATTCGCCGGGTCAACTCAACTAACCATTCGCCCGAATCTGCGAATGACCAGTTGAGTTGACCGGTCGAGTTTCTCATTGTGGCAGTCTCTTTCTGTCTTTCTCTTTCTCTCTCAGACGCACACACATTTACTTGACGTATACCAAAATTCCGATATAAATTCTTATCTCTTGGGTTCCTTTTCAAATTATGTCATGGCTGCTTCTCAGCAGTCGTGACATAATTTGTCAAAGAATTTAAAATGATATAACCGATCTGAAAATCAGCACCAAAAGAGTCAGTGGCAATATTGGCCCAATAGACCAAGAATGCCAACAGTTTCTCAAATTTGTTGCCACTATACAGCCAGAAAATGTAAGGTAAAAGAGGTTTCTTGTTTCTGTGTTTCCGACGATTGATGTTCCCATGATGTCAAAAATCACTTATCTGTCGTGGACAAAATATGACAGTCACCTCTTCGCGAAAGTCACTTTCGCAAATAGGTGACTGTCATATTTTGTCCACGACAGACTAGCTTTATGACCAGAAGCAGTATGTGACAGTGTATGTAATGTATGGTTTGATAATTTTAACTTTTACAACGAAAATGTGTTTTGAATTTCATTTCATCATATTCAATTGGAGGCCAGAATGCATTTAGAAGCCACCTCAGAGCACCTGGAAATCACAAATTGTCTGAGAGGAGACCCCCCTCACAAACGCACGTCCCTTCGGCACAGGTGACTGATGCCAGGACTCTGTCCGATCACGTCAGTCCCCCCCCCCCGTATTTTAATTCCACAATCCGCCCATGCATCCTGTAAATATCTGTGTTGCAAATGACTTTTTTTTCTTAATCGTTGCTAATTACAATTCATAGAAAAGCTCTCTGATAGTGTTTCTCGGTGATTTGTAAGTTACGATGATTATGTGATAAAACGTACCATAATTTGAAAAATGTCTCTGTTTTATAAGTGATCAATTATCAAAGGGCTTTTTCTAAAAAAAAAAACAAGACAAGTACCAGTCTGAAACTGCGTCCATGCATGCAATTTTTCAGTGGGTATAGTACAATTTCAAATTTTCGGCCAACAGGAACCGCCTGTGCGGCAGATCTGGAAATTGCTTCCACGGTACAACTCAAAATATCAAGCGCCAGACCAAATATAAAATCAATCCCTTTCATACACGCCAAGAAAACTTCAACTGAATTTTTTTATATTCAGTGGGTATAGTACAATTTCAAACAATTGGCAAGCAGGAAGAGGCTACACGGAAGATCTGAAAACTGCTTGCACGGTACGATGAAACATTATCAAGCCCCAGGTCAAATATAAAATCATTCCCTTGTTACCAGCCAAGAAAACTTTGACTAGAAATTTCAACCCAAAGTATTTCGGACTAACTGACGGACTGACTGACGGACGGACAGATTTGAGCGCTTACTAGACCTGCTTGCCACTGGAGATGCACGCGAAAAAAAAACAACTTGCGGTCTGGATAATCAACAAATGTGAATTGGCCCAGTACATGATACTTGTTTTCGGAGCTTCAAAGACAATACAAGTGAGTCAATGTCCAACTATTGGGCTAAACATATATGCTTGGACTTATCAAACAAATGCTTTAGAATTAATTGTATACAGATCAGAGAGAATAAAGGTGTCCAGATAAGGCAACATTTTAGTAAAAGAGTGACCCCATTAAATGTTTCGCAATTGTGGTACACCACCAGACACCGAAACCGCAAAAGGTGGTACTTTACACCGCAAATAAGGTATTCATAAAATAAAATAAGAAAATTCTCTTTACGGATGCTGCTCCAAGGACTCACAATAGCATATTTTAAATATAATTTGCAGTTCAAACCCAACAACTGGAATTTTTATCTCCATATTTCCACTTTAAAATACTTCCAAAAATTTGTTTTTTATTTCTCTCATGAAAATATTTCTTGGATGAAAGTATTGGTGATTAATACCTACCCTGAAAGAGTTTGCAACACAAGTAGGCTTGTTGAAATGCGTGTACTTACCAATTTTCCAACTTGTATGAGCAACAATCTCCGTCTTTTTTACACCGCAGACGAGGCACTGCACCGCAAAGGTGGTAATCGGATGACCAGCGTGGTCCAGACGATTCCTAAATTTACGAACCATCGAGATGTTCTTAAAATCTACCAGGTGTCTCCCACTGAACCCTTTTCTATCACCATGTCTCCTGTATATCAAATCTAATGATAGAGGCGTTCAAGGAGGTGCCTCTTCCGAAACTACTTTGATTCCGTTCCGAGATATTCCGACTTTTTGATTGCTATGCCTGATTGCTATTGTTGTTAAAACTATGGCAACTAGCTGTCGGTACTTCTACCGTAAAATATAACACAAAAAATACCGACCATTTTTTTGTTTTTTCTTCATAATATGAGAAGGCTGTTGGATTGTCATACACAGCAGACCAATTGATATTTTTAACCTGTAGCCGTATGACTACAGGTTAAAGATATTAATAGTCTGCTTTAAATAATTAACTATTCTTTAACCTTTTACCCAACGTAACGGCCAAAATCGGCCAGCGCTATTCACAAAAATCGCCAATTAATGTTCATTATTTTCTTCATTTTTTGTCTCAAAAACATAGGTTATGGACCCTCTTTGGAACGAGCTCGTCGAGCTCGTTTCAAAGAGGGGTCATAACCTATGTTTTTGAGACAAAAAATGAAAAAAATTAGTTATTCAAGAATTTTTTTTGCAAGTGTCGTCTGCTTTACATGTTAGGTAAAGGGTTAAAAAGGTAGCTTTCGACATGGACGATGCCATTTTGCCAAACCAGGAAAAAAAGAGTTGAATGCGTTCGTTTTGAAAAAGGTTTGCTCCACTGAACACGAAGACTTCAATATAAATTTGTATATCGACATGGCTCGTGAAGATGCGGAAATTCTCGAATCGTCGACATGTTCTCAAACGCCTACCAAGTATCTTCTCTTGAGCTTTTCTTCTATCATCACTGACGCGAAGAATGTTTCAATCTTCCGCTTCTGAAATCTACTCGGATACCGTTCCAGAATATTCCGCAGTTTTGATTGATTATGCGAAACAGACTATTCGCCGTTGATTACAATACTTGAGTGGAGACTGCATGCAATATTTATCTTTGTAAGAAGGTGCAATATTTACAATTTGAAGAGTAATGGGATTCGATTCGAATTTCGATTCGGTTCGAAATCTTCTGCCTGATACGATTGGGGATTCGGTTCGACTTGGAATTTGATATTCGCAGTGTCATCATATCTCTGGTGTTTATACTGTTTTCAAGGGCACCGGAACTGGGGGACAGGGGCCCCTTTGTCTTGAGAATGGGGTAAGGGGACAGCGCGTGCCCCTTTCGCCAGAAGTAAAGACTTTACTTTCAGAGAAGTGTAAATGATAAAACCTCGAATATTCGTTTCCAACGTATTTTACATGCACCATTGCCAATCGGGACGGGGGTCTGGAATGGGGACATCAGGTATAACGACGGGGTTTGGTCAAAGAAGCTATATAATCAGTGGGGTGATTTCTTCAGCTTTATATCTTCAGTGCCATCTGAAAACAGTTTCAAGACAATAAGAAAGACCTGCTGATTGTCCCTTCAAGGCGACGTACAAGGCAACATCATGCGCCGAAGCTTGACGTCATTTAGGAAGCTACTGAGGAATAATTCTCGACATCTATCTAGTCTTTTAGATAATTTGCGATAATTCACAGGCTAGTATATAATAAAAATTATAATTTACAAAATGTTTTAGTTATTATTGACAAGAAACGAGTGCCGATATTGGAAACTCGATCTATTATTAGTAGTTTTAATGCAAGGTAAACGACGCGAGGTTTGATGAAGTAACGTAACAGCTTTTACATCATCAAACGTCATCGATTGGGAGGGGTTGTGGCATTGATTGACAATATTGATCGACTAAACGATATCTTATGGATCAGTGGAGTTTGAGTGACGACGTTTCTCCGCTGACGTTCAACAACCCAGTTGTATAGAGATCACTGGGTAAGATGGAGAAGATGGAAACCCTAAATGTGTGATACAAAAGAAAAGACTATTTCTCAAAATATGTGTGAAAAACCGCCGTCTTACCCTAAAGAAAACATGGTCCAATTAACCCTAGCGGCCGTTTTTCGGCCAGGACCATGATACGTCATATTTTCATTAAATAGGATGGATGCTAAATGCATGTGTGTGGTAGACCAATCAATATTTTCAACGTGCAGCCCCAAGGCTGCACGTTGAAAATATTAATTGGTCTACCCCAAAATAATGAACATGGACTCTTCCAGTTGATGTCCTTGAACTAATATGGAAGATACCACCAGGAATTAAAGGGTTAATTATTTGACGAAGTAGTGTACATCTTTATAATGAATTTACTTTTAAACAAACGGTTGTTCAACTGAGACATTTTTGGGCCTTTATTTTCATTTTTCATCAAACTAACATGTATCATTATGATTGAGAAAAACAATGTGCTTGGAATTTTGGAACAGAACTGCGAATTCTCACGTACGTATATATAGCTTATTATCACCATGCTGGATTCCGAGATGGCGTGATGAAGTGGAGACCTCGTCTCCGGGCATATATTGACGAGTCCGTTGGGACGAGTCGATATATGACCCAGAGGCGAGGTTGAGACTTCAATACACCATCTCAGAAAACCACTTGGTGGTAATAACCACTTTATCTTAGTAATCTTACAATATTTCTCCCTTTCTTGACTTGTTCGCATATATTTTGACAATCATTCAGCATCTCTGGATTGATTTTTTTACGAATGAAAATGGTATTGCGTTATTACGTAATGCATGGCGTAGTCCCCATTCATTATCTTACTTGTTCAAAAGCCGCTGAAGTTTATAGCAGTGTTTCAGCTGTGTGTTTCTGTTTTATTTTTCAGGTTTTACGCATGGTCTATAGGCCTATACACAAATATATAGGCCTATAAAAATATCATCATGGCAAAAATGATCTAGTCTAATTTATTTCGTTGCGATGGTTATTTATCATTTAATTACTCTCATCAAAAACGGTGGCCTCGACTTGTGTAATCAATTTTCGATAAGTGCATGTAAAAAACGTCCTCTCTCTCTGAAACGAATGATCGCACGCGTGGTTGCTGCCCTCCATGCAGATTTGTATTTTGTCCAGACGTTTTTGCTTGTGTTGGGGGAAATACGTTCTTGTGAGATAAATGCTTCAACGCACGTCTATGTATATTTATCATATGACTCGTCCGTTTTGTTCACTTTAAAACAATTGATATTTTGTTTTCATCATAATCAGTGATAAATAAAGCCTTCCGTCAATTTCATTGGTCAGTTTCAAAACTAGACAGTTTGATTGGCTGTACAAAATACAACTGGGCCACATTTTCATAATTTGCATAATTTCGAGTTGGGAGCTTTCGTCGGTCAATTTCAAATCTGGACAATTTGATTAGCTAAACAAAATACAACTGGGTCACATTTGCATAATTTCAGTAGGGAGAATTTACATTATCTGTCCTTTTTAGGGTGGATTATATTTTATTAATCTTTTACCTCAAGTAATGGCAAAAACCGTCTCGCGCAATACAAGAAAATCGCCATTAATTTTTTTTTTATAGTTTCACTTTTTGCTTCCAAAACATAGATTATGACCCCTCATTGGAACTAGCGTGTCGCGCTCGTTCCAATGAGGGGTCATAACCTATGTTTTGGAAGCAAAAAATGAAACTCTTAAGTTATACGAGGATGTTTTTTCCAAGTGCCGTCTGCAACTCAAGTTAGGTGATGTGTTAAAAAGTCATACTAAGTGGCTAATTTGTGCGCGTGTGTGTCATATGATAAATAGAATATGAAACTCGTCCGAATTGTCCGTTTGGGCTCGCCAGAGGCTCGCCCAAACGGAAAATTCTTAGACTCGTTTCATAAACATTATATGAAAAAACACTCATTCCATATCCTATATATCTACAACATTTGCAAATATAATATTCCTCAATTAACACACTCCTCATCGTTATCGACTGGGATAATGGTTTCTTTTTTAAATCTCAGTAAAGTAAATTCTAATGATTATTGTAACTCGCACAGTTTGAAGACTCGTGCAGTTTTCTTTTTATTATGTTTCTATACTTTCATCAAAACGACGTAAAAGACGTGACAACCGTTACTTATTCCCAGCTGCTTATTCAATCGATTTTATCGGTTGATAACGAATGTCGAATAAGGAACTGTGAAAAAGTAATGGTTGTCACGTCCCCGTGACTGTATGCATCTACAGCCAGACACTCGGAATATTATTAGTTATCAGAACACGTACGTATGAAAATAATGTGCTTTATTAGAACAGAAAAAACAACACTTCATTATGTGATTAAATGTCGAGTTATCAAACTAATAATGCATTGCTGTTGTTCCAAAAAATGCAAGCTTGTTCTTTATGTTCATCTTCTGTTAAGACAATAGTTTCGAAGAACGATGCCGTAGAAATATGTGATGATCGAGAGATAACAACCCCACGACGAACAAACATTGTTTAGTTTGAACAATATTTTTATTTTTAAAAAAATTGTGTTATATGTATACATCATCTAGGACAAGGAAGAAGACGAATACAATGGAAACGAAATCTAAACTGATATTACACAATATAATTGAGACAACAGAAACACACACATTGTAAGAATGGGATGCGACAGTAAGCTTGTAGCTTTTGAGAGACGTCAGCGTAGTAAATTAAAGATATGCACAAAGTGGAGGCTTGGGTAAACAATTGTTTAAAAATAATATGGAGAAAAGAGAAGATTAGACAGTCAGGGGCGTAGGTTGCAACTCAAGCCCGCTTTGGGGGAGGTGAGCTCAAAATATTTGGTTGCCTTCTCACCCAAGTGTTTGGGAAGTCGTAACAGTGAGGCGGTGCAGGTGGTGGGCGTACCGGATGCGCGTAATCTTTAACTGTCACCCGTGATTCTTACTGGAGAACTACCTCGAAGGAAAGAAACAAGATAGAACATTATCACTGAATTACCTGTAGTGTTACTATGTTACTCATTATATTTTATATCAAGTCCTTGCAGGCCATACATGATGGCAGTTGGGTGGTGTAGGGGTTTCTTTCCCCACGGGAACCCCTGGGAGTGAAGCAGTGCTTGTTTATTAAGGTAAACAAGTTCTTTTTTTCTGGTAAAATTGGACCCGGTCACCAATGCCTGGGGTGAAAGTCTTCTAAATGAGCAACATGGGTATAAACAATTGGCTGGTCTTGCCTTTATATCCATGTTGCGGTCACGATTACCCACTATGCAGAAATGCTTGACCTTAAACACAAATAAATAAATAAATAAATAAATAAATAAATAAATAAATAAATAAATGGAGTTCCTACATCCCAAATACGATTTAGTTTGGAATGTTCAGAGTTGTTCGAATTCATTTTTGTTCCTTACGCAATGGTCCCTCAAAGTTAAATTAGTGTTAATATCAAGGCGATTACGTATTCCTGACATCATTTTAATACAACTGTCCATGGCAACCTTCTGAAACAGAAAGCCCGCTTTTCCTGTCCATGATCATGACACGACCTACTTTCACGTTAGTGTTTTTGCTCAGAGCATTTGACTGTTCAAAATTAATATTTTCAACGTGCACGTTGAAAATATTAATTAATCTTTCCCTAAATAACGAATAATTATAGACTTTTCCAGTCAATACTATTGCATTGACAAGGAATATACAACCAGGTTCCAAGGGTTGAAAGTAGCACACCCTTTTTAACATGGCGCTCATAGGGATTGAGACCGTCAAATTTGCGACAAAATATCTATCGAAAAATACTGTGAATTCGAAACTCTCTAGAAAAAGATTCTTCGCCAATGAGAATGAGAAGAAGTTGTTATAAATTGTTTGTTTTAGACCAACCCCTTCCTGGAACGCCAGAACGACAAAACGGCACACACGACAGTCATTGATAAAGGCATTGAGCCCTGTTCTTATAAACCGGAGAGGGAGAAGCGTGGTTATAACATCGGCCTTTAAACCGAAACGTGCACGGTTGATCCCGACCAGCCGTAATTGCGTCGTGTCCTCGGGCAATACATTTAACCCCGCGCGCCCACGTGGGGGCAGGACGACGCTGTGTATTATAATGCACACTGCACATCGTGGGTGCACTTGCCATCAACCGATGCTAACCATGCTTGTGCCGAGTTAGCAAGTTGGATAGTCGAACTGTTGCTCGTCGCTGCTCGGCGGGTCTCTCTCGGTGGTACTCCGACTACCTTCAACCGCACGATATGACCCTGACTGTTGAAAGTATCATTAATCCTATAAGGCCTAAAAAAATAAAAATCTGTTTCTCGGGCCCTCCCGCATGGTCCTTTTGGCTGCTGCTTGCTCACTCTTTATAACCAATGTAAACTTAAAGAAAATAAAAATTAAATGGTTTATATCTGATATTTTAACCAAAGTTAAAAAAAATGATAAATTTGTCCCTTGAGTGCAAGATGGTTTTGCAATGCTTTAGCATTGCAAAGCCTTCTTGCTCTCAAGGGACGAAATACACCACCACCCATGCTATTCCGTACATTAGAAGGCCTAAATTATAAACCAAGAATTTGAAGTTTTGATGGCAAAGAAATAATTACAGAAATAAAAAATAAAATAAAACACCGCTCGTCCGCATGCAATTTGACAAATATGGCATGAGAAACAGAAGATCTACTTTGTGGGGCCTAAATAAACAAATAAATGAAACCAAGAAGATATTTCGATTCAAATCTCAGCATTACTTCGTAATGTCCTGTCTAGGATCCCACGGTCCCTGCTTTCGTGCTCACCTAATCTTCACTGGGCTGCACCGCCATATGTTTTTTTTTCGTAAAGAGCACGTAGTGTACGTCGGAGTGATAGGTTACGAATATTTATCTAGTTTGGCAATAAATTCGATTTGATCGACCAAGAATGACCAATATCTCTCATTAAGTCGAACGGTAAACTGATGAGATATAACATGACATGCTGTTAAAAAAGGGCGAAGATTAAACCTCCCGTCACGTGAAAGGAAAAAAACGAAAATATACAAAGATGTTCGCTCCATTTTTTGTTAGGGTCACTAATGGGTGGATCTATGCTGTGGGGAAGAGTTACGTCCAAACAACCCATCTGTTGCCCATTCACAATATCGATAGTATTTTGCCCCGTTTGCGAACTGAGGCGTGACTGCTGCTTCGCAGCGGCGTTCCAGTTTTGACTCGAGAACATAGAGATCCCCCGAGACACGCTGATTATATTAGATCTAGTTCAACCTAAGTGCGAAGTGCAACCCCAGTAATTATTAAAATTGAGAAATTATATAGACTAATATTTTCTCAAGCATTACACTTAGACCACGCCGAAAATTGGTACAAAACGAGAACACCATTGTTACGAAAACTACAACAATAAATAGAGAGTAATCAATTTGTTTTGAGCGTTACGATAAATAATTCATCGAGAGACGGGACGTGAGTAAATCACAAGGGCGTAGCCCTCGTGATTTACTCACGTCCCGTCTCTCGATGAATTATTTACCGTAACGCTCAAAACAAATTGATTACTCTGTTTATTACATGACATTTAGAATAAAGAGGTCTTTTACTATAATAATTCAACCCAAACTATTGTCAGATATAATCCAATTTAGTGTAAACACGGAAACATTTCTAAAATTAGCAGAAAGGAAATACGAAATAGTCCTGTCTCGAGCCGAATTATATACCGTAACTTGCCGTAAGAATGGGTCACTCTCTTTAGTAAATGACATTTTAGACCAAAATGTCTTTCATTAAAAATAATTCAACACAAAATATTCGCAAATGCAACTCTGAAATACTTTTGAAATTAGCGCGTATGAATACATCACTTTCTGTGTCAAATCTTCGATTGGAAATGGCCCAGTTTTATTTTTGTGACTTTCGTTCGATATTTTACTATTTTATGTGGCGTTCTAGTCGCATTTGGGGAATGGCATTCAGCCATAAGATAAAACATTTCTATTTGGATTTTGTCAACTGTGCTAACGAACCTGTTCATAGAGGAAAGAAAGGACTTTTAAAGATATTCAGAAGGAAAATTCATTTTAATTAACTGATATGGGGGCGTGGCTTATATACGTCAGTCGTTCCAAAGTTACTATTGAAGTGACATAATTCACTCGTGACATTACCACTTTTTAATCAACATTAAATTCAATGCAAAACGAACTGAGGAATGTAATAAATAATGGTAATCACGATGTAAATCCTCAGTTTATTAACTCCGAATCTACAAACATTTATTGTCTCCATTGTTATGTGCTTACAGAATCCCACTCCTTGTTGTACCCTCATCCCTCTCACGACAGGGACCCCTGTCGATATTCAACTAATGTCATTCGTCTTAGTATAGTTACACCCACTCGTTCCACACCAATCCAGGCACTCAATATACTCCACAGCTAACCCAAACTACCTAACCCACCGCAACACCCTATGTACTCTCTTGCACTATTGGTTTTTGCGTTGCTCACAAGTTTTTATATTTTTTGCCCGAGCAGTGTTCCATCTTTTGTAAATATCTTCTTGAGACAGGTAATCATAAACAAAAAAAACACTTCACATTGCTTCATCTCCCGATCACAACATCTATTTCCCTTACATCACAAAACGTTTAGTTCACAGACCAATAAAAACAATGATAATAAATTATCTTTATCAATGCACTGATATTACTACTGTCCAAAAAAAAACCCCAAGTGTTCCATCATCCGACTCTGATGACCTCTTTACAACCTTTCTTAAAATGAATCTGCAAAATGGCGATAACATTAATACAGTATAGAACCACAATTGGGGGGTCTTCAATGCCGAGGTGTTGGAACGCTTATAGTATCAAAAACAAACATTCCCACAACTCTGTGAATTTTACAACGTTATCCGTTCTGATTTGGCAATTATCAGGAGTAACATTGATGTACAGTCTTATTATTTTACCCGCCCTACTTATTGTTGCAGGAGATATCGAGTCTAACCCAGGCCCAAATGATTCTACTTCCGATAAACAATCCACTCTATCAGTCTTCCATTACAATGTTCGTAGTTTACGTTTTAAACTAGCAGGAATTTTTGATATTTTAGAGGAGTTCGATGTTCTGTACTTTACCGAATCCCACCTCAACGAAGCATTTGACTCAAATGATATCAAAATAGCCGACTTTTCCCTGCCCGTTCGTAATGACAGGGACCGTTTTGGTGGTGGCATACAGCAGTTTACTTAACGAACATGCAGCACTACAAACGTTTAACTAATCTGGAATTCGACAATTCTATCATGTGGTTCGAAATCACTACGAAATCATTTCGCTATCTTCTGGGAGTATCATACCGATCTCCTCAATGTTGCGATCCCAACTACTGGGATCTCCTTGATAACTCAATTGATGAAGCTCTGAATTAAAACCCATCACTTATTCTCTATGGTGATTTCAACTCTGATCTGCTGAACAGCCAAGCAAAACTGAACAATATACTGAATAATTTCAATCTTACATATGTTAAAACAAAACCAATACGTATTACACCGCACTCTGAAACGTTATTTGATCCCATTCTCGTAACAGATTCTGTTCGAACCACCGAGTCCGAAAAAATTGATCTTGAAATGTCTGACCACCTCGGAGTGTATACCCACGTGGCCTTTGACACTGCATCAAACGAGTCTTTTTATCGCTCAGTCCGGAACTACAGCCAAACCAAAACACTCTAAAGCCCAATTCGAAGAATAATTGCAAGATAAAATAAATGACTGTTACTCTCCCAAACAATTCTGGCACATCGTCAAGCATGTCCTAGGCAATCATTCGTAAAAATCAATTCCACCATTTACCCGATACCCAAACTCCACTACTGATATTGCTTTCACTGACGCTGGTAAGGTAGACTTACTTAATGGAACCTTTATAAACAATGGAATTGTCGATGACCGCAACCATACCATTCCCCTGAATTTAACCCTAAATGTACTCGCAATCTCCTGAACATATTTGTTTTCAGAAGATGACATCATTTCAATAATCAAGCCCCTAAAAAGTAACAAAGCCAATGGACATGACGGAATTAGTGCCAGAATGCTTAAGGAAACTATGAATCCGGTCGCTCTCCCTCTGAGCATCCTCTTCCGCAAATCTCTAGATTTACATAAATTCCCCTCTGAATAGAAGAAAGCAGATATTATCCTAATATTTTAGAAAGAAAACCCATCGGAAGTGACGAACTATATTTCATTATTACCGAGTCTAGCCAATTTTTTTGAAAAACTAGTTCTGAACTATCTATTTCAGCATTTCCAAGAAAACAATTCATTGCATGAATTTCAATCAGGCTTTCTTCCGGGTCACTGCACAACTTTCCTGTTATTAGAACTATACCATTATCTCTCTATTGATAAGCGGTTTCAGACCTGCGCAATTTTCTGCAACATCTCAAAAGCGTTTGAGAGAGTGTAGCATAAAGGCCTTGTTTTTAAACTTCGCCAATATGGCATTACTGGAACCTTGACTGAATGTATTAGCGACTACTTTCATGATAGATTGCAAAGGGTTCTTGTCCAAACTATCCTTTCCGATTATAGACTCATACAAGCTGGAGTAAAACAAGGCTCTGTTCTCAGCCCGTTTCTCTTCCAAATCTATATCAATGACATTGCTGAGATCATCGATGCCTTTGCTAGACTGTGTGCCGATGATACCTGTGTAACTGATAACAACAAGGATCTTGAAGACTTCCCCGTATCCCTCAACTGAAACCTTGAAAAATCTCCAATCTAATCTAAATTGGAACTCTCAAATAACTGAAATATGCAAGAAAGTCAACGCCCGTCTTTCTTTCTTTCGCAAACTGAAATTCAATTTGAATAGGAATACTTTGGAACAAATCTATCTTACTTTTATTCAACCACTTCTGGATTACGGAGACTTAGTATGGGACTGTGCACCCGATTATTTGACTCAAAATCTTGACAGACTGCAGCTTGATGCTGCGCGTATTATCACTGGTTTAACGCGTTCTGTCTCGTCAGATCAACGTCTGGCTGAACCCGGGTGGCCCTCCCCGTCGACGCGACGTGAAAAACACAAATATTGTGCTCTTTTTAAAATTATCAACAGTGAAACCGCAACATACCTCAACACATTGTGCCCCCCCCCCCCCCCCCCCGAACCCATGATATCTCAATGTACAATCTTCGCAACCCCAACAGATTCACATATTATCCGGCAAGAAAGGGGCGTTTCAAAAAATCCTTTTTCCAGTCCACCACAAAAAGCTGGAACAACTTACTTGATGTACTCACAGGTGCCGCAAGACTAACGGAGTTCAAACAAACCTATGTCCAATTGAACTACATCCCAAAGCCACCGCTTTACTTCCGTATGGGTAAAGGAAAGGCAAACATCTTACTCCAAACTGCGTAATAACTGCTGTGACTTAAACAATGACAAATTCCAAAACTATATTTCGAACCCACCAAAGTGTATGAATAGTAATCCTTGTGAAAATACTCACCACTATCTGTCTCGATACTCTGATCCCAGGAAAACACTACTCGAGTCTCTTAAGGATTTTGATATATCATCCGAAACCGACCTCCTCTACGGCAAATCCACATTGACAACAAAATAAAAGCGATATATCTTTTTGAAAACCCAAGCGTTCATTCTAGCTAGTGACCGCTTCAACTGAGTTGATACATTCCCGGTCTAATCTCTCTCCTCTACAAGAAGTAATGTCTCATAAGCATCCCATGGCACTTATGTCAAAACATCCCAACCAAAGCCTTTCGCAGAGAAAGCCAATAACGTCAATGTCCAGCTCTATGTATTGTGAGTCCCGACAGTACTACTAGGCTACCTGTTTCAACAGCATATATTTTTTATGAAAATAGTGTAAATCTCTATTCATCTGTGAATCAGTTTGGATATCTCATAGCCGCAATTTATGTATAGTTTTTCTGTTCTATTGTACCTATGGAGAGGAGTGAACATAAGTTGTATAACTTGTACTCCGATCCTTTTTGAAGTTACGCCCAACGAGAGGACCAGTCGGCACTTAGAAACTGCCGTCTAACCCCAGGCACGATCGTATTTCACACAATCATAACCCAGTTGTTTATTTGGAGCTGTGGGTCAATTCCTTTAGGTGTCAATGAGTTTAAAGTATTGAAATAGATAGTTACGACGATTATCCATGGCCGACAATTTTCGTCATTGGAAGAGATTTATATCAAAGTTAGCTCCCTTAACTCTTTTGATGTGGATTATCCCGAGAAACAGAATTCTCTGCGCGTAATAATTATCAGGCATTTTATTAAAATACGGTTTATTAGATTACAGAGTTATAATTCTTAAAAGCGTTCCAGGGATCTCGTAGAGTGGTTGTTTTTCAGAATTGGATCATGATTTGTTTTATATATATTTTATGCATATATTGCCGTACAATTTAGTAGGATTTTGTGGGGCCATTCTCTACTGGTTTCTGTATTTCTGCAGTCAAAATAACACAGTAGGAGCTACATTATTAGAGACAATGTGGTATTGTCATTTCAAAGCGTAAAGGTGCCAACTGCAACGCAGATGCGTTGCAGTTGGCACCTTTATGCTTTCCAGTGATAATATAACTATTCATGGATAGAATAAAAATCGTGCACGAAACATAGGAATGCGTTGATGTTTGATTGATAGGACTTGGAGATGGACACACACAGTTGTTTAGAATGGGGACTATAGTTGCTTACCGCGGGTTGGGGTGCTGTCGATTTTAGCTGCCTGTCGCCACAAGTGTTAATTTCCAAAAGCTGTGTGACAATATAAATATTCATGGATAGAATAAAAATCGTGCACGAAACATAGGAATGCGTTGATGTTTGATTGATAGCACTTGGAGATGGACACACACATTTGTCTAAAATGGGGACTATAGTTGCTTACCGCGGGTTGGCGTGCTGTCGATTTTAGCTGCCTGTCGCCACAAGTGTTAATTTCCTAAAGCTGTGTGTAAATTAACACTAAAGGTATGGAAATGTCATATAAAAATTGAAATTTTGAAAGCGAATTTCTTTTATCGATGTGTGCAACATCTCACACACTTCAGGCATTTTCCTTTAGAGCAGTATAAACAGACAGACTGGCTTTTCACAAACTTTTCCCCTAAACAGTTCAAATGTTTAACTATTATTCTCTGTTGTGACCCATTTCAAAATAAGAAAACGGCGTTTTCACAATCTCTTGATGTCCTGAAACCTTTGCTGTTATTATTATATCAATAGTGTGCGCATCGTGAACCTATAATTATAGACAGTATCCATTCCATTTAACCCTTTACCTAATATGAAAAGTAGATGACACTTGAAAACAAAATTCTTGAATAACTAATTTTTTTTTCATTTTTTGTCTCAAAAACATAGGTTATGACCGTCATTGGAACGAGCTCGACGAGCTCGTTCCAAAGAGGGGTCATAACCTATGTTTTTGAAACAAAAATGAAAAAACTAATGAAAATTTATTGACAACTTTTGTGAATAGCGCTGGCCGGTTTTGGCCGTTACGTTGGGTAAAGGGTTAATATGAAAGTCTAGGAGGTAAGATTTGCCATTTTTCTCTTGGGAAAAATAAAAATTGCAAATTTTCTTAAAAACACATTCGCTAAAAAAAGAGCCAAAGTGGACGGCTTCTGAGTTGCTTATAAATAACTTACAATTAATTGCAACTTTCCATGAACGAAAACAACAGAAAATGTTGTTTTGTTTATAAAAAGTAACAAAGGGAAACTTCGGTGTATTTTCTTCTGATGTCGGGGTGTTTTCTCAACATGCCTCTTAATTGGACCTTCCTCGCCCGTCTAATAATTTCAAGGGAGATAACTTTATCGAAAGTCGATTTTCATAACGAGATAAGTCAGGGATGTCACCAAATACATTTTTTTTTATTATATGCAAGCCAGTGAATTATCGTAAATTATCTAAACGATATTTCTCGATATCTATCGACTCGATGGATATCGAGGAATATCCCTCAGTAGCTTCCCAAATGACTTCACGCTACGCCGCATCACGTCGCCTTGAAGGAACGATCAGGTGATCTTTGTTATTGTTTTGAAATTACGCATTTTGGGTCGAATTGGGCTGAATATTGTGCAATAAAATGTCTCGCGGCATATAATAAAAAAGAAAATCTACTCTATTTCAGTCAGTATCTGGAATTATCTCATGAGTGTGGACCTGAACGTTTTATTTTTTACGAGCGCTTGCGCCAGTGAAAAATAATATTTTCAGGTTCACACGATGAATATTCTCAGTAGCTTCCTAAATGACGTTACGCTTCTGCGCATGACGTCTCCTTGAAGGGGCCGATCAGCAGCTTTTTGTTATTGTCTTGAAACTGTTTGCAGTCGAATTGGGCTGAATATTGCGCAGTATAATGTTGCCTGGTATACAAAAAAGAAAATCAACAGCGTAGTGAATATCGGGAATTATCTCATTCATTGGGACCTGAAAGTATTATTTTTCACTCGCGCAAGCGCACGTGAAAAATAAAACTTTTCAGGTCCACACTCCGGAGATAATTGCCGATATTCACTAAAACAGCGTAGATATCCTCTATATTTACACAAATATAAACATAACTCACAATTACTCCCTGAAATAAAAAAAAACAGTAATGTATAGTTTCTTCTTCTGTAGTCCACAGCTGTATCGACCTCATAAAGTTTCTTTTGCATTGGCGGACCTCTGATTACAACCATGCCTAGACGCCCCAGTGCTCATATTCCGTCCGCACACACCATCTCGTGGGGCTTCCTATCTAGATTTCCCCCTGGAACCTAGTAATTATCACACACATATTAATGTAATACACGGAATTTCCACTGTTCCGCCTTAAACGATAAAAATAAAGTTGTGGTGATACAAAACACGTTCGATTTCGTTTCCAACGTAACCAGAGAAGGAACCCGTCTAAAGAAAACACGTCATCGTTGGTCGAATACACCGGAGTCGATATCGCTTGGAAATTCCAAGTTCCTCATTTAGATTTGTTTACCCGGGATATTTAAACAATCAGATTCGAGTCAATAATCTACAAAATAAAAATAACATTCTGACTGCTTGTTCCTTGACAAATACTTTCCATAACAGGTCATATAATTATGGAGTGTGATGATCTTATTAGCTATTTAAAAAGTTCGATCATCGTGACCGTGACACTGGTCGGCGTCAATTGGTTTCGACCAATTGAATGCCGTAAAAATTAAAAAAAAACAAATTAGGGTTGGTACCCCCACCACCTAACAGTGATGTCCCGGAACAACGAAGCAAAGGCAACAATTATCCAGTTGAAAAGTGCTTTTACTTCAATTTTCGTTTAGACTGGTTGTTACATGGGAGGTGTGTGATAAGTACAGAACTGTGCATACATTTGAATGGATTAACAGTTATCGCACTCAATTGCTTTGACCTAGGATATCACTCAAGCCTTCGGCTCTCGTGATAACCTGGGCCAAAGCAATCTCGTGCGATAATTCATAACCCATTCAAACGTATGTGCGGTTCTGTATATGTCACTAACTCATGACCCGAGATTCCAATCCAATATTTAGTCTGTATGAAGCACACACACTGTTGTTTTGTGTGGCTTGTTGTTTTGTTTTTTTTTTTCTTTGTCTTCTTCTTATTCTTCTTGTCCCCAGTCTCCTCAGCACTTCCTTGTGCGCACGATAATTCGAATACAAATCTTCCTATCTCGTTGCTTTTTGTCACGACGATAGACAGTCGCTAGTACTCTGTCATCTATGTTTTCCTGGCTCCGGGCGCATTGGGACGTTCATATGAGTGTTTTGAATGTTGGGCACGCCCATATCTCAAGAATGCTGTGACCTATGTACCTGAGGCTTACACCAAAGGAGTCGAAATTAGAGATACAGAACTTACTGCGATCAGTAAATTCGAATCTCTGTGAAAATGCTGAAAGCATCAGATCTAAACTTATAGAAAGAGGATTAATGGAGACTTATTTTCGGGAGTAAAATATCCTTAATAAAGAAAGCAGAAATCGGTTTTCATAAACAGAGTTTAAATACTTTTATACAGGGACCAGATATTTTTTTTTCAAAATAAAAAAAAACAAAAAAAACAAAAATAACTTCCGTGCACATCATTGAACGTATTATATAAAGGAATCAGAAACGGATATTTTTGGCCTCTTTCACTTTTTGAGTGAAGAAATACATGTATGAATTTCAGAAATTCATTACGGGATCACAAAATGCAATTTTCAGCAATCCTGAAAAAATGCACATAATGACACTTACGAGACCCCCAAAGATCTGGATCCAATATTTTAATCTACAGCGAGTTTCTACTCATTTGGTATTGGTTCCGTAGTCATATCATGCTTGAGGTATGAGCGTGGCCCACTTTCAAAATTTGTTGCTCGGTCCACTTTTCTAAGTGATGAAATACATAAATATGAACCCCTGGGAATGCATTGGGAGGACATATATATAGAATATACCCATGGTATCTTGGTGTACCAAATGTTTACCACGAGTGGTGAACTGGTGTTAACCGCGAGCCTTTGGCGCGCGGTTAACTCCACTCCACCACGAGTGGTGAACATCTGGTACACCAGACTACTTTGGGTATATTTTATTTATACGTTGATCGTCAGACTGATAAGAGTTTAAATGTTGAATAAATCAATAGTCACACGTGCGATTCTGTTTTTGTTTACATGAGCGCCGGTGGACGGTACTTCCGCTGGCAATTTTATCGCCGAAACGAAAACGAAACGCGCAAATTACGGGGCCTTTTTTCATTTTAATAACATAATAACATATTATTTCGAGTTATGATGCTTTATTATTACCACTCAATCTATAAGTTACTAGTCGATTAACATAAGTTTGGAGGCCCGTTAAAACTCCATAATTTCAGTGACGTCATTCGACGGAGCCGGGCCGCGGGCGATAATGGTATAAATAGCCATTAGCGGCCCGCGGCCCGGCTATATTTAGATTCCATGGTCTAATGAATTACTCCCATTCGGATGACGTCCCTTTGTATTTCTGAACTGAAGTCGAACGCACGATCGAAACAGAAATATCGAACCAACTTTAGTGATTATTTCTGTGCTGAAATGAAGCACTATCAGATGGAAACAAGTTTCATTGCAATGTGAATCGGTCGCACTGTAAGTATACTGATAGAATCATCGTTCGTTCGTTACAACGGCCTGGTAATAATAGTAATAACATGATTGTTGTCAGGCATCATGATTCATTAGCGGCCCTGCAGCAATGATGAACAGCCCTTGGGATTATTAACGGCCCTCGACTTCGTCTCGGGCCTTTAATAAACCCTCGGGCTGTTCATCATTGCTGCAGGGCCGCTAATGAACCATAATGCCCTCCAAAATCATGTTATTGTTATATTAACATGAGACAACGTATGTTTGTTAATGTTTGGTATCTTATAAGGTAAACTTCTTGAAATACGTGATAAATAATTGCCGGTTTCATTTCACTCTTCACGACGCGACATATGATAAATTTAAACAAGTTTGCATTCAAGGCGATGTCACCAAAGGTCAACTTGGACCTAGTTCCACTGTAGCTATAAATATTAACTATAAAAATCCCATTGCTGGATTGTTCACCTCGGTTGATGTGTAAAGCTAAAATTTATGTCATAGGCCTTTTATATATAGTAGAATAGGTAATCATGGTAAAAAATGCGATTTCCAGAGTTTCAGAAAAATGCGCTCAAATTCGGCTCAATGGCCTCTGGGTGATGTCAATGATATTAGTGAGTTTCGACTCGTTCGGTGTTTGTCACAGTTCCATTGGTCATACCATGCTGGAGATATGAGCATAACACACGTACAAGAGTTTTAGTTCCGCCCACATTTTTGAGTGTATAAATAAATGTATTAACTTTGGGAATACATAAAGAGATCATAAAATGCGATTTCCAGCAATTCTGAAAAATGAACTTATTGATCTCTGGTTGACATTCCTAACCTTGACACGTTTTGGACCTCCATTGAGTTCGATTCATTTCGTAATGTTCCCAGGTTTATAAGGTCCTACCATATTTGAGATATGAGCGTGACAATTTTCAAAATTATTTGCACCACCCACCTTTTCGGTGATGAAATCCATGTGTAATCTTCGGAAATATAGTAGATTGTCATAAAATGCAATTTCGAACAATTCCAAAAAATGAACTCAATGACCCCTGTGTGACCACAGTGACCTTGACCCATAAGGAAGTTAAAAATATGGGTCATTGTCACTGGGGTCACTCAAGGATAATTGATTTTATGTTTTAGAATTGCCTGGAAATGGGGCCAAATATTTTGAATGTGATCCATGCTCATATTTCAAGAATGGTATGATCTATGGGCTCCGGACCAACCCTAAATCAGTCGAACGCACTGGAGGTTCAAAATAAGGGTCATGGTCACTGAGGGTCCCCCAGGGGTCATTGAGTGAATTTTTCAGAATTTCTGGAAATTGCATTTCATAACCCCAAAGTTCAGAAATGTGGACTGAGCAAAAACCTTTGAAAGTGGGTCGCGCTCATAACTCAAGTGTGGTATGACATATAAACCTGAGACCAACACGAAATGAGTGGAAACTTAATTGAAGTTCAATATATGGGTCAAGGTCACTGAGGTCACGTAACTATTACTGAGTGCCTTATTCAGAATTGCTAAAAATCGCATTTTATGAACCCCAGATCATGGCCTAATGCATTTTCAAAGTTCTTGCATGTACTTCTATCCTAAAAAAGTGAACGGAGCCTAAAACTGTGAAAGTGGGTCACACATATGTCAAGCTTGGTATGACCTGTAGACATGTGACCAAAATCAACTGCGCCACGAGTTCAGAATATGGGTCAAGCTCACTGGGGTCACACAGGGTCATTTAGTGCAATTTTCACAATTGCATTTTTAACCTCACGGTGCATTCCCGAAGTAAAATTAGATGGAGCCATAAATCTGGAAAGATGGCCATGCTGATATCTCAAGACTAGTATGACATTACCAACTAGGAACCTTTGAAAATCAAGTTGAAGCTCATTGGAGATTCAAAGTATGTGCCAAGGTCTTTTGGTTCACACAGTGGTTATTGATTGCAGATTGCAAAGATATTGATAATCACAATTTATGCACACTAATGCATTCCTCGCGTTCATATGTAAATTTAAATGCCCCCAAAGTGGGCAGCGCCAAACATTTTGAGTACGGCCAAGTTAAAATCTTGAAAATAAGAAACATTTGTATGTCAGGCATATTGACCTGGGACCAATACAAGTTTTGAAATATGGAGGTTGGGTCACTCAGCACAGAATTTCAGTTTTTTATGCAAATCACTTGTGTTTTTGTATGAAATTCTTCAAATACAGTAAACACTAATTTGTTTCTGACTTCTTCAATGTCCATTTTTGATTCCTTTATAGAATAAAAAATAATAATAATAAGTAATGTTTAAGCCTATAATCCACATTGTGCTCTATGGCTTTACAATTATTCACACTCACACACGTACACACGATCAATGATTAGTTCGCGAAGGTTTGTTTGTACAAATAGGTTTTAAGACTAGCTTTGAATTTAATGGTTGTTTGTGGAAGTTTTAATTGTGTCGGAATAGAGTTCCAAAGAGCTGGGGCTGCACATTTAAAGGCCCTATCACCTGCTGTGGTAAGTTTAGATCTAGGTATCGCAAGGTCATTGGATGTAGAGGAGCGAAGAGACCTAGTGGGAGTGTAGGGTTTGACCAGATCAGATAAATATTCCGGGGCCACGCCGTTTATACACTTTAAGGTGAGTAACAATATTTTGTATTTTATCCGTTGCCTGACAGGGAGCCAATGTAGATTCTGAAGGACTGGACTTATATGGCAGAACCTGTGAGTTTGGGTGCGGACTCTTGCAGCGCAGTTCTGAATGTGTTGGAGTTTATCAATCACTGATGTTTTGCACCCGTATAGCAAAGAATTGCAGTAATCGAGGCGGCTGGTGACAAAGGCATGAATAAGTTGTTCAGCAGTCTTCATGTCAATAGTTGGCCTTATCTTGCTGATGTTTCTCAGGTGGTAAAATGACGTGCGACAGATATAATGCACGTGTCTCTCGCATGTCAAGTTCTCATCCAAGAAAAAGCCAAGATTACGAACTTCCTTGCTGGGATTGATTGTATTGCCTTCAATCAACAGAGATTCCTTCGAAGCTTTGGAAAGTTGATGGGGAAGCCCTATGTAAATGACCTCAGGTCTTTCAGCATTCAGTTTTAGGTAGTTATCATGCATCCACTGACTGATGTCCGCGATGCACCGCTCTAGTTTACAGCAGGAAACCTCTTCATCTGTATATTTGAAGTGAATGTATAGTTGTGTGTCGTCCGAGTAAAAGTGATACTCAAGGCCGTTTCTGCGAATTATGTCACCCAAGGGGAGGACATATATGCCGTATAGTAACGGCCCTAAGACCGAGCCCCGGGGGGGGGGGGGGGGGCACCACACTTTAATGTATGTTCAGAGGCGGGTGAGTTGTTAATTTTGACACTGGGTGCGCTCGGTGAGATATGAAGCAAACCACTTGAGAGCAGCGCCTGATATTCCTATTCTGTATTTCAATCTGCCAAGGAGCAGATCGTGGTCTATAGTGTCAAAGGCAGCGCTCAGGTCCAGTAGTACTAGGCAGGAGATGGAGTGACTGTCCATTGACAGCAGAATATCATTATGTACTCTGAGAAGGGCCGTTTCAGTGCTACGGTGGGGTCTATACGCAGACTGAAAGACCTCACTGAGGCCATGTTGAGCAAGATGTCGGTTCAGTTGATGAGCCACGGCTCGTTCTACAACCTCCGAGATAAACGAGAGGTTGGAGACAGGGCGATAGTTCTTCAGTGTATCAGCGTCGAGTCCCGGTTTTTTCAGTAAGGGTGTGACTAGGGCATGCTTCATATTAGATGGAAAAACTCCTGACTGAAGAGATGTGCTGACAAGCAAGGCGACCCATGGTGCTAAACTTGGCATACACGTCTTCAGCAGCCATGTCGGAATGATGTCCAGATTGCATTGCTTTGATGGAGATTCCTTGACAAGGCGGACAACGTCTTCCACAGAGAGGGTTGTGAAGGATTGGAGGGTGGGTACGTTTACCATTTGAGGAATAGGGTCAGATGGTGCCGGGTTGTTCGACCTGGACTGAGCAATTACAGTTCGAATACGCTCAATTTTGTCTGAAAAAAAGGATGAGAAATGTCCACATAGGTCAGTCTCAGATGAGTGAGCTGGTAGAGCAGAAGCTTTCTTGCGATGCAATAGTTTATCGATCACTAAAGACAGAGCGTTGGGCTTATTAATATTGTCGTTAATGGTGGTGGTAAAATAGTTTTTCTTTGCTTTCTTAATGAGGGCATTTACATGCTGTTTCTGCACTTTATACATTTCTTTGTGAACAGTTAATTTTGAACTACGCCATTGTCTTTCGTAATTGCGGCGAAAGGACTTAGCGCGTCTGATTTCATCCGTGAACCAGCGTGAGTTTGGGCGCAACGTAATAACTCACGATTGCACTGGGGCGTGTTTGTCAGTTAAAGTTTGAAGAATGGATGAGAATTTTCCTAATAGCGCGTCCACATTCTCAGGCACGTCCGCAGGGTCAGGAATTTCTGGTATTTCATCACTGAATTTTCTGGTGTCAACATTACGAAATTTTCTGTAGGATATTTTCTCTCGTAGTGGTACAGGATGAGGAAGATTAAGTTGAAATTCAACCGCAAAATGATCAGCAATGGTGTTGTCGAAGACATTTATGTCGCATACCAAGGGAGGATCCTCCTCACGAGTTATCAGTGGGTCTAACGTATGGCCGCTCTTGTGCGTCGGGCCAGTCACGCACTGAGTCAAATTGAAAGAGTGGAGGAGATCATTAAGTTTGTAAGCATTAGCATCGGCCTTTACATCCATATGAAAGTTAAAGTCACCGGCCACAAGAAGTTTTCCTGATGATAGAACACGCTAAATGATGTGCACAGAAGTTATTTCTGGTTTCTTGAAAAATATTACCCGATTCTTGTGTGAAAATCTTTAAATGCTTTGCAGAAACCCATTTCTGGTTTCTTTAAAAAATATTTTACTCCCGAAAATAATTCTTCATAATTTCTCTTTCTTTTCACTTTTGTTCTGATACATTCACTTTTTTCACACAGACGCGAATTTACTGATCACGGAAAATCCTGTTTCTCTCGATAAACATTGGATTTGCAATTTGCATCAGCAAGACCCTTCACCTTTGAAACCTCACACCTCGTTCAATATAATTAAGTATTTGACAAGATTCCTTTTCATCTAACCCTTTCAAGACTGGCACCTTGGAAAGTATCATTTTCGTCAATTCTGTCAGCGGCGAAATGGGAGAAACCATCCTGGTTTGTTGGGAGGTTCAGTAATAATTTCATCCAACAGCTCTGTCGAGCTATTGAATTAAATTATTACTGAGCCTTGTTACAACCGATAATGTTACAACGCCGCATAATGTTACACCAACGCATAATGTTACAAAAAATGTTGTAAACAACCGATAATGTTATAAACTCCGCATAATGTTATAACTTTTTTCAACCCGTTATGTTATAAAAATCGACGCATAATGTTATAACTTTTTTCAACCCGTTATGTTACAACAAATTAACCGATAATGTTATAACTTCTGAATACTAATTTCAGTCACAGCTATTGCAGATGGACTTTACCACTTACCATTTATTGCCGCATAAAGGTATATAATATTTTTACTAAAGGTTTCTGCTCTGGTGAAGGCGAGGAGACACCACCCCCCCCCCCCACCCCCACCAACTCCCCGGGATTTATCATAGAATGACCTAGTCACGTTACATAGACGCGGATTATCCTGGTAACTCAATCGTGTGACGTCATTACCATGATCATCCAGTGCATGGTGGAGGCGGGGGTGGTGGAGGAGGGGTGCTATTTTATCCGGTTGGTACGTTTACCAACATGCGTAGTCTCCGCTTCCAGAAATGTAGTGTACCATAGTCCCCTGACGCCTTTGAGGATGGGCAAATGCCTCTGTTTCTGCTTGTTTTGGGCATCTAAAACTCATTTGTCGCATATTTCTTAGTCATAAGAATATCTTATTGTTCATTAATTTGACATTTTAACAACTAACAGTGAACAACATGAGGTGGAGTTAAAAGAGGCTAAAAAGTTGGATGGAGCGAGGTACATATGGTGGATGTGGCAGGTTGGTAGTGTCGCACGGAAGCCGAAGAATAAGATACGAGACTGGATAGGAAGAGGAATGGGGTTTAGGAGGATTGAAAGGGGTGGGCAGGGATTAGGCTGAGAAAGAGAGGAGGTCATGGATTAGTACATCAGGGTGATTGTGCAGAGAAAGCTATCTGAGAATACTATAAAAGAGTAGTGTTAGACGGTATGATAATATAGATGGTGGAGATGTTGGAAGAAGTGGAAGTGGAAGTGATGAATTTGGGATTACAGGTTCTGGAAAAGGCGGAATCACTAGAACAGGCAGTATAGGGAGAAGGAGGAGATTGTGGAGGAGGAGTTGTGTTGATGTTGGTGTTGTGGCGGTGTTGGTGATGGTGTTGAGTAGTTACGTATGTTGAAAGTGAGCCATTTTGTAGGACCCCGGGGTAGGACCCCGGAAGTGACATCATGTCACGTGATTGGGCGGCCATGTTGAGTTATCATGATGATAGTGCACGTGGGTGGCCATGTTGTGATGTCATTATCATGATAATAGGTGGTAGGAGTTCGTATGCGCAGCGCGTGTTGTTATGGGGACACGTGCTCCATCTCACCCCTAACAACCCGACAATAGATATCGAATTAATCCAAACAACCCGACAATCTTCAGAAAACTGACCCAAACACTCCAGAAAACACTCCCAAATAAAGGTAGGATAGTATCCTTAATGAGGGTATGAGACGTATGAAGAGGTAATCATTGCGCTCATTTTCATAGCTTTCATTTTGAGACGTATGATTTTGCGCGCATCGTGCTCATTTTCATAGCTTTCATTGCTTCATACGACGAAAAGGGGTATTCCGTGGGTTTAGTATCCTTAAAATATAGGATAGTATCGTTACCTAATGTCCGACCACATAATGGACACATAATTTATCACAGAAATGGGTTTATTACAATAATGGTTGGTTTATTACAATAGTGTTTTTTTAACTCAGAGGTAAACTGGAGGGGGGGGGGGGGCGCCGCCTCTGTCCCCGGAGCCCTACTGTCCCTTGCCCCTGGAGCTCCTGAAGTCCCGGTCCCTCGAGTTTCTGGCGAGTTACTAAATCGGTACTGGCAGGATTCGGGAGTGTTTTCGGGAAAGTTTTTGACAGTTTCCTGAAGATCGTCGGGTTGTTTGGATTAATTCGATATCATTGTCGGGTTGTTAGGGATGAGACGGAGCACGTATCCCTGTAACAACACGCGCTGTGCATACACACTCCTACCACCTTTTGTCATAATAATGACATCACAACATGGCCACCCACGTGCACTATCATGACAACCCAACATGACCGCCCAGTCACGTGACATGACGTCACTTCCGGGGTCCTGCTCCGGGGTCTTACAAAATGGCTGATTTTCAACATGCATAACTACTCAACACCATCACCAACACCGCCACAACATCAACACAACTCCTCCTTCACAATCTCCTCCTTCTCCCTATACTGCCTGTTCTAGTGATTCCGCCTTATGCAGAACCTGTAATCCCAAATTCATCACTTCCACTTCTTCCAACATCTCCACCATCTATATTATCATACGTCTAACACTACTCTCTTATAGTATTCTCAGATAGCCTTCTCTGCACAATCACCCTGATGTACTAATCCATGACCTCCTCTCTTTCTCAGCCTAATCCCTGCCCACACCTTCCAATCCTCCTAAACCTTATTCCTCTTCCTACCCAGTCTCGCATCTTATTCTTTGGCTTCCGTGTGACACTACCAACCCGCCACATCCACCATATGTGCCTCGCTCCATCCAACTTTTTGACCTCTTTTAACTCCACCTCATTTTTATTCACTGTTAGTTGTTAAAATGTCAAATTAATGAACAATAAGATATTCTTATGACTAAGAAATATGCGACAAATGAGTTTTAGATGCCCAAAACAAGCAGAAACACAGGCATTTGCCCATCCCTAAAGGCGTCAGGGGACTATGGTACACTACATTTCTGGAAGCGGAGATTACGCATGTTGGTAAACGTACCAATCGGATAAAATAGCACCCCTCCTCCACCACCCCCGCCTTCACCATGTTGGGCACTGGATGACTATGGTAATGACGTCACACGATTGAGTTACCAGGATAATCCGCGTCTATCTAATGTGACTAGGTCATTCTATGATAAATCCCGGGGAGTTGGGGTGGGGGGGGGGGGGGTCTCCTCGCCTTAACCAGAGCATAAACTCTTAGTATAAATATTACATACCTTTATGTGGCAATAAATGGTAAGTGGTAAAGTCCATCTACAAAAGCTGCAACTGGAATTAGTATACATTAGTTATAACATTATCGGTTAATTTGTTGTAACATAACGGGTTGAAAAAAGTTATAACATTATGCGTCGATTTTTATAACATAACGGGTTGAAAAAAGTTATAACATTATGCGGAGTTCATAACATTATCGGTTGTTTACTACATTTTTTGTAACATTATGCGTTGGTGTAACATTATGCGGCGTTGTAACATTATCGGTTGTAACAAGCCTCGCTTCGGGTTTTTTGCTCTTTATATCGTCTGCTCGTCCACTACCAATTTTCTTTTTCACACAAAAATTATGCACACCGGGTTGAAAGGGTTAAGCTACTTCGATCAAATTTCGGTATTTTGATAACTTTGTTGGGCGTCCTATCTACCTATGTTGCATGTGGTAATGTCAAATCTGCTTCTAAATTACACCTGCGAATTTGATGGATATAGCGGGAATCATGAGATATTCACAGCAACGTATACAAAACTAGCCGTTTCTTTAATTTTGACAGCACAACACCCCAAAAGATCGGTATATATGGCGCTCGTAAAGTCCCCATAATTATTCCCACTCCCATCTTATACGGATTATGAGCTTTAATGTGGTTTCAGTTGAACTCTAAAGTACTTCATTTACTTAATGTGGACATTGGGAGCGGGACGGCTCAGTAGGTAGAGGTGCAGCTGGAAGCAGAGAGGTCCTCGGTTCGAATTCTACCCGCGGCAAACGCGATGTGTCCTTGGGCAAGACAATTCACCCCAATGCCCACGTGGGGGCACGGTGGCGTTGTGTACTAAGGCTACTGCACGCAGATGGTGCACTTGTCTTCAACCAATGCTAACCCTGTGTGGAGTTAATATGTTGGGGAGCTGACAGTTGCCCACCGTTGCTAGGTTGATCTCTCCGGGTACTCCGGCTTCCTCCACCCGTAAATCTGTCGTGGTCATGATTAGCCATTGTGCAGTAAAAATATGTGATCTTAAACACCAATAAATAAATAAATAATGTGGACATTGCAGAACTGTAATGCTCGCTAATTACCGCCACCTACTTTTAAGACAAATGTTCATCCCTTGATTGGCATAAATAATTAGTCCTCAACGATAAGAGAAATTTCTAAATTTCACAAAATTGGCGACTTTTCACTGCTATTTGTTATAAACATAAGAACATACGAAATTTTAGCCCAAGATATTTTAACAAGTAAAGAAATTTGGTCACGACACCTCGTAACTTCCTGACAATCTTAAATGGACCCAACCATTTGGATAGTAAAACCGTTTTAGAGGGTAACATGCTGTGAATGGGGTAAAGAATCTGTCATGATCATTCGGCCACATCTGGCAAGGGCGCCGCAATCATGAGACCGCAAGGGGGAGGGGGATAAAAGAGGGTACATAACTCTGGGTATGAGTTAAGACTGGGAGTTTAAAACGTATCATAAACTGTAATTTGATACTGAATAATTGTGAAATTATTTTCAAATGGAACTTAATTAAACCTTTACCTAACATAAAAAGCAGACGACACTTGCAAACAAAATTCTTGAATAACTATTTTTTCATTTTTTATCTCAAAAACATAGGTTATGACCCCTCATTGGAACGAGCTCGGCGAGCTCGTTCCAAAGAGGGGTCATAACCTAAGTTTTTGAGACAAAAAAATGAAAATATAATGAAATTTAATTGGCGATTTTTGAGAATAGCGCTGGCTGGTTTTGACGTTACGATAGGTAAAGGGTTAAGCACCCCGTTTTATTCGCAGTGGTGTGAATAGGAACTCTCATTATTTTTATGCTATCTTTGATGGCTAAAGGTGATTGTTTGCGGAAAGAATGGTCTATTGATAATGAAAGACAACACAATGATGAAAATATGCCGTATTTTAATGACGCTAATTACACATATCTGTCACTAATGTTTTTGATGGAAAAATGTTCTCTCGACAAGTATGGTGCTGGAACGGGCCATTCATGAAACAATGCCGGTAATTACTGACAAAAAATGTAACTTGTGATCTCCTGAAAACAATATCAGTGTCTGACATCAGTAGCGAGTGTATCCACGACATGACCGGATGACTGCCTGAACTCTCCTCCTAATGCTACCAGTGGCCCTTCTGATACGGTCTAGGGGCAACTGCTGAAACTCCTCATGCAATACAGATTCCAAATCGGCAAAATTCTGTACAGGCGGATTCTGCTGGCACACGACGTCCAAGAACGTCGCAGATGTGTTCCAAGGGATTCAAATCGAGGTTCATTGTAGGCCAAGGTAGTGTTATAATAGCGTTGTTCTGAAGGAATGCTCTCAAAGCATGGGAATGACGTGGCCTTGCATTGTCGTCCATGCATACAAGGCGTGTAGTTGTCAAAATGTGGCACGAAAACCGAATTGAGAATGTCCCGGATGTATTGATGACCATTGAGATTCCCACGTACAATCACCATATCAAGTTTACAATCATGAGAGATGCATCCCCTGAACATTACTGGTCCTCCACTATAAGGAAAAGTAGGGCTGATGTTCCTGGGCACGTAAGCAGCATTTCTATGCCTCTACACTCTCATACGACCATCTGTGACGTGAAACAGGAATCTACCCTCGCCTGACCAATGGATTCTCCCCCATGTTCTGAGATTCCAATGTTGTTTTGCCATGCACCACTCCAAAAGTCGTCTTTGATGCTGATCGGACAGAGCTGGACGCATGGTGACCCCTCTAGACCTCATACCCAGTGCTTTGATACGGTTTCGGACAGTTCTCTAGCACAAACGTTTGTTGGGGAGCCAACGCCGTTCCAAAGCCCCACTTAAAGCAAAGGTTTAACGCCTGACGAGACTCCGATTTATCCGAGGAAAAGTCTTTTGGGGGATGTCCAGTCCTTGATCGGTGCTTAACATCAACTCAAATGAAACAAAGGGTTCATGCCTAACGAAGTGTGCCAGACTCCGATCTTCCCGAGGAGAGGTTTTTTGGGGTTGTCCAGGCCTTGGTCAGTCCGTAACATCGTTGGTTTGTTGATGTTTTCTTACAAGTCTGCTGATGACAGAATGACTATAGCCAAGTTGCCTTCCAATAGCTTTGAACGACAAGCCTGTTGCATGCATGCCAACGATTTGCCATCTCAGTGCCGCTGATCGTCTCCTCCTTGCCATGTCAACATTTACTGATAAAAGAAGTGACAAATATTCTTGTTTTATTCCCAGATATTGCATGTGGATGATAGTGGGGTTTTTTTTGGTGACATTTGTAGGTAACATGCTTCACGTGGACGAGGGGATGTGTGTGGGGTACACTATCAACCAGAAACATCACGTTTCACGAGATGAAATGCACTGCAAGACATAGCAATCACTAAAACCTAATAATCAGTAATAGCAACTTCACTGTCATGAAACATATAAGGGGTGCTTAATTAAGTTCCAGGTGTATATATGCCATTTGGGTGAAACAAGGTGCCATCTGCAATGCTAAATTTCTGCAGATGACGCCTTGTTCTACTCAAGGGACGGTATTTATATATAAAGATTTAGAGCTCACTCTGATGATTTTATAGCTTCTTTACTTGGTGATTATCGACCAGTCGCCATCATTATACTTGATACTGGTATTGGCCCATGTTAAGTAAGTCAGAAACGAATACTCGAGAGTTTCTCGCTTACGGTTCTTGGAAAGTAAAGCCTAGTGCATTTCTGGTGTAATCATTGCAGACTTATCCATGAACATTTAAGAATTGAATGCAATTTTTATAATCTTTATTGGAGTATGAACGTGTGGGAATGGATACAAATTATGTATGAATCCCGAAGGGATTCATACAATTTGTACCCATTCCCACACGTTCATACTCCAATAAAGATTATAAAAATTGCATTCAATTCTTATAATTACATTCCGTAACTGTTTAAACTACTTTTTACCAAGCAACAAAGCAGAAAGACGAAATAAAACATGAGCGAACGAACGAGGCGAAAAACCACCCTCATACAAAAGACAAAGCGCACAACTCTGAGTTGAGCGCCGGTTTTCGGCATTGACCCAAATTTGTCAATTTGCCGTCTTTCGCAACGAAACATGGAATGTTCAAAACAATTTATTTAACATATCAGTAAAATATAATCACTGATCACTGCGAGAGGCGCTGAAAGTTAAAAACCAGCCCAAACACCGCCCGAATTACATTCTGTCAACTGTGCTCTACCGTAAATGCGGGTCAAAGTTCGACCAAATGTATTCATTGGAAAATGAATTACATTTGGTCATGACGTTTTCATCCAGCTGACCAATGGGAATTGAGTATTTGGACCCAAAACTTATAACTACATTAACAATGTAATTATTTAGCCATGAACATTAAAAGTGAATGGCTACCAACATAAATTATGCGTGAAATTGTGCCAGTGGTATAGATATTGGCGAAATCGAAGTATCGCCCACTTCCCCAAAGGAGAGTTTCAGCCAAGATTTGGTGTTTTGGTGGGTTTTTTCTTACGCTTTGGTCTATTCATGGCATATAATTTTCTGATTCCCTCTTCGGACCAATGAGACTCCATCCTGTAGACATCCAGCCACTTAGGATTAAGGCATTTTATTTTCCACAGCTTTCTGAATAGTAGTCGGGAGAACCCCATCAATTGCTGTAGCTCAGGGGAGGGGGGGGGGGGGGGGGGGCTACCTCATCCACCCCTAACATTTTCGCCGGTCCCCCATAAACATTGGCTCAATGCAAGTTCACACAACATAAAGACCCATAATTGTCGCCAATATAAGTGCTACATGCGCTACAAATGCCTCAGATACGCTTTTAGAGCACTAAATTTTGCAAACTTTTCTCTGAGATGTGTGGGGGCGATGGGCAAGTCCTAAAGGGACCCAGCGGTCGTTGCCCCTCCTCCCACTTCCCCGAAAGGAAGTGAGAGAAAAGGAAAGGACCACATGACCTTAATTAGGACAAGTGGAGGCCTCCGAAACCACACACAATGGCCTTCCAAATATCATCCTTGACACCCTCCCCCCCACCCCAAAAGAAAATGGTTAGGGTCCCCCACCTTTATCCTGGCTACGCGCCTGACCCCATCGCAATATGGCGGATCGAATCTGGGAACATAATTTTCAACAGAAATTAGCTAAAAGCTGACGAAAATTTATGTTCTAACTCTCTAACCAGAGGAATGTTTTCAACACCACAGGTTTGAACGTGCACGCTAAAAACTAAAGTGTTAAAAAGTACACTTGAAGTGCTGTATTTAACACTTACTAAGTGCTGAACTGGCACTTTGTTCAAGTGTAGATATCCCAGAACTTGACAGATGTTACAATAATACCACTTGACAAGTGTAATGTCGCGACACTTAAAAGGAAACAACGCAGATGACGCGGATCAGGCTCGAACTCTCGAGCCTGATCCGCGTCATCTGCGTTGTGTCCTTTTAATTATGTACCCACCAAGCGCAAATTAAATTATGGACGACTCTGGAAGAACCACCAATGCTAGACACATGGGAAGTGCCATCCATTCAAGTTTCAGATGTCTGAAGATTGTAATGTCTAAGTGCTTAAAGCATTGCACTTTGAGTGTTAAAATCAAACCCTAAGAGTTAGAATGGGTTTAACACCTTGAAAGTGTCAGTTCTAACACTTTAGTTTTTAGTGTGTGTTGGGGCAAATCCCAAAGCGTTTCACCGTTTTCGTAATTATTCTATTAAATTATTGTAAATTGCGAGAAGATTTTAATCATTTTGCAATCAGTTTTAGCCAAAATATTCACACAAACCGATATCGATTTTGTGTAAAATATAAGCATTGACCGATTTTTTCGTCTTCACATCCAGTCAAGTAAAATCAGATATTCGTGAGAATCTGACGTCATACTAAACATACCATGGGATGTTAGGTATTAACACACAAAAATTACTTCTATAGTAATTCCCAGTTGTGAATAGTGCGTAGGTGTTCAATGGAGTCTGTACACGTAAAACAAGAATTATTGCACATTTGGTCGAACGGTTATTAAAAGCTAATCTCCGAAACTCATATTACCAATTTCCCGTCAAATCCACCAACGAAATAAATCTAATTGTGTTGGCGTTTAACACTTCCGGGTTTGAAATTGACCGGAATGCCGTATTTTGTTGTGCAGATAGGGAGGGCCCTAATTATATATGGTCTTAATTAGTTAATAATTCATTAAACCATCTATTTAAAAAAAATATAAGACGAATTTTAAAAAAAATCCGACAACTTTCACGTGTAATGCAGTATAGCTTAAGAAATTCGATGGCATCTGATGTGATAATCTCATGAGATAATCCTATTGTGTGATGTTAATATTTTTCGCCAGACAGTGCGAAGGTAGCAGATTACTGGGATAGGTTCTCATTCATTTTTCGATTCTGTCGAGAATCGTAGACATCTGTTACGCGAAGATCAAGAAAAAACCTTCAGGTGTTCTGTTTACTTAGTGAAGATTATTAAGTGCATTTTCTCAGTTCGATCGTACACCATCGGAGTGGCTCGGAGACATGCCTGTTTTTTCAAACTAAGGATCCGTGTCATTGCTTCATAACACTTTGTGAAAAGGAGCAAACTTCATTTTCCGAAACCGTCAGTCTGGGATTTAAGAACCTGGGTCACATATCTGACTTTAATCACTCTGGGCTAGTAGCCTATTTCAGTGTTAACATAATCATCGTGAAAGGATAAAATAAACAAATACTAGATTGGTCTAAAGAGAAAGAACAAACGGCGAATGTGAGAACGTGCATTTCAAAACAAAGAATTCTTTACCAAAATAGGATATTGTACCAATCCCAAAACGTCATTTCCTGAGGAAACTTCAATAGAATTAATTTTATTTGTAGATAAGGGAAGAAACAAACAAGGAGTCGTCCATTTCATGGATAGTGAGTTCTGAATAGACTGACTCTGACTTTTGAGGTAAGGTACACTGTATATTTAATTAGTTACCAGTTTTATATTAAAATTTACATAACATGTTCACGGTGGCGATGTGTCCTAAGGCGTACTGTACGTCGAAGGTGCACTTGCCTTAAACCGCTTCTAACTTTGCATGTGCAGAGTTAGTCCAATGGGAAGTATGGTTGTTTCTCTCTACTGTTCGGTGGTTCTCTCCGGGTACTCAAGCTCCCCTTCCTTTGAAACTTACCATCCGACACGTTGTGGCCCTGGTTGTTGAAGGTGTCGTTAAACCGCAATAAAACAAAGAGAACACAAACCTTGTTTCCTGAACGTGGTTTATCTCATATACTAGACGACATCCGACTGTAAACTGAGACGAGTTGACGATTCTGTTTATCATTTAACCCTTTACCTAACATAAAAAGCAGACGACACTTGCAAAAAAATTCTTGAATAACTTTTTTTTTTCATTTTTTGTCTCAAAAACATAGTTTATGACTCCTCATTGGAACGAGCTCGACGAGCTCGTTCCAAAGAGGGGTCATAACCTATGTTTTTGAGAGAAAAAAAAATGAAAAGATAATGAATATTCATTGGCGATTTTTGTGAATAGCGCTGACCGGTTTTAGCCGTTTCGGTGGGCAAAGGGTTAATCCAAAGCTAGAGCCCCCACCACTCTTAAATTTTGAGTTCTGAATCGAATCGGACAGGGTATTTCGAATCGACTCGAATCTCACGACTCTTCGAATTCTAAATTTCGTACTTTCTTACAACAGTAAAATTGCCACTATCCAGTCATGTATTGCATTCAACGGCGTTTGGGCAAGTCAGTCGAAAAAAATGCGAAATATTCCAGAACGGAATTGAGTACTTTCGGAAGCGGGACCTCATTCGACCCCTCTTCTATCATCAGGTCCCCTGTATAGCATACTGGGTTATAGACGAAGAGTTCAAGAGGAAACATGTGGTAGAATTTTGAGAATATTTCTACAGTTCGAGACTTTCTGAGTCAACAATTCGAGAAATTCCTATTCGAGGAATTCCGAACCTCCTTAAACTTCTATCATCAAGTCTCCAGTCAGGAGATCCGATGATAAGAGAAAGGTTCAAGAATAGACACACTGTAGGATTTTGAGAAGATCTCGACGAGATGAAAATTTTAGAATCGGCGCAACTCTAATCGGGACGATTTCGGATCGAATCGAATTTCGAAGTTTCGCGTGGTCCTATCCGAAACTAGATAAAAGGTATCTAAAACGATCGAGACTCGAACGACGTCTCCCAGAAGTCCTCAAATCACGTTGTTAAAAATAATGCTCACTGAAAAAAATTACCTATAAAATTACTGGCAAACAGTTGTCGTTACTTCTACCCTAAATGTCATATTAAAGACTGTTACTGCTTAAAGTTAGTAATATGTAAACTAACAAAGAGAGAGCTTGGATGTACTGATGACCATTGAGATTCCCACGTACAGTCACCATATCAAGTTTACAATCATGAGGGAGGCATCCCCAGATCATTACTGATCCTCCACCATAAGGAACAGTAGGTCTGGTGTTCCTGGACACGTAAGCAGTATTTCTCTTCATCCACACTCTCATGCGACTACCTGCGACGTGAAGCAGGAACCTGCTCTCGTCTGACCAATCGACTCTACTCCACATCCTGAGATTCCAATGTTGTCGTGCCATACACCGCTCCAAATATCGTCTTTGACGCTGATGACCCTTCTGGATCTCACACCCAGTGCTTTGAGACGGTTTCGGACAGTATGTTGCACGAACGCCTGCTGGGGAGCCAAAGGCGTTTCAAAAGTCAAATGAAACAAAGGGTTCGTGCCTAACGAGGTGTGCCAGACTCCGATCTTCCCGATGAGAGGTCTTTTGGGGTTGTCCAGGCCTTGGTCAGTCCGTAACATTGTTGGTTTGTTGATGTTTTCGAACAAGACTGCTGATGACAGAATGACTGTAGCTAAGTTGCCTGCCAATAGCTTTGAATGACATGCCTGTTGCATGCATGCCAACGATTTGCCATCTTAGTGCGTCTGATAGTCTTCTCCTTGCCATGTCAACATTTATTGATAAAAGAAGTGACACATTTTCTTGTTTTATTCCCAGATATTGCATGAGGACGATGGTGTTTTGTGACATTCGTGGGTAGCATTCTTCACGTGGTCGAGGGGATGTGTTTCAGGTACGCTATCAACCAGAAACATCATGTTTCACTAGATGAAATGTACTGCACGACATCGCAATGATTAAAACAAAAATAATCAATAACAGCAACTACACTGTCATGAAACATTTCAGGGGGAGCTTAATTAAGTTCCAGGTGAATATAAGTTGAAAAACTTGCTTCCAATCCTTGTAAAACAAATACGCTTAAAAAAAACTATTCAAACCCACCATCTGCAAATTATCGCCATCAATGAAGAAAGGGCGCCTTATTTGTAGACTAATTATCCTTAACCCTTTACCTAACGTAACGGCCAAAACCGGCCGCTCGTTCCAACGAGGGGTCATAACCTATGTTTTTGAGACAAAAAATGAAAAAAATTAGTTATTCAAGAATTATTTTTGCAAGTGTTTTCAGGTTAGGTAAAGGGTTAACCTGCAGCTGTGTAGACTGTTAATTTGTCTATTGTGTATGACAAACCAAACACCTTCTCCTGTGATGAAGTGAACCGAAGTGCCACTTCCTCCATTTATAAATCGAACAAACAAACGACACTGCCAATGGTAGTTAAAAACGGTATTTTCCCCGTAATATTTTACGGTAGAAGTTCCTGGAAACTGATTTTTGTAACGATGACCTTTTACATTGAATTGTTTGGCTAGAGCCCTGCGACTCGAATCGAATCTGGTCTATTTTTCGAAATAGAGAATCGAATCTAATTATGGGCGTCTTGAAGATGGCCGATACGGGTGGGGGAGGGGGGGGGGGGCTCTGTATGCTTGATTATTCCGAGTGTGGCGGCTCAAGTACCGACTGACAAAATATTTCACCTTCATCATCAAGACATGCCTTCCTGGAAGGCATGCCTTGATGATGCAGTTGGAATATTACCCAGAAATGGCTGCGAGAGTTACCAAAACTAAGCACTGCAGAGGACTAACCGCTTGCAGCAGCTCATCGTCAACATTGTTTGGAAACTTTAATTTTGTTTTCAACAGTGGTAGAGACCAGTGAAATTGGAATTAGCATGGGAGGTGGCATGGGTCAGATGCTATTTATGTTAATATAGATGAAATTACACTGTCTCTTTATTTTCAGCATTATTTACGAACAATTACATCCGAACTATACGTTTTGTGAGACGACGACAATGGCTTATATCAAACTTTATTCCCGTGTAAAGATTCGCAAGGAAACGAATCGGGCAACTGATTTCGAATCGAATCGAATATCAACTTAAGATTCGAAATTGAATCGAACCCCGAGACTTCGCAGGGCCCTATGCTTGGCAGACTGTTCGCTCAGAATAGTCATTAATCACGTTCATAGTTTAAACCATTCTTTGATTGTATTTTACTGACACAACAGTTCAAAACTCACAAGCCATATTTTTTCGATACATAGCATACGACAACAAACAGGCTATCAAAGATCGGGTATCGGGTTTCGCGTTGGAATACAACTGCGTATACCTAAGCCAATTTCTGCAATGTTATAGAAGCATCGCGCTTTACAAAGTTAAAAGTATAAGTTTGATGGTCGGAAAAGGAGGTGAGTGCATGTGACAATATAAGTTACACAGTTTGGTGGTGACCTAATATGGTATATATGGAGTAAGTTAATTCCATATTGGGCGAGGTCACTACCAAACTATGTAACGAATATATCTTACCGACTACCTTTTTTATAATGAATTAGACTATAAAATGACTGATCAATGGTAAACTTCCTTTTTCAACACATTGTTCTAATTAACACAAATAAATATATCAAAACGAACAAAAATGAACGCGTTTCTGTGACTTCCAGAATTTCGAATCGTTCACAAATGAAGAATTAGATAACACTGAAATGAATGTACATGTATCTTGTAAGTTGCCAAGAATTGAATCTTAATTCTTGTTTATTGTAAGGTTATGGATGTTCATAACATTTCCATAATAAACATTGGGGTTTGATTGCACTGTAATTAATTACAGCAGGACAATTTTGAATTGTGTCATTTTTTTTCTTTGAGATAGTCTCTTAAAATATTGGCACATCTTTTATTAGATTTAATGGTATTGTCCGCGTTCAGCTAAAGACGTTTTGCATCTATCTCGTCTGTCGTCTGCGCGAAGCGTTTATTGTTTTCCGACATTTTGAAAGATTAACGAACAAAGGGGAGAATACTCTGGCGGTCAGTCGCATATGACTTGCAACTGACGGTATATGGTTTTATATGGGGTTTGCATGTGACATTTGCAAACCAATGAAATTCCCAGATACTTGTAGAAGGTAAGATATATAGACAATACTTCACTGCTCGGATTCGAGTGCGATTTTTATCCTCGAGTGGTGCGCGCAAAAGATTATTTCACGAGGCTTTAGCCGCGTGCCATAATCCGCGCGGCCCACGAGAGGATAAAATCGCACTCGAATCCAAACAGTGAACTTTTGTATTTATTTTATTTTCTTCTTATATGTTTTCCCAAGACAACACTTTATAATTGATTGTGTGGTTACTTTCAAAACATGTCACCCCACTGATCCGACATGGAGACCACGTGCACGTGCGCGCAGTGATGCAAAAATAATTGGGACAAATGACGTCATTGTTCATTCATAAATTCGGCCACTACTCATTGTCAACAGCATTTGTGATACGAATTTCAGTCGAAGTGGAACTGGACATCTTAGTGCAATAACACTACTTAGAATAACTGTTTATTGTTATTTGTTTTGCGCATTCGATTAAAATAGTTCGAGAGTGGAATATGATGCTGAGAGTGGAATACCATTTTCGGCGAGTGGGAGTGGGAATACTATTTGTTTTGGGTGAAGAAAAACGAATGATAATAAAACAAACTGTTATATTCTGACACTAATCCGTAGAAATATTGACTTAGGCCCCACAAAGTAGATCTTCTGTTTCTCCGGCCATTTTTGGTAAAATTGGGGGTGGTCGGGCGGTTTATTATTTTATTTTTTATTTTTGTAATTTTTCTTTGCCATCAAAAGTTCATATTCTTGATTAGTTTTATGTTTTAGGCCTCATAATCTACAGAATAGCATGGATGGTGGTGTTTTTCATCCCTTGAGTGCAAGAAGGCTTTGCAATGCTAAAGCATTGCAAAGCCTTGTTGCACTCAAGCGAGAAATTTATAAATTTTATTAAATTGTGTAAAATATCCGGCATAAACCATTTAATTGTTATTTTTTGTAAGTTTGTATTGGTTTTTAAAAGAGAGTATGCTGCCACCAAAAGGACCATGCTAGATGGCCTGAGAAACAGATTTTAAACTGTTCTAGGCCTTAACAATGTTTTTGTAAATTTATGGTATCCCACGCGACTTCCTAGCCGTGTGGTAGATAAGCGCCAACACGACAATACTCTCCTGCGTGCAGTTTTTTGATGAGATAGATTTTAGGATACTATACTGGACACAACCCGATTTCTGTTTTTAGGAGGACGCTACATAAAAAAGCGTTGATGAGCTGCTTACTCCTCGAGAGTAAATAATCAAGATTATAGACGTATCTGTTCTGAACCAATATGTCGAGAAAAGTAAACCCAGTGGATGTACAGCAGTAATTTAACCCTTTACCTAACACGAAAAGCAGACGACACTTGCAAATAAAATACTTGAATAACTAATTTTTTTTCATTTTTTATCACAAAAACATAGCTTATGACCCATCATTGGAACGAGCTCAACGAGCTCGTTCCAATGAAGAGTCATAAGCTATGTTTTGTGATAAAAAATGGAAAAATAATGGAAACTGGGTAGTATTTTTTGTAAATAGCGCTGGCCGGTCTTTCCCGTTACGTTGGGTAAAGGGTTAACGGGTGTCATTTTTGTCGAAGTTAGTTTTCCGTTGTGTTCCACGCTTTGCAACCGCTTACCCTTCACAGCGCTTCGGGGGAAAATCAGTAATTTCGCGCTTCATTAGTTTTCTGCATGACTCCGTTTTGTAAAACAAGTGAGTTGGTAATCAAACTTCATATATTCTTGTGGATTTTGTTGCCCAAGTGGGATTGACTGATACATGGTAGTAGTAGTAGTAAATTATTTTATTATAGTGTCACGTTTCTATACATCTTTACATAAAAATACATTACATACATACAGATGAGTAAAGTAGCATGACACCCAGCCGTGAAGGCTTATGAGACACTTGAAAAACTCTATAAATTTCTATGTATAATATGTACATAATTTTTCAAATTATTCGCACACACAAAACCTCCCAACCCTTCCCCACACTCCACCCCCACCCAACACGTGATATGTAATTGAAAGGTGTGGAAGCTGGGCGATTGTTACACTTGTATTATCACAAACTTACAACCTGTAGCCATCAGGTATGAATATCTAGCTGACGTTGACAATTTAATGATTAAATGCATACCGAGGTTTGTCGTGTCGTGTTGTTGACTTCGTTTGTACAGTACGTGGAGAGTGTATTACCACTAAATCACCCGCAGAGTGGATATTCCACCCAAGTAATAATTGCGAATTTGTTGCAAAGCATAACAATCACCAGCAAAGTTCCAGCCAACGGACCTTCGGGTTAAACCCGGAGGTCCATTGGCTGAAACATTGCTAGTGTTTTTTGCCCATATTTGAAAGTGATACTTTGGGTGACAACTTCACTCTGCGGGTGGTTTTGTTACAATCCACTCTCCACGTACTGTATAGTGCCTACTGGGGTGGTATAGTCCCCGATGCTTCGAGTCAGGAACTACACCTCCTCAGTGGACATTTAATGGACTTTAAAAAAAAATGATATTTATTGTCCATCACTTTTTTCTCAAGAAAAACCTCTAAACAATGAAATTTATAAGCTTTCAATCAAACATCAGGATTAGGTTGTCTCAATACAGGTCGCAGATCTACGCCTTCGTGCTATCCCGGTGGCTTATGGGCTCGTTAGGTGATTAAAATTGAAAAACGCGCATGTCAGAATTGCAACTTTCAAGAGAAAAGCCATCCCACTATCACCAGGGTGTGGTGGCGTTACCTCTAACCGGTTCTAGTCAGATCACCGAAGTTAAGCAACGTCGAGCCCGGTTAGTCATTGGATGGGTGACCGTCTGAGCGATCAATTCGGACTCCCACGTTCTGTCCTTGGGCAAGGCACTTAACCCCGATTGTCCACATGGGGGCACGATGACGCCGTGCACAAAGGCGTACTGCACGTCGATGGTACGCATGTCTTCAACCAATCTAACCCTGCCTGTACCGCAGTGCGGAGTTACGATGTTGGGGAGCTGGCAGCTGCTCGTCGTTGCTCGGTGGTTCTCTCCGGTTACTCCGGCTTCCACCACCCGTAAAACTGTCACGGTCATGATTAGCCATTGTGCACAAGTATATGACCTTAAACACCAATAAGTAAATAAATAAATCCACTATCACATATTTCACAAAGCTTCGATTGTTTCCAACTGTTGGCATCAATTGTGGTGTCTCTGAGCGGCCACGCGGAATCCTCAGCAAAATTATATCCTCAGCAAAATTATAAGGTTAAAGGCTATAGTGGGCTCGAACCCTTTGTCCAGCGGGAAAGTGTCCCATTGTTACCGAAAGAGTGAACCGCAGAATACACTAGTTGTGACCTGGGCGAATAAGCCAGTTCAATTGGTAGCCGATTCCATCCACTAAAAAGAATGACTGAAAAGCACAGAAGTTGATTTTCTAATATTTCTCAACATTATCCGCTAGGCAGGTGGGTAAAGTTGCAGCTATTCCCTACAGTTTTATGGCTACAGGGTTTGTGGGTTATTATGTAACCAAATGTTCCCCTTGTCAGTTTTGTTCAATATATACATTTTAATTCATCTGAAATCACCACCACTTACCTCCAAATGTCCCTCGTGTTTTCTCCCTACAGTCATCTTGCAAATAGTAACACTAGTGAACATTTTGATAACAGGACGGCGAAAACTACAAAAAACAAAACAAAACAAACAACATAAATCATTATTAATATCGGTGTTATGGCTGTTCTGATGCCATCTTGATCTAACTATCAGCTTTTTAACCCTTTACCTACCATGAAAAGCAGACGATACTTAAAAATAAAATTCTTGAATAACTAATTTTTTCATTTTTTGTCTCAAAAACATAGATTATGACCCCTCATTGGAACGAGCTCGATGAGCTCGTTCCAAAGAGGGGTCATGACCTATGTTTTTGAAACAAAAAATGAAAAAAATAATGAAAATTAATTGGCGATTTTTGTGAATAGCGCTGGTCGTTACGTTGGGTAAAGGGTTAATCAAAGTGCGTCTGGACTATTGCTCTGCAGCCTGTTCTTGTCCATTGCTTTGAGAAACAGGGTGGACCATTTCGGTGACAGGAACGACAATTTACTACAGGTAAATTCAGATTCCAGAACTACAAGAAGCACCCCTATCCAATAATGGTATGGTAATATGTCTGACTTCAATTCGTTCAGAATGTTTATTGATCACCTGACTATTATTTAATTTTATTATATGCTTGCCAGTGAATTATAGCAAATTATCTAAAGGATATTTCTCGATATCCATAGAGTCGATGGATATCGAGAAATATCTTTTTGATAATTTGCGATAATAAAAATATCCCTCAGTAGATTCCTAAATGACTTCAGGCTTCGCCACGTGACGCCGCCTTGAACGTCACCCTGATGGAACGATCAACAGATCTTTGTTATTGTCTTGAACTCGTTTGCAGTCGAATTGGGCTGAATATTGCTCAGTAAAATGTCACGTAGCATATAATAAAAAGAAAATCTACCCTATTTTATTGAATATATTACTAAAACAGCATAGGTATCCTCTATATATTGCTGATAACAGGGATGGCATATGATTTTATTTTTGGGTAAACATGTGGAACTATTCCAGAACTCAATTCTGCATAACGTGTAACTTAGCCTTTTACCTAATATAACGACTAAGCTGGTCAGCGCTGTTCACAAAAATCGCCAAACAAACTAGATTATTTTTTCAACTTTTGCCTTGAAAAAGTAGCTTGTCGCCCCTCATTGAAACGAGCTTGGTCATAGAGGGAAAAATGTTATTGTTTAGTTATTAAGGGGTTTTTTGCGATTGTCGTCTTCTACTTGTATTGCGTAAAAGTTGATAGAATATAAGAAAATATTAATTCAATTCTACTGCCAAAGCCAACCCATTTACAACGCCACGACTTTGACTTCTGACGTCATTCCCATATTAGACGTGTTGTGAAATATATTTTCCGCAATGAGCTATTTGGTGGTGATTGTATGATAATATGAAAAAAATAATGACCTGGCTTGGGGGTAACATTGCAGATTGTCTCACCGAAGAACCAATACCTCCCGAGGAGTGAGCCGAGGGACACATTGATTCCAAGTGGAGGCAGCCTGCGATGTTGCCCTTATTCCAAGTCATTATTATTTCTATTATACCGAATGGTTTTATCTCCCTGTCAGATGAATCTGAAAAAAAACGGATGTCAAACAACTCTATACTAGTACTTGAGCACTTCATGTTCAACTCAAGAGTTTCAACTGGCATGGAGACAATACTGAATGAAGAATTTCAATTTTATTACACACCTGTTCTATGAAATCCCCGTCTACAGTAACACTAAACCTTGCGGAAAATGAAAATCCGTTCCGCGCATATGTGCGGAACAGAAATAGTTGACGAACTATTTTTAAATAGAAGCGAAATGTTACTGGAATTTTCTACAAATCGTGCAAGGCAATTACATTTAAATCGCTAGCGACAGCTGAAAATCGTCCCCTGAGTTCCAAAGTGTTCTATGTGCCACGTTGGAAATATTGATTGGTCTTCCCACACATTCACTTACCAGCTATCATACTTAATGAATTTATAAAATAGCATGTTCATGGGCCTCTCGGGTTCAAAGGGCTCATCATAACTTTGAAACCGTCCTTTGAAATATTACGCTCCATTTGGAGCTTTCTATTTTTATTCAATAAAATCTTGAAAATCAGTGTGGTCATATATGTACAGGTGATGTTTAGTGGCCATAGGGGTTGTGTATGTTATGTCGGAAAATCGTCGCCTGAGTGCTAGAATGTTCTATGTCCCCTATGGGACATAGAACATTCTAGCACTCAGACGACGAAATGCCGTTCGGGTACCTACAATTGGTGAAAAATGTGTGGGCGGGGACACGTACCTCCAGAGCCAAAGGCTCCGCCGCCCCTGTTCTCCAATAGTGACTCGTCCGGTGGACAAGTCAAAAAGGGAGAAAATGTGACAATGATGACGTGACGTATTCGCCCCTTTGCCGGATAGACTATGTGCCGAGAGTCCATAGGGAACACTAGTCCATTTCCCCCTAAATAAGATGGTTTATGCACAAACACAGTAAAATCGTTCGGCTGGTTTTTTGCTTGGTCTTGCGGTTTGGTTATCCTGTTTGCTGCAAAAACCGGAACCGAACCCAAACTTCAAAAGTCGCCCGATTCTACATATCATGTAAACGACCATTCCATTGAAAAGCTCTTTGGAGAGCGGGTTAAATATGTGGGGGAGCCAGCGAGGGAATATTATGAGGTTAGCGGCGCTAATTTGCCAATTTCGATTTCAGTTTCATATTTAATGATCTACGGCAATCACATTTATTTCTCATAAAAGTGAATTTGTCATGGAAGCTTGTAGCAGTCTATCGAACATTCAGAACACACCATGTTGGAGTCAATATAGACGTAATTTCGCCTACACGCTTTTCGTACCTTAGATGATAAACAACTAAAGATTTGATCAACATTTGGATTCGACGGGACGCCAGAGGCTTGAATGTGGATAAAACTAGTGCTCAAATGTTTTGCTTTTTCTAACCAGCTAAGACAAAATTGCTCACTAAACGCAACAGAAGTCCCTTCAAGGCAGCCATATACCTCCTGCTTGAGTGGTTAAGGATATTTTACCACTTTAGCATATTCAAAAATATACAAAGTACCACTGAACGTAATGCTCATGAAAGCGGATGGGGGGTCTCTGATTTACAAGATGAAAAGGTTGAGTCTCTTTAACACCCCAAATCCAAAGTGTTGATCCAGTCAAGCCAGAAAATAAGCAGAGTGTCATCTGCAAACTGAGGTCCCCAGAGGGTGAATTTAGTGATGCAGGGTAGCATCACTAAATTTATCCTCTGTCAACCTCAGTCTGAATCAGAGTCTCAAAACTAAACAGAAAGAGGTACCCAGAGGATGAATGGGCCCACTGTATGGGATAGTATCATCAAATTCACCCCCTGAGGACCTCATTCTGCAAATGTCAGATTGCTTATTTTCTGGCCTGAATCCAGTCCCCTTAACTTCTCAGTGCCGAGTGAGTACCCGGTACCTCCCAGCACCTCCTGTAAATCCATTTTACCATAAAACGCCACCTTTTCTTCTCTTTACAAAATGGAAAGTTGTGTCTGTTTAACACTCCAAATCCAAAGTGTTGATCCGGTACTTCCCACTGCCGACAGTAGTGTTTTTATCCTAAAACTCAACGTCTTTCTCACTATTTTTCATCCTAGTTCCATGCTGATTGTAGTGATTTTTACCCTAAAACCCTTAGTGGATTTTACACCCACTTTCCACTCTGCCGACTGAGACACATTGTCTCTGACACTCTGTTATTCCACGAATACGTCATACAGCATAACTTTAACCCCATTCCCACGTCCATTTCGAACGTGCAAATCGACGATGCTACCTGATATATAATAACCCTAATCCAGCGACAGCTATAAACCCTACCAGAGATTCCATTATCTCTCGTTGGTTTGAAAAGCCTGGCTTAGGCGAAACTACTTACCCCCTGCGGAACTTGTTTCCGGACGAGTGATTAAGGACCTAACATATTACAAGCGGCAGTAATAATTTCCCACATTGACCACATGTAACCCAGCTACCCAACAGCGAATACGCCAAACCACATCTACCCAATTGGCGGCTCTCCCACTTTCCCAAATAAACGAGAGTGCGCCCCACCCCCAGCCAGACAGTGAAACCGTGACGTTGCGTTGTAAAGATGTCCCCGCGACATTTGAAACAACAAGTTGCGCCCACCCTCTACTTTGCTGCTCCTAGTCCCACAAAGGGATTCCTTCCCAAATATACCCACAGTAGCAACCCCACCGTAGATTAACTGGCCACTTGTTGCTTTCCTCCACCCTATACAAGTAGCAGCCAACCCTCTACTTTGCTACTCTTCGTCCCGCAAAGGGATTTCCCCCCAAATATACCAACAGTAGCACCCGCACCGCAGATTAACTGGTAACTTGGTGCTTTCCTTCGCCCTATATATGGAATAAACCCCTCCCGGGGCGCAACAAGTTTCCCTTTCTCCTAGCACACCCAGAAGACTCAGAAGACTAGACCCTTCTCCTGGAGACTGAATCATGTCACCGTATTGGAAGGAAAGATGCTCCCCTGTCACGAGAGCAACGCCTATCCTATCAGGTCATAACGGCTCCACCCCTCCCCTTTCGCGACACCCTGTCCTGCACAGGGACCCGGTCCCGACACACTTGATTAGCTCCCTACATTCCTGATCTACCGGCGATCTCATGCCTACTAGTCCCTATATGCTCCCAACCGAAGATTTCTGCCTAGCTTGCGGGATCACTACCTCCATTTATACTCCCGCACACACAAGTGCGATAGAAAACTCCGTTATGAGTGTCGGAGTCAGTTTTCGAGGGTTAAAGGGTCCATCGGTGGCAGATTGGAATGAATTGGTATCCTGTCTTTAACATGTTCCATTAAGAAACATAGAATACATGGATGGAACAGAGTCGACTGTTGTCACTAGACAGTAGTTATTTTTTCACGACTGCCTTCGTGTAAGAACGCATATAGGAACGCATTTGATTGGTCGTTACGCATCTGAGCGACGCTATGATGTCAATGAAATGCCTCGACACAGAACGCTGTCAAGCAAGAATGTAAACAGACCATCGAAGGTGATATATTTCTTAAATATAGCAGCCTTATTCGCATAATTCGAGTCCAGTAGTGGTTTAAATACAGAACACATCACTTGTGGAGTATGGGGAACAGGAATCATAGACCCTTGTTGGGGTTTTTGCAGTATTTCATGTGCGCCGAGGCCAATACAGACAAAACACTAAGTAGAATCGTTGCACCCAGTAAAATGGCAACGCTATATATATGTATATATATATAACATTTTATTTTACAACGCACTAGAAAAATCCGCTGGTGGATCCCCACATTCATTGTACACACATTTCCGGGGTCACGGGTGGTGGGATGTCGAGCTCGTTCCAACGAGGGGTCATAACCTATGTTTTTGAGACAAAAAATGAAAAAAATTAGTTATTCAAGAATTTATTTTGCAAGGTCGTCTGCTTTTCATGTGTAGTAGGGGTTTGTAGCACCCGATTCGGGCTGATGAGGTCCAGCAAGACATATTTGGAGTACCGGTACGAACGTGTAAATTAAAAAAGAAGTTACGTCACGACCATTACATGCATATTTTATTTATTATCTAATAAATTTCCAAAAATACTATTATCCTAACTGTCAAATATTCCAACTCCACCATCAGGGCATGCCTTCGCCGAAGGCATGCCCTGATGGTGGAGTTGGGATATTAATCACTCTTGACTTGGACCATCACAGACGAGACATATCAGGTTTACATCACCCTCCGCTAATCGGGCATCTTCGCGAAACCGCTGCGTCAGACAACCGGTGGTGCAAACTGATGCTCGATACCATTTGGAATTCTAATATAGAAACGGGGTGGTCAAAACATGTGAGGGAACTAATGGACAATTACTCTATAGAGGTCACAAACATAGAAGTAGGAATGAAAGAAGGCAAAAGGTTTGTCAAAGAGAGAGTCATGGAAGATTGCAATCGAAACTGGCGAGCAGGGGTTAGCGTGAAAAGATCACTGCAGGGGTTACAATATAAAGAAAAGCCAGCTTTTGAGAAGTACCTAGATGGCACCTTTGGAGGGTCACTGCTGTTCAAACTGAGATCAAGATCACTGGAGCTTCGGGGAAAAATTGGGAGAGATGGGGAAAAGGGATGCCAAATGTGCCACTCTGGAGTAGTGGAGACCCTGGAACATTTTCTCTTGGAATGCCCACAGTATATACCTCATAGAATAAAATTTACTGGAAGAATAATGCAGAAGTGGGGTGAAGAAACAAAGGATAGATGGCTGAAGGGGGACACGAGGGAGAGGGTAGGAATGCTTATTGAAGAAATTGAAAAAGAGGAAGTGAGGGACACTATTAAGCAGTTTATATCTGAATGCTGGGAGGAGAGGAGGGGAAGAGGGGGTGGGGTGCAGGGGGAATGATGGCCTTCTCTTATGAGGACCGCGACAAATCAGCGGCTGGCCAAAGAGTTATTATTATTATTAGACCTGTTAATTTGTTTCGGTAAGTCTTCAGATGCTATTGGTCCAGAACGTACTCCAAGAAAGAGCACGCGGTGCAGATCAACCTTACAAGTATTCATGCACTCAAGTTCAATATTAATAAAAAATAGTTGGCTGTCGTGTTCGGCACAGTGTTTACTAGGTACAATTATCATTACCAGCAAATGTCACGTATTACCAAGAACAAATTATGTGCGAGATTTCTACGCCACGTTTTCTCGAAATAGTACTTGCAATTTGACCTCTTCCTGAGGCAAAAGTACTCAATCATAACAAATAAACGAGGACGACAACTTTGACCATTATTGAAACGTTTTAGTCAGTCTCAAGTAATTCTTAACAAATAAATCTGCCAGTAACGCATTCCTAATTATAATTGAAAGGGGGCAAATCCCGGGGGTGGAGCGGCGTTATTGTGGTGCTCCCACAAAATAAATAAATAAATAAACAAGTAAATAAATAAAATAAATAAATAAATAAATAAATAAATAAATAAATAAATAAAAATAAATAAATAAATAAATAAATAAATAAAAAAATAAATAAAAATAAATAAATAAATAAATAAATAAATAAATAAATAAATATATTCTTAGTCTCGACGAACAGTCAAAGGCCAGAGTACTATCACACAATAGCTGGCCAGCTCAAAGACCACCGCATATTGGCATAAAACTGTCACAGCTGATTGACTGTTCAGGGATGTCTGAGTCTAACCTGTCCTATAGCCAGGAAAAACGGCGTGTATTTTGTGGTAAAAGCAGTGGTAGTTCATTTGTATATTGAGGTATATCGACACTTTCAACAGACAGGGTGATATCGTATCCGACAGCTTTACAGGTGGAGAGAACCACAAATCAGCGACGAGCAACTGCCAGACTATCCCACTTACTAACCAGATACAAGTAGAATTATCAACGGTTAACCCTTTACCCAACGTAACGGCAAAAACCAGCCAGCGCTATTCACAAAAATCGCCAATTAATTTTCATTATTTTTTCATTTTTTGTCTCAAAAACATAGGTTATGACCCCTCTTTGGAACGAGCTCGTCGAGCTCGTTCCAATGAGGGGTCATGACCTATGTATTGGTGACAAAAAATGAAAAAAAATAGTTATTCAAGAATTTTATTTGCAAGTGTCGTCTGCTTTTCGTGGTAGGTAAAGGGTTAAAGGCAAGTGCATCATCGACGTGCAGAAAGCTTAGTACACAGAGCCACCGTGTCCCCACAGGGCCATAGGCAATCAGGATTACGTATCTTGTCCAAGGTGGGGGATAGGGGATTTCTCATTCTCAAAACTCGGCCTAAATTTTTAATAGTTAGAAAACTGAAGCCTCAAACCACCAACAGTTAGAAATTTCATTAGAAATTTCTTACCCAATGGTAGTAGATTTCGTTGTATTTTTATCTGTATCTGTATCTGTGACTCCAACTGGAATAAATATTACGTCCCTTGAGTGCAACAAGGCACCATCTGCAACGCTGAAACATTGCAGATGGCGCCTTGTTGCGTTCAAAATACGACTCTCGAATCCAAATGTCATGTATTTAGAACACAAGAGGAGAGGGTGAACTCGGATTTTTCTTCGGCAGTTGGAAATCCACTGATAGCAGGTGGAAAATTCTCCCCCAAGGTTGTTGTGGGTGGGTGGAATGCAAATGTTGTTATCGAATATAGGATGTTCAGAAGTAATGGGGGATACAGTTGAGAAAACAGAGAGGGCCCCGCCCAATAAAGATCTGACTGCTTCTATAAAAATATTGCCAAAAAACCTTGAACAGAGGATCTCTCCACTAAGGAACGCATTGTGAAAAGCTATTTTAGGAGAGAAAAGTTTTTAAATAATTTTTTTCATCAACGAAAATATTTCAAAACTGCTGAAATAAAAATACAAGGGCATAAAATTACTGTTATACAGCGGGTTGAATCGTGATAGCCAAATTTGTTCGTCTGTAACTGTTTGTTGTAATAAAACCAATTCACTTGAATCATGAACTGTTTTGGTCGGGCTGTGAGGCACATTTAAAGAAAGAGGCATTTATTCCTGTACTCCCACTTGCAATTAGACCACCCACAGTGGCTTCCATTCCTAAGGTATTTTTTGTTCGGATTCGCATAGCAATTTGCGAGTCGATATTGGTCGTGTGCGAATCAATCATCTAAAAAGGATTCGCTCAACGCGAACCGAAACTTAACTGAACTCATCGTCAAGCACGAGGTGTCGATTCTAAAACTCACAAAAGATAAACTGCACAAATAAATTATAGTAGACTAACCCATGTGCTTTTGAAAACTTGAAAACATCACATATGAGGATGAAAAGAAACGGGCCAAAAAGCGAAGCGCGGAAAAGTGCATGGTGGGAAAATTACAGCAACGTAGAACCGCCACCTCCACTTCTGTTAGTAACTTGTTTAACCTACTTGCGTAACTTGTTTAAACAACTTAAAAACTTGTTTACACAACTTACGTAACTTGTTTAAACGAGTTACTAACTTGTTTAAACAACTTACGTAACTTGTTTAAACAAGTTAAGTAACTTATTTAAACAAGTTAGCTAACTTCCCAGAAGATAGGGGCGTCGGGATTTTAGTCAATGTATGGTGAGGTCTCTGAGTAAGACAGGTCGGATTACAGTGTCGCCCTTCGAATGGCTGGGGGTTTACGGCCTTGGATCAGATTACAGAGACGGGTATCCTGGTTGGGTCTCTGGGGAGAATCACCAGGGTTGCATGGGTGGAGGGATTACTTGCTGTTAAGCTAGAGATTTGCCCCCCCCCCCCCCCCCAGGAACAGATGTGGCCGTTTGGACAACGCATGGTATTAGCGATGGTGTTGGGTCACTGATCGTGTATCTGGGGATGGTCGGTCAGGGGAGTATGCATAACAGTTGATACTTAGCTTAAACAGAATATAATACAGGGCTGCGGGAAGAGTAACATCTCTTGGCCCTGTCTATGGGTCGGGTCACACTTGGAATGTGTTATTGAGGTGTACAGCAGGACTAATTGAGGGAGTTTACACTTAGAATGAGTGGCAGGTTAGGCCCTCTAGGCTTGTTCACTGAATCCTGGGATGGAAGTTTGAGACTCTGGAATGGATTATCGAATCCAATACCCACAGAGTCCATTACCGATCAAGTGGGGTGTGGCGTCAAGATACACGTGGAATGGACATGGCGGCATGCTGTGGTCTGGTCTCTGAGTTGGTCAGGATTACCGAGAGTGGCAACTTCGTGTCTGTGGAATGGACAAGGTGATTACTGAATGCGAATATAGAGGTGTGACTTCACCGGGATGAGTATGTTCCTTTGGGTTACACATGGAACTGGTAATCGGGCATGGTTACTGGCGATGGTTACCATGTGGCAAATAACAGTTGACATTTAGCTTAATCAGAATATAATATTGACCTTGCTGTAGAGAGGGGCAGCAGTAGTATAGCATGAGGTTTGGGCCTGGTTGGGGGTCTCGTAGGCGATGTCATACCATGACATCAGACATCAGTCGCTTGACCGGTAGGGGCTTTCTAGTGGTTGTCATAGTAGCCCGTGTGAGTGGCCATCTCGCGATGCTATTACCATAGTGATACGTGGCCTCACTGCGCATGAGCAGCGCATGTCTCTAAGGTGAAGCACGCTTCCATCATCCATTTTGACCATGGAGGCCGCCGTCTTGGTTGTTAGGATGGCACGCGGGTGTTGTGGTAGTGGAAGCCTTTTAGCTGGGCAAACGTGTGTTCTGAGAATTGTCCGATTGCACGGGAATATGTTCTTGAACAAAACAATAGCAGACTTGACTCCAGTTGAGCAGAATACCTCAGTTTGAAGGCTCTTCATGTGTTTCCAGCTTGTTTCCCGTAATATACGACTATATCCGTATGGGAGAGACCTGTTTAGTAGATAGGGTGTCCGGGGCTACGGATATAGTCGTCGTATAATACGAGGAAACAAGCTCGGAGTCCCCCACGGTCCGTCCTCCAAAGTCCATCCCAAGGGCCACACCGTCGCCCGACTTGTCCCATTCAGAGTCCTCATCAGGTCATGGTCGCATTACGGCATGTTGATTACTTGTGTTCCTTGAAGCCACAACCAACTTGATCGCCATTGGACTCTGTGGGTATTGGATTCGACAATCCATTCCGAGTTCCATAATTCACCTTTCATTCCAGGATCCAGAGACCCGACCAAGAGGGCCTATTTTACCACTCATTGTAGTGTAAAATCCCACAATTAGTCATACTGTACACCTCAACTGCACATTTCAAGTGTAACCTGGCCCAAAGACCGGGTCAAGAGGTGCCACCCTACTCTTCCCAAGTCCCATATTATATTATGGTTAAGCCAAGTGTCAACTGTTGTGCGTACTCATGTGACCATCCCCAGATACGCGATCGGTGACCCTACCCCATCGCTAATGTCATGTGTGTCCCACACGATCACAACCGTCCCAGGGAAGCCAAGTCTTCAGATTCGCACCCAGTAATCCCTCTGCCCATTCATCCTAGTGATAGACCCACCCAGGATACCCGTCGCGGTAATCCGTTCCAAAGGCTGTAATGCAATATTCATTCCTAGGGCGACACTGTAACCCGACCTGTTCTAATGAGAGACCTCGCCGTGCCATGACGGGATGGCCCAACGCCTCTACCTTCCAAGCATTCAGCTAACTTATTTAAACAAGTTACATAAGTTGTTTAAACAAGTTAGTAAGTTGTTTAAACAAGTTAGTAAGTCGTTTAAACAAGTTACGTAAGTTGTTTAAACAAGTTAGTAAGTTGTTTAAACAAGTTAGTAAGTCGTTTAAACAAGTTACGTAAGTTGTTTAAACAAGTTAGTAAGTTGTTTAAACAAGTTACTTAAGTTGTTTGAACAAGTCAGTAACTCGTTTAAACAAGTTACGTAAGTTGTTTAAACAAGTTAGCAAGTTGTTTAAGCAAGTTACGTAAGTTTTTTAAACAAGTTAGTAACTCGTTTAAACAAGTTACGTAAGTTGTTTAAACAAGTTAGTAACTTGTTTAAACAAGTTACTAACAGAAGTTGAGGTGGCGGTTCTACGTTGCCGTAGAAAATAAATGACTCCATCTTTTTGTAACGTTCGTCCTGCGTGAAAACTGATAACTGTCAGCAAGTAAGGTCTGCGGATCTAATTATTTCTCTAATTATTATTATTAGTTTAATAGTCAAAACCCTGTTCAAATGTGGGCCACTGGCAATACGGATAGGAACTGGTGTCCGATGCTAGGGCATGATGCGATGTTGCAGTAGGGTTCTTCAGGGCGTATTTTTCGACCAACACTGTACAGGCAGTCGTTTTTGAACTGGATCTGTCATCGTCCATGGACCAATATAGTCGGTAAGTAATGTGGACTCTGTATCTATGAATGGTTTTTCACCTGAATTTTTCCTTATTCACCCGCAGTTACAGGCTCTTGGAATATGAAAACCAACATATATATCGCTGTGAAAAACTTCAAAATATCCCCAGATGCAAGAAAATCGGGGTTTTTAGGACCCTAGAATTCAAAAGTTTCCTACCACGGGCCCAACCCTGGTCGCTCCCCGATAGCGACGACTCTTGGTCGCCCCATGAAAACTGCTAAACATTTTTTTAGAAACAAAAAATAACCTGACTCCAAAAAAGGGTAATTGAATTTACGTACTGTCAGGTAGCAGATGCTTTTTCTGGGTTCTGCGAATGATATTGAATTGGAGCGTTTTCTGATGTGTTTGCCTGGATATCAGCGGTAAGCTTGTGCGCACTAAATTCTATTATTGTCAAAAAGGCTTCCAGAAAGATTCCATTTTCCACACAGCCACAGGTGAATCATTCGAAACACAAATCAGCTGATCATTATCTGACCACTATCCCATTGCATTATTGAACCATCGCAGCAGGGGCGTAGTCAGACTAATTGAAGTAGGTTGGAGTGGGGCAGCAGAAAGATATCCCCATCACTTCACTTCACCCCGTTCTGGGTTAAGTGTACGTATTTCCATATGTGAAGTTCTAGGAAGTTCCCTGTGGGAAAAAATAACTGTTCACGCCTATTGAGGCGTTTTTCTCCACGTATCCCTGGCGCCGCACCTTCAAGTGTTTTGAATTTCCAGCTTTGCTTTTGGATAACTGAAGCATATTTGGCCACCAGCTGTTGTCATGAAATATTATTTTATTATCAGTTCTGGTACGAATACTGTAACAGATTTTCGGGAATCGCTTATGCCCCGATCAACTATATGAGTTGAACAAATATATGTTTTAACCGCAACCTTCATTTTGATGTATAGTTAGTGGTTATTACTTAGCTGGTTTCATATCGGCCGAGATATCAGACCGAAGTAACTTCACATCAGCCTGAGACCGAAGGTCGAAGGCTGTTGTGAAGTTACTGAGGGTTTATATCTCGGCCGATATGAATCTAACCAAATAATATCCACTTTATTTATTAAATCTAAGGGGACGCGGTGGCTCAGTTGGTAGAGGTGCAGACTTCAAGCCGAGAGGTCCTCGGTTCGAATCCCACCTGCGGCAACCGCGTTGTGTCCTTGGGCAAGACACTTCACCCCCATTGCCCACGTGGGGGTACGGTGACGTTGTGTATTAAGGCGTACTGCACGTCGATGGTGCACCTGTCTTCAACCAATGCTAACACTGCTTGTGTGGAGTTGGTATGTTGGGGAGCTGACAGTTGATCGCCGTTGCTCGGTGGTTCTCTCCGGGTACTCCGGCTTCCTCCACCCGTAAAACTGCCACGGTCATGGTTATCCATTGTGCAGAAATATGTGACCTTAAGCGCTAATAAATAAATATAAATAAGTAATATTAAATCTAAACCAATAATTACAAAATGTTCTGAGATCTGTTACAGGTTTCTAACAATGTTGTTGTTTCTCATTCTTTTCACAAAGTTTCCTCTTTTCTCGTTTCAGCTATCCGACCGTCTCGGCTTCCCCACTGGGGAAGCCACGACGTTCGGATAGTTGCTCTGTCTCTTCTCCCACTACGACCTTCGATGAATCCCCGCTCACGATTCAGAATCTTAGTTCGCGTTACATTTTCCGTGCAACTCTCTTCTTTCTAGGGCTGCACGATATTCAAAACAGAATACCAGTATCGGTATTCAAAAAAATACCGCGGTATATCGAAAACTGTTCAGATATCTGAACAATAATACAATAACACTTTGGCCAGCCGCTGATTTGTCGCGGTTCTCGGACGAGAAGGTCATGGTTACCCCTGAACTCCCAACTGCCTCCCTATTCCCACGCTTCTCCTCTCCTCCCAACACTCGGAAACGATCTGCTTGATGACACCACTTGCCACAATCTTCCCAATCTCACCGATTAGCATATTAACCCTCTCCTTTGAGTCTCCCCCTAACCACATGTCCTTCATTCTCCCATCCCACTTACCCATTATACTCCCAGTAAATCTCATTCTTTTAGACTGATACTTTGGGCATTCTAGAAGAAAGTGTTCCAGGGTCTCCACCACGCCCAAGTTACACATCTGGCACTCCTTTTCACTGTTTTTCCCAATTTTTCCCCTCAGCTCCAGGGATCGCGACCTCAGCTTGAACAACAGTGACCCCCCAAAGGTGCCATCAAGGTACTCTTCAAAACCAGGCTTCTCTTTATCACGCAGGCCACCCAAAGATCTCTTTGATTTGACCCCCTCTCGCCAATTACGGTTACAATCCTCCATGACCCTTTCTCTGACGATCTTTTTGCCCTGGTTTGCCCCAACGTCAAGGTCCGAGATCTCCAATGAGTAGTTTTCTACTAGCTCCCTCACTTGGACCATCCACCCCGTCTTGATATTTGAGTTGAAAGTTCTCAGGAACATTACTTTACACCATCGGCTATCGGGGAGATTTACCAAATAATTAAGATAACCGAGTTTCAATAGGTCTATCCTGTCCTTGATCCTCATCCACCCAAGCTCACCCCTGATCGCTTCTAGCGCTGCGGCATTACTCGAGCCTTTTATCCATCGGCCTGCATCGTTCTGCAGGATTTCCAAGCTCTTTACGGCTGTGTTGTTTAGGGGTACAACTTCCGTACCGTATGTTATACTTGGCAGACCCACCATTTCCCAAATAGTTTTCCCCAGGAAAACCTTATTGAAACTGTTTCTCCCTATAAGTTTCATTTGGTTAAGGATTCGCTTCCCCTTCAGAATCAATTTATTTGTGTGGTTTCGGTAGATGCCTCTTCCTGTGATGTTTATATTTATCCCCAAATACTCGTAATCGCTAGTCTCTCCTATACTAAGAAGTCTACTGCTACCTTCCGGAATGCAGAACCCCCCCCCCCCCCCCCCCCCCACTCTCCACCTTCGAGTGGGGTCCACTTTGCGGCCCACGGGTATAACTTTGCTCCTGCTTGTATGAGTACCACAATCGAGACTTGAGGCATCACAGTCGGAACGAATCAGCATGCCTTGGTGATGCGGTTCGAAAAACCTTTACAAACGCAGACGATATCAAAATTTATTATTTTAAATCAAATTTTTCCAAAAATTTCTACAAAACAATATCATGTGATCCTCATTGGAACCAGCTCGTTGATCTCGTTCCAATGAGGGGGTCACATGATATAGTTTTGTTGAAATTTTTGAAAATTATTTTTTCAACTACTGAATTTGTATATTGCGTGGGCACATGCGGACGATTCCTTGGGTAAAGCGATAATATTATTCATTCTGATCTACAGTTAAAAAACTCAAGACATCTTGAAAATTGAATTGTGGGTAAATAAATAATGACGATAAACCGATATTTTTGGCCGGTATTCAATCGATATTGGTTTGAATACCGGTATATATCGGTTTATCGAAATACCGTGCAGCCCTACTTCTTTCTACTCTTCAGCCACATGATCACTACTTATTGCCGTCTTCAATTCCTTATCATGGGAGCGTGTTGGTTTAAGTAGAAATGCAGGCTGCAAGCCGAGATGTCATCAGTTCGAATCCCACCTGCGGCAACCGCGTTGAGTCCTTTGGACAAGGCACTTAATCCCAATTGCCCACGTGGGGGCACAGTGGCGCTGTGTACTAAGTCGTACTGCACGTCGGTGGTGCACTTGTCTTCAACCAATGATAAGCCTGCTTGTGTGGAGTTAGCACGTTGGGGAGCCTGACAGTTACTCGCCGTTGTTCGGTGGTTCTCTGGGTACTCCGGCTGCCTCCACCCACATAACTGTCCGACACGAAGTGGCCCTGGTTTTCGAAAGAGTCGTCATACCCCAATAAATAAATAATAAATAATTCCTCATCATTCAACAACTCAGATTCAAGTCACTCCATCATGCCGGGTCACACCAATTTTTCTGATTGCAGTTAAAGTTTTCCGTGTAAACAAATTGGTTGGGCCCAGTAACGCATCAATGAGGACAACTCTAGCTTTGGTTCATATCGTTCGAGGTCAGCGTCATATCAGCCGGATTTAAGTTTAGTTTGGCGACTTTGATAATGAGGAATTCTGGGAAAAAAAATCATATCTAATAAATAATTTATGTATATTTATTTGAATGTTATGGAATTTCAGACTCGGGAAATTAAAGCACCCTGAGTACCTCGAAATACACAGAACGACACCCGTGTGTGAATGGGTTAATCGAGATGGCACGAGTGCCAGCGCGGAAGGATAGAACGAGAATCCGCAGGCCCCGAGGTTTATCCTTCCGCGATGGCGCAAGTGCCATATCGATTAACCCAATCACACGCGCGCTGTTCTGTGTTTATTACATGCCTTCAAGTCTATAAAAAACAAATATTAGAAAGACACTCAGCAATACATTTGATAATTATAAAACAACAACACATTTTATCGCCAACGAAATTTGCGAGGGGAACCCTTGTTACTCTTTCGTCCCTTGAGTTCCAATGTGTTTTATGTGCCTGCTGGCACATAGAACACATTGGAACTCATGGGACGATCTCCAGCTATCGCTAGCGATTCAAATTGTAATTACTTTGCACGATTTGTAGAAAATTCCAATGAAATTCCACTTCAATTTGAAAATAGTCCGTCAACAGATTTTCATTTTCCGCATGGTTTAGTGTTCCTATAGATGGGGATTTCATAGAACAGGCGGCGTGTAATAAAGTGAAGGAATCGCTGTAGCAAAATGACTCAAGGAATATCAAGGTGAGAGTACATGAGCCAGTTCGTGAGATTACAGGCATGAATGTATATATAAGGCTGACATTTTTCAGGAAATGTTGTGACATTGTTGTTTTAAACATTCTACTTACACGTTAATTCAAGTGGACAATTTCCCCCAGTATGAGATAAGGCACAAAGCAAAGTCGTGAGTGGCTGCAGATAAATGGAATAACACAGTGTATGCAAGGTTGAAAGTTTTGCACATTTTGCTTTGCTTCCACCTGTTAAATCCATGAACTGGCATTGTTGCAGAACTTCACATGTTCAGTATCGATTTGATTGTATTACTGGTAAAATATGCCATAAGAAAATGTTTGTATGTGGGGAGGGGGCTACACCCCCCTCAGCCCCCCTCCCCCCCCCTCTTCCGCTTGCCGGTGCCTGTGTATGTAAATGGCATTTAAAGGGTAAAGATAAACAAAAATGGTTTCAAATTTTGTATGAAAAATCAAGGCATTTCTTTCGTTTTTGTAACATCATTGCTGCTTTATTATGTATTATTCAGGTGAAAACGTTTTATGTAAGCTTCTTATTAGGGCCCAGTGAGAAAGGCACCTCAGCCCGATTTTCCAACACCGGGGGCACGATCGCGCTGTGTACTAAGGGGTACTGCCCGTCGATGGTGCACTTGCCTTCAACCAATGCTAACATCGCTTGTACGGAGATAGTACCTTGGGAAGACTGGCAGGTGGTCGCCGCTGCTCATGGCTCTCTCCGGGTACCTCGGATTCCTCCAAAGTACAACAGTCCGACGTGACGTGACCTTTACTGTCTAAAGTGTCGTTAACCCACAATAAAAATGATCCTGCGAAGCTTCGAGATTCGATTCGATTCGAAATCGTCCCTATGACTCAATTCGAATCGTCGAGATGTTCTCAAAACCCTAACAGATGCCTCCGTGAACGTTTCTTCTCCCGCCAGGTCTGGTGATAGAAGAAGAGTTCAGGGATCCGTTCCGAAGTTGCTATGAATCCGTTCTGAAATATTCCGCTTTTTATAGACATGCCAACAGAGGAGTCGTCTTACACAACACGTGAGAGGAGACTGACAATATTTACGGTTGTTAGACGATGCAATATCTTCACTTAGAAGAGCCGCGAGATTCAATTCCAGATCCGATTCGATTCGAGATCCTCTGCCTGATTTGATTCGAGATTCGATTTGCCCCGAAATTTGAGATTCGTGGCTCACTACTTCTTATGTTGGAGACTCCATAAACCCTCCTTGATTTTTCACCCAGAAATAGAAAAAATCGATGAAGCTTTTGCAGCCGCTAGGGTTACCCCAACGCCGATAGCTAACATTTCACAAATGATCCCAAAGAGACGTGGGAGGAATTTCTCATTATTTTTTCTAATAGAAAACTGAAATTAATTCATTAATTACTTCCTAAAGGAAACCTTGCACGATTTTGCCGCTGGCTAATGAAAAGAAATGCATTGTCTGTGCAGCTAATAATTATCATAGTGACAGTCCTTGATTTGGGTATCGCTGTTTCAAAATAAAGCCATCGACTCAGATCGACTCAATATTAAAGTAAAGCTGATTGTAGTTGTCAAAATTCTTCTAGGCAGAGAATAGATCAGTTGGCGTTTTGGGGTATAACCTCCGTCTGTATAAGCAGTGTGAAAATATGGAAATGATAGCGGACGTATTCCCGTTACCGGTGCCAAATTAACCAGTTGGACTAAAAAATTTGATTTGGCATCAAAATTATTCTTCACTGGTTAAAATTTTGGCACCAAAAAAGTAATAGACTGTGGTTATCAATTTTACAAAAGGCAGAATTTAATTAGATAAATACTTCATACCGTCGCGATTTACTCGCGACGGTATGAAGTATTTATCTAGTTGAATGCAGGCCTTTTTAAAGTCCAGAAGATTAACAGTAATTAGACGATTGATCAGTTATTATCTAAGCGCAACAACAGATGTACGTGCTTTCATCATTAATCCTGGTCATTAATTGAATCGGTGGAATAGATTAACTTAGGCCTACCGAAGATTCCGGCAGAACTTTCATGTTTTATAGGATTTTTTCCGTGACCTAATCCGTCCCGTCATGGAATAATTGACAGTTCATTCGACAGCGAAGAAACACTGCCTTTGGCACCAAACACTTCGCTTGGCACTAAAATATCCAGAATGGCTAAAAATATGGCACTGGACAGTTTCGAGCCAGCGTGAACACTGAGTAGTGGGTTGGAGATGCGTGATTGGGAGGACTCAGTGCATGATATCAAGGAAGTCTTTAACGATAAAAGAGAAGAATAAAATTCAGATAAATACAGGGTATATGAATCTGAAAAGAGCGATAAGAAGGGGAGACAGGGTGATGATTTTATGTGGAACATTCCATTCTCCTTGATATAAAGTAGTATTTGTTCCGTGTTCCTAGCAATAAATAATGTCGACACTTTGTTTTACATTGCAAGAAGAATTGGAAGATGAGAAAGAACTGGTAACTTCTGTCGAACAGATCGCTGGAGAAAGAATTGCTATTGGCTTGTTAACTATCATATTAAGTCGCGCCAAAGATGGCGTGGAACAAGTAACCACCTTCCGGCCCCTTTTGACTGTGTAAGATTTGGTGCATGATGTAAAAGCGCGACAGAGGAGGAGAGGATATGTAGGAAATGGTGTCCTGGCGACGCCTTTGACTCTTCATCTTCTAAGGTTCCGCATGCTTAGCCTAAGCGTTAGTAGTGGTAGTGGTGGATTCCGCCTATCCCTTCAGCTTGCAGGATTCCCCTTGTTCTTTCAGGGAAACCACCACCTTGGTTTTCATGGTTGCATATGGTTGCTACGGGATCCAAAACCTCTAATAGGACGGAGGTGTCTTCCAAGGGTGTGTTTGATTGAATAGTCGTATATCTACTTACCAAAAGGACCACACAACTACTTAAATTCACCAAAAACGACAGAAAATCACCTATACAGATGAGCAAAGTCGCCATCGTCAGCTCGTATGAGTAGCAGGGGTGCTATATGCCTGGGGAGGTATTCCTCGAATGAGCTGGGTTAGGTATGAATGATTAACGGAAACAACCCAACAATCGTATATTTGGCCAGGACTCTTCCAGAATACCTGTTTTCTGCGTACCCCTGACCATATTCCCTACTATCTCTCCTCCATTCCTTGAGCTGCTCTACCTATGCTAAAAACTACCTATTTCGATATGCTCAGCTGTGCTTGTTTGCTAGTATCTAATGTGTAACAATGTGTACCAGAATATAGGTGCATTCTGGGTGTACTTGTTTGCTTATGCACACTCCTGTGTGGCTCATATATCGCTCCTAGCTCATGTATGGTTCCTAGTTCCTGCATATATATAGCCCCTGTCTGTCTTCAAGCGCCTGTTCGGCTGTTGGCTTCTATAACACACCATGACATTCGTAACTTCAAGATCAATGCAACTGGCTTGCCCATAATTACCACCACCTGCCCTATATTCAGCTTCAACTTTATTCACCCAATATTATAGTTTCTGCTATTCTTGCTGCCTTTTACCATTACTACTGACTTGTAGCTCCACCACACGCTTGCTAACTATGTCTGACCCTGCCGTACACGTCTGTTACTGGTTGAGTGCTACGAGCCACTAACAGGGTTTTCAAAAGAATGAGGGTACCAGAGCAACAGACAACATTTTCCTTGCTCATGTTTCGTGTTCAGTCAAACTCAAATAACAGTTTGTTTTTATAAATTTGTTTTATTGCAAATTATTGAATAAGTTCAATCAGATCGCTCCATTCCTCAAAACCGGTCTCAGTCTATAGAGTTCCTTGACCTGGTGCACACTTGAATACCTTACATATAAGAAACAGTCAGATAATCTCACAGGGATGTGCATGTATGGTTGTGCATTGTGTGTAACACTGTGTACAAATAACATGCAGCACATAGGCATATGCATTTGCCGATATGTGCTTGTGCGCATTGTTCGCACAACAATGTAGAACATACACACATACGGGTATTGGCTCCTTTATGTCTCCGATTTTTTATATGACCCAAAAAGCTCCCAGTTCCTATATGGCTTCTACATGGCACTCAACTCCTATATGACTCCCAGCTCCTATATGACGCCTATACACCTATCTGGCTCCCAGCATCTGTTCCGCTGTTGGCGTATTCTACATGTAGACCACTCCATGGAATTTGTGGCTCTTAGATCACCGCTACTGAATTGTTTAGTCACCACCATATATTCCATAATCAGCTTCCACTGCTGTTCACTCAATACTATAGTCTTCCACAACCCTTGAAACCTTGTACCGTTACTACTGATTTGTAGCTCTACTGTATGCTTTCTATCTATGCCTGACCCTGACGCTGACTCGGCTCCGCTCTGCTCTCTGTCAAATCGTTAATAGAGGTAAAACTAGAAGTCCTATCACGAACTGTGCGCTTATCTAGGCTTAATTGCGCGTAGGAATTGCGCGCAATTGTCATATCGAATGGCATCCAAAGCATGGCAGGTTCTCCTGGTTACTCATAGCAAGCACGGGCAATGTTTCTGCCAATGGACCTCCGGGTTACCCGGAGGTCCATTGGCTGAAACATTGCTTGTGCACAGGCCATATGTACAGAATTTGATAGCCTTACTATGGTCATAACGCATAAATTAACGCACAGATCGAGGCGCTATCTGTGCGCATTTCATGACAGGACTTCTAGATTTAACTGTAAGTCCAATCAGATAACTCCATTCATCAAAGCCTGCCTCAGTATATACGGTTGCTCTGCCTAGGATACCTAAGAAACAATCTGGTAGTCGTACAGAGATGTACTAATGTGCTAGTGCACAATGTGTAGCAATGTGTACATATGACATGCAGAACATGACCACATATTGGACGTGTCGATATATGCTTATGTGAAAATGCACAATGTACGCACAACACATGCAGCACATACACACATGCGACAAAAACGGGATTCTAGAAGCATAACCTGATACTAGAAAGGGATTCTGTAGAACGTGAGCCTGGTAGATGATAGAATGTGCTTACTATTTCACAAACTACATCACACCCTGTTTGACATAACACCATGACTGCATGCAAAGTGTCCTATGACGATCAATATAAACTGCGACTATGACATCACTTCCTTTTAAACATAACTGTTCTTAAATAACTATCTCAGAAGGTATTCTCCGAAAGATATTCTCCAAACGTATCCTCCAATAGTACATTGCCATGTCGTAGGTAGCCTCAAAATCCCTTTCTAGTATCCGACTACGCTTCTGCAATCCCCTTTTCATCGTATATTCCTATGTGCTGAGTGTGTTGTGCACACATGTGCATTTCCACAGAAGCATATATCGGCACATCCAGTGTGTGCCCATATCCTGCATGTGTTGTGTACATATAGAATATACCCATAGTAGCTTGGTGTACCAAATGTTCACCACCAGTGGTGAACATTTGGTAGACCAAGCTACTTTGGGTATATTTTATTTATACCATTATCGTCAGATTATTAAGAGTCGCCATTATGTTTTCTCAATTTTACTGAGCAGCAGCAATACATACGTGTGAATTTGTTTTTGTTCACTTGAGTATCGGTGGGCGGTACTTCCGCTGTCAATTTTATCACCGAAACGAATTAGAAAAAGAAACAGGGCATTTTTCATTTTAATAACATAATAACATATTATTTCGAGTTATGGATGTTTTATTAACATGAGACAATGAATGTTTGTTAATTTTTGGTGTTTTATGGGGTAAACTCATTTAAAAACGTAATAAATAATTGCCACTTTCATTTCACCATTCGCGAGGCGACGTGCGATACATTTAGACAAGTTCGCATCCAGGTCTACGTCACCAAAGGTCAACCTGGCTGTAGTTCCACTGTTGGTGTAAATTTTTACCACTGAAATCCTATTGCTGGCGTGTTCACCACGGTTGGTGTATAAAACTAAACTTTATGTCATAGGCTTTTCATATATAGTAGAATAGGTAATCATGGTATAAATATTGTTACACATTGTGCACTGGAACACTAGCGCATCTACGATCAACAGACTTTTTCTTATATGTAAGGTACTCTAGCATGCACTCGGTCAAGCAACTGTTTGGGTTATGAACGCCTAAATAAGCCTAAATAAATCCCATTGACCACAGTGCTAACATTTCACTCTCTGTACAACACACCAAGTTGTTTTGAAAAAAATACCTTATACATCCACAAAGTACAACATCTCTTGAAATAAATAAACTAGAAAAAAATATATGTCACCACACCAAATTTCAATTTCAAGTTCCAATTTTCACAACTACCGTATGGTCTTGCACTGAATGACCTTGACATTTTTTTCATGCCTCATGTTTTTGAGAGCTTCTCACACATTCCGGCACAAAATTACAAACAAACTTATTAATCCTTTCTAAAGAGGACAAATCAAAATATTTATTAATGGTTTCAAAGTCAAAATATATTTAACCAATCGGCTGATCAGCCCTATTTAATCCTACTCACAACTTTAGGTGTCAAATGCTCCAAGTCACGTGTTCATTTATTTAGGAGTTCATAACCTGTTTTGACTGAGGCAGGTGTTGATAAATGCAGTTATCTGATTAAACTTATTAAAGATTTAAACGAGCGCAGGGCCGAGCCAGGGTCAGGCACAGATATCAAGCATGCAGTACAGCTACAAGTCAGTGGTACTAGTACAAGGCTGTAAGAGAAGTAGAAGGTTGTAGTATTGGGGGAATAATAGCGGAGGCCGATTATAGAACAGATAGTGGTGGCTATGAACAAGTTATTAGCTGTGATCGAGGAGCCACGAATGTCATGGCGTGGTATAGCCAGTCAGATAGGTGATGTTTTTGTATCATATAGCAGCGAGGAGCCATATAGGAAATAGGGGTAATGTTGGAGATATATAGGAGCTAGGAGCTATACGGGAGTCATATAGAACTAGGAGCCTTATAGGAGCCAACATCCGTATGTGCCTTTGTGCTGCATGTGTGTGTGTGTGCACATTGTGCACAAGCACATATCGGCACATCCAGCATGTGCCAATGTGCTGCAGTTTCTGTACCTCCAAAGCATGGCTTATAACCCTCAATGGAACGAGCTCTTGGAGCTCGTTTCAATGAGGGGTCATAAGCTATGTTTTGGAAGCAGAACGTCGAACTTTTTAGCGTTTCAAATTTTTTTTCCTCAATTGGTAGTGTTGGAAAAACTTTTTATTTTTATTTATTTTTTTCCAGAATGCAGTTCCCTTAACTCTTTTACTCTTTATAACTTTTTCAACATAAAATAGGCCTCTTTGTAGTGCTGTACGGTTTTACGGTATACCGACTAAAATCAGTAAAATTATCAATACCGTCACCGATACTGGCGAATTAAATCAAAATCGATACCTGGAAAAGTTGGTTTTATCCCGGTATATAAACTTCAGCTTGCTTCAATATCACGGTTTACAAGAAGTGATTTACTTCACTGGTGTGGAATAATGTTGGTTTAAATTTGGGTCGTTTCCCTTTTTACGGCCCCGTCTGCCCTCGCAGACCATGCAACGTTTCTGTATTACTTTTCTTCATCAGCTGTTTAAGTGTTTTTTCTCATCAGTGGCCATTATTACTCAAGTAATTGAATATTGTTTAACTCGAATTTGAAACAAGACACATGGACTGTCTTCCAGTAAGCATGCGTAGTTAATCAAATTGTATATTTCGACCAATGACATGCCTGCTATATAAACATGGAAATTTTCCCTGGGAAATGCCAAGCGATTCCCTCTAAATTGACACTTCTTTAAAGTGGTTGGCTGTTTGCACATGCTGACGACAGGATAGCATCATGCCTTCAAAATAGTGTGCTAAAAAGTGTTCTAAGCACGACCAGCGTAGGGAACTTTATTATATTTTGAAGAACTTACGTGGCTCAATAGGAGTTTATATAAAATAGGGTTTCTTTTTTTTATAAAATCTTAATTTTTTGACGATCAGTATACGTGGCGCAAAAATGCCACCGTTTTTTCACTTTTTGTGATTTCAAAAAAATCTTAGACTTGGCGGTTTGAAGTAGGATCCGTCGCGTTTGCGGAAACAAACGTATATTTTTTAGGTATTATTGAAGTATGACTGGTTTTTATTTCAAATCTTTTTTCTCAGTTTCTTTGAATTTGTACCTGTTTTGATACCCAAATGGCCCTCTAACCAATTACAGGGAGAAAAATGCCATCGCCCTCTTAAATCTACTGACCTGATGCCATGTGTGCCGTTAACTCCAGAAGTGAAAGTGTTTTGCCTATGGGTATAAAACATGCGTACATGGACATGAACAGAAGTAGTAAAATAAGAGGTTTGATGTCGGATCGATCGCTATTCTCGAGTGTGACCCAGGAGGATTATTTCACGCACACAACTAAGTGATTTTATCCACATTATACCATATAAAGATATACTTCAGACGTAAAAATAAAGATTTTATAAATAATAGTAGACTGTTTAAGGTTCTTGTGAACTTCGTTTGAATTACTGACCAAGATTCGTATCCTTTTTCAGTGGCGACGCTGCAGGATTTGGGAGGCATGTGGGACATTTTCTTCTAAACGTATACATTGGCTCCCCATTTTGCCACCCCCTGTCCACCACTCACTCACACATACACCCACCTACATACACCCTCACACATACGATCACACTATTTCACTTTTCTTTATTCCCATATACACCCATCAGATGAACATATACAGTAATGATTTACAAGCTCCGAAACAAATTATTATGAGCCATGTACGTTCCTTGTCTCCAAAATATGGGTCATGTTTTTTTTGCATTATGACAGGCTGATATTATCTCCCTTCAGTTTGAATTGTGCTTCCTTCTGTGAGAACTTAGCCCCCCCCCCCCCCCCCCCGGCAAACCCTCATACAAATCTACTGTGATTGCTGATCCCTAAGGAACTCTCGCAGATGTCTACGGTAGTTGATTACAATGCTAGGATTCTATGATGCTAAAAGCTCACTTGCGAACTTGCCCCTCCCTTCATGGGGAACTCAAAACGATTTTTGCGTAGCCTGAAATCTCAAACACCGAAAAAGCTGGAAAGTCCTGCAGAAATTATTGATTTCGAACCACTGAAAATTGAACACATCAGACCGTTGTAGGATTGTAGAGGCGCGGTATTGAATTGCAAAAAGCCTCGGTGTAGATTGCATTCTTTTATGCCTGATCAGAAACAGGACTTTTCCTCCGAACAAACGAAAAATCATTTTAAGATCCGAAATTTCCTCCATTGTGATTCACCCAATATTATGTACCTTATCACTTGTAAACGCTTTCGGAAGCAGTATGTTGGTCAAAGTCAAAATTCTTTCCGAATGCGTGCTACTCGACACAAACAGGATATAAAACATAATGCTGATGCCCCAGTAGCACAACATTTTAACCTCCCAGGCCATTCTTTGAACGATTTCGAAACCCATCCTATTGATCCTATCATACCAATTAAAGACACATTAGAAGAAACGGATGAATTTAGAAAAAGACGTAAAGCTTTTTGAATCATTAGGCTTCAAACCCTCTGGCCATTTGGTATGAACATATCAGAGGGCGAATGCGAAAGGAGGTCCATCATTCCTTTCACTTTAGCATACAACAGAATGAATGTCAAAACAGCAAAAATAGTAAAAGATGAATTCAATTTAACCAACTCTAAATTAAATGAACCTTTGAATCTTCGACCTGTCATCGCTTGTAAGAAAAACAAAAGCTTGTGTAACATCCTGTAAGGACTAAATTAGAGCCCTTCCATGAATAACATCAATTATTGCCAGTCAGTTTAAAACGTTTCTAAGCTCATTTCTTAGTTTAAATCAAATTTGTGTATTTTTATCACGTTTGAAACCCATCAAGGTTCAGTAAATGAAAACAATATTTCGGCGGCATATTACAAGAAAAAAAAAACGTTTCAGTGGGAAATGGCTGTGCCAGTGCGAATTTTTAACTTTAAACTCACACACACCCTCACACATACCCACACATACAAGCACACTATTTCACTTTTCTTTATTCCTATATACACCCATCAGATGAACATATACAGTAACGATTTACAAGCTCGGAAGCAAATTATTTTGACCCATGTACGTTCCTTGTCTCCAAAATATGGGTCATGTTTTTGCATTATGACAGACTGACATTATCCCCCTTCAATTTGAATTGTGCTTTCTCCTGTGAGAACTTAGCTAGCCCCACCGCTCCCTCGAAAAACCTCATACAAATCTGTGATTGTTGGTGCCTAATGAACTCTCGCAGATGTCTACGGTACGGTATTTGATTGCAATGCTATGATTCTATGATACTAAAAGCTCACTTGCGAATTCCCCCCCCCCCCCCTCCTTCATGGGGAAGTGGTCCACCACTCCCCTCCCCGCCTTCCCGTGAAACATTTTCAGGCGCTGCCACTGACTGCTTTTGAATCGAATAAAATGCTAGCTTTTCGAATGAAGAAGGTTTACTTCGTGGGAACGCCTGGAAGTGGAGCAGTGTTTCGTTTAGAGCGGTGAACAAATTCTGTTTTACTGGCATAATAGGACTCCTTAGTCAGCCTTTCGGCACGTACAATCTAAACTTGCCAACCTGGCATAAACAGCTGGCAAAACTTTGCCTTATTCTTGTATTGTAGTCATTATATAGCCACATATGTTGAACGTGACTTTATATCATGATTACCTATTCTACTATATATGAAAAGCCTATGACATAAATTTTAGCTTTACACACCAACCGTGGTAAACACGCCAGCAATGGGATTTCAGTAGTTAAAATTTACACCTACGGTGGAATCACATCCACGCTGACCTTTGGTGAAGTCGACTTGAAAGCAACTTGTCTAAATTTATCGCACGTCGCCTCATGAAGAGTGAAATGAAAGTGACAATTATTTATTAAGTTTTTAAATGAGTTTACCCCATAATACACCAAAACTTAACAAACATGCATTGTCTCATGTTAATAAAGCATCCACAACTCGAAATGGTACGTTATTATGCTATTAAAATGAAAAAGGCCCCGTTTAATTTTCCATTTCGATTCGACGATAAAATTGACAGCGGAAGTACCGCCCACCGATGCTCGTGTAAACAAAAACAGATTCGCACGTGTGTACGTCTGGTGCTCAGTAAAATCGAGAAAAAATAATAGCGACTCTTAATAATCTGACGATCATTGTATAAATAAAATATACCCAAAGTAGCTTGGTGTACCAAATGTTCACCACTCGTGGTCAAGTGATGTTAACCGCGCGCCATAGGCTCGCGGTTAACACCACTTCACCACTCGTGGTGAACATTTGGTACGCCAAGCTACTATGGGTATATTCTATATTTAAACAGCAATGAATAAGTAAAAACGAAAAAGCTTGAAATGTTGCCCATGGAATAGATCTTTTATTTATTTATTTATTTATTTATTTATTTATTTATTTATTTATTTATTTATTTATTTATTATTTATTGGTGTTTAAGGTCACATACGCACAGTGGCTAATCGTGACCGTGACAGTTTTACGGAAGGAAGCCGGAGTACTCGGAGAGAACCATCAAGCAACGACGAGCAACTGTCAGCTCTTCAACATCGCAACTCTGAACTCTGCACTGCGACACAGCAGGGTTAGATTGGTTGAAGACATGCGCACCATCGACGTGCAGTACGCCTTAGTACACAGGGTCATCGTGCCCCCATGGAGGCAAATGGGGTTAAGTGCCTTGCCTAAGGACACCACGTGGGAGCGCGAATCAGTCGCGGAAATGGTCATTATATAGGCTTCAATTTATTTACAAAATCAAAATTTATACTTGTCACGTAAGAGTCGATGAATTTTACATATAGAATACACCCATAGTAGCTTGGTGTACCAAATGTTCACCACGAGAGGTGAAGTGGTGTTAACCGCAAGCCTTTTCACGAGTGGTGAACATTTGGTTTACCAAGCTACTTTGGGTCTATTTTTAGGCTTTTCCCTCTGGAAAAGACTATTGTTTTTCTACGGATTATTATTTTTTTTTTTTTAGGCTTTTCCCTCTGGAAAAGACTATTGTTTTTCTACGGATTATTATTTTTTTTTTTAGGCTTTTCCCTCTGGAAAAGACTATTGTTTTTCTACGGATTATTATTATTTTATTTTTTCCCACACATTTTTGTCAGTACGATTCAGAAGCCATTTTCGAACCGATTTTCACACAACTTGGCACACGCATAGAGTGGCAAAAAATCTAAAAATGTACTGAAGCGGAATTTTCGATTTAACCCTTATTTCGCCAGAATTGGCAAAAAAATGCCAAAATTGGGGTTTATCGGCACCTTCTCGAAACACGTCTTTAGGATTTTTTTTAAATATTCATAATTACTAGACCTGCCTATGACACAACCTTTGATACACACGACATATTAGGCGATGCATATGGTAACCCTCCACAGGCTGCCAAACATCGAAATTTTGATGAAATGGGCCGGTTTCAGACCCCCACAGCACCCAAACGATGCCCGAGAGGTAAACATAACTTCCTTTATTGGGAGTGGAATTCACCGAGGATCATTTTTGTCAGTAATAAGGGTGTTCAAAAAATCAAGCGTTAACCCGTTTTGGGCTGGTTAAACAGCAATACCCCCATAAAGCTCAAATATTCATGTTTTTCGTGGATTTCTCTAAACGAGTCTTGCAGATTTTCAAGAAAAATTTGTCATTCCCAGGCCTTGGGGTGACAATAGAAGTTGCATGGACAAAATACTGCGGTGAGCATTTGTTAACCCTCCACGTGCTGCTAAAAGTAAAAATTGTGATAAAATGGGCTGTTTTTGGACGCCAACAGCACCCAATGGGTACTCCACAAAGAAAAGTGCCTTCTTTTATCGAGCGCACAATCTATATGGAAACATTTTTGTAAGTAGTAAGGGTATTCAAAAGTCGAAGTCTTAACCCATTTTGGCCAGGCTAAAGAGAGAGACCCTTTAAAATCTTAAAATTCCCATTTTCTATGGATTTCTCTAATTATATCCTGTAGGTTTTCAAGAAAAATTGACTACTCGCAGGTCTTTGTGTGACATTACAAGCTGCATGGACAAAATATTCCGTTGAGCATTTATTAACCCTTTACATGTTGCCAAATATCGTAATTTTGTTGAAATGGGCTGTTTTCAGACACGTACAGCACCCAATGTGTACCTGAGAAATAAACATAATCTCCTTTGTTGGAAGCGGAATTCACCGAGAACCATTTTTTGTAAGTAATAAGGGTATTCAAAAAACCAAGCGTTAACCCGTTTTGTGGTTGTTAATAGTGATACCCATCAAAAGCTTAAAAATTATGTTTTCCCTGGATTTCTTTACAAACATCTGGTACGGTTTTCAAGAGAAAATGGCCATTGATAGATCTTGGTGTCACACTACCAGATGATTGGATAAATTATTCCGGTAAGCATTTGTTAACCCTCCATGGGCTGCTAAATGTCAAAATTTTGAAAAAATAGTCTGTTTTTGAACACCAACAACATCAAATGGGAACGCAACAGAGAAAGGTAACTTCTTTTACGGGACGCAAAACTGACAGGGAAACATTTTTGTATGTAGTAAGTGTATTCAAAAATCGAGGTCTTAACCCATTTTTGACTAGTTAAGGAGATATACCCCTTAAAAGCTTAAAATTCCAGTTTTCTGTGGATTTTTCAAGAAAACAAATTCAAGAGCAATTGACCATTCGCAGGTCTTGAGGTGACATTACAAGTTGTATGAACAAAATATTTCGGTAAGCATTTGTTAACCCTCCAGAGGCTGCCAAGCATAGACATTTGGAGAAAATGGGCTGTTCTTGGGCAACCACAACTCTAAATGTGTACCTGAGAGATAAACATAACCTCCTTCACTGGAAGTGGAATTCACCGTCGATCATTTTTGTAAGTAATGAAGGTAATCACAAAACCAAGCATGAACCCGTTTAGAGCTGGTTACAGAGTGATACCCCTCAAAAGGTTAAAAATTTGTGTTATCTGAGGATTTCTCTAAAAACATCTCGTAGATTTTCAAGATAAAATGGCCATTCTCAAATCTTAGTGTGACATTACAAGGTGCAAGTACAAAATATTCCTGTAAGCATTTGTTAACCCTATGCAGGTTCTCAAACATCAAAATATTGATAAAATGGGCTGTGTTTGCGTACCCACAGCACCCGAAGTTCGGAGGAAAGATCAAAATAAGTGGAAGTAGATTTCACTGAGAATTATTTTTGAAAGTAATAAGAGTATTCAAATAACAACACTTAACCCGTTTTGGACTGGATAAACAATGATACCCATCAAAAGCTTAAAATTCATGTTCTCCCTAGATTTCTCTGAAAACATCTTGTAGATTTTAAAGAAAAATGGCCATTCACAGTTCTTGGGGTGACATTACAAGTTACATGAATCAATATTCCCGTTAGCTCTTGTTAACCCTCTACAAGCTGCCAGACATCAATATTTTGGATACATTTGAGATAAAATTGACCATTTTTAAATTGACACAACACTCAGTGGGTATGTGTCAAACAAACATAACTCCTTTTGTCGGTCATTCACTTGTTAGACGACGATATTGACATTAACCCACTCCACCGTTAATGATGGTTTTTACCTAAACAATTTGTTTATCAAATTGATTCATCTGAGATTACTATACTCACCTTTCTCATAACATCAGTGAAGGAACTTCAGTGTGACAGTTAAAAACAATTCACCAGACACTGTGGGGTCATGAAAAATCCTGGAATCTCATCGGGAAAAGCCATGATTCTCCAGAATCATAAAGTCTAGTATTTATACCATGTTCGTCAGATTATTAAGAGTTGCTATTATTTTTTCTCGATTTTAATGAGCACCAGACGTACACACATGCAAATCTGTTTTTGTTTACACGAGCATCGGTGGACGGTACTTCCGCTGTCAATTTTATCGCCGAAACGAAATGGAAAATTAAACGGGGCCTTTTTCATTTTAATAGCATAATAAGATATCATTTCGAGTTATGGATGCTTTATTAACATGAGACAATGCATGTTTGTTAAGTTTTGGTGTCTTATGGGGCAAACTCATTTAAAAAAGTAATAAATAATTGTCACATCCATTTCACTCTTCGTGAGGCGACGTGCGATAAATTTAGACAAGTTGCATTCAGGTCGACGTCACCAAAGGTCAGCTTGAATGTAATTCCTCTAGGTGTAAATTGTAACTGCTGAAATCCCATTGCTGGCGTGTTCACCACGGTTGGTGTGTAAAGCTAAAATTTATGTCAAATGCTTTTCATATATTGTAGAATAGTTAATCATGGTGTAAATCAACAAAGATAACACAAATTCTTCCGAAAGTTCGTATAAAAATTGTCCACGATTTTTTTTTTTATTTTACATCCTTTCACATTTTCACAGCTCTCCCAACCAACCCTGTTTAATCCTTTACCTGACACGAAAAGCAGTCGACACTTGCAAACAAACTTTTTGAATAGCTATTGTTTTAAATTTTTGCGACAAAAACATGATGAGCTCGTTCCAATAAGGGGTCATAAGCTTTGTTTTTGAGACAAAAATGAAAAAAATCATTAAAATTGACTGGTAATTTTTATGAATAGTTCTGGCTGGTTTTGGCAGTTACGTCAAGTAAAGGGGTAAGGGGGCGTGACAACCGTTACTTATTCCTAGTCACCTATTCGACATTAAAATCGGTTGATAACAAATGTCAAATAGAGAACTGGGGATAAGTATAACAGTTGTCAAGTCAATGGTTTAGGGTTATTTATTCCACGGAGACTGGCGAAACAATGGCTTCGAGTGACGAAGGCAGACTGGGACAGTGTTGGGACAGAGAAGCCATTTAGACCCCTTTGGTGGTAAAACTGTAATTAGAACGGGAAGTGATAAAAAGTGTCTGACAGAGGATGAGGAGGAGAGGTAAGGGAGACTGTGTCCCGTTGTTCATTACCATCGGTCGTATTGGGTTTTTTTCTTCTTTTTCTTCGATGGCGATTTGTTGATGGGGACAGTGAATTTGAATCTGAGGCTTGTTTAGATTTTTCTAGGTTTTTTAAGAAGGCCATGGATCTTTCCTCTTGACTTCCTATGATTGCGTCCTCTGCTTTGAAGTATTCCTCTAGCTAGAGCCTTGCTTGTTCCCTCAGCTGTATTACTACATCAGTAGTATGTCAGAGGCTTTTGGGGCCTCAGTTGGATGACCCCGGTGGATGACCCCGGATGTGACGTCATGTCACGTGACCTAGTGGCGCCATGTTGTGTTGTCGTGGTAACCCGCGTGAGCGGCCATGTTGTGACGTCATCTCAATAGTGATACGTGGTGTGAGTGCGCATGCGCAGCGCGTGTTGTTAGGGTAGTACGTGTTTCCGTCGTCCATTTTGTATACTGGAGGCCGCCATCTTGGTTTCTATGGTAGCACGTGATTGCTATGTTACCTGAAGTCCTACAATAGGACGGGGTATGTTCGGAGGGTATGTTCGATTGAACAGGGGTAAATCTTATTGCCACAAACAACCCGACAATCCCTCCAAATCACCAAAATCTATCCCAAATCACCGAAATTGACTTTATTTGATACGGACTTCCCATGTTATTGGTTTTATTGACTTAGAACGTAGTGGTATAGTACTAAGGGGGTATAAGGGGTGCGGTCGATTGAACAGGAGTAATGTTCTGGCTTTGAATTCTCCCAGAATCCCTTTTTGGAGCCCTATCCCATGACGTTTTTCCCATTAAAAGACACGTTCCTTTGGTCATTACCCAGAATTCTCTGCTTCTATCTATATATATGCAATAGTTTTCGTCTATCTGGCCATGTTCTTTTGTTCTAGAGTATACTCCAGTAGCTTAGAAGAGCCTATTATTTGGGACAGTTTACCTTATTATTACTATATTTAGCAATTTCTGGTCTATTTTTGTAACTTCTGACCCTATTCCGTGTCTTGTTGTTTCATTTATCTAGATCATTTATATAAATTATAACGAACCAATCAGAATGCTTGATTTCCCATAACCTGTATGCAGAGTGATCTCCCTTCTGTACAACAAAGGCCAATATCATTTCCAAAGCCAATATCATTCCCAAAGCCAGTAAGCTATCGAGCAGTTACTGATAAGTCATTGCTCGAACGACTCGACGCTCATCGAGCAAATGAGCCTCAGAGCAATTGCTCGATCGAGTGACACCCCTTTTTGGAAAACATATGGCCTTCGGCACCCCTTTTTCTGAAATGAGTCTAAGAGTCGTTCGAGGAGTCACTCGAACGAGCAATTACTCGATAGCTCATTTGCTCGATGAGCTTCGAGTCGTTCGAGCAATATGCCGAGTCATTCGATCTTAGCAATTGCTCTAATGCTCATTTGCTCGATGAGCTTCGAGTCGTTCGAGCAATTGCTCATGGAGCAATTACTCTCTTGCTCTTTAGCGTATAAGGGATATTTGGGATAGGTATGCCTTGTGATATAGGTAATAGTATCCTCAGATAAGTATCCTATAAAAGGTATCCTCGATAGGTATCCTCAAATAATACAATGCCGGGCCATAGGTATCCTCAAATACTGAAATGAGTCGAAGAGTCGTTCGATGAGTCACTCGAACGAGCAATTACTCGATAGCTCATTTGCTCGACGGACTTCGAGTCATTCGAGCAATATGCCGAGTCACTCGATCGAGCAATTGCTCTAAGGCTCATTTGCTCGATGAACGTCGAGTCGTTCGAGCAATGACTTATCAGTAACTGATCGATAGCTTATTGGCTTTGGGAATGATATTGGCTTCGGAAATGATATTGGCTTTTGTTGTACAGAAGGGAGATAACTCTGCATACAGGTTATGGGAAATCAAGCAATCTGATTGGTTCGTTATAATTTATATAAATGATCTAGATAAATGAAACAACAAGACACGGAATAGGGTCAGAAGTCACCCTAACAACACGCGCTGCGCATGCGCATTCACACCACGTATCACTATGGAGATGACGTCACAACATGGCCGCTCACGCGGGTTACCATGACAACACAACATGGCGCCACTAGATCACGTGACATGACGTCACTTCCGGGGTCATCCACCGGGGTCATCCAACTGAGGCCCCAAAAGCCCATGACATACTACTTACATCCCTTCGCTGTTGTGCTAATTCCGTTTCTCTTGTCGATTGGTTTCCAAATTTTCTATGGTCTCACCACTGGTTTCCGAGAGAGCCACCGCTTCGAAAAGTGCCTATTTCCGAGAAATAGAAGGATTCCGATCAGAAGACCCAAATACACTACTCTCGCCTCCTGTTCGAGCTCAGGGGGAGATGCCGCTGTTCTGCGCCTCTACTTCTAGAGGGGAGAGTAACGCTGGGATTAAGTATACCCACATATTTGCCATTCTCCTCTGGTTCAGTGTATTATGAGGAAGGAACCGGGCCCGGAGTAGGTGCATCTAAGGCCCCAAGGTATTGGGGTAGAAGAAGGCACTTCAACCTCCTCCACCTCCTTGTCCTTCTTCCTCTTTTCCAAGAACTCCATCAGTCGGTGGGCATCTCGCTGTCTGGCAAAGGTACTTTGTCGTCATACAGCAAGCAGAGTCTTTCGGGTAGACACCACTGCGAATGGGGTTCCTCCCTCTAACGGCTCTACACCTCCATGAAGACGGAGCTGTGTTCCTTCTCTGGGTTGTAACAAAGGCAGCCTCAAATTTCAACAGTGTTTTATACTTCAATTCGCAGCCTCATCTGCACACTTCGGCATCCAAAGTGTGAATAATGACCTGATGCATGCTCTCAAGCCATCAGTTTAATTCTGCAAGGAATCTGGCGCTGTTATGGCCGTTTGTTCACCCATTTTTCGCGGACTTTGCGCGCAGACTACCGCTGATGTAATGTGTTGTTACTTCACCCACATAGATATGCAAATTTATTACTTTCCAAAGGGTGATTTACTGCGATTTCCGGGTTAGATTATAAACGATAACTTCACAAATGAATTATGCAATCAACAATTGTGTCATATATCGGCGCGCTCAAACGAAGACGCTTTGCCGTGGATGTAATGGGGACTTCATTGTATTTTTTTTTTGCTTTTTTGTAAACATTTACCTAACATGAAAAGCAGACGACACTTGCAAAAAAATCTTAAATAACTATTATATTCATTTTTTGTCTCAAAAACATAGGTTATGACCCCTCATTGGAACGAGCTCGATGAGCTCGTCCAAAGAGGGATCATAACCTATGTTTTTGAGACAAAATATAAAAAAAATATAAAAATTAGTTGGCGATTTTTGTGAATAGCACTGGCCGGTTTTGGCCATTACTTTAATACAACAAATAATACGACAATGGTTCCATCAACAGCTCTATGTGTATGAACTTTGATATTTAATTTTTCATTGGCAATGTTAGAGGTTAGCAATTCTGAACGTGGCTACATACAGAAGTCTTCAGTTCAAGCTAGTGATACTTTCTCTGTTTTTTTTTTAATATTGGGGCTTAGGATGGCAGAGGCAGCTCACACGACAGTCATGCGGATATTGTACACTTGCAAAAAAAAATCTTGAACAACTATTATTTTCATTTTTGTCTCAAAAAACATAGATTATGACCCCTCATTGGAACGAGCTCATCGAGCTCGTTCCAATGAGGGGTCATAACTTATGTTTCAAATACAAAAAATGAAAAAAATAATAAAAATTAATTGGCGATTTTTGAGAATAGCGCTGGCCGGTTTTCGCCGTTACATTAGGTAAAGGGTTAAATAATATAATTATCGTTAATAATGAAAAGTAATAAACAGAGTAATCCCTTGAATGGACTGGTCACATGAAATAATTCCTTCGAGGCGAGGGACTATATTGTAAAACACTCGTGCGCATTCGCGCACTCGTGATTGTACAACGTCCCTAACCTCTCATGAATTATTTCACGTAACCAGTCCAATCAAGCGATTACTCTCTATATTATTTTGTGCCCCGGTAAAAGATATTCCGATAAAGATATATTTAATTATCTTTTAAATTCTCAAGATATGGACACAATGTCAGGGACTCCTGAGGCCCCGTAAGGCCTGGGCTGACGTGGGGTTATTTAGTCCCGCTGATGAAGTTGCGGGAAAATTAGACCAACGTGGAGGGTCGGAATCCAAGTGTCGCGAACTCGGCGCAGGGAGCTGAGTTAGACCGACGCCGTGATTCCTTCTCTGCCAAATTGGCCTGAAATAGGTTCGATTTCCGTTAGGTGTGATTCCTAATCACTTCAGGTTGTATAATGGAAAGAATGATTTAAAGTAACAACAATTCTTTTATTTACACATAAAAATAAATCCGTTTCAACAATCAACAATTCGATTCTTTTCACAGAAAATGGGTTGCTAGGGTTAAACAATTCGCAACAATCATATAGTCGTTCTATAGCCCTGTACTGGCACTATAGTCTACACACTGGAAATGTTACTACCGTGAGCTCGCCATAAGAGCTTCACAAATCTGAAATGTTATTACTGTGAGCTCGCCATAAGAGCTTCACCCGCTTAGGCTCAAATGTCAACGTCTGCGCGTAACTGTACCTCTGGCTGTCGGAGGGTTCCGACCAGCAATGTTCGTCATCTATAAAGCCACCGTACTTCTGATTTGGGTCAGATATTGTCTACTCATACCTTATGTGCCTTTTGAAAGTCCTCCGTGAAAGTCCTATTGAAATATTCACCGTTCCTGGTTGAATTCACGATTCACAAATGCCCTTTTTGTGCTAGGGCGAAATTGTCACTCACACCGATCTCCAGTCGGTATTACGATGCTTCGACAGCAAAACAAACTACTCAGAACGCAATCAGTCTGACGCTTCAAAGGGTCAATACGCACAATACAATTAACCTACACTTCTGACTATTGCAGGCTGAAACCTGCTACTCGACAATCTAAACTTTAACGTTCCACCTGGGGCGTTCCTTCTCAACGAATTTGCCGCCTATCAACCTTACGCTAAATCAATCGTGGAATTCCCTCTCTGGCGATTCCAGCCGTTTCAGGGTCCTGTGATCGATACCCCTATGCCAGGAAACAGTCCGCCTGTCCTGGACTTCACCAACGTGTGTGTGACCCCAAGTGTGTGTCTAATGCTCTGCTCTTCAAGGTATATATACTTTTTACCCTAAACTGTCAGGTGGACCGACGCTCATCTGTCCACCTGTCAAAACGGTGGGAGATGACATATATCGAGACAGAATCAATACAAGTCATCTCGCGCGTGACTTAACGGTGATTTCACTTGTCGAGAAAACCGATTTGTTCTTTCCATTATTGCTACCTAATGATCAGGTGACGATACGATAGACATTTCTATCGTTTTAGAATCTCGTTTCTCGATTGGCCGTGACGATATCTTGCCACCAACTGATTACGTCTCGTAAGACTCGCGACTACTGTATAAATTAAATGAGATTAGACCTTATCTAACATACCGTTTCTCCCCTGGCTCCCTGCGCTAAAGCTGGATATACACCACGTGTTTTGTTCCATGTCCAGCTTTACAGACAAGTGAAATTCATGTGGGTTTTTCGCCTTGATGCGGAATATATTTTGAACTTACAATATCTTTAAATATGAGGCCCCTTTCCCCTATATTTAGGCTGGCTTTGCCCTGACACACAATTTGGTGGAACTACATTGCGTAATCATAAACTACGGCAATGGTGAGTCTTCATTTCTAATGTAATGTCTTCAAAAAATCTGTCAAATCAAACATCCATTAAGCAACATTCTTGCGTTGATTCAGAGAAAATGAATCTTTATGGTATTTTTTAGATTTAATCGTCTGGAATATATCAGTTGGTTGGAAAAGCGAACTTTTAGTTCGCTTTTCATACCAACTGAAATATTCCAAATGGATGAATCTGAACGTAGACGATGGTCTACTTAGGTCTAGCCTAGTTCCAGAGCATAACAGCGTAGAATTCATTACAGAAATAGACTGGCGGCTTGAGAGCTTGGACCTGATGGTATGCAAGGATTGGCGAACAAGTTTCCCAGTTTATATTAACGCCTCTGTGTCACTCGCTATTGTAGTATACAACAAAGGGATTTTTTGACTGCACGGAGAGTGTCTCTCTTCGCCTGAGGCCAGTCATTTTACGCCCTCAGACGACAGACGATAAGACTCGTCGCTGTGATATCACCAAACACACAACTGATGCTGCCCGAGAGAGAGGTAGGACATTTCGAGAACTTTCTCAAGCTAGGACCGATTTCTTGGCACAACATGAGAGAACGGCGTACTTAACCACTCGGCAAACACACCACCAACCTTGAAAGAATGAGGTTGTTGAATATACGCTGTTTATCTCAATCGTGGAATATTATTGATATTAATTCCAACAAGGCTGATGTCTTCTGTGAACTAAGTACCGTTGACAGAAAATCGAATTTTTGAATAAAAAACAATAAACCTGGCACTGGTTCGGCAGATATGAACAAAACTTGCCATGCACACACGCGTGTTACAAAGGATGAAACGAAATTACCGGCGAGCAGTGAGTGAATAACGCTTATGGCACGTCAAACTTGCACTGTAAGCCGATCTGCCCTAATCCGATCAAACAGCTGTGACGAACACGCACACATTACCGATTTGATAACGTAACAGCTATAATCCGCCTGCAGTGTTTCCAAAAAGCACAAATAAAATTTATTTTTTCCAAATTTTGTCTCCAAAGAACGCATGTGACTCCCTCATTGGAACGAGATCGACGAGCTCGTTCCAATGATGGGGTCATAAATTATATTTTTGAGGCAGAGATGAAAACATTCAGTAATTCAAGATCTTTGTTATTTGGTGTCTTCATATAGTTGAGTTAGATAAGGAGTGAACCCCTGGGCCTTGATGTTCTGAATGTTATCATATCATATACTACTGTCTACATCAAGATGGGCGAATTTATCATGTACTCGTGGGGCGGGGGTGGGGGGTGGGGGGTGGGGGTGGGGGGGGGGTGGAGGTGATCCATTAATAATTTTATCCTACAACCCTCAAGAGTTGTGGGTCTAAATCTCAACTCTCCCCTACCTCTCTCTCTCGTTCTGTCTCTCTCCTCTTTCCAGCAAAATTTAACATAACAACATATGATCAGCTTGATGAATAAATCGCGTATGCAACCCCGGGAGGAAGAGCGCTGCTTTTTATGACCCGGTAACCGGCGCCTAGCGTGGAAATCCTCTTAAAGTGAGCAGCATTGAGACAGTTGACTAACTTTATACTTGTGATGCTGTCACGATATAGCTACATATGATGAAAGAAACCTTAAACGCCAATAATAAATAAATAACAAATGGAATGATCTCCAGAAATGATCTGAAATATTTTAGGTCAATCACATCAATGGCATTGGCACCAAAACGGAGAATCCGCCCAACTCTCCTAGCCCCTTGGTCATATACTGTTCACGCCTGCCCCATGGCCATGATTCAACTCGGGTTATTCCTGTTCACCCAGCCCACACGTTTTAATTAACACCTGGGCGAAGGTTACAGTCTGTATCAAAACAGAGAGCTTATGTTTCATCTCCGGACTTAATTGATGTGTTGATATATCAAAACAGAGAACTTTGAACTCGTAATATTCGGTCCAAGGCATAATTTCGTCCCATTTTTGTGTTATTATCAGAGGTCAGTCCACGAGGCATTGGCAATAAAATCATAACTACAGTCTGCAGCCATACGGCTGCAGACTGCAGTTATTATTTTATCCTCCCTGTATTTTGATATTGTAACGGTCCCATCTCACCGTAAATGTACACAAAGGCAATATCATTCAAGGAAACCAGGTTTTAAAGGGTTAATGTTATTTACTTGTTTATTATTATTAGTATTATGTTATTCATTATTAGTATTAATATAATAATGTGTGTTTATATGATAAATAATTATATGATATCATGAAATAATGTGTATTTATAAATAATTAATGATAATTTTTGTTCGTTTTTGCCATTTTCCTACTCACCTAGCCCTCTGAATTTGCAGTTGAATTCTTAACTGAACTTACCACTAATCTGAAGAAAACTATAGTCGGCATTTCTTTGATCAAGAAAAGTTTCACACTTCTACCAGAACAATAGCGGCTGGGTATACAGGAAGACCCCTTCAACTCCAAACTACGTACTTTCTTTTTACCATCTCTCACTTCATTTCGTTTTTGGGAAGTGACTAGTGTATAAAGAGAATAAAGCAACAGGGACAAGAAAAACATACATCGCACCTCTATATCAACGGGAACAAAATTTCAGAGACCATTTCTTCATATGACATGCTGTTATAAATGTGATATATTGCTCGAAAGGGCCCTTTCCAATATTGTTCAGCGTTGCAACATTTCTGAAAAGTATTTCTAATAATAATAAAAAATCACTCTTCTTGATCACAGGCTTTTGCATTGAAACAGTTTTTTTCTGCTATTTTTTTCTGATACTGTTCATAGCTTGCCACATATTGGACAATTGACAGGGTGGGAATGATATTCAACTATTTTTGGAAGAATATTTTTGTAATTTAAGTAAGCGAATCACCAAGGAACCCGGAAGCATCAGAGGGCGTAAAATCGTAAATCTGATACTCAATTGTATTGACATTATATATTTCCCTTTGAGTGGAAAGCTCACACCCGTCGATTGTATAGTTTCTTTGTTTGGTGATTATCGACCAGTCTCTGTCATTATACCTGATACCACTACCCCCCCCCCCCCCCCCCCCCCCCCCCCGCCCTCGCGCATTGGTATTGGCACACATGAAGTACGTTAGAAACGAAATGCATAGTCGGGCGTTTCTCAGTTACGTTTCTTGGAGTATAAAGATTTTTTCCACAAGTTCACATCTGGGGAAGAAGAGCACGCGCTCCCACTCCCTGTACCCTGGTCTCGGGGTAAGGTGGCAACTCACCCATTCATCCAACCCCGCTTCCGATGTCTTTGCGAATCACCTACCCCAACCCAGCCAATTCGCTGTTTTACGACCTCCATGGAGATGAGCTGAATATATTTTTTTTATGAAAAAAACAATTACATTCACACCCCCGCATGCCTTTACATGTTCTTCCGAGACTGACAAGTGTATTCTACAAACTAAATAAAAATCAAAGACATCAAATCTAGTGGGAGTATCGAGTTTCCATAATTTTACGTATTTTCTCGGCAATTTTCAGTTTATCAATATCCGGGATGACGTTCGTGTACATATTTGCTTTGTCAAATGATGATCATAAAAGGGATTAATTATTTTTGTTTTACAATTGTTTCTCGAATTGTATCGTGTGGGTGCATGTAACGATACTTGCCAATATAAATTTGTCATCAACAAACCTCGGCTCTGCGCTCATGTATATATGTATTTATATTATGGATATGTATGTATTTTTATTATGTTACAAGAGAGTAACAAGGGTTACTGGTGTCCGCTTGATCAGGGCGCCCGAGATCGAGGACGGGCCCCGGAGCAATATGTAGAACGGGCGTTACTCGCCTTGCGAGTGCCGAAAGCGCGAAGGGAGGGGTCTTGGGGTCCTCTTCCAGAAAGTTTTGTTTTAACCCTTTACCCAACGTAACGGCCAAAACCGGCCAGCGCTATTCACAAAAATTGCCAATTAATTTTCATTATTTTTTTCATTTTTTTGTCTCAAAAACATAGGTTATGACCCCCTCTTTGCAACGAGCTCGTCATAACGGGGTCATAACGTATGTTTTTCAGACAAAAAAAAATGAAAAAAATTAGTTATTCAAGAATTTTGTTTGCAAGTGTCGTCTGCTTTTCATGTTAGGTAAAGGGTTAAATTACTGCTAGGAGAAGCATTGTCCTGCATTTTTACTGGCGTCCGCTTGATCACGGCCCCCGAGATCGAGGACGGGCCCCGGAACAATATGTAGAACGGACGTTACTCTTGCGAGTGCCGAAGGCGCGAAGGGAGGGGTCTTGGGGTCCTCCTCCAGAAAGTTTTGTTTTAACCCTTTACCCAACGTAACGACCAAAACCGGCCAGCGCTATTCACAAAAATTGCCAATTAATTTTCATTATTTTTTTCATTTTTTTGTCTCAAAAACATAGGTTATGACCCCTCTTTGGAACGAGCTCGTCGAGCGCGTTCCAAAGAGGGGTCATAACCTATGTTTTTCAGACAAAAAAAAAATGAAAAAAATAAGTTATTCAACAATTTTGTTTGCAAGTGTCGTCTGCTTTTCATGTTAGGTAAAGGGTTAAATTACTGCTAGGAGAAGCATTGTGCTGCATTTTTTTGATAATATCTACTCAATTATTTCCTTATAATTTGGGTAATGTATTACCTGGGAGCGTGGTGGCTCAGTAGGTAGAGGTGCAGGCTGCAAGCCGAGAGGTCCTCGGTTCGAATCCCACCTGCGGCAACCGCGTTGTGTCCTTGGGCAAGACACTTCATCTCCATTGCCCGCGTGGGGGCACGGTGGCGTTTTGTACTAAGGCGTACTGCACGTCAATGGTGCACTTGTCTTCAACCAATGCTAACCCTGCTTGTGTGGAGTTAGTATGTTGGGGAGCTGACAGTTGCTCGCCGTTGCTTGGTGGTTCTCAACGGGCACTCCGGCTTCCTCCACCCGTAAAACTGTCACAGTCATGATTAGCCACTGTGCGTAAATATGTGATCTTAAACACCAATAAATAAATAAATATAAATAAATGTATTACCTGTATTTCTGTGTGGCCGGTGCATTTTCTCCCAAAGATAACCGTGACCACCACGATGCAGGAAAGACCGGTAGAAAACCAACAAACTGAAAAAAGTGGGTTTTTTTTATATGAATGGAAATTGGTCAGTAATGCAACTAAGTACTGTTGCCCCCCACCCCCACCCCCACCCCCAGCGTCGGAGGCTCGCACCAAAAGCCTTTCCACGATTTTCGGTTTACACATATCAGTAGGTAAACCTACAAATTTTTTAAAACGCCAAAAATCCCGGGGCAGTTGCCCCCACCCATTACCAACACCCACCCCTCGGCGCTAGTGCGCTTGCTCGAAAGGATAAAGCACTAGGCCCAGGATATTCGGCCAGAAAATGGTCGAGGGTACAACCCACGGCCATTTTCTAGCTGAAAACTTTCGGAAGAGCTTTGACAGCATTTGGCGAGGGTAGATTAACACATTTTAGTGACACGTCAAGTGAAAGAGAACGCGGTATTAACCCTTTGAACACGTAAGGCCGATTTACGGGTTCAAGGTATAATTTCGTCTCATTTTTGTATTCTTATAAGAGGTCTTTACACGGGGCATTTATGATACAATATTAACTGCAGTCTGCAGCCAGATGGCTGCAGACTGCAGTTTCTATTTGATCCTCCTTGTATATTGATATTGGACTGACCCATCTCTCTGTAAGTGTACACAAAGACGATACCATTCCTGGAAACGACGGTTTAAGGGGTTAAACCCAGAGCAATATTCCAGTACCAGACGCATGAGAATTGTGTTGAGCTGTACAAAATGCAGTATTGCGAGGCGAAAATGTAAACATGTTGGTTCATTGGTTAGAGCGTTGGAGTTTAATTTGAAAGGTCGGCGATTCGATCCTTACCCGCATCATCTACGCTGTGCCTTTCTCCCGATTGCCCACTTGAAGGCACGGTGCCGCTGTGTGTTAAGGTGTCCTGCACGTTGACGGTTCATTTGTCTTCAAATACTCTTACCTATTCTTTTGTCGGATTAATAAGCTTGATAGTCTGAGAGTTGTTCGTTGCTACTCGGTCCTTCTATCCAGGTACTCCAGGTACAAAACTAAAAAATTAAATAATATTTTTGAAATTCACGCACGTGTATAGGATGAAGTAAAAGTAAAAGGTTATGAAAAACATTTCTGAGTCATATTTTCCAAATAGAAAGATGCAGATATAAGTTTTGCTTCTGACGTCGACGACTGGCGTAATAAACCAATGCAATTAGGGACGAAAAATTTGGTAACATCAATTGAACATTGCTGTGTGGTGCACAACCCATGGATGACAATTTTCGTCATTGGAAGAGCTTTACAGGAAAGTTAGCTCCCCTTAATTTTCTAAAATTGTAAACACAACACGAATGGTATGAGAATTTCATTTAAAAATTGAAATTTCGAAATGTTATCGAACTTGTATCACTGATGTGCGCATCATTTCACAAATCTCAGGTATTTCCTGTTGAGAAGTATAAAAATACATAAGCTTACTTTTAACTTTTTCCGATTCGGTTTGAACTTTTGGCTACTATTTTCCGTTTAACCCATTTTACAAATAAGAAAACGGCGCTTCCACCATCTTTTGATGTTCTGTAACTTTTTTCTGCCCATTATATCAACACAGTGCGCATCTTGACATGATGTACATATACAGAACGACACGCGTGTGTGAATGTGTTAATCGATGGCACAAGTGCCAGCGCGTAAGGATAGAACGAGAGGCCAAAGGCCTCGAGTTTCACCTTCCACGATGGCACAAGTGTCATATCGATTAACCCATTCACACACGCGTGTCGTTCTGTGTTTCTTACACGCTTTCACGTCTATAAAAAAACATTATTAAAAGGACACTCAGCAATTCATTTGACGACTATCAGCACTAAGAACACATTTTGTCGCCAACCAAATTTGCGAGGGAAACCCGTGTTACTATTTCGTCCCCTGAGTTCCAATGTGTTCTATGTGCCTACTGACAAATAGAACACATTGGAACTCAGGGGACAATTTTCAGCTATCGCTAGCGATTCAAATTGTAATTGCGTTGCACGATTTGGAGAAAATTCCAGTGAAATTTCGCGTCTATTTAAAAATAGTCCATCAACGATTTCCGTTCCGCACATATGTGCGGAACAGGTTTTCGTTTTCCGCATGGTTTAGTATTGCTGTAGCTGGGGATTAATAAAACGGACGTTTAATAAAGACAGTGTCCTTTCGATTAAGATAAAAGTCAACGAGGAAAGGTCTGTTATTTGTTTTTCATGGGAAGAAAACAAACTTGCAAACAACTGTGAAAACACTTTCGCTAAACTGCCAAACTAAAGAGTTACTTCTAATTAGCTTGTCATAAAAAGCCAAATATATAAGACGTAATTGCTCGACCTGTAGACTAACAAAGCATAAATCGGTTCATGTACCAAGATACACACAAATCCACTAAAGTCTATACAATTTGGGGGCGAGACATTTGGTGATAGAAAATCAAATCAGAGCTGTTCCCACCCATACTTACGTCCACCCACACTACCGGAAGGGTTGGGGGCGCTGTGGCTCAGTGATAGACTGTTGAACTTCTATGCTAGAGATCCAGAGTTCGATCCCCGTCCGGGAAGACACGCGTTGTATCCTTGGGCAAGCCACTTTATCCCAGTTGCCTACATGGGGGCACGATGACGTCGTGTACTAAGGCGTACTGCACGTCGATGGTGCTCATGTTACCATCCGTTGTAACTCTGTTTTAGCGGAGATTGAACATAGTTAGAATGTTGAGGATCATCACAGCTCCTCGTCGATGCTCGGTGGTTCTCTCCGGGTACTCCGGCTTCCTCCACCCGTAAAACTGTCACGGTCACGATTAGCAATTGTGCATAAGTATGTGACATTAAACAAAAATAAATAGATATAATAAATACCGGAAGAATTACAAGTGTTTCTCGTTACCCTTTACCTAACGAATCTGCCGAGTAATTTACAAACTGAGCATGCAATTGACAAAAATTATTTGACAAAAATATTCAACAAAACCATCTCATGTGACCCCCTCATTGGAACGAGCTTGTTGAGCTCGTTCCACTGAGGGGTCACATGATATAGTTTTGTTGAATTGTTTTGAAAAATCTGAAAAAATAATTACAATAACTAATTTTGATATCATGTGCAGTGGGTAAATGGTTAACCCTTTACCCAACGTAACGGCCAAAGCCGGCCAGCGCTATTCTCAAAAATCGCCAATTAATTTTCATTTTTTGTCTCAAACACATAGGTTATGACCCCTCATTGGAACGAGCTCGTCGAGCTCGTTCCAATGAGGAGTCATAACCTATGTTTTTGAGACAAAAAATGAAAAAAAAATAGTTATTCAAGAATTTTTTTTGCAAGTGTGGTCTGCTTTTCATGTTAGGCAAAGGGTTAAAAGATGAAATTAACCGGGAAATGTAAAAGAACCACATTGAGTGGAGTTGGTCTGCTCGCTAATCGAAGGCTTATTTTTTAGTAAGAGTGCGCTCTTACCCTAGTGTAACGCGCGACCTCTCTGTGTTGGTTTTGGAAGAGATTGGCAAGTCAAGTTCCAGTCCTAAAAACGAAGTTGCAGTTAAGGAGTTAGTTTATCAGCATGTAATCCTCAATCAAAGATACTTGGTTTTATAATGAGAATCTCCGCGTGGACATAATCTGGCTCTATCGATAAAATACACCTTAGTAGCTTTAACAACAACCCAATAATCATACCAATACGCAGATTTGAAATTACAGCTCCGCGTATCGAACAATTGTCATTTTGTCACAGAACTCAGGCTCTCCAATATTTTTCTGTGGGCGGCAGTCGTGTAGAACATGATACACTAATCGGACCGAGCATTGGGATATCTACTTATACATGCATGAGACTTTCGAGGTATCGTATTTTCGAAAGACGACTCTCATTTCTAATTTAAAGGTAAGGAATATGCTTTTTAATTTAAATTCTAACATATTTTATTATTTATTTAGTGATTGGGGTTTAACGACACTTTTGACAGCCAGGGTCACCTCGTGTGGGAAATATATTTTATAATATCTGCACTATATACCATTATATAAAAAAACATTGAATAGAGAGTTACATGGGCGTGGGAACCCGGAGGAGTGGGAGGAGGGGCAGGAGGTATGTGCCCCGTACTTTTCCAGAACACGTCAGAGAGAGGGGGAGAGGGATGCCAGGTCAATATCTTGATCAACACGTCATTGCAATCTTAATGGAAATCAGCAGAAGGAAGTTACACAAACTCTTTACTCTTGAGATGTACCCGAAGTTTCCATGATTGATTTGTCTCCATTACAGATGTTAACTCTTTTAACCCTGTTGGTATCGACCATGTCGGCTCAATGGAAGCAATTGGAAGAGTCCATATTTATAATGTGGGGGGTCGACCAATTGATATTTTCAACGTGCAGCCTTAGGGCTGCACGTTGAAAGTATTGATTGGTCTACCCAACACTTCAACTTGGCAACCAACCAATTTAATGAATTTAACGAAAGTGTGAGAGGGGCGCGGTGGCGTTGCGATAACCGGTTCTCGTCAGATCACCGAAGTTAAGCAACGTCGAGCCCGGTTGAGCCTTGGATGGGTGACCGTCCGAGCGATCGATTCGGACTCCCGCGTTGTGTCCTTGGGCAAGGCACTTAACAACGATTCTCCACACGGGGGCACGATGGCGCCGTGTACTAAGGCGGATTGCACGTCGATGATGCACATGTATTCAACCAATCTAACCCTGCCTGTGCTGCAGTGCGGAGTTACGATGTTGGGGAGCTGGCAGCTGCTCGTCGTTGCTCGGTGATTCTCGCCGTGTACTCCTGCTTCCTCCACCCGTAAAACTGTCACCGACACGATATGACCTTGGCTGTTAAAGTGTCGTTAATCCCTAACAAATAAATAAATAATAATGACGACGTATCATTTTTCCAGGACCGGAAAATCGGTCTCTCGTTTTCAAAGGGTTAAAGTCGAGAAAAATGTTCATTTTTGGGGCTCCATGTTCAACAAATATTCCCATCCCGCCGAAACAATGTTTGTTAAATATGGAGACTCGATGGGAAAAGTTGTTAACTATGAAGCCCAAAATTAGTATTTTTCTCAATTTAGAGGCACCTGTGTCCAAAAGAAAAATGTTTTCTTTGTTGTATTCCTAGCGTGCTACTAAGCCACATGGGTCACCATTGAAATATACTGGGTCAAAAAAGAAAGTATAAGAGAAACAAATGTGAAAAAATAGCATAAAGGTCTCACAGAACTAAATATTTTCCCATAGGCGACCATTATAACACTTCTGTGGAAAAAAATATGATCGCATCACTTTAAATTAAATATTTAAATACCTACATAAAGTACACACCTTCACACAACTTTCTCTGGCCACAAAACATGGGGTCATGCAACAAATAAGAGAGAAAATGTACCAGGAAGTGAAGTACTGTCCTTGAACTCAGTTTTTTCTGGGAATTCCCAACAAAAATACACAAATAGTTAACTGAATTTTAAAGACCCAGAAAATACTTAGAAAATCTCTTTTTTCTTGTGAAATATTCAGTATTGTTGTAAAAACCTAATAAAATGCTTTAAAAGTTTTCTCAAGCAATAAGTTTTTATCTAGGAGTCTTATTTTAGACTATGATGCAATATCCGACATTTCAAGGCAGATCACTCTAAACTAAATATTTAGTTCCGCGAGACCTATAAAGGATGAAATTTAATGGTTCTAATGTTGCATGTTTGTGGACAAGAAGTCGTGCAAAGAGTTTAATGACATGTTGTTGTTGTCCACCCAACCGTATACAATTTTGCTGCGGATTTCAAAATAGCACGTGCTACCCGAGAATGTCAAATTGAATGGCTGGCCGACAATTTTCTTTGTGTTATGTTGAGCTAGAGAGCCTGGGTTATTGAGAAAACACACTAGTTTTTGTCTTCCGACATTTTAAAAAATGTCAATGTTAACCGAAAATCAGAGGTTGCGTGCCATAAAGCTGAGTAAAAGTGGATGCTGATGTCCTGTGCTTGAAGAGTAAATACACAGTACGACACGCGCATGTGAATGGGTTAATCGATATGGCATGAGTGCCGTATCGATAAACCCATTAACACGCGCGTGTCGTTTTATGTTTATTACACGCCTTTACGTCTATAAAGCAATTATTAGAAGGACATTCCGCATCATCGTCCAAAAATAGTATGTCAATGATTTCCGTTCGGCACATGTGTGTGAAACTGAATTTCATTTTCGGCATGGTTTAGTGTTGCTATAGATGAGCAATTCATAGAACAGGAGTGCAATAAATAATTTTCCGGGTGTAAATTTTACTCCAGGAGCAAATGTTGAAAATAATCTGCAGCAGTCACATGCATTCTGTTTATTCTAATGAAACAGGAATATTGCCATTCTTTTTGCGTTTTCATCTTGATGCGCACTTGGGTTCTAGACCGACATGCACACATTTCTTCAAGACTACATGCTTTTTCACCGTGCACACTCAGCTTTGGATTTTCAAGCAGGGCTTCCACATCTTTATCCTCCCATATATCTAATGGAGCATTCGTTTCCTTGTCAGTCAGGGAAGCTTTGATGACTGTTGACTTGCCAATGTTGTGCATCCTTATCATTTGGCGATTATTAGGAAAATAAGTGTTCAATGTCCTGATAGATATCACGTTTTATCGGTACAAATCCCTTTGGAGATTAACCGACGAAAACACAACTCCAGCAGCAAAGACATTTCCATTTAAACGCATCAACCCCACGAGTAAAAGGATTTGCACCTGCCAGCCAGCGGGTGTACTTTTTGCAAATCAACTCCAGGATTAACACTTCCACTACAGGAGTATGAGCGTTCACATGGGAAAAAATCTTATCCTGGATCAGATTTTTACACCACCTCCGGGAGAAACCGGCATCATGTAAACGGCCTTTTAAAGATGCATATATTGCACCTTCTGACGACAGTAAATATTGTCAATCTCCTCTTGTGTGCTGTATGCGACGGTAACTCGCCTATTTAAGCACATTAGTCAAAAAACGGAATATTCCAAAAAACGGAATCAAAACAGTTTCGGAAGCGGACCCTCTAGGAACTCCTCTTCTACCATCAGGTCTCCTGTACAGGAGACCTGATGGTGGAAGTTGAGTTCGAAAGGAGACACTTGGAACAATTTTAAGAACACCTCGGCGATTCGCACATTTCGGAATCAGCGCGACTTGAATCGAATTTACTCGTCGGGACGATTTCGAATTAATCGAATTTCGATATTTCCCAGAGCCGCATCTCACAATGAACTTTGTGATCGATCTTATAAGAGATCTTTATTTATTTATTTATTATTTATTTATTTATTTATTTATTTATTTATTTATTTATTTATTTATTAGTGTTTAACGACACTTTAACAGCCAAAGTCATATCGTGTCGGTGACAGTTTTACGGGTGGAGGAAGCCGGAATACCCGGAGAGAACCACCGAGTAACGACGAGCAGCAGCCAGCTCCCCAACAAGGTAAAACCGCATTGCAGCACAGGCAGGGTTAGATTGGTTGAAGACATGCGTACCATCGACGTGTAGTACGCCGTAGTACACGGCGTCATCCTGCCCCCATATGGACAATCGGGGTTAAGTGCCTTGCCCAAGGACACAACGCTGGGGCCCGAATCGAGCGGTCACCCATCCAAGCACTAACCGGATTCGACGTTGCTTAGCTTCGGTGATCAGACGAGGACCGGTTACCGCAACTCCACCGCACCTCCATAAGAAAAAAATATAGCGGTTTTTGTGAATAGTTCTAAGGTCATATTCTTGTTTGTTCGTTTATTGTGATTTAGCGACACTTTCCACAGACAGGATAACATTGTGTCGGACAGTTTTGCAAGTGGTGGAAAACCCGTAGAGAACCATCCAACAGCGGCGAGAAACTGTCAGACTATATGGTCATACGTTAGGTTAGTGGTTTTTATTGGGGTTTAACGACACTTTTGACGGCAGGATCACCTCGTACTGGACAGTTTTACGGCGGGGGATCTAGAGTATCCAGTGAGAACAACCGAGCAGCGGTGAGCGACTGTTAGACTCCCCAACGTACTAACTCCGCACAATCAGGGTTAGCATTAGGTGAAGACAAATGCACTATCGACGTGAGGTACGCTTTAGTACATAGTGCCACCGTGCGCCCAATTGAACAATCGGGACTAAGTGCTGTGCCCAAGGACACAACGTATTTACCCCTGGTGGGGATTGAAACGTGGGCCTTTCTTTTTGAAGTCCAATGACGTAGCCACTGAGCCAACGTGCTTCCAAGTGAGGTGGTAATTTTACGGATTCTCCACGCCAGTTACTTATTATCATTTAGGTACATACATTACAAGAAGGTAATACAGCCAGATTGGCTGCCTTCCAGTTGTCCTCTTGTCAAAAGTATAATTAACCCCAACAAACAAAAAATCCAAAGAAAGTAGGATTTTGTGTGGGCTGTTTGCATGCAATTTCTGTGATGTATTCGGGATTTCACGTGCCAACTTCTAATAAAAGTTAACATCATACACGTGCCAATAAAAGGTGATGGTGGTGGTGATGGTGGAGATAGAGATGGACCAGAGAAAAATGATTTATATTGTCTCTTTTGGGGTGAATCATTTCAGAACAAACACTTACAAAGGAAATGCATTGAATACATTCGGAAACAATCCGTACTTAATTGTTTAGTTCAATCATGATCTTCTTCACAGAATGCATCAATCACTACAGAAAACAGTTTAAACGGAAAATTGTGCATTAATACGACATCAACGTTCTGCAATGGCTGCTTTCAAGAATATTTTGTCTGCTAATGCACGGGGAGAGCCGTTTACACAGGACAGCAAACCTCAAGGAAAATAACTGTGAAGAGACACTCTGTGCATGACTGACCATTTTCGTCATTGTTTTATTGTTTTAATCTTATATGTTTTACAAGGATTGGAGAACAAGTTATTCAACACCTCTCCTTGGCCCAATGGCGTAGGTGTGTGGTATGACCTTCGTAGCGGCAACTTCGTGGTCTGGCGCTTTTCTAATACTACGAAGGGGTCTTTAGCCTGCACGGAGTGTGTCTCCCTCCGCACAGAGGACAGGCATTTTACGTCTCCACCCGATAGGATAGTACACTGTGACAGCTCAAACCCACAACTGATTCTCACAGAGAGTGTTCGGACACTTCGAGAACTTTCCCCGAACGAGGATCGATCCGGGGACCTATGGCATGAGAGACCAACACACTTATCCACTCGGCCACCACTCTGTTATTTTCGGCATTGGAAACGATTTACGGGAAAGTTAGCTCCCTTAGTTTCCTAAAGCTGGCTGTTCATGTAACACTAAATATATGGGAGTTTCATATAAATATTGACATTTCGATATGTTAGCGAATTTGTATTGTGGATGTGCGCATCATTTCACAAACCTCTGGCATTTTCCTGTAGAATAGGCTAAAACTACTAAAGCTGTTTTTTTACATCATTTTCCCAATCCGTTTGAATGTTTATTCTCTGTTGAGGGGGCACGATGACTCCGTGTACTAGGCGTACTGCACGTCGTCGTTGGTGTGCATATCTTCAACCAGTCTAACCCTGCCTGTGCTGCAGTGCGGACTTACGATGTTGGGGAGCTGGCAGCTGCTCGTCGTTGCTCGGTGGTTCTCTCTAGGTACTCCGGCTTCCTCCACCCGTAAAACTGTCACGATCATGATTAGCCATTGTGCATAAGTATGTGACCTTAAACACCAATAAATAAATAATAAATAAATATTCTCTGTTGAAACCAATTTAAAAATAATCTTTTGATATTCTGTGACTTTTTGTCTGTTCATTATTTGAAGTTCGCACATCATGACATACAATACGGGCACTTCTTTTCCATTAATATAAAAGTTGAGATTGGCTCATTTTTCTCCCGGGAAGAATAAAAACTTGCAAATTACTCTCATTCGCTAAATAAAGTCCACTAAACAAAGTCCAAAAATGGACGTTTAGTGTTTGGTTTGTGTGATACTGATAAATCTTCTTAATGACGAATTATCTTTGGACTAGTTCCTTCAAATTGGCTTGTGATAAAACGACAAGTTTCCGTTTGTGACTTTTAACCCTTTACCTAACGAATCGCTCTAATCCGCCCACGTAATATGAAAATTGAGCAGTTGAAAAAATTAAATTTTTCAAAATATTTCAACAAAACCATATCATGTGACCCCTCATTGGAACGAGCTCATTGAGCTCGTTCCAATGAGGGGTCACATGATATGGTTTTGTTGAAATTTTTTGAAAAATTAAAAACATTATATTCAAAATAATAAATTTTGATATCGTCTGCGTTGGGTAAAGGGTTAATAAACGAAAACAACCAGCAGCTCCGGGAGCTGTCTGTTGTTTTCGTTCATTGGAAGTATCAAAGGGAAACTTTCTCATCTAATAATTTGAAGGAAGATAACTTTATCGAAGGTCGATTTTTATGACGAGATAAGCCAGGGATGTAAGATAATTCCAAATGAAACAAAATACTGCGTTTTGATTGGCTGAGAGGTACGGTGTAACTTGCAATCTCACAGTAGCATTTTTTTACACCGTGGTTAACCACGGTGTAAAAAATAGAATACACAATAGCAGGCTATATGGATAAAAAAGTACCAATTTTTAATTATTAATTCATACCTTCTTCTGGGTTATGTTAGAACAAAAATAAAAATTCAGGAAATTTAATATTTATGTGTAATAAAATATTACAGATATAGATGTCTTTGGAACTGGCTCATTGAGTCAGTTCCAATGACATCCATATTTGTCTGGTTTTATTAAGAAACTTACAAAGAGCAAATTTTCTGTCAGTTTTTTTCCACCATTTTGGACCATTAACGATAAAAAAATTCATTGACTTTGAAATAAACTTGTCGGTCTATTTGAGTTTTACCTTTGTTTTAAAAGTACTAGGTCTGCTGGATTATATAAAACATGCATAAAACTCGTATACTACTTATATTCATTCGGTGTTCACACAGTATTTGAATCAGCTGTCTGGGCGATAAAGTTGTTTGTGTGTGTGTGTGTGTGTGTGGGGGGGGGGGGGGGGGGGCCTTGATCTACAAATATAAATATTTTATTTCCAAATGCAACAAAATACTGCATTTTGATTGGCTGAGAGGTGCGGTGTAACTTGCAAATCCACAGTAGCATTTTTTTTCACCGTGGTTAACAACGGTGTAAAAACAAGAATACACAATAACAGGGTATATGGCTAAAAAAGTACCCATTTTTAATTATTAATTCATACCTTCTGCTCGGTTATGTTAGAGCAAAAATAAAAATTCGGGAAATTTAATATTTATGTGTAATAAAATATTACAGATGTGGATGTCATTGGAACTGGCTCATTAAGCCAGTTCCAATGACATCCATATTTATCTGGTTTTGTTAAGAAACTTACAAAGTACAAATTTTCTGTCAGTTTTTCCCACAATTTAGGTTAAAGTATTATGTACACCAAAATTCTTGGAAATAAATCGGTTATCCTTGTGTTTTCCTGGATGTATGGGAATTTTCACCGGTCTGGAAACTCATACACCCTTCGGCTTTGCCTCAGGGTGTATGAGTTCCCAAACCGGTGTAAATTCCCATACACCCTGGAAAACACAAGGATAACTAATAGTGTTAATATCTAGAAATAACCAGGCTAGCGGAGGTCTTGGGGGCGGTTCATCCCCTCCCACAATGACCATGTCTTTTGAAAAATTTTGCTATCCATCGGAAAAACTGCGTGTCGCTCCAATATGACGAGCTCTTTCCAATGAGGGGGGTTACAAGATATGGTTTGTTAAAATTGAAATGTTTTTCTCAGCCTAATTTTTAAATTACGCGTGAGAAGGCGATCGATGCGTTAGATGAAGGTTTAAAGAAGTATATTGAATTAGGTTTCAAGTTTGTATCAACGGTCAACTACCCAGGTACGCTGTCGGAAAATCATAGCTCTTGCCCCGCCTTGTCGTAGAATTTTGTGTCAGTTCGTGGTGAACATCACTCGGGTTTTTCATTTCAGATGTCTTATTCTGTCCGTTACCATGTGATGTGAATCTTGTGTGCGAACCATTGTGGATTGGCGAACTTGTATGTGAATCATTGATGAGACGCCCTTGGGAATTATATGTGATAGACATATTTTTGTACCATTATATTTAACTATTTTATCAAAAGCACATAGGGACACTAAACCCACCAATTATGACAGGTTCACAGGACTTAGCGATTGGGATGAGATGAAAACATCATCAATGCTCTCTCGTGTATTAATTCTTAAATTGTTGTTAACATTTTTCACTTTAAAGTGAGAAAATGCCGAGATCGTATTTCTGTGGATGGTGTGGATTATGTTGGATAATTCGAGTCAGGACATCAGCCGCCCTCCCCCACAGACAGCCATCTTCGCGAAGTTCCTGTAGTTTCCCTATTACCTGAACAACTGGATGCACGCGATCCGACAAATGAAGGTCGAAGTGTCTTGTCTTGAACTAATAGACATATCCATTACATACGTTGAGTCAAGACCTGGTTGTGGCGTAACATTCATATTATTACGTTGTCCATTCTGATGCGATAACAATATCCCATGGCTGCAGAAAAGGTCAATAATTCAGATAATTAGATTTCATGTTGCAAATGGAGTAACATCTCTGACAATTAATCAAAGAACGCCTCAATCTCGACGCTATACCTCTCGATCGATCCATTTCCTTACATAATAAACGGTTTGAGACGTTTCCCATTACTTAATACGTCTGTAATATCCAACCGTGCTAGATATTACTGTTTTTAGAAAATATGTATATTTTCCTATTTTAGGCACAATGTGTCTCGCAGAAGTCATCACCCGGGGACTTAGCCTTTTAGTCAATACAAATTATTTTAGGTTATAGAAAACACGGAATCTAGGTCTCACGCGAGGTTTTTCCAATGACGCTGCCAATGCCAGGAAAGATTCGAACGTTCAGGATTTCCTCAGATGATTGTTATAATAATAAATCGTTGGCATTCTGCTAATTTTGTCGCAGTCCTCTGACGAAGAGCCCTACGTCAATCCAGTCCCCCGCTGACTATTCCTCACCCACTCTCTCTCCTAATCTCCCAGCATACTGTCAAAAAGTGTTTCATGATCCCTCCCATCGGCGCTTTCACAATCTCCCTAACAATAAAACTGACCCTTTTCCTCATGTCATTCCCCATCTACTTGTCCTTCATGTTTTCATCCCATTTTTCCATGATTTGTTTTAGTTGACTTCATATCTATGTTGGTGGTATAGCCTTTGATTGACAAAAGTACTTTCGAAAGCTGAAGATAGATGTTTTGAAAGACCAGATAGGATATTTCATAACATATTAACCCTTTCAACAGTGGCGCCCTGGAAGATATCATTTCAGTCAATACTGAAAGCGATTCGGCAAAGTTGAACTTACACGGGTCCTTGTAAGAGCTCATAGAGTGTTTAATATTTTCAAACTGAAAAGTTACAAATGGAGAATCAGTCGGATGAGTTTCGATTTAATATGAAATTTCTGAACCGAGTTCTCTAAACTCGACCCGAGTCGAGTTTAACCGAAGCTCAGATCGATTTTAGTCTAAACAATATTTTTTTGTTTTTTTTGGAAAAATAAAATCTTAACTGTTACATACACTGACAATCTTATATGAACAGTAAATAGAGGATATGGAATAAGTGTTTTTGTCCTACTCTATTTCTGAAACGTTTTTAAGAATTTTCCGTTTTCCCGAGCCTCCAGCGAGACAAAACGGAAATTCGAAGACAAGTTTCATAAACAGAATGTGGCCAAAACACGAATTTCATATTCTGTTTATCATATGACACCACAGTTACCAAAGACACATCTTTTAGATATAAAAGAAAGATTAAAAATGGAATTTCACCTTAAACGTCATGCATTTGACTGTGACGCGTCATAGATGCACGCAGTCATACGTCATAACCACGACAAAATATAGTTACACAATTCGGAGTAATACATACTAATTGTCGAGTATTTATACATTTCTTATCAATGGGAGTTTATAATAATAATAATAATTGATTTTCTAGAGCGTAAAACCACAAAATAGTGCTCTAAAACGCTTGACAGAAATAAATACACTTTTCTGAAATAAAGAGTCACATCTATTTTGGTTGCCTCTTAGATAGGTTTAGGAGAATGCTTCAGTAAATAGGAAAGTTTTAAGATTTCTTTTGAATACATCGAGAGTTTCTGAAGTTCTGACACTAATTGGCAGGGAATTCCACAATCTGGGACCCACGATGGAGAACACACGATCATGAGCCTGATTAGATCTGCTAAAAGATACAACTAGTTGAATTTGGTTTTTAGATCGGAGACTGCGCGTTGGTTTATATATAGTGAGGAGCTCTTGCAGGTAAACTGGAGCCAGTTTGTGGACACATTTGAATACTAAGATCAATATTTTGAAATTAATTCTTTGTTTAACTGGAAGCCAATGTAATTGTCTTAAAACAGGTGTTATGTGTTCAGAGCGTTTGGTACCAGTAATTATCCTAGCAGCAGTATTCTGAACTTTTTGAAGCTTCTGAATCAGGCACTGGGACAGCCCAACTAACACTCAATTACAATAGTCTAGTTGTGAGGTGATGAAGGAGTGCACAAGTTTTTCAAGTGCTGACTGGTTAAGATAAGGTCGCAGTCTTCTAATATTACGAAGCTGCCAGTAGCATTTTTCACATATTTTATTGATATGGATGTCTAGTTTTATCAGTCCAATATTCCTGGCCGATTCACTTTTCATAGTGATGTTGTTTCCAACCAGAATTCATGTAACAGAGGGTGTAGGCATGCGAACCCCGGATATCACGAAGAATTCAGTTTTAGAGTCATTCATTTTCAGTTTAAAGTCTATCATCCATTCCCGCACAAGATTTATGCAAGTTTCCATGTTATTGACTGCGGTGAAGGAGTCACTTGGAACATATGGGTTGAATGTGATGTACAGTTGGGTGTCGTCTGCGTACAGGTGATATGATATGCCATGCTTTTTAAGAAGGCGACCGAGAGAAGAAGTGTACAGAGTAAACAAGAGGGGTTAAAGAACTGAGCCCTGAGGAACACCACACTTTAAAGTCCTGCTTTCTGAACCGATCTTATTGATATATATTTGTTGACTGCGACCTTCTAGATATGATGCAAACCACGATAAGACAGTTCCACATATGCCATGCTGTGTCAATGTCTGCATGCGAATACCATGGTCGACAGTGTCGAATGCTGCTGACAAATCCAAGAGAACAAGCAGTACAGCCTTACCCTCAGACACTGATTTAACAATGTCATTGTTGACTCGCAGTAAGGCTGTTTCTGTACTGTGTTTGGCTTTATATGCAGACTGGAAGGGCTCTAAAAAATCATTTTCATGCAGATGACTTTTGAGTTGTAAAGCAACAACCCTTTCCAACAATTTAGACAGGAAAGAGAGGTTCGATACTGGTCGATAATTCTTCAGGTTGTCAGGATCAAGAGATGGTTTCTTGATGAGTGGAGTAACAAGTGTTTTTTTTCAATGCGTTTGGAACAAACCACTCATGTAGGGATGCAGATATAATAGATGTTATGGCTGGCAGAAGATAATCAATTGTCTCTTTTAAAAGGAATGTTGGAATTTGATCTAGATCATTGGACTTATTGGATGATGATAAAATCATTTTTCGAATGTCGTCTTTTGAGACAGAGTGAAAATTAGAAAAATCACTTTTTATGTCAAGATGATCAAACTCTGGTGGTTCACATGATGGTATACTATTCAGAATTACTTGAATTTTAGTTATGAAATGGTCGCTAATTTTTCCAGAATTTCTTCAGTATTTAGATGATCTGGGAGAATGACTTTTTGTTCTTTACCAAGGAGCCTATTGATTAGCGAGAACAGCATCCTTGTATTAGATGACTCTTCTATAAGAAAATTGTAGTACTCCCTCTTCGCCTTTTTGATGATCTTATTAGTTGTATTTCTTTGGTAGCAGAACATTTGTGAACCTCAAGCTTCGTTTTATTGTAAAGACGCTCAAGTCTGCGACGCTGTTGTTTAGCAGCTCTAACATCTTCTGTAAACCAGTCCACTTTTTCCCTATTAGTTATAATTTTTGACTTGGGTGGCGCATGTTCAGCCATGATGCCATTAAGAGTTTCTTCAAATAAAGATAGCAATTGCTCAGATGAATCATGACTACAACAAAAATAGTTCGAAGACAGAATTGATGAACTGATATCCATTTTCAAGGCATCAATGCTTATGGATTTATATTTTCGATAAGTAATTTTCTTGGGAGGAATTTTTGAAGTTGCTAGTGTCAATTCGGCCAAGACCGCATAGTGATCAGACAATGCTGGATCTGTGACATGGACATTTTGTACTGACGTGGTGTTACTTTGACGAACAAGAATTAGATCCAAGGTGTGTCCTCTCCTGTGGGTAGGTTTTGAGACCAGTTGTGAATAGCCAAATGATTCAAACAAATTTGTGAATTGCTTGGCAAAAGTGTCATGTGAATTGTCAACATGGATGTTGAAATCACCGGCAATAACTATATCACATCCATACAAGGCATAGAAGGCCAGACAAATTCATTTAGAAACTGTGCTGATGTAAGTTTGTTCCTTTTTGATGGTGGCGGTCGGTAAACTACTAGTAATCGAAGTGAACGGTTCCTCGACACGAGGCAGTCAATCATCAGTTTAGTGGATGTTATAGCATATAAAATCAGGCATCGTGGCTTTGTTGATGTTTTGGAATTATTCTATTCACACGCGCATTAATTTGAGAGAGATATTATCGGCGATAACCAATCAGAAAGCGTTCGTTTGAAACTGACCAAGCAAATCAACTGAAGGTGTTTTGAAACACTAATTAATATTTATTGAAAATATATAGAGAGTAATCGCTTGACTGGATTGGTTACGCGAAATAATTCTTGAGAGGTGAGGGGCGTTATACAAACACGAGTGCGCGAATGCGCACGAGTGTTTTACAGTATAGTCCCTCGTCTCGAAGGAATTATTTCACGTAACCAGTCTAGTCAAGCGATTACTCTGTTTGTTACTTTTCATTATTAACGATAATTATAGTAGTTAACCCTTTACCTAACGCAACGGCCTAAACCGGCCAGCGCTATTCTGAAAAATCGCCAATTAATTTTTATTATTTTTTCATTGTTTGTCTCTAAAACATAGGTTATGACCCCTCATTGGAACGAGCTCGACGAGCTCGTTCCAATGAGGGGTCATAATCTATGTTTTTGAGACAAAAAATTAAAATAATAGTTATTCAAGAATTTTTTTTGCAAGTGTCGTCTGCTTTTCATGTTAGGTAAAGGGTTAAAAAAAGCAACGAAGTCCCCATTACTCTCACGGCAAAGCGTCTTCATTTGCGCGCACGGATACATGACACAATTGGTGATTGCATAATTCACTTGTGAAGTCATCGTTTATAATCAAACCCGAAAATCCCAGTAAATCACACTTTGGAAAGTAATAAGAAAAGGTAATAAGCCGAGAAAACGGAGAGTCGTATGATAATATAAAATACATAAAGAAATATTGAAAGTAAACCCAATAAAAGAACAGGATTCGACAGCAAGCTTAAGCTTCTGCAAGTCGCATCTACACAGTTTTATAACAAGACTCCGGGCGGAATCCAATATAATTTCTCATTAAGAGTAGGAAGAGAAAATGAAACAACAGTTAAGGAAGAGTGGTGAATATTGACAGTAATACGGGATGCTTACGGATGTAGATGCCAAGTCGATTCAGAGTGGAGACCAAGGGTTTGTGTCTGGGGTCGGCAGAGCAGACATGTCACACATTCGTGTTCTTTTGTGTTTCCAATTCTAATCCATTTAAGTGAACGAGGGTCAGACATATCATGCCAAATCGTGACGAATTTGATATTCGTTTTATAAAATTACGTGTAATTTAACCTTTAACATTTTGAGACGACTAAAGCTAGCCAGCTCTGTTCACAAAAATCGTCATCAAGTTTTTTTTATTATTTTTTACACTTTTTGCCTTGAAAATATAACCTATGACCTCTCATTGGAACCAGCTCAATGCGCTCATTCTATTGAGTGGTCATAAGCTATGTTTTCGAGACAAAAAAATAGATTTTTTTTGTTATTCGGAAATTTCGGGTTTTTTTCGTAAATGTCGTCAGCTCTTCGGATTTAGTAAACATTTAATGGAATTGTTGAGAAGATAAATTCAATTCAACTTCCAAAACCAACTTACTCAAAATGTTACGACGTCGACGGAATCGTCTGACCTCACACGTCTATTAGACGTGTTGTGAACGATATTTCCGTAATTAGTAATTTGATGGCGATAATGTGGAGATGGTTTTTCTGGTTAATATATTTTATATTTTTGTTGACTTTTCTGGCGTGGAGTTCATTCCCTTTCAACACTGCCGCCCTGGAAGGTATCATTTCAGTCAATACTGAAATGGACGAAACCATCCTGGTTTGTTGACAGTTCAGTAGGAATTTAACTCAACAGCTCTGTCGAGTTGTTGGATTAAATTATTACCGAACCTTGCTTCAGATTTTTTGCTCTTTATATCGTCTGCTCATCCACTGCCAACTTTCCTCTTCACGCAAAAAAATTTATGCACACCGTTTTTGAAAGGGTTAACAAGACTGTTGTCACCTATTTTATGATGACTGTCTGTACGCTCTGGTATGCGCAGATCAAACCTACCATCTGATTAATTGTTGGAAAGGGCTCATAGAGCCCTTTCCAACAATTAATCAGGTGATAGAGTTTCAAGTATGTCAAACTTTTTAGGAAACTTCCTCACATTCAGACGGACCTAGAGGTTCTCTATATTTAGCTAAAGTGGGTGTGGCAATAAAGGGGTTAAAAAATCCATTGCAATATAATTTACAAATTACTTCAGAAATCAATCAGTCTCGCTGTGACAGTCGTCCATTTGAGATCGTGTCAATGTGGGACCGTAAATGATGGTTGTGAAGGAAACAGAAGCAACAAAACACAAAAATTGGCCCGTAGTTTTAGCTGCTTTTCCGTTGAACGGATAACACTATGGATGGGCACTTTCTTCTAGAATGACCAAAATGCCAGTCTAAAAGAACAAGATTCACGGGGAGTATAATGGGGAAGTGGGATGGGAGAATGAAGGACATGTGGTTAGGGGGCGACTCAAAGGAGAGGGTTAATATGCTAATCGGAGAGATTGGGAAGAATGGGGCAAGGGATGTCATCAAGCAGTTCGTCTCCGAGTGTTGGGAGGAGAGAAGAAGCGTGGGAATAGGGAGGCAGTTGGTAGAACGTGGGTAACCAAGGCCTTCTCATACGAGAACCGCGACAAATCAGCGGCCGGCCAAAGTGTTATTATATTGTTATTACTTGAAATTTGTTGGTGGGAAATTGTGTGCCGAGGCATAACTTCTATAATGTCTGATTACTGCCCCATTGTTGTTGGACTGCCATAGCAATCTGGTAGTAATGGGGCAGTGATCGGATATTTAAATATTTATTTAAATATTTAGGTACTTAAATATCACTGACGACGTGGTATTGCCAAGTGGAATACCTTATCATGAGCTGTTTTAAATCCCGGAATCCTACTCGGCCCCTTTTAAACTGATTTTCTTTTGTGCCACAAGTACACCAGTTATAATCTACATACTCCAGAACACTCCAGAACACTGTGTTTGTGCAACCGTGAATACACGAGTATCGAGCGGTTAACAGGGATGGGGTTTGGGAGGGGATTAGGAAAAATGTGTTTGTTATAGTTATGCAAATGTATATTTTATGTATTTGTAACTAAACATTTTGTACTTTATACCAAAACCATGGTGAAAAGTAGTAATAAAAAACAATAATTTGTTTCGTACGTTAATAGTAGAAGGGTTATCCACTCCTATCGCACTCGATATGGTTATCAAATACTCCGAAACTTGTATATCAATCACACTGTTATTAGTATAGCTTGATCATAAGTAATTAAATGTTTTTTTGATAATTAAGGAAATTATTCGCTTGTATTAATATCGGCTGAATAGAATGTTGGCTTTGAACTACCCATATTTATAACATTGGGTTTGAATTGAAATGGATAATACAGTTTAATTGTGTGTGTTTTAAACAGACAGTACTCCCTTTAAAATCGATAGCCTGATCCCTTATACAAGCGTTTCTTGTTTAACTTTTGTTTTGTTGCTTTGATCTTCTCGGAGACAAGCTGCAATTACAGGCTGCATTGTGGATCGAAAATGTATTATCACATGAAAACGTATTTCTCTATCTGTCTCCCTCCCAGAACTAATATCACGGGTTCACCAAGAGTCAAGCAAAAAGAAAAATAATTATTTTCTGGTTTCCGTTTTGCTTGACTCTTGATGAATCCGTGATATAAGTTACTATAAATAGATTTTCATAGATTTTTGGTTTCCATGCAATAACTTTGGTTTTCTTCTGTGTACAAAGCTTTTGCTTGATATTGTGATTGCATTTGAGGTGTCGATCATTGGAATTGCATTTGGGGTCAGTAGGTCAAAGGTGAAGGTCACTGTTACTGTAAATAGATTTTTGGTTTCCATGCAGTAAATTTAATTTTCTTTTATAGTAATGAGCAGTGTCCATCTGTCCGTCCATGCATCCGTCCATCTATGCATTGAGACGCCCCATCAGTGCATCGAGACGTCCGTCCGTCCAAAACACTTTGGCGTCTGAATTTCAACTTGAGTTTGGGTGAATTCATCGTAACCATATTTGATATATGGCTTACTTGGAAGGTAATGCAGGTTAAGTTTGAAAATTGACATGGTCCATTGATTTTCACCAGAGTGATGGTCCTTTTTCGATTTAGAAAACATGGTTTTTGTGTTGTCCAAATTTTAACTTGAGTTTGGATGAACTGATCGTAAGCAAATTTGGTGTAGAGCTAACTTGTTGAATATAATTTCCAAATACAACACCATTTGCCATACCTTCAGTTCAGATTTGACCTGTTAATTGCATATGCGTTGTAGAGTATACTCCTGTTAATTGAATAAATAAAGCTGCGATATATCAAGAAATTAACCCGACAATCACCAAAATCCCTTGTTTATAAATCAATTTTGCCTCAGTAAATCAAATACTGATATTTAATCTAATATGTCTGGTTTGACAGAGCTCCTTGAGCTCTGTCAAACCAGATATAATAGAATAAAAGTTCAGTTTGTCTCTAAAATATAGAAATATGACTAAGTCCTGTTAATTGAATACTCCTGTTCATGGAATACTTTTTTCTGGCAAAGTGGTTATTCAATTAACAAGGCTCCACTGTACTGACAACAAACTGATATCCCTTCACCAAATGCGGAAAGCAGATGACTCTTAGAAAATAAATTCTTGAGTAACTATAAAACTATTACCCCTCATTGAAATGAGCTCAATGAGCTCGTTCTAATGATGCTTAAGCTTGTTCCTTAGACAAAAATTGAAAACATAATAAAATTTGAAATTAAATAAAGATTTTTGTATAATAATGCTGGCTGGCTTTGTCCGTTTCACATACCATATTGCCATCCATGTTTACGGATTATTATGGGTATGGGTGTGAATGACGCTACTCCTGAAATTGGCATTAGAAGTATGTTCGAGTCCAGACTTCAAAATTTTTGGGATCTCACGTGACGTCGTGTCGCGGCGCATTTTTGGTGTCACGTGTAGCAGCCATATTGCGACGTCCATGGTGATGCGTGGTGTTAGTGCGTAGCGCGTACTGTCAGGGCAAAACGTGTTTTGGTCGCCCATTTTATTTACAGGAGGCCACCATCTTGGATGTTTCGTGGATATTTCGGTGGTCCATGGTCACTATGTAATTGAAAGGCCCACAATTTGGCGAGCATAAGTTCGTGGGGTGTGTTTGACTCCGGGGTAGTATATCTAATTACCGAAAACGACTCAACAACTGTTTATTTGGCTCATATTATCCCATAATCCTCTTTTTCTGTCTTGGTCTTATAACAGGAGGACGCCGTGGGGTCTTAAATAGTGCGGCCTGTCGCTTCATTTATTGGAAGTATATCGATTTACCATAAACAATTCGACAACTTCCTAATTACGACAAGTATGCAAAATGTCCCCAGTAGGACCCGATAATGTTTTAGACGGCTCGGATTCGTCAAGAATCCTCGATTCCTGCCTATCCCATACCCTGTCCCTGACTACCCAAGTACTCTATCTTGTCCATGCTTCTCTTTGCTATCTCTGGTCCTGACATCTGTCCTCGACCAAGACTGAGTTATACTGCGTCATTCACTTTAACCGGTATCAGTCTATATAATCCGTTGCCCTAGTGGAAGCGAGACAAAATGGGATGTGAGCATGTGATAGCTGAAAATGTGTGTCATAACACACTGAGCAGATAAACACATACTATATGTGCAAAGGTGCGCTTATGTGATTATGCACATTGTGCAATAACATTACAGGCCGATTGTGTCGACTGTCCTTTGACCAGCTTCCTCCGCCTAAATCCAGTAGTATAATATTCTACTGGTTTGGTCCATGGCTATCATTATCTGACCTGTACAAGAGACTTCCACCATTACTAATAACTTATATGACTGCTACAATCTTGTCTAATTAGGCTCTGTCAGATTGCTCAATTCATCTAGGTCTGCATAAGCCTACAATATAGCTCCTTGAACAAGTGGGTGAGCCCGATTTATCTAGCTACTAACTATCTATACAGTACAACGCACACAGTACACAGACATACAATAGAAGTACAAGGCTGTGCTTTTGTGAAAGTGTACATGAAAGTGTGAAATAGAGCACAGGAATATGCTGGATTGTCAAGGTGATAGCTAAAAGTTGCGATTTTGTTGTATAAAAGTGTAAATATTTTCTATAATTTTTCTGAATGGGTTAAACATAAAACTTAAAGATAGATATGTAACAAACCCCGAAAACAGGTTTGTCAGAGATTCTAAATGGCGCATGAAATGTAATGTCCATTATAGCATTATGGTGTTCAACGCCATATGGGCTTCTGATAACAGATCAATAGTAAGAGAGACAATATTCTCTTCTGTAATATTTATCTGGGTAATTAAAGCCAGTTAAAATCTAATTGTAGAATACATTACATCACATATGTTCTGGACACACACCCATATTACGCATCTATCCTGTCTCCGAAATGTCAAAAGATACCAAAACGCGAGTCTTTCAAAGGAACTTCAAAGCGAGCGTTAAATTAAGATAGATCTAAGCGGCCAAGTTCAAGAGAAGCGATTAACTGAGAATAAATGTTCTGGATATCTAAATAAAAATCGGGGGGATTTCTCGAAACATTCATTCCAGACAATTCAAGTCGGAAGGTGTGTAAGGCTGTGGGTCGTTGCGAGGCAGTTGGCCTGAGGACACTCAGAGAAGGTCCGAATTTAGCCTTGGCCGTCGAGGGTCATAGGCACCGAGAAAGTCCGCGTATTGTCGTAACCCTGTGAGGGTTGTAAGGAACCGATTGTAGTTTGTTAACGGTTGCGAACCGTAGTGGCATAGTAGCCAAAAAAGTAAAAGCTGTAACGTTGAGGTCTAGAGACCGTATTAAGAGCTTGAGAAAGCGCTGGAGTAGCTCGCGAGTTAAAATAGTTTTAGGCGGTGCGAGAATTGGTGATGTTGAGAACACTTTGCAGAATATTTTTATGTAAACTTTGTTAAGTATATATCTGAAGGCGAAGAATAACTTAACCCCGTGAGAACCAGACAAAGCGCAAAGTGATCGTGAACTGTGGTAGACGCCGATTGAATTGTGGTTGAACTGTGGGAACGCTGATAGATTCGCACAAACTGAACATTGCATGTGCTAAGCCCGACTGACGGTGAAGTTAACTTTGCGTGGAGGAAGCAACGAGAAGTGAATAGACACTTGGTATTCATCACAAGCCGTGAGAGGATGAAGATGATGTGAGGTCGATCCATCGGACACAGCAGCTAGCTGTGGGAGACGTCGAGGGCCCTAAGGAATAAACTTTTATCGCGTAATTAGTGTATTCATATGGATAATTTTGTGAGTAATTTGTTTCATATTATATTTCTTCGTACATGTAAATAAATAATCTTTTCAGTGAATTATCGTTGATCACCCTTTGGCGTTGTAAGCCACAGGCACCTTCAGGAATCCTAAGAGTCCCAAGCGGATAGGGCATTGATAAAGTGGCAAAGTTTACGTTCGAACTGGGGTTCAGACGACAGTCACTGGCTGTCGACTGAGCACTGGTGAAAACATAAAATTTTCCTCCATCACTCAACCCCATAATCCTGCGACATGGATGTGCTGAGATGTGCTAATGTGACAGTGCCCAATATTTCTCAAAACATACAGTACACGCGCGCATACGGTAATGTATAATTGGATGATCTATTTTTGAGGACAGGGCGGATTAGGTCAAAAAACGTTACCGGGAAATGCACCAAGGGGGCAGGGACCCGGAGAAAAAATTGATTTTTTGAACTGAAAGAACGCTGTGTCCTATCCTCCGAGCGATCATTGGCAGTCCGCATAGAGGGTTGTTCGATAGCATTTTTGTATCAGATTCGTCGCTCATTAGGCTAAAATGATTGTAACAAATGGGCCCCGGATCAATCTGTCCGAAAATAGTTCGGACTAATGGGAGAACGTTTTGAAGAATGCTGTTTCCTTGCATCTGAGCGGTCAATGGCAGGTTGGATGACTGGTGATGAACATTCGAAATGTTAGCGAAGTTGTATCGTCGATGTGCGCGTCATTTCACAAACTTCGGGCAGTTTTCTGTAGAGTAGATACATAGACAGATAGATACTTTATTCAGCAGTATGCATGGTTTTTACAATGTAACAAATTTCAACTTATAAATAGCAACATATAGCAAATACTGCTGGGAGATGGCATAGCCATATTGACTGTCTACCTTTCATTGAATTCAGACCAGTGTATGTCAAGTGAGGCACATTATCAGTGAACTATCTGTAATATTGCGGATTTAATAGAGTATGCGATTGAGTGAATGTGTGACTGTGGATGGGGCATTGAAATATTCCAATAAATTTGGCTCCCCCATCCTCCAAACCAATGAAGACCAGAAACAATGATGCTAATCCCAGGTGGTTTATAAGAAAGTGGGTGAGATATACTGCCCCGACATCAGTGTGACACCAATATCACTGGTGATAGTGCTTATCAACAGTGGCACGAGTGCATCGCTGGAATCGGGACAGTTTGCTTTGCTTGATAAAATATAACCTCTGGTTCCCACGACACCACACTTCAGTCTGCACATTAGAGTTCGTGCTTTGCTTCAGAGACGAGAAGACCTGCTAGCGTCACACCGTAAGGAACAGGTGCTCCGGACAGGTCAAAACCACGCATGGGGAATGTTAATCGCAGTCAACAATCAGTTATTTTCAGTAATTAGTCAATGAATGGAGCGCCGGGTCATGCACGTTGCGTCATTGAAACTTTCACGGCTAAAGCGCGTACAAAAAAAACTGCACGTGCGCGGATCTCGACCCCTACAATGACCAATATGTATCCATATTGTCGACAGACCAGAAGATAGTATCGATTTTCAACACGTCGCACTATCAGCATCGCTCGCATCTGCCCTTTTTCACAGCAACCCTCAAAAATAGGAGGTATTTTGTTACAAAGTCATCCATTGATTAAGATCGACGAACATTATCTAGGGTGTCAAATTAGACGAGATAATCAGACAAGATGTCTAGAATAGCACATAACGTTAGGCCACTGGAGTTCAACATTGCTTGAGGAATCACCGTGCCACATCCTAATAAATTTAGTCAACTTTAGCAAGACCGTCAAAGTGACTCAGATAAAACAATCGTAGTATAAAAATACAGAAGGGGACATATGACAATTGTTTGTCTAATACGTTTGAAAGCTTAACTATTATTCGCTGTTTAAGCATTTAAAGATAAGAAAACGGCGATTTCACCGTCGTTTGATGTTGTGTAACTTTTTCTGTTCATTATATCAACGGTGTAGGCATCGTGACATATAATAAAGACACTATCCTTTGAATTAATATAAAGTCCAGGAGGAAAGATTTGGTATTTTGTCCTGGGAAGAATAAAAACTTGTAAATTACTGTTAAAACACACTCTATAACAAAGAGCCGAAGTGGACGTTACTTAGTTGTCTCTAATTAGCTTGCCAAGAAAAAGCAAGTTTCCTTTTGTAAATTTTAATAATCGAAAACAACAGACAGCTCCACGAGCTGTCTGTTGTTTTCGTTTATTAGAAGCAACAAAAGGAAACCTCGCTTTATTTTCTACTCATGTCAAAGGTGTTTTTTTTTTCAACAATTATATGCTTCTCAATTGGACCTTTCTCATCAGTCCAATAATAACTTTATCGAAAGTAGATTTTCATGGGGTGATGAGTCAGGGATGTTTCTTTGCCGTGACGTTATTTCTCTGCCTTGAGTGAATCAGTCAATTAGATTTACAGTTTGTATAGAATTAGGAAAATTTTAATTAATGCTTCTTTCCTCCTCCGTTAGTTACCTATATGAGCCAGGAGCCAGGAACTGTTTCTGTTCTTGTCTCATTTCTGTCCCCATGGCCCAAACTGTTGACATCACATTCACCAATGACAACAGCGTTTCATAATAAAGACACCATGTTCCATTCAGTGGCTATTTACGTCAGTATTTTTGTGCTCTAAAGTTGATAAACTGATCGGTACCTACGCATAACCCTAATCCCGTGGAAAGTATCTAGAAACGTTCAATACGGTTGGTATTATAGCGTCTATCAGACAGTAGGTCATCTCCCCCAAAACGTAGAACTTTGGTTACAGCCCCCCCCCCCCCCCAAAAAAAAAAACCGCAGAACTCTTACATGCATCTGAATTTAATTAAATATTTCCGGTTGGTATACCAAAGTGTTCTGAATCGTAACAAAGGTACTCGGCTCTTGCTGACTCGGAAAAATGAAATTTAATAACTTATTTTTCATCGACCGTTTTCGACCCCCAAAGAGATATATAAATTTAACGTTAGATTTATACATCTATTTAGGGGTAGAAGAGGATTGATGACAAAATAGTTAGCAAATATGATTTTTTCGAGTTCTCAGCTTCTGTCTAGTACCTGTGTTCTGTAACATACAATATAAGCTATAATAATATATCTTTATTCTGCAGTATACTAGTACATTAACAACGAGATAACATTACGAACTACATGAACATAACCTAGTATACAGCATGGAAATGGCATAGCCTAAATAAAGTGTGATTCAGAGTAACACACTTTAAAATCAGTTGAGTCAAAAAAAATTAACCCAAATCAAACTGGGTTGAGTGAATATGAACTCAACCCAGTTGATTCGGGTTGATTTTTAACCCAGCTGTTTCTAGGGTGCACGGTGAGTTTGTTGGGTTATACAGAAACATTCACCGACCAACGAACCCGCTCTCTTCGACGAAGATTTTTCACCTGTTCTCATTTTGCTTGATTTATTTTCTCCTCCAATTTCAGCCGCCCCCTCCCCACCATATCCACCATCCTTTAAGGATTATGCTACCCCAATTTGTTTAGAGAAATGCCCTTTCAAAACCGAAAATGTAACTATAATTAAGTTAAACAAACGTTATGAGATTACAGTAACATTTTGTATATATCTTCTTGGGTTCATATTCACCCAACTCAATTTATTTTGGTTGATTTATAACTCAACTCATTTTAGAGTGCAGTATTCACAGATTACCTCATAAATTGGCGTTTATTCGAACAACAAAAAGTCTTGGATACATTTTTGCTTTATTCACCTAGTAGCAGCTGCTAGTAGGGTGATAAATGTCCCCCGTAGATTTAACACTGAAAGAATTTATTCCTTTTGTAGAGACGGACGTGTTTACCTCTGACCTTTTCTGCATTAATGTTGTCATGATCTGTTAAATGAACCGACGTTTATCAAACATTGACCGTCGCTGAAATGTTTAGTTTTAGAATATATGACACATTTCAACTCTGTCTAACAATAAAACGAACAAAAATTAACAAAGAAAATACAAAGTAAATCAATCGAAACCAAGCGTTGAAGACCATACAAGTTCGATTCTGAAAGGCAAGGCCATGATGAGTGATGTTTCATTTTCCAAATTAGGAAAGTGTAAATAAACAAATGCACGTGTCGTCTGCTTTCTTTATAAAACTCAAGTTGAATCGACGACGAAAAAAATAGCAATAAGCAACGAAATTAAGAAAGATAAACATTGTTCATTTAATAAAGTATTTTTGCAGCATTAGCGCAAGTTTGTAGGAGAATTTTGCTTGTCGATCGAATTGGACCAATGTGCGCCTCACTTCTGGACTGAAACCGACGAGCCCCTGGCGAGTCGGTTTCATTCTTAATCCTACTCGTAGAATATTTTTTTTACATTAAAACACTATACGTTTATTCTATATATACCAACTGGAAGCAGGATTGTCGATCAGCTCGATAGAGGCTATACAACAGTTCCTGTTAGTTTCCAGAAGTAAGAGCTTAAAATTTCTATCTTAACCCTTTACCTAACACGAAAAGCAGACGACACTTGCAAACAAAATCCTTGAATAACTCATTTTTTTCATTTTTTGTCTCAAAAACATAGGTTATGACCGCTCATTGGAACGAGCTCGTTCCAAAACCTATGTTTCTGAGACAAAAAATAAAAAAATACTGAAAATTAATTGGCGATCCTTGTGAATAGCGCCGGCCGATTTTGGCCGTTACGTTGGGTAAAGGGTTAAATCGGTCCAATGTTTTTCTATGGAAAGTCCCAGGGAGTGGGCCAAAAGTGCCAACGGTGTCCCATATTACTACTAATGTCATCAAGGTAATCAACAGAATACGATCAATCCAAGTTGATAAATCATAATTGTCTCGAATTGATTTGCCCTTAGGTAAAACAATTATGGTAAATAATACAGTATGTTCAACCCAATAAAGCATTTAGTGTCACTTTGCATTAATATCTACATTAGCATAGTCATTAGAATGCTGCTTTGCGACACTCGGCACGGTGAGTAGACCTTGTTTTCATTCGTCCCCTTGCTTGTTCACCCTAAACAATTTACAATTCAGGTTAATCACTTCTAGCATGAGTTTTTCAGAGGTTGGTTAGAAAAGTCTTCAAATTCTATTCAGTGGAACCCTGTGAATTGGATAGACACTTTGTTAGTGAAAATTACTCAATTATCACGAGTATTAAATTAACAGGAATGTCGCCACATATCTGTATTATAAAGATAAACTGAGATTTTATTCTGCTGAGCTCACGGAGCTCTGTCAAACAAGATATAAAAGATTAAATGACTGTATTAGCTGTACTGAAGCCAACTGCAGTACGTGGAGAGTGGATTGTAACTAAATCACCCGTGGAGTGGAGTTATCACCCAAATTATAACTTTCAAATTTTATACATATGGACAAAAAAACACAAGCAATGTTTCAACCAATGGACCTCCGGGTTAAACCCGGAGGTCCATTGGTTGAAACTTTGCCTGTGCTTGTTATGCTTTGCAACAAATTTGCAGTTATTGTTTGGGTGGAATCTCCACTCTGCGGGTGATTTAGTGATAATACACTCTCCACGTACTGTAGGTCTATAAGCAAAAGGAATTCGGTGATTGTCAATCTAATTTCGTTCCAATACGGCCACAAGCTATGTTTTTCGACAAAGTATTAACAATTTAAGTTCTCCAAGAATTTGTATTGTGTGTTTCGTCTTATATTAATGTTGGTAAAGGGGTTAAACATTTATGTGTACCAGTATTGCATTGATACTATACTTTAACCCTTTACCCAACGCAGACGATATCAAAATTTATTATTTTAAATAACATTTTTTTAATTTTTTCAAAAAATTTCAACAAAACCATATCATGTGACCCCTTGTTGGAACGAGCTAGACGAGCTTGTTCCAACGAGGGGTCACATAATATGGTTTTGTTGAAGTTTTTTTAAAAATAATATTTTTTCAACTGCTGAATTTGCATATTACACGGGCGGATGCTGGCGATTTGTTGGGTAAAGGGATAAACACTGCAGTGTCCGTTGAATATAATGTTGGTAACCGGTTCTCGTCAGATCACCGAAGTTAAGCAACGTCGAGCCCGGTTAGTCCTCGGATGGGTAACCGTCTGAGCGATCGATTCGGACTCCCGCGGTGTGTCCTTGGGCAAGGCACTTCAGCCCGATTGTCCACATGACGCCGTGTACTAAGGCGTACTGCACGTCGATGGTGCGCATGTCTTCAACCAATCTAACCCTGCCTGTTCTGCAGTGCGGAGTCACGATGTTGGGGAGCTGGCAGCTGCTCGCCGTTGCTCGGTGGTTCTCTTCGGGTTCCACGGCTTCCTCCATCCGTAAACCTGTCACCGACACGATATGACCCTGGCTGTCAGTGTGTCGTTAAACCTTAATAAAAAAATATAATGTTGTTGCAAGACACAATAACAAGACTCCACGTATCTGTTATAGCTAAAACAAAACATGCTTTCTCATAAGTGGTTTTGCAAATCTTAATTAAGTCAAAATCAATTAGAAGTTTCTAAACATCTTCGATGAGTGGTGTGGTGCCGAACGTGAATAACATGCCTCGAAGGATGAGAACAGAGAAACTTGAAGTGTTCATGACAATATCGTGCGCCAAAGTGGAGTTTGTTTTTATCACATGATTACCCCAACAGATCATCAATATCGCTGTAGTTAGTCTGTGTGAAACACACAGACTATTGTTTTTGCACGGTTTCTTTTTCTTTTCTTTTTTTTCTTCTTTTTTTCTTTCTTTCTTCTTCTTCTTCTTCTTCTTCTTCTTCTTCTTCTTCTTCTTCTTCTGTCTTCTCATCACTTTTTTGTCCGCAAGATAACTCGAAAACGAATTGCCCTATCTCGTTGATTTTTGGCATGCTGATAGACACCCACAAGTTCTCGGCCACTTATGGTTTTCAGATTCTGAAAGTGGGTCACGCCCATATCTCGGGTGTGGTATGGCGTATGGACCTGGGATCAACACCAAATGAGTCGACACTCGATGGAGGTTCAAAATATGGGTCAAGGTCACGGAGGTCACCTAGGGGTCATTGAGTGCATTTTCCAGAATTGCTGGAAATCACATTTTTTGACCCCCTAAAGTATTCTTGACGTACACACATGCATTTAGATGTAAAAAAGTGGGCGTGGTCAAAATTTTTGAAAGTGGGTCACGACCATATCTCAGGCGTGGTATGACGTATGGACCTGGGACCAACACCAAATGAGTCGACACTTGATGGAGATTCAAAATATGGGTCAAGGTCACGGAGGTCACCTAGGGGTGATTGAGTGCATTTTTCAGAATTGCTGGAAATCACATTTTTTGATCCCCTAAAGTATTCCTGACATACACACATGCATTTTGACGTAAAAAAAGTGGGCGTGGGCAAAAATTTGGAAAGTGGGTCACGCCCATATCTCGGATGTGGTGTGGTGTATGGACCTGGGATCAACACCAAATGAGTCGACACTCGATGGAGGTTCAAACTATGGGTCAAGGTCACGGAGGTCACCTAGGAGTCATTGAGTGCATTTTTCAGAATTGCTGGAAATCACATTTTTTGACCCCCTAAACTATTTCTGATGTACACACATGCATTTTGACGTAAAGAAAAGTGGGCGTGGACAAAATTTTTGAAAGTGGGTCACGCCCATATCTCAGGCGTGGTATGACGTATGGACCTGGGTCCAACACCAAATGAGTCGACACTTGATGGAGATTCAAAATATGGGTCAAGTTCACAGAGGTCACCTAGAAGTCATTGAGTGCATTTTTCAGAATTGCTGGAAATCACATTTTTGACCCACTAAAGTCTTCCCGACGTACACACATGCATTTTGACGTAAAAAAGTGGGCGTGGCCACAAAATTTTTGAAAGTGGGTCACGCCCATACCTCAGGCGTGGTATGACGTATGGACCTGGGACCAACACCAAATGAGTCGACACTTGATGGAGATTCAAAATATGGGTCAAGGTCACGGAGGTCATCTAGGGGTCATTGAGTGCATTTTTCAGAATTGCTGGAAATCACATTTTTTGACCCCCCTAAGTATTCCTGACGTACACACATGCATGTTGATGTAAAAAAAGCGGGCGTGGCCAAAATTTTTGAAACTGGGTCACGCCCATATCTCAGGCGTGGTATGACGTATGGAACTGGGACCAACACCAAATGAGTCGACACTTGATGGAGGTTCAAAATATGGGTCACGGTCACAGAGATCACCTAGGGGTCATTGAGTGCCTTTTTCAGAATTGCTGGAAATCACATTTTTTGACCCCCTATAGTATTGCTGATGTACACACATGCATTTTACGTAAAAAAGTGGGCGTGGCCAAATTTTTTGAAAGTGGGATACGCCCATATCTCAGGCATGGTATGACATACAGAACTGGGACCAACACCAAATGAGTCGACACTTGATGGAGACTCAAAATATGGGTCAAGGTCACGGAGGACACCTAGGGCTCACTGAGTGCATTTTTTCAGAATTGCATTTTTTGACCCCCTAAAGTATTTCTGACGTACACACATGCATTTTGATGTAAAAAGGGTGGGCGTGGCCAACATTTTTGAAAGTGGGTCACGTCCATATCTCAAGCGTGATATGACGTATGGATCTGGGTCCAACACCAAATGGAAATCACATTTTTTGACCCCCTAAAGTATTCTTGACGTACACACATGCATTTTGACGTAAAAAAGTGGACGTGGTCAAAAATTTTTAAAGTGGGTCACGACCAAATCAGGCATGGTATGACGTATGGACCTGGGACCAACACCAAATGAGTCGACACTTGATGGAGATTCAAAATATGGGTCAAGGTCATAGAGGTCACCTAGGGATCATTGAGTGCATTTCTCAGAATTGCCGAAAATCACATTTTTTGATCCCCTAAAGTATTCCTGACGTACACACATGTATTTTGACGTAAAAAGTGGGCGTGGCCAAAAATTTTGAAAGTGGGTCACGCCCATATCTCAAGCGTGGTATGACCTACGGACCTGGGACCAACACCAAATGAGTCGACACTCGATGGAGGTTCAGAATATGGGTCAAGTTCACGGAGGTCAACTAGGGGTCATTGAGTGCATTTTTCAGAATTGCTGGAAATCACATTTTTTGACCCCCTAAAGTATTCCTGATGTACACATATGCACTTTGACGTAAAAAAAGTGTGCATGGCCAAAATATTTGAATGCGGGTCACCCTTTTAGGTTAAACTTCTGATCGAAACAGTCAAGATATCTTTCTATTTGTTCCCGTCTGGTTCGTATTCAATTTTTAAATATCCAATCTCATAAAACACGTTATTGCAACAATGAATTGATATTATTGGTTTTCGTGTTCTGTGATGAGACCAGTTTGCGCCAATACTATAAAACTTTTACAGTTGTATTTTCTAGAATTGTATTTTCTAGTTTTAATTTTAAATGCTTTGAAATGAACCAATAGCATTTTCAAAAATGTGGCAATTTGCCAACTGGCAAATTGCCTTATCTTTTTATATGCTAGTGATTCATTTTAGTCAGTTATATTAATAGGCAAAAAATACAATTCTCGAAAATACGATTGTAAAAGTTTCATAGTATTGGCTCAGAGGTCAACCAGGTCAAACAGGACGCACACTGCGTCATGTTTGATCTGGGAAATATGTTCACGTCAGTTCGTCACAATATAACAACATAAAACAATTAACTATTCTAATAATATGCACCAGATGCGAGTCGGGGGCAGTTGAGGACGAATTCCATTTTGTAATAGAGTGTCCATTATATGACCAATTGCGTGATGAACTGTTCAAAATGTTCATTGATCATACACCAAACATGAAGGTGGATAATATTACACTCTTCCAACACATTATGAGGAACAACGTCCCAGAACTGTCCGACCTGTAACATAATCCGGCGCTTCTTCATATTACGGGAATCTGAAGTTCCGCAGTGATTTATGATTTTTGGTTATCATTGCGATGCCTTCTTAATGTATGATTGTATGATTATATACCTTATCATGGGTGTATCCGTCGTTTCTTCATTGTTCGAATTATTTTTAATTCATTTCGTTTTATATTGTTTCATTATTGTTTCATTATATTACCACAATAATGCTGTTGTAAAATTGGCAATCTGCCTCAAGTAGTTGTTTATTGCTTCAAAAATTCTAACTATTGCTCGTTACTTAATAACTGAGAATCATTTGCTGTCTCTGAATAATTCAACAGCATCGGGTTTCGTTCAACAACTCAGAATCATTAGCAGTCTATCAATAACTTAGGGAGCACGATGGCTCAGTGGTAGACTGTTGGACTTCTATGCTAGAGGACCCGAGTTTGATTCCCGTCTGGGACGACCTGCGTTGTGACCTTGGGCAAGCCACTTTATCCCGGTTGCCTACATGGGGGCACGATGACGCCGTGTACTAAGGCGTACTGCACGTCGATGGTGCACATGTCTTCAACCGCTGTAACCCTGCTTGAGCGGAGCTTGAACAGTTAGAATGTTGAGGAGCTGACAGTTACTCGTCAATGCTCGGTGGTTCTCTCCGCGTACCTCGGCTTCATCCACCCGTAAAACTGTCACGGCCACGATTAGCCATTGTGATTAAGTATGTGACCTCCAACACCAATAAAAAAATAAATATAGAGGATATGGAATGAGCGTTTTTCTCATATAATATTTATGAAACGAGTCTAAGAATTTTCCGTTTTGGAGAGCCTCTGGCGAGCCCAAACGGAACATTCGGACGAGTTTCATAAATATTATATGAGAAAAACACTCTTTTCATATTCTATTTATCATATGACACACGCACGCACAAATTAGCCACTTAGTATGACTTTTTAACCCATCACCTAACTTGAGTTGCAGACGGCACATGGAAGCAAAAAGTGAAAATTTAAAAAACATGAATGGCGTTTTTCTTGTAGGTAAAAGATTAATACAATATAACCCACCCAAAATAGGACAGATAACGTAAATTCTCCCTACTGAAATTATGCAAATGTCACCCAGTATTTTGTTTAGCCAATCAAATTGCACACTTTTGAAATTGACCAATGAAAGCTCCCAACTCTAATTATGCAAATTATGAAAATGTGGCCCAGTTTTATTTGTTCAGCCAATGAAATTGTCTCGTTTTGAAATTGACAAATGAAATTGAAGGAAGGCTTCATTTATCACTGATTAATATGAAAGCAAAATATCAAATGTTTTAAAAGTGAACAAAATGGATGAGTCATATGATAAAAATAAATATCAATAATTTAGAATCATTAGCTGTACACCAACACATCCGAATCGTGTCTATCATGTCTGACAACAACTCGGACTATGTAGCTGTCCATCAACAACTCACTCAGAATGATCAGTTGTCTCTTAACACTTAAAATCCTTAGCTGTCTCTCAAAAACTAATTCATTAGGTGTCTCTCAACAATTCAGAATCATCAGTTTTTCTTTCAACCGCTCAGAATCATCAGCTCTGTCTCAAACATTCAAATTCATTCATTCCGTCTCTCTTAAACTCAAGATCATCAGCTACCTCTCAACAAATTAGAATCATCAGCTGTCTACCAATACTTCAGAATCATAAGCTGTCTTTCAACAACTCACAATCATTAACTGTCTCTCAATAATTCAGAATCATTACTGCCCTCAAGCATGTAGATTCCTCAGCTGACTCTTAACAATTCAGAATCATCAGTCGTCTTCCAAAATCTTTACAGTCTAAAGTGGAGTAAGAACTGAGCAATATGAAAGAAATAAAAACTGACGAATGCGTTGTTTTCTTACTGTAAGATGAGGCACACGTAGCTGTGTACCGCATAGTCCCCCCCCCCCTCCCCTGAACTAACCCGTCCAACTGTGACGCATTAGGTGGTGTCGTCTTACACAACACCACACTCTAAAATCGGGTGGGTTAAACTCGACCCAAATCAACTGAGTTGAGTGAATATGGACAATATTGGATTCATATTCACTCAAACTAGTTGATTTGGATTAATTTTTCACCCAACTGATTTTAGAGTGCATCTGCGGCGCAAAAGGGCGAATTTGTATGTTAGAGAGATGTCTGACAAGTGTCCCCCGAACTTATAAATCTCTATTACAACACTGGGAATTCATACTAACATTTAACCGGTTCAATACTGGTTCCATTATTGTTCCCCCCTTCACCCATAACTGATGCGGCGACTCCATTCTTGGTTTGCAGGGATGCTCTGTAAAAATTTAATCCGACAGTAGTAGAGCTGTAGGGTTAAAGTATTACACCTCCCCAATGCGGATTTATTTTAGGAAGTTCGTGGATTCCTTTGTTAGGGCATTGAACTTTAAACCTAAAGGTCGACGGTTCTATCCCGACGCGGGTCATATGTCATCATCTGCGATGTGTCCTAGGGTACGACACTTAACTGGTTGAGGGCAAGAAGCCACTATCAGGGCTTTAACAAAAAATTAAGGTACCAGAGCAAAAGCCAATATTTTCCTTGCTTATGTTTCATATTCAGTCAAACGCAAATAATATACTATTCACATTTTGCTGAAAGGTCAAATATGTATAGTTTTGTGTTTATTTATTTGTTTATTAGGGTTTAGCGGCACTTTCAACAGCTTGTATCATATCATGTCGGACAATTGTACTGGTGGGGGCAATCGGAGTACCAGGAGAGAACCACTGAGCAATGGTGAGTAACTCTCGGGCTCTCTAATTTACCATCGTGACACAAACAGTTAGCACTGCTTGAAGGTAAGTGTTACGTTGACATTTTGTACATCTCTGGTCGACGCGCTGTATCCCCCACGGTTCACTTGCCTTCATCTAATGCTAACCATGCGTGTGTCAGACTGATAAATTGGATAGTGCAACAGTTACTCAGCATTGTTGAGTGCTTCCCTATGGGAATTCAAGCTTCCTCTACCCGTACATTTGTACAATCTAATATGACCCAGACTGTTAAAACTGTCATTGCTCCACAATAAATAAACAAACACAAAATGTACATGCATTTTCCGTTCGTGCACAAATTATCTCGATGCATTGGAGGTGCTCAGCAAAATGTGAGTAGTATATTTTATTCATATAAATTTGTTTTATTACAGCTTATTGGAGAGTGTCTGTGGGCACTCTCCAATAATTTGTAATGAAACAAATTCTGAATAACAAATTCAGACCACCAAAGATAATTTAGCCTTCAACCAGTTAATCACAAGTGCTCACTCTCGGACACGGTGGTGCTGTGTAATGAGGCCTGTTGCACGTCGTTGGTGCCCTTGCGTTCAACCGTTGCTAAATCTGCTTGTGCCGGGTTAGTAATTTGGATAGTCTGACAGTGCTCACCCTGCTTGCTCGTGAAATACAGTAAAAACTTCCACCGGCGTTGATGATTTCCTCTGTACTTCGCCCTCGTTGTGTTCTGTCTTATTACCACTCTGTTCAGATTTTACACAGTCATTAGATTTATGTAGTAGGAAGAGCAGTTCGGAAGTCACTTACTCACAAATCAATCCTATCAGCAAATATCTGTTTACAGAGGCGGACTGGGCCAAGAAAGGTTACCCGGGAATGCACCAGGTCGCCCCAGATGTGGAGAAAATTTCGATTTTGCGAACTGAACGAACGCGGCTTCCTTGCATCTGATCCATCAATGGCATTTTACATAGAGGACATCTCGATGGCATTCTTGTATTATCTTCATCGATCACTCGACAAAAATGGTTCTACCGGGAATTTGTGGATTTAGGAAGACCATAATTCGTCCCAATCGGAGAACATTTTTATTTTTGAAATTGAAGGAACACTGGTTCCTTTCATCTGTGCTATTAATGGCAGACCACATAGAGAACATTTCGATACACCAACAGTCTTTGCTATCAGATCCATTTTGCCTTTTGGTTATTTTCACGAAAGTTCACGTACCAACAGAGGTTGGGCTGCATCAATGTTGGGGGCCCCAGGGGGAATCCAACAGGCGGCACACCGTGTATTTTCCCGGTAGATCATACGGCCAGTCCGCCTCTGTGTGGTTATTTTAGCTTTCATATAAATTCTTATTGTTCTTGTATTTTTGCAATCTGACTTGTTTTTCGTGCATTTGCTAAGTAAATAATTGTAACTGTAATTCATCCCGTGATAAATAGATTACATTTACTGAAATAAAGAAGTTAATGGCGGAGAAAGAAGACATACAAAGGATGAGCAATGTCTGAATCCTTCTCAACCTGAATCTGATCTTTTAGTAGAGATCCACATTAATACTTGATATGGCTTTCATGGGATCAAAAATCCTTCCGAATAAAGAAAAATAAGACGATTGATGATGTTTAACTTTATCTAAGGGATATGTCCATCAATGGATACTTTTGTTTTAAAGACATATAAGGTACAGTCATACAAAGCCTTAAACAACAGATTGTTATCAATTTATCCAATTATATCTGCATGTCATGTTGCAAAAACACCACATGTTTATCTTGTGCTGCATTGGTCTGACGTCGATTTATCAAGAAGGAATGTCAAGTAAGTACTAGATCTGGGAGGTTTTGAATTTTCGGCGTCGGTTTCGGTTTCAGGAAAAAAATCTCGGTTTCGGTTCTGTTTTTCTGTGTGTTAAGAACATATAGTAAAGAACATTTCAGGCTCCTTAACTTGGACAAAATCTAATTAAGATGTACGACACCATTCACTACAAAGGCCTATATTGGATTCAGCCTATCTTCCTTTTGTGTTCTATTGACCAGTTGCTAAGCTTATTCAGTGAGAAAAAAAAACCCCATAAATCAGAGTAGCAAAATGAATATGTTGTTTTCCCATTGTCACATTTTCTCCCTTACTGACTCGTCCTACGGACGAGTCAGTAAAGAAAGAAAATGTGATGATGAAAAGACGACGTATTTGTCCCTTTGCAGGATAGACCAAGTGATGAGAGAATATAGTGATCGCTAGTCCAGTTCCCTCTCAGTAAAGGTAGTTCGATCAGTTTATTCACAAACACTGTAACATCGTTCGGGCGGTTCTTGCTGTGTCTTTCGGTTCCGTTTCCGGTTGGCCGCAATAACCGGAACAGAACCGGAAAACCGATAAACTGCTCTGCTGTAGTAGGTACTCTATTAAAAACTAACATTTCATTTATTATAAACGATAATATTTTCCATCCCTCAGGCCTCACATTTTGTTCAGTGGCGGCGCCATGGGGAGGGGGGGGGGTATGGACGGGCGGAGGTACTTACCCCTCCACTTTTTTCGCCAAGCGTAGTAAAAAAATACTATCATTTTAATTTTTGTATTGAACGTTGCGGTGTAATGGTGGGTATGCTTAATTCCATATTCTCAAGTGCACTAAATCAGAGAGGTTTTTAAATTACGTTTGTGTGTGCCCCCCCCCCCACACCCCACACACACACACATTAGCTACAAACAACAAACAAGAGTCGAGGTCCCAAATTGCAACAAGGAGTGCCGCGTTCAAACGGTCTGAAACATACCGCTTAAGAGTATTCGAGGAATGCTAGAATCGAGAGCGTGCAACGCATCCGTTTGGAATGCAGCCTACTTTCATTTTCGATCTGTGTGTCGTTTGGTGCTTTGTGCTCGCACTTTACAACAGCGTTCTTCCGTTAAAAAGTAACCATGTACGACGTTTTCTATAACTGAAAGACCTAACCAGTAAGTTTCAAAAGGATAAAACTGTTTTAATTTAATTGTCTGAGAATGCACCAGAGAACACCATTTACAACGTAAGTTTTAAAAAAATTTAAAACTTACGCGCGGCGGGCAATGCCCAACTGTACCCCCTCACTTCTGTAACTCGGATTTTTTTAGAGGTTCTAATTAGTTCAGTAATTGAAATAATTACCAACTATGTAACAGAGAATTGTATCGGGGGTAACTCTCCGGATTAGCCAATTGGAATCACCACGAAACTGTTGATCCACGGACTTCGAACCACGTTGAAAGATGGTTCCGCAAGTTAAGTTTGTTCATTGCCGGTTCGCATTCAAACGTGTTTAAAATGATTGACTTTATTAAAGCTGAACAGTCTGTCCACCGAAGCAACTACAGTTAGATTTGTGGAGGAGAAAGTGTTGAACCAAGGAGGAAAATGCAGGTTAAGAGATAATTATGTCGAACATTTTACAAGATTTTTATAGGGAAGGAAATATACCACTGTTGGAATAATTGGATTTTCTGTATCCCCCCCCCCCCCCTCGGAAATAGCGCACAAAGAAGAACGTGCGATGATTGAATGGTCCTGCGCTCATTAAATATGCTAAAGGCCGGTCACGTGGGTCATGTGAGATAGATAGCTATCTCACAAGGTCTTCCCACATGAGACACGCATATCTTGTATAGAAAGTGTGTGTGGTGGTTGGGGGGGGGGGGGGGGCGTGTCTCATGTGAGAAGGCTATGTGAGATAGATATCTATCTCACATGACCCACGTGACCGGCTTATTAGCACATTCTTCCGTAAACAATCAACATGGCGTCGGAAATATTAGCAGACGAACGTTTGTCGAAGAAAATGGAAATAAAAACACAGACCACAAAACCAAAAGACGATTTATGCACGCGCCCGACTGATGTCATCTGAATGTGTCAATGTTCATTTCGCAAGAAATCTCTAATCCCTGTCTTGATAGCGTTGGGATTTAATTTCGTGGTATATACAGAACCTTTGTGCACTCTTTCCGAAAAGCAAATCAGTTTTTTTCAGAAATGGACAACAAAATTGTTCGAAATAGCTGCACGTGCCCCTGGAGTACTTTTGATGACGTCAGGGTGTTTTGGTGGGGGAGAAATAATTATCCATGTTGGGGGTGGGGTGGGATCGGGAAACCTCACCCTCGGGGCAAGATATTTGGTCCAGACACTCGGTAAGCCTCGTATCTGGCCCAAATATCTTGCACACAGGTGAAATTTCCCCATCTCACGTCCTCACTCGCCAAGGATAATAATTCCGCAAATTTTAGTGTAACTGGTTGTGTGAAATGTACATTATGTTACGCAGAGTCCACGCTTTCGGGTGACAATGGTGCCAATTGCACTAAAAATTCATCAAAAATACATGACTTTTGGTAGGTCTCAAGGGCTTTGTGGTTTATTAATCCAGTGCGTTCCTTTCGATAAAATCACTTTCTGACGACACAGGTGAAACAGAATTCACGCTTATCAAATATCGTGAAATGAATTTTTAACGATAGCAAGTTTAGTAAACAAACCTCTCGTGAACGTCGTGGGGTTCACGAGAGGTTTGTTTACTAAACTTGCTATGATAATCCTTCCCCAGACCCTTTCCTCCTAGTACACCATCGGACAACCGCTCCAAAACCTCGATGATAATCCTTCACCACACCCTTCCTTCTAGTACACAATCGGACAACCACTTCATTAGGAACACCGTGTACTGCACATGTGGAAATCTAGAAAAAATGGGTGTCTTCCATGTGGAATACACCACATTCCGTGATTTCACGAGAAAGGTTCTGGCTACGGCCTTTTTCCCCATTCTCTGTGTGAGGACATATTTGGATTATTATTATTATTATTAGCAGAAATGCGCCATCACATGACCCACGTTGAGCTCGTTCCAATCAGGGGTCATAAGCTATGTTTTTGACGCAAAAAGAGAAAAAAATAGTTATTCAATAATTTTGTTTGCAAATGTTGTCTGCTTTTCATGTTAGGTAAAAGAGTTAATTGGATTTTTATCAAGACATTTCTTTATTATTTAATCTTTTTTATCTTGATTAATCCTTTTTCATAATCCTTTTGGAAGATACAGAGGATATGCAATGAGTGTTTTTCTCATATAATATTTATGAAGCTAGTCTAAAACGGAAAATTCGGACGAGTTTCATAAATATTATATGAGAAAAACCCTCATATCATATTCTATTTATCATATGACACACACACGCACAAATTTGCCACTTAGTATGACTTTTTAACCCATCACCTAACTTGAGTTGCAGACGGCACTTGGAAAAAACATCCCCGTATAACTAAAAATTTTCATTTTTTGCTTCCAAAACGTAGGTTATGACCCCTCATTGGAACGAGCGTGACACGCTAGTTCCAATGAGGGGTCATAACCTATATTTTGGAAGCAAAAAGTGAAAATATAAAAAAAAATAAATGGCGTTTTTCTTGTATTGCGCGAGACGGTTTTTGCCGTTACGTCAGGTAAAAGATTAATACAATATAACCCACCCTAAATAGGACAGATAACGTGAATTCTTCCTACTGAAATCATGCAAATGTGACCCAGCTGTATTTTGTTTAGCCAATCAAATTGTCCAGTTTTGAAATTGACCAATGAAAGCTCCCAACTCTAATTATGCAAATTATGAAAATGTGGCCCAGTTGTATTTTGTTCAGCCAATCAAATTGTCTAGTTTTGAAATTAACCAATGAAATTGACGGAAGGCTTTATTTATCACAGATTGATATGAAAACAAAATATCAAATGTTTTAAAGTGAACAAAACGGACGAGTCATATGATAAAATAAATTTCTGCTTGCTTCTACTTTATCTGGGGTGAATAAACGTGAGTAAATAATAATCATGAATTTTATTTGTAGACAGGAATACCTGTATATTGACGCGTTTGCATGCGACAATTTTAACCCTTTACCTAACCTGAAAAGCAGACGACACTTGCAAAAATAATTCTTGAATAACTAATTTTTTTCATTTTTTGTCTCAAAAACATAGGTTATGACCCCTCGTTGGAACGAGCTCGACGAGCTCGTTCCAACGAGGGGTCATAACCTATGTTTTTGAGACAAAAAATAATGAAAATTAATTGGCGGTTTTTGAGAATAGCGCTGGCCGCTTTTGGCCGTTACGTTAGGTAAAGGGTTAACTCATTGTGTAACTGCGAAACATATCTATCGAAAAAAAGTGGAGGGGCACGTACCCTCTGTGTCCCCCTGGATCCGCCGCCTCTGTTTGTAGAAGTTGTTTTAACATTAGAATAACAGTAAAATGCAAAATGGCAAAGAAATAATTACAAAAATAAAAAAATAAAATAAAAAACCGCCCGCCCACGTGCAATTTTACCACAATGGCATGAGAAACAGAAGATCCACAATGTGGGTCCTAATGAGGGCTTAATCACTTTTTATGGATTGCTGTAAGTTAAATTGGTCAACACCACCATGGGGATTTCCTAGATGGTGTATTGGAGTCTAAATCTGATCTTTGGGGCATCTATCGATGAGTCCGTTAGTAATAACCTCTATTTGCTGCGTGCCAACTATGGTATTTACGTAACAAATTATCATACGACTCCATGACAAAATTAATAGCCCATCGTTTTTTTCCCAAGTATATGATACATCTTTAGAAGATTATTTTCACAAAAATGTTCATGTGTTATAAAATGTTGACAAATACACGTGCAATGGGTGATAGACAAGTAAATAACAATGACCACGACATAATAAAATAGCACGCCAGATGACGCATTTCTGCTGATAATACGATTAAGAATTTCACGATAACGAAGACGATATATTCTTTTTGAAATAATATAGATGTTTGAAATCTTGAAACAAACGTCAATACAACTATATTTGCTAGAAGTGTTGCTCACTTTCATGAAGAATCATGAACAGCTTCACATCAGAATGGAACTCATCTATATTTTTATCTGAAGATTAAAAATATTGTTGTTAGGCTGGCTGAAACAGTTGAGGCATTTTACTATAAAAAATATATACGGACATTTATAAAGTTGGGATGAAAGATCGTCAGTAGTTCTGAAAAAAATAATGAAACTTAACCGATTTATCCAAACAGAAGACCAGGAATTTCTCTTCATTGTCGGCTTCATAATATTCCTCTGTACGAAACAATATGGAAATTGATAACACGTCAAAGAGAGAACAGTACCTTTCTGCAGATGAACTGTTATGAACATTTATTACAGATATGGACGAACACAGAAAATGTCGTGATTTCAGAAGCAAATAATGGTACCCGTCAATATCTAGCATGTGATGGAAGAGGATTTTTCAAAATGTGCCTGGAAGACTACCCTCGCCCACCCACCGACCCACCCACCCACCACGAAATACACGATTTGAGTAACTGGTATTTAATGTGCGTTTTGACGCATCTCCGTTGAAAACAAAATGATCCAATAAGACTACCATTCTCGCTCTATGATTGGACAAGAGATAACTTAGTTTCTTTTTATGTTTACGTCTCCAGTAGCACATGTTACCGTCTGTCGTCATCACGCGAAATATTTGAGGTTGTCTATTTCGTTGTTATTCCTGGAATAACTGAGTGACTAGCAAACCGCTTAATTTTTTCGATTTATTCCATGTACACCAATTCCACTTATACCAATTCCAGGTAGGCCAACTCCAAGTATACCAATTCCAGTTAGACTAACGTTGGTCTAACTTGAATTTTTCTACATGAAATATAATTTAAAATTTTAGATTTCAACATCCGATTTTTTTCTCAAATTTCAAGTGATTTTATTGAACATATATCAACATTTTCAATTGATTTAATGAATTCGTTGTCCAGTTGAATAATTTTAACTTTGGTCATAGTGTCCTCCCGTTTGAACACACCAACCAGTTCAGAGATCTTGGGATGGGGCTTTGCCCACTACTCTGTTCAACCTATTATGCCACTCTTCCACATGATTGACTACTCTGTTCAACCTATTATGCCACTCTTCCACATGATTGTTTGTACGATGGGACTCTATTGTGTTTTGGTACAAAGTCGGACTGGGAATTTTGCCCCTTTACTATTCTAAGTGTTTTCCATGTAACTAACAAAGGTCGAGATCTTGGGAAATTCAAAACCTTCAAGTTCCATTTTGAACTCCTCCAAATATGTCCTCACACAGAGAATGGGAAGAACGGCCGTAGTCAGAACCTTTCTTATGAAATCACGGAATGTAGTGTACTCTACATGGAAGACACCCATTTTTTTCTAGATTTCCACATGTGCAGTACACGGTGTTCCCACTGAAGTGGTTGTCCGATCGTATTCTAGAAGGAAAGGGTCAGGTGAAGGATTACCATCGAGGTTTTGGAGTGGTTGTCCGATGGTGCACTAGGATGAAAAGGTCTGGTGAAGGATTATCATAGCAAGTTTAGTAAACAAACCTCTCGTGAACCCCATGACGTCCAGTGACGTCGTGGGATTCACGAGAGGTTTGTTTACTAAACTTGTTATCGTTAAAAGTTCATTTCACGATGTGAGTTTTGAACTTTGGGAAGGGTATTATTGGAATATATACGTTATTGTGATGAATTGACTGTTTGCGACACGGAACTTATGTTCAACTCGATGTTCCGCATCTCGGTTGAACATGAACTCCGAGCCGCAAACCTCAGGCCATGTTACCGTCAACTCATCACAATAACTTATAATGTTCCAGTAAGACTACAATCCTCTAGTTGGACGAGAGCTCGCTTATGTTTTTTATGCTTACGCCTCCAATAGCATATGTTACCGTCTGTCGTCACCATGCGAAATATTTGAGGGTGTTCATTTCGCAATTATTCCATCAACTCAGTGACTTCCAAGCCGCTTCATTTTTCTAGATTTTTCACACGCACAGTACACGGTGCTCCAAATGAAGTATTACTTAAATTACAAATTCGTTTACGATTCGAAGTGCGATGGAGAGACCTCGACCGCTATTATTTGTTGACTGATCCAGTGATGTTATGGGGTACACGAGAGGTTTATTTTGTTATCATTAAAAGTCCTTGTCACTATGTTGGTTTGGGGCTTTGGGTAGGGTCCTATTGGAACATACACATTATTGTGATGAATTTGCGGTAGCATGGTCTGAGGTTTGCGGCTCTGAACGTATGATCAACCTCGACGCTTCGCGTTGTGGTTGAACATAAACTTCGAGTCGCAAACCTCAGACCATGTTACCGTCAATCCATCGCAATCACTTATAATGTGGAACTTGAACATTTTTAGACGTTTGTTTTTTCAGTTTTTACCAAACGAAAATATGTCACTATTTTTGAGGAAAAAACAATGTCATTGACCCTTCACATAACGAGTCGGCCGCACCCGCCCGCATAATGTTCAAATTCTGCAATTGAAAAAGTATTAGTTTTAACAACATTTGATAAAACCATTTTATGTCACTCCTCATTGGAACGAGCTCATCGAGCTTGTTCCAATGAGCGGTCACATGATATGGTTTTGCTGAAATTGTTGAAATAGTAAATTCTGATATCGTCTGCGTTGGGTAAAGAGGTATTGGTGTAATGGAACTGTCCAGTGAACATGGGCGAGAAGAATTGTTACGTTTATAGTACTCAATATTCAGGTAGTTTACACGCATATGATATCAGCTTTATCGAACGATTGAGGAATTTTGGTATATGATTTCTCGGGAATATCGATTCTCCCGGGTTTAGCTGACGCCAGTGTCCAGGAAACCGACTAATGGGATGTCCCTGATGCATTGATCACTGGGTACACATGTCATAGCTTGTCGTTTATCATGCATATGTTTTACTCACACTTGTGTCATTTTGTTTGCAGTATTTTTGTGTAATTCGAGAACGTCGCAAGAAACCTGAATTTGATCCATGTCCATTGTTGACAGGATCATGTGATAAAAATAGTCTCAAATTCGTCCTATTTTACACGGGGGGAGGGGGGGGGGGGGAGTTTATAGGTATAACAGTACTAAGTATATGAATTACTGGTACCCGACTTGAATAGCGGAAGTCGGAAATGATGTAACCTTTAAAACTAAGCAGCCTTGAAGAAAATATATTGTTTTAAAAATTGTTGATGTATTCTATTGACATCTTGGATTAAAAAGAGAGAAAGATTTTAGGAATCTTTGGGCCTAAAAAAACAAATTGACTATTGGTGTATTTCTGTTGGGAGTCCCTCCGAAACAAATACGCACGTAACCAGAATACTTTTCTACCTGAAAATATTCTCTCTTATATGTTGTATGACCCCCACTGTTTTAATGACAGAAACAGTTGTCTGAAGGGCTCTACTTGACAAAGGTACTCACCTTCCAAAACTGAAGTGGGGCGATCATATTTTTTTGTCACAAACGTTACAGTGGTCGCCTATGGAAAAATATTTAGTACTGGCATACCTATAGACCTCGACTTTCTAATACGACTTGAGCCGATGTTTGTATCTGCTTAAATTGGATTATGTAGCCGATGCTTATAAATTCAGTACAAAATTTGAAATTGTTACATAATTTTTTGAAACTCAAGAAATATGGAGAATATCGTAAGGCGAATGTCTAAAACGAAAATGTCCGTCGATAGTGTTATTGACATAAATGGCGAGCAAACAAGCATTACCTGGGAGGACTGTCTCCCTTATTCTTGGTTGTGTTATTCGGCAAGGGGTGTTTTTCAGATACAACCAACTATTCACGATCACATGTTTCAAATCCGACAAAAATCGTTCACTGTGCATCTTCAGCGAGAGTCTCTCGTTTGTTCTATCTAAGGATTCTGACAATGACAAAAAAAAAACAAAAAAAAAAAATCTTCATTTAAGAGGATAATGAGGTCGATAATGCCTCCTTCACTGATTATAACAAAAATCTTTGGGCTTCAAACAACACCAGTTGCCATAGAAGTGACTGGTGTTAAAAATCAGTGTGAATAATTATCAAATGATTGCATGTCAAATTTTATTTTCCGCTCAATTTCCACTATGTTGATGCCTCAGATGTTGACTTCATGGAAGATGATGGTAATAAATGATGGCCATTGGGTGAACTAATTTAACCCTTTACCTAACACGAAAAGCAGACGACACTTGCAAAAAAAATTCTTGAATAACTATTTTTTTTCATTTTTTGTCTCAAAAACATAGGTTATGACCCCTCGTTGGAACGAGCTCGACGAGCTCGTTCCAATGAGTGGTCATAACCTATGTTTATGAGACAAAAAATGAAAAAAATAATGAAATTTAATTGGCGATTTTTGAGAATAGCGCTGGCCGGTTTTGACCGTTACGTTAGGTAAAGGGTTAACACTAAAATTACCATAGATATTTGTTCGCCAGAGTAAATCCTGACCTGGAGGCCATTGAGCGAACTGATTTAACACTGTAAATTCCCATAGACATTTTTTCGACTGAGTGCCATCTGCCGAAAAAAAAATGTCTATGGGAATTTTCAGCGTTAAATCAGTTCTCCAGAGTACACACGAAAAGATGGCACTCCGGCGAAAAACTGTCTATGAGAATTTTCTCCTGTAGTCAGTTTCACGTTCAGTGTTTGACATTCGTTTGTCATTCGAGCTCTTTCCAATGAGGGAGTCACATGATGTGGTTTTTGTTGAAATTGTTTGAAATATTTGAAAAAATATCAATTTTTGATATCGTGTACGTTGGATGATGGGTTAAACAGCCTAGAAATTTGTGCCTGGTATGTGACGATGCATCCTTACTCATCATTCGGTATTTAACCATTTGAACACCCACGACCGCTTTTCCGACCAGGAACATGGTACATCATTATGTCATTAAATAGGATGGCTGTTCAGTAAATGTGTGGTGAAGACCAATCAATATTTTCAAAGTGCAGCCCCGAGGCTGCACGTTGAAAATATTAATTGGTCTTCCTAAATAATGAATATGAACTCTTCTAATTGCTGCCATTGAACTGGCGGGGAAGATACCACTAGAGTTCAAAGGGTTAAGGCCTCGGAACTTCTGAAAAAAATCAGCAATGGAGTATGGGGTGCGTCTCCGAAGTGCATCGTTACCTAATGTTGTCGGAAAGATTATTGTTTATTCCCAACACCAACAAACGATGTCTCCATTCTAGCCCCCCCCCCCCCCCTCCTGTCTTGGACGAGCATGTTCTGTTGGGTGGGGGTGCTTTTTATCTCTCTCAGAGATGCGAACACAAACACACACAGTGTGAAACAATTAGTTGATTGGATTCGGACTCATTACTTGGAAAGTGTGATTACATCTGTGGACACAATTATACCGCAATATAATAAAAAAAGCGTTTAATAATTTATATATTGGCATACGTTAAGTGGGTACGCACATCTCAAAGCCCTGTATTACTACACAAAGAAAATAAGCTTGGTCTACCTACCTTAACTCTTTGCTCACTGTTATCGAAACATAAAAATTTCAGGAAACAAATTTTCTCACAATGCAACTGGGAAATTAACCAATCAAATCTTGATTGACAGAGCTCAATGAGCTCTGTCAAATAAGATTCAATTGGTTATTTCCCTACTTTTATCTCTGGGATCGTTATTTTTTCTCATGACATTGGTACGAAGCAGGAGATCACCGTACGTTTTGTAATCCTCTTCTTCATATTTGTTAGGTTTAGCCAGCACGAGCAGATTCCACAATCCTCTAGTATCTTCGTATTCAGGATCTTCGGCGATCCGATTATAATCGTCCGTTATTTCCACTTTTTGTCACCTTTGCAGAGATAACCATCGTCTCCCTCGCGCAAGCCGAAGACAGGATACGCACTCAACAGATATTCGTCCTATTTTAATTCGCGTAATCTTCGGGTTTCATATTGCTGACATCTACCGTCCGATCGCCGATCCTGCTCATTAGCATACTTTCATTTTTCGAGGGATTGAAATCAACTAGCCATTCTAGACCAGTGTTGGACACTTGCGATATTCAGAAGACCAGCTGCCTGTCTCGAATCTTCCACTATAAGGTATAGGGATGTATCTTCCAAAAGGAAACGAACGTTACACAAACATCTTCAGCAACGGCTCAAGTATCGAACCATGTGGTTTACCAACCTTCACACGTTTCCAAGGAGATCATTCGGGTTGTAGTCGTTAGGTAAGACTCAAACATTTTAAAAGTTTGCCTGTAAAGCCCATTTGCTCGAGTTTGTATAATAATCCATTGTGTCAGACTTTGTCAAAAGCTTTGCTTAGATCACAAAACACGAATTTTATTTCTTTCCCCTCGCCGAGAGGGCAGCTAATTGTGTTGTAGATTTCGGTGAACTGGAGAGTTGAGAGTTTTTTGGTGGAAATCCCCACTGAAATTATGTCAGCAGAGCAATAGAGTCAATGAAGCTAAAGACATGTTTGAATACACGTTTTCAAAATCATTGGTGATAAAACTTGAAGGGGAGATTGGTCTATAATTACGTATTGTACATGTATCATTCTGTTAGAAGTCTGCGGTTACTTTCGCGCACTTTCACTGGGTCGAGAAATGAGAATAAGTTCATAGATAATTGGAAATTTGTGTCAAACGTTTCATTTAAGAATTGAAAGCAGTTTTTGTAATCGTTATTGGAGTATGAACGTGTGGGAATGGGTACAAATAATGTATGAATCCCGAAGGGATTCATACAATTTGTACCCATTCCCACACGTTCATACTCCAATAAAGATTATAAAAAGTGCATTCATTTCTTATAATTACACTCCGTAACTGTTTAAACTACTTTTTACCAAACAACAAAGCAGAAAGACGAAATAAAACATGTACGAACGAACGAGGCGAAAAAACACCCTCACACAAAAGACAAAGCGCACAACTCTGAGTTGAGTGCCGGTTCTCGGCATTGACCAAAATTTGTCAAATTTTCGTCTTTCGCAACGAAACTTGGAATGTTCAAAACAATTTATTTAACATATCAGTAAACTATAATCTCTGATCACTGCGAGAGGCGCTAAAAGTTAAAAACCGCGCAAACACCGCCCGATTTACATTCTGTCAACTGCGCTCTACCGTAAATGCGGGTCAAAGTTCGACCAAATGTATTCATTGGAAAATGAATTACATTTGGCCATGACGTTTTCATCCAGCTGACCAATGGGAATTGAGTATTTGGACCCAAAACGTATAACTACATTAACAATGTAATTATTGAACAATCTTTCAGGAACCTTGGGCTGATATTACCGGGGCCACATGCTTTGGACATTTTTAAAGATTTTGGACTTTTCAGCACGTCATTTTCACTTATTGTTATACTTCCTAATGTATGGTGGATTCCAAAACTGTCATGAGGTGGCAGAACGCAGTGTGCAAAATTTCAGTATTGGCTCTAACCGACTGGCCGTTCATGTGGGCTGGACATGGCTAACCAAGCGTTCGGCTATGGGAAATTCTTGGGAAGCTGCTTTTTATCATTAACAAGTATTGATATATTGCATGAAATGGAATATATATAGCCTCTCACGGAAAAAGTCTAAAAATCTATCAAGAGACAAGAAAGGCTGGTTAACTGGTAGAGTCCTACAAGCGCATATCTGGGCTTTGTTCTGAACTGCAGTTACCTAAAGTTAAAGGCTTTATATTCTGTTGATGTCCTTCATATTATCTTGTAAGTAAACTGACTTCATCTCCATTGATTTGCATTGTTACCATTTATGGGAGAGTGCCTACAGGCACTCTCCCATGAATTGTAACAAGACAGAAATGAGTGGACAAATCATGAGGCTGAGAAAAAATTTAGTGCTCTACCAATCAAGTGACTCAGACTTTACCACTCAAAATGCAACTTTTGGCTAACCCTGTCGTCCGTTCACGTAGATTTAAATTTGCGTAACCACCACGCGAACGAAACGAGCGTTCTCGTTAAATTTTGCACACTGGAACGGCACGACTATCGTCGACCGAGCAAAGTATAATCCTTGAATGCTTCGGCTTTTTCAATAGGTGTAATTAATATGCTATTGTCGTAATGTATGGCGGATTATCAGTACTGTATGTAGTACTGACCTGTGTATTTTCCAACATAAGTAAAAAGACGTCGCTGTGTTTGTATCTTCGTTAGGTGCGTTTCTTTTCTTTGAATGACATGATCATTGTTGTTATTTGGTTCCTTAACTTCCTGTAATTTTCCGAGGCTTGTGGTGTGGTTTTGGATTTAGCGATGCGATTCTTCCGTTTTCGTTTGCGAATTGGAGTCCTAATATCATAGAGCACCAAGAAGAAGGGGGGGGGGGGGCGGTCGCTAGTTCGGCAAGTTATCAGTTCACTGGCAATAAATTTTATGTTGGAATTGATCAACGACGTTACTGCAGGAACATCGAGATAAGACATCGCTGCAGTTTATCTCATCGAGGAACTTGTTCAAAGCAGTGAAATAACCCTTGTGATAGCCCCAGATTTTCCGTTTGAACGTCTTGGTGCGTTCACAGAGGTAACGGAGTTCAGCGACCATTGTGCAATGATAGCGTGTTAGTCTCCATAAAATGGATCATTTACTCAATGGTCGACAATAAAAGAAGAGTTATTGGTCAATATCGGGTCTAAAAGAGTAGATGACGTCTTTGTAAAGTACGTTGTTTGACAAATAAATTGGGAAAAGCAATATTTGTTACCAGGTCCGTAAAAGGATATCGGCAAATCGTCGTTGAAGTCGTCAGTTATAACCACGTTAGAGCCAGCGGTGCTCAAAGCATGCTCTACCGATATTGAAGCTGAGTTCCATATTTCTGGGTCAGAGTTGGGCGACCGGTAGAACGCGTCGAGTAAAAACTTTTCATCTTTTGAATTATTTACAAGCTAAACACATTCAGCATGTGGTATGTCTATGTCCATTCACGACCGATAAGAAAGGGTGTTTTTAGGTAAATAGCTATGCCACCCCTCTAATGGCACAATCGCTCCTTATCGGTTGTTGGAACCCTGCGATTTTTCGATATTCTGGCTACAATCGCCTCAATTCAGCCATGACTGTGAAAACAGAAATATCGTTATCCAAAGCTTCACAGCGTACAACATCATTTTGGGGTTTTAAACTCTGTATATTCGGATGTCCTAGGCGCATTCCACAGGACGACATTGATTCATTAGTGTTTGTAAAATCGGATAGAGAAGTTGAAGAGGTACTCATGGGTCAAGGACTGATGTCGACGTCACCCGAGAGGAGACGAAGTTCAAAAAGCCAGTGAATTTTAATTTTGAAATTGCCAGAACAGAGTCAAGAAGGGACGGGAAGTACCACGCGTATAACTGGGGACAAAAGTTTGTATAAACTGTTTAACTGCACTGTAGTCTACAGGAGAGTGGGCATGAATTTGGTGTCTTGGGTTTTACATCGGGCGAGTGGTTCGTATTCACGAATACAGATAATAAAAACAACTAGTGTCAGGCCGTGTGAACCTACAGTTAAAACTGGAAGTGCTGTCTCGAACTGTGTGCTTATCTAGGCTTAATTGCGCATAGCAATTGCGCGCAATTGCCATATCGAATGACATCCAAAGCACGGAAGGTTCTCCTGGTTACTCATAGCAAACAAAGGCAATGTTTCTGCAAATGGGCTTCCGGGTTACCCGGAGGTCCATTGGCTGAAACATTGCTTGTGAACAGGCCATATATACAGAATGTGATAGTTTTACTATGGTCATAACGCGTAAATTGACGCGCAGATAGACGTGCTATTTGTGCGCATTTGGTGACAGGACTTCTAGTTATACCACCCACTTGAAAAGTGGGCGGTATATAGCATTCATGGTGTCCGTACTTCCGTACTTACGTACTTCCGTACTTCCGTACGTCCGTACGTCCGTACGTCCGTGACGCTTTGGGGGTACACATCTGCTATCCGCTACTCCTCTTAAACCAGTGGGTGGATTTCATTGAAACTTACAGGCATTCTTTTCTATACATTATAGATGTGCACCTCCTATTTTGTTTTCAGGTATTTTTATTTTTTACTCTTTCCCAAAGGGCGAAATGAACTTAGCCAAATTGTTGTGATGCTTTAGGGGGGTACACTCCTGCTATCCGCTACTCCTCTTATACCAGTGGGCGAATTTCATTGAAACTCTCAGACATTCTTTTATATACATTATAGTTGTGCACCTTCTATTCTGCTTTCAGGTATTTTTATTTTTTCATCTTGCATGCTCTTTGTAATATTTACCCTTTCTCATATTGAAAATTGCTCTCATGTTTTCGGAGAACATACAGATGTGCTGTGTATATTAAATACTTTTTTACTGTTGTGAAATGTTTCTTGGTTGGAGTGGGTGGTATCTTTAGTGAGCAGTGCTCACAGTAATTCTAGTTTTAACTGTAGTTGTTTGGTGTGTATTAAAAATAGAAAATCGCAGACATTTAGAAACCCCTTCCGGTCCTTGCCACTTCTTGTGATCGAAATGAAATGTCCCACTCACATTCTATACTGTGCCGCCGTAGATTGGTCACTTCCCACACGAGCAATACCTCTACCCGTATCAACTTCGGACATTCACTGCATTTTGTTTTTCAATCGAGTTGAAATGAAATGTTGTGCATCGATGTGGACAGTTCAAAACTTCGATTTGGTATGATTTTCAAGCCCATAGCACGTACGGACGTACGCTTTGTCGAAAAATCTGTTGAAAGCATGCAGCGTCGCACGTGGTCATGTTTGACTGAACTTTAACCAAAGACTCTTTAGAAAGTACACTGACGTAGCTATGTGTCAAATTTTACTACATTTGGTCCACGGATACAAAAATTATATTACCAAAAACTGAACTTGTGCTTCTTTTTTCCGTCAGTATATATAATGAAATGCTTGGACACAAAACAGTGTCAAGCATGAATGTAAACAAATCGCCGAAAGTGATACTTTTCTTTTAAAATATCAGCTTCATTCACTTAATTCAAATTTAATGGTGGTTTAACCATTTACCTAACGTAACGGCCAAAACCGGCCAGCGCTATTCTCAAAAATCGCCTATTAATTTTCATTATTTTTTTCATTTTTTGTCTCAAAAACATAGGTTATGACCCCTCGTTGGAACGAGCTCGTCGAGGGGTCATAACCTATGTTTTTGAGACAAAAAATGAAAAAAATTAGTTATTCAAGAATTATTTTTGCAAGTGTCGTCTGCTTTTCATGTTAGGTAAAGGGTTAAATACATACAGATCACTACAACAGTCAATTGACCTGTGTTGTTGTATTCCGTCGATTTGACGAGATAAGATCGGGCAGATCAAACTCGACGGAGTACAAGAAAACAGATCCAATTGACTGTTGTAGTAATTTGTTTATTATATGACAATTAATATTTTAAATTGATCACAACACCTGAAAAATCAGATACAACAAAAATTATATTAACCAAATAACCATTAACAATTTATGGAATTGGGGAATCCCAAATGCGCAGTAATATCGAACGTTCATGTCAAACATGAAACTTGAAAGTAAAAACAATGGAGGCAAGACTAGAATTCCAATCGGAATCGCTTTCGATAACACAGATTCTCCTTCGTTTTGTTGGATTCGCATCTTGAAAATAGTGGTTAATGGTTATTTTACAGTTGCTCAGCACGGCGTTTTCAAATAGGCCTCGACTGGAATGTTTGTCAACGGAGTTTAATGGGGAGACACTCGTGTTTATGGTCTGTACTTATGTTCTATATTTATTTACAGGTCACTGATAGAAACAGTCCGTTCACGTACGCCTCGTTTGAGACAGGCATGATAAGGATCTGGAAAACTTGACACTCTTGTTTTCCGGAGAGATGGATTTGATGGGCAAACTACAGTGGTATTGAGGGGCTATTTGTGGTAGTCATATAATAAAAAATAATTCCAGAAATCGATTCCTGTCCCCCGTACTCCATTCTCTGTGTGTTCTGTCTTAGGAACTGACGTTTTTATAACCAGTTGACAGCTTATAACCAGTTGACAGAAATGCCAGCAACACTTAAACTATCCCACCCCACGCTACAGAAACACATTGGTATTTTGACGTTTGGTTCATCGGGATTGATTGATTAATTTTATTTGCAATATACAAAAACTGAAAGAGTGCATACAAACTAAAGTGAATCATACAACGTGTGGGTATATGGCAAGGAGGTGATATAGCCTCTACGAGTATCTACCTGCCATTTCCCAGAGTTCTGAAAAAGAATAAATGCAAAGGTCAAAAACGTATGTACAGCGTTATCTAAGCTGAGAGAATTTTGCCTATGGTCCAGGTGTCCAACCCTGAGTAATTTCCATGTATTCATAGTTTCGAATCCAGGGACTAATTCTTCGTTTGTTCAAAAATTATTGTTCTTTTACACTATGACTGGTTCATCGCTTAATGCCATGTGTTTTAACAAGAATGTTCTGTTTATATGGCTTTGTATAGTTCCAGTTTATTGAGGTGCGCCCATTGGCACTCCCCAACAAATCGGGTCGAAATAACTCAGACAGTAGTGGCCATGCAAGATTGTAATAACACTCGACTAATCAATGCGGGGTATTGTGGCGCGAATCTGTGTCTGTATGAATTTTGATAACCCAGTCAATACATTTGGGATTGTTACATTTCACTTCCATTTGTTATTCTTGAAGAATTTTTCAATTAAGTGGGTTTTTTTTAAATTAGCCCCATTCGGATTTTTTAAAATTCCATTGTGAAATTCAGACCATATGCGAATAAACGAAAAGACTGGAAGTTCTGTTGAAAAAGTAGTTTCCGGCACTTCACATGTCAGTTCGCCGAATAGCCGGGTACCATGCTTAGCTTTTGTTAAGTAATCTCCTCTGAACGACACTGGAAGTCTGTTGAAGTGTCAATCATGGATGAATAGGGATACATATAGTTTATGGAGAATGAATGAATGAATGAATGAATAGTTTATTTACGGTATACACACATAATAATTGCACATCAAGATATAATAAAGGCATCTTTTCAGGATAAAAGCCAAACACTAATTGATCATAGAAATATAACAATACTTAAATAAGTATGTGTACCGTGGGAGATGACATAGCCAGATTGGCTGTCTACCTGTCATCCCCAAGGACTATCAAACACTGTTCTGTGTCAGACCATCAATCTATAAAAAAAACACATTCAGGAGGGTTCGTCGGGATGAACGCATATATACATGTACACGCACACACATGTCCACTTGCATATACACACATACATACGTATACATATGCATACACATATATGAGACATGTACAGGACCTGTCGACTATCCAATAGAGTTTCCCGTGAGGGTCATTAATACTGACCCAACTCGGGAACCGAAGACGAGATACGGAACTGAAGGAATTAGGGCATGTAGATATAGTTTGAAACTGTACAAACTGGAGTGTTGTATATTATATAATACAGTTTAATATAATTTAATATAATATACTCTAATATAGTAATGCGGGCATTTGAGCCTTAAATAAAACAACCAGGAAAGAACGGATTATTGCAGTCTATATTATCAGCATACGTCATAAATATTTTTTCAGCCAGACTCTTCTTGAATGTCCGCCTAGTCGAAATGTTGCGCAGACTTTCATCTAAGTTATTCCATATTTTTAGATAAGCGTGTATTGGTAATGCATCTAGAGATTTTGTTCGTGTTCTTATTTCTTGCAGCGTACCGGTTTGTCTGGTAGATCGTCCAATTATATTATGACTGAAGAAAACCATTAAAAGATGACGGAAGATTGTCACTTTTCCAATCAAATAAAAAAAAGATATGCATGAAGCTTAAAAAGGTCACTGAATTTTAGAATTTTCTGCTTCAAAAACAAAGGATCTGTATGGGAGTTATGTTGCGTATTGCTTATTATTCTAATGGAACGTTTTTGCATAAGAAATAATTTATTTTTCGCTCTGGAATTTCCCATACGTGAATTCCATAGAGCAAGTGACTCTGAACTAAGGTAAAATACAAAGTTTTCATAGCAGCCTGTGGCAGAATATTTTTTACTTTATTTAAGGCGTAGTTTGCGTGAGCTATATAAGAGCAAATGTATGTTATATGCGCTTTGTACGAAAGATGTTCATCGATTTTTATCCCCAAGAATTTTATTGAATCCTCTGTTAGATCCGACGCTTCTCTATCTATTTTGTTATTATTGATGATAACATCTCTATGCGGTATATTCGCTCTTTTATTGCTGGGATTGATAATGATGTATTTAGTTTTAGATGTGTTGAGGAGAAATTGATTAGCAGAGCACTTAAGAAGAATTTTTTTCCAATTCTATATTAATATAGTTTACAAGTATATTAGGATCAGTTCCAGATGAAAATGTCGTGGTATCATCTGCGAATGATACTATATTTAAGGACGTGCTGTGGCAGAGATCGTTTACGTAGAGCAAAAACAATATTGGTCCAAGAATTGAGCCTTGAGGTACACCACACGAGATTGAAATCGAATCTGACTCGTGGCAATTACATGTCACGTACTGTACCATATTAGATAGATAATCTTTGAACCATTCCTGACTAACGCCACTAATGCCCTAACGCTCTAATTTCCTTAATAGTATTGTATGGTTTATAGTATCGAATGCCTTTGATAGATCAAGAAATACAGCTAATATGTTATTTTTACTTTCTTTATTGTTTTCTTCTGCAACATGCTTCAGAAGTTGCATAACGGGGTAGATTGTAGGGTGTTTTTTTACGGAGGCCCTATTGGTTAGGCGTTAGAATTTTAAATTTATCCAGAAAACTTAGGAGCCGATTACACATCAGTTTCTCCAAGACTTTAGAGAAAGTAGGTAGAGTGCTAACGGCTCCGTAATTATTTAGATTATGCCGATCACCAGATTTATGTATAGGAACCACTTTTGCGATTTTCATTCAGTCTGGAAAAATGCCTTTACTGAATGAAATGTTAGGAATATGAGCCAGTGGTGTTGCTATTTTATCTATTACATGCTTAACTAAAAACGTTGAAATATTATCACAATCTTTACTTTTTTCCTTTCATTTTTTAACTATATTTATTATTTCGTGGTCCATGGTGGGATTTAAGAAAAAAATATTGGGAAAATTTCCCAACATAGAGTATGTGAAAGAAGTATTGTTGCTTGTTATTTGATCTCTGGTTCGGGTCCCTGTGTTGATAAAAAAAGTTAAATTCTTGGGCAATGGTATTTTGATCCGTTATGTCCTTTTCATCTATACGAATATGAGATGGCAGTGTGACATTATTTCTAGACTTTTTTATTACCTCATTTAAAATTTTCCACGTATTCCGCATATTGCTCTGATTTTCTTGGAGTGTCTGATTGTAATATATGGCTTTACTTTGCTTTTTGACTTTATTGAATATCTTACAATACATTTATTCATGCAGCATACGACATGTGCCACTTTGGAGCATATGAATCAATATGACTGGAGAATTTTAAGTTTTCAACCATTTTTATTCCTAGAAAATTAAACATTGCCAATCTAGATGCATTCATTTTTAATCTTACGTGATTTGTTTTGTGTTTGTTCTTTGGGGGATGCAGGAGCATGTAATTACATTATCTATATTAATTTTGAAGTGGTTTGCCCAACACCATTTATATAAATTGTTCAGTTTTAAATTAGTGCGAGTCTGCAAAGTTGTCATGTCCGATCCACTGCTGGTAGCAAGCGCTCTATCGTCAGTAAATGATAGGATATTTATAGTCGTAGCTTTATCGCTGTTATGAACGTAAATTAAAAATAAAATAAGTCCTAGTACGGATCCCTGTGGACACTGCATGTTATAAGTTTGTGGGGCGAAGGTTGTTCATTAAATTCAACATATTGCCTCCTATCCATCAAGTAGCTTTTAAACCAAGACAGGCATACTACCCTAATGCCATAGTATTCGAATATGGACAGTACAATATGATTTATCGTGTCAAAGGCCTTTGAGAGGTCCACGAATATCATCGATAAGGTGGGGTCTCTTCTGGTTTTGTCGTTGTTTTCAGTTATAAATTTCAGGAGTTGGAATATTGGCTGTATGGTAGAGTGGCCTTTACGAAATCCATATTGGTTCTTGTTAAGAATATCAATTTTGTGTAGAAATGAGGTTAATCGTTTACACATCACTTTTTCCATCAATTTCGAAAAGTTGATTATTATGTTATAGGTCTATAATTGTCAAAGGCATCTCAGGCTTCCTCTTTGTGAATTGGAATTACTTGCGATGTTTTCATTTGGTCTAGGACAATTTCAGATGAAAAGAATAGGTTCATTATTTGATCTAATGGAGATGCAATAGTTGAAATTGTTTTCTTAAGGAAGTCTGTGCTGGTTTTGTTCTTCATTTCACTAGTTATATTCATAAGTTCAAGATCGCTGGTTTTGGATATGAAAAAATTGTTCGTGTAAGTTCCTTTCGGGTTAACTCTAAAATTTTTCTCTGGTATGATAGAGATTTCCTCAACTACTGCTTACAAAATCGTAGCAAAGAAGTCGTTACATTTTGTAGCAATCTCAGATGGGTCATCGATCATACAGCCACCTTGAGTAAGAGTTTCGCACCGGCTTGGTAGAGTTTTGGATTTTTTTTATGTGTTCTCTTATGATTTCCCAGGTTTTTTTCATGTCATGCTTGTTTTGGTCTAGTGTTTGTTCATAGTATAGTTTTTGCTAATTCTTTTAAGTCTGTTATAGATTCTAGAATAGTCCTTATATTCTTGAATATTCTCAATACTTGGGAGCTTATTCTTTTTGATAGAAAATGCTATAAGACCTGATGTCATGCATGGCACTCGTTCTAACAGTTTTATATTTATTATTGGTTTTAAAGGAAATGCGTCTTGAATATTACGAGTGTAGATACTGAGGAATTCGTTATATGCACTATTTGGACATGTTGACTTTAAGACTGGGTGGAAGTTGCTCGCAAGTAATTTCTCCTTAACCCTTTACCTAACATGAAAGGCAGACGAAACTTGCAAAAAAAATTCTTGAATAACTTTTTTTTTCATTTTTTGTCTCAAAAACATAGGTTATGACCCCTCATTGGAACGAGCTCGACGAGCTCGTTCCAATGAGGGGTCATAACCTATGTTTTTGAGACAAAAAATGAAAAAATAATTAAAATTAATAGGCGATTTTTGAGAATAGCGCTGGCCGGTTTTGGCCGTTACGTTGGGTAAAGGGTTTAAATATGCCTACGTTGGCTTGACTGTAAGTGCGCTGCTTAATTAATTATTTATTTATTGGTGTTTTAAGGTCTCATACTTATGCACAATGGCTAATCGTGACCGTGGCAGTTTTACGGGTGGAGGAAGCCGGAGTATCCGGAGAGAACCACCGAGCAACGACGAGCAGCTGTCAGCTCTCCAACATCGTAACTCTGAACTCTGCACCGCGGCACAACTAGGGTTAGATTGGTTGAAGACATGCGCACAATCGACGTACAGTACGCCTTAGTACACAGCGTCATCGTGCCCCCGTGTAGGCAGTCGGGGTTAAGTGCCTTGCCCAAGGACACAACGCCGCTTAATTAATAAACTTTCTTCGTATTTATTTTTGCGAGGGGAAACTTTTATTTTGAAAGTTGCAAAGTGATCAGATATATCAATTAATATTATTCCACTGTGTGATTTGGTCATGTCATATGTCACTATGCAGTCAATTAAGGTGGTTGAGTAGTCCACTAATCTTGTTGGTTTTGTAATTAAAGGTACATATCCACTAGAAAATAAATTATCGACAAAGTCGCTAATTTTGAGGTGCGTTTGGGCATTAAGAAATTCAATATTAAAGTCACCCATTAAGTGTGCTTTTAAGGATAAAGACATGTTATCGATTTATTTTTTAGAAAACGTTCACATCCCTCCGAAACTGTTGTTTGAATCTGCTCACTTGGCAGACCGAAATCTCCTCCCGGGATTGACGATTCAAATCGAATGATTCCATAAACCGTTCCTCCGAACCTTTTAGCGTATTGTCTGCATTTGTTTCTCATCTTTTTTTTTCTTTTTTTTATTAGATTTTAACCACACATTAACAGCCAGGGTCATATCATGTCGGTGACAGTTTTACGGGTGGAAGAAGCCGGAGTACCCGGAGAGAACCACCAAACAACGACGAGCAGCTGCCAGCTCTCCAACATCGTAACTCTGAACTCTGCACCGCGGCAGAGGCAGGGTTAGATTGGTTGAAGACATGCGCACCATCGACGTGCAGTACACCTTAGTACACAGCGTCATCGTGCCCCCATACAGGCAATCGGTGTTAAGTGCCTTGCCCAAGAACACAACGCGGGAGTGCGAATCAGTCGCTGAAATGGTCACCCATCCAACTACTAACCGCGCTCGACGTTGCTTAACTTCGGTGATCTGACGAGAACCGGTTACCGCGACGCCACCGCGCCCTATTTCTCATCTCGATACAAAAAATCAAATGACATCGAAATACAAAGTGTGATCACCACCAACAGCCCACTCCACTGTCTTTGATGTTTGATTTTTCAAACCAGAATCACAGCCGACTGTTTCGCCATCAAAGCACCCATGAGAAAGGTTTTCGTTTCAGCCACTGTGAGCATTTATTTTTTACAATAAGCCTCAACCTTTGCAGTGTATTATCAATTACGAATGCTGAATATAACTTTGAAAAGCGTGTGGGTAGCAGAATTCTTGAAAACCTCATCACACAAAATTCAATTATCCAATATTCGATATTGATATAGGTGTAAGGAAACATCAATATCGAATGAAAATACATGTTAAACTCTAGATTCTATAGATTTCTATGTGTGCTAACCATTCATCTCAAGCCTTGTATCCAAGGACAGAGAATTTTCATTAGTTTGAAATTTGTTCATAAAATGTTGTCATCTTGGTTATCATGGCTTCAGCACAAAATGACAACCAATTTTAAATCACCTTAACGCTACGAATCGTTACGTCAAAATTATGTTCAATGATTATAGCAGTCTTTTAAGCCACCAGTCAAATTTTGTCAAGAATTCGACTCTGTCATGGCCTGGAACCAGTCTAATCCATGGCCTATGTTTGGATTCACTCGTCTGGAATATTTCAGTTGATCGAAAAAACGAACCTACGATTCGCTTTTCCGTCCAACTGAAATATTCCAACCGACTGAGTCTCAAAATACTACAAAATGCTTTTTCTTTGAATCAAAGCAAGAAATGTTTTACAAATCGAGACTTGATTTAACCGAATCTTTGTTGACATTCCCAATACCATAATACATGTTTGTTTATTAAATAATTATGAATGAAGACTGACCACAGCCAGGCCTGAAAATAAGCAGTCTGACATTTGCAGAATGAGGCCCCCAGAGGGTGAATTTGATGATGTTATCCCATACAGTGGGCCAATTTATTCTCTGGGTACCTCCTTCTGTTTAGTTTTGAGACCATGATTCAGATTGAGGTTCGCAGAGGGTAAAATTAGTGATGCTACCCTGCTATGCATGGTAGCATCACCAAATTCACCCTCTTCGGACCTCATTTTGCAGATGACAGTCAGCTTATTTTCTGGCTTGACCACAGCTGTAGTTTATGATAACGCTGCGTAGTTCTGCTAATTTCGTTAATACTTTGGTGTCTTCGAGATGAAAATGAATACTCTTTGATTATAATATCTATAACTGGAGCACAAACAATATCTGTTTTTCTTTGTGAGTAAAGAGGCGTCTCTTTTCTTTAGCAGTAACCGCGCACAGGGAGCGTAGTGGCTCAGGGGTTATAGCATTGAACTTCAAACCGAAAGGCCCACTGTTCGATCCCCACTAGGGGTATCTGCGTTGTGTCCTTGGGCAAGGTACTTCATCCCGATTGTCCACGTCGGGGCACAGTGGCGATGTGTACTAAGGCGTACTGCACGTCGATAGTGCACTTGTCTTCAACCAATGCTAATCATGCGTGCGAGGAGTTAGTATGTATGGGAGTCCGACAGATAACCTTGGGTAAATAAACAGCCCAGAACAGCGTACAGAACATGATTGGTGGCATGTGAATTTTTGATTGTATTCTGTTTAGTTGTTGGCCTCTTCTGGTTTGACGGACAGCAGAATTTGAATTAGTGGCATAACACTATGTTGAATTATCAAACGGAGAAGAGCAATAGTCAGTTATTCCTTACCGCGTCACACAGAATGCCAGCATCTTCTCAAGCTCTTCGGCCACCAGTCTAATTCCGTAAGGAACCCGAAGCTGTTACGGGACGTTTGTTTACCTACCTTTGTGTACTTCGAGCGCAGACTGTCGTTGTTTTAATGTGAGGTCCCTTTACTCACACACAACGATACGCATATATTAGTTTGTACAACAGACGCAGATATTCCAATTAGTAAATATTTATTTAGTGTTGATGACGTCAAGATATTAATTAATATAATTTATGGAACTACAGTTAAAACTAGAAGTCCTGTCAAGTCATGAAATGCGCACAAATAGCACGTCGATCTGCGCGTTAAACTACGCGTTATGGCCATATTAAGGCTATCAAATTCTGTACATATGGCCTGTGCACAAGCAATGTTTCAGCCAATGGACCTCCGGGTAACCCGGAGGTCCATTGCAGAAACATTGCCTGTGTTTGCTATGAGTAACCAGGAGAACCTGCCGTGCTTTGGATGCCATTCGATATGGCAATTACGCGCAATTTCTACGCGCAATTAAGCCTAGATAAGCGCACAGTTCGTGATAGGACTTGTAGTTTTAACTGTAAGTCGTAATCATAAAACTACAGCCGTGACGAGGCTTCATTCATTCCATAAGTATTTAGTTTACAAACTGGTCTAATAGTATTGAAATTTCATTCATTAAGGTTCGGTCAGATCAATTCTGGACTAAGAAATATTTCTTTCGTTATTTCAGAGAAAATGAATGTTTATTGTACTTTTAGAGTCAATCATCTGGAACATTTCAGTTGGTCGGAAAAGCGAAACTATGGTTAGGTTTTTCCGATCGACTGAAAATATTCCAAACGGTTGAATCTAACACGAAGGCGATGGATTCTTTACGTGCTAGAATAGTTCCAGTCCATAACATCGTCAAATTCCTCACAGAATTAGGCAGGTGGCCTGAGAACTTGCCGTCTACTGTGTAATGTCCTGTAGGCGAAATAATATTTCACATAATATTGTGAACTAAAGGCCCATACCGCCCAGAGGGTAGTTGAACGAAACACATGTCCACGCCTCTAAGTACGTGTTCTGTAATCCGGTGACCTTGACCTTTGACCCCTAAAAACATTAGGTACTCCGATCTTACCAAGTATCATTTCTGTAGCAAGTTTGGTAAACATGAATTTATTAAAATACAGTTTTGCGCGCGCGCGCGTGCGAGTCTCTCGGCACTCTAAGTGAACGGTCACATCTATTAGTTTGTACTACAGACGCAGATATTCCAATTAGTAAATATTTATTTAGTGTTGATGACGTCAAGATATTAATTAACATAATTTATGGAACTACAGTTAAAACTAGAAGTCCTGTCAAGTCTATTAGATGTGACCGTTTTCTTAGAGTGCCGAGAGACTCGCACGCGCGCGAAAAACTGTATTTTAATTGATTTTATAATCTTTTACCATTGACCTCTGTCATCCCACCTACAAACACAATAGGTGTCAAGAACGCACCAACACTTTAGTATCAGGTGGGTTAAAAATAACCCAAATCAACTGCGTTGAGTAAATATGAACCGAATTAGGTTCATATTTACCCAAACCAGTTGATTTGGGTTGATTTTTAACCAAACTGATTTTAGGGTGAAGTGTCAATGCTGAAGCAAGTTTGGTAATCAAAGATGCAACTCTTGTTTCTGAAGTGTAAACAATCACACACACAGAGACACGAGTACACTGCAAAAAATATAGGTTCTCTTTAGAACCAAAACTGGTTTTAATCTTGTCACTGAGATGGAACCAGTTCTGTTTAAACAGTATTTATTTCAAATCAAATAAATTTATAAAGTTTAGCATTCAATTTTAACAGAATATTACAGGAACTGAAGTAGATTCAGCAGTAAACTTGGAGCTTATTCAACGCTGTCGCCAAACATTTTGAAACAAAGGAGATATGAACAGTTGGCATATCGAACCAGTTTTGGTTCTGTATAGAACCAAAACTGGTTCGATATGCCAACTGTTCATATCTCCTTTGCTTAATAATGATCTGAGACAACCTCGTATAATCTCTAAACTTACGACTGAAACCCCCTCAGTTTATGTTTAATTCTGTTAATACTTAATGTTAATCTTTATAAATTTATTTGATTTGAAATAAATACTGTTTAAACAGAACTGGTTCCATCTCAGGGACAAGATTAGAACCAGTTTTGGTTCTAAAGAGAACCTATATTTTTTGCATGTAGCAGCTCTACCCACGCTCCGATTATCGTTGCTGGTTGTGTAAAATATCCGATTTTCAGCGTATCTTCCTGAAAATGAATAATAATTTTTAAAATTATTGTGATAATGAAAATGTCAGACTATTTTCTAAGGTCATATGAATATGACATTTACATATCGGATTTCGAACTGGAACATTCGTTACCTATTTAATGATTTATCTGGAAACGGATATTTGGTGATAAGCCATCAACCAGCAATTATATATTCATTGAAATCAATAACATTCGACCTTTTCTTCAGAGAGTCGAGATTGGTTTCAGACAGAAATTATTTAGAAATCCTTTAGAGAAACAAGAAATTCAGCTGCCACGAGTTCCCGTTGGGTCATGAAATATTTCTAAATATCTGCCTAGAATTTCACAATCGTTACTGCGAATGAAGATTCGTTTGGGTCGAGGAGAGTGTGAAAATCGCTCATGAATTTCCACATGATATTAACAAAAGGTTACTCATCTGGCCAATTCCTTTTATTAATCGCAGGTGTTTGACACAATTAAAAACTTTTACTGACGTCATCCGTTGTTATTCATTTGTGAAAAGTTTGACTACCCAACGCTTAATAATTCTATAGTTGTATATACAACAACTTCCTGTTGGATATTTTACATCTATTGAACTATCCAACAACAACAAAAACATTTAACCCTTTACCTAACGTGAAAAGCAGACGACACTTGCAAAAAAAATTCTTGAATAACTAATTTTTTTCATTTTTTGTCTCAAAAACATAGGTTATGACCCCTCGTTGGAACGAGCTCGACGAGCTCGTTCCAACGAGGGGTCATAACCTATGTTTTTGAGACAAAAAATGAAAAAAAATAGTGAAAATTAAATGGCGATTTTTGAGAATAGCGCTGGCCGGTTTTGGCCGTTACGTTGGGTAAAGGGTTAAGTAGGATAAATAACGAGTTGATGTGAGATAGACGAGAGAAAGCACCCCTAAAACTAACGGCCCTCGACTGGGGAGCTTTTTTTGCCTATTCCACACCAACTCGTCATTTATCATCTGCTTAAGGGGGCGCGGTGGCTCAGTAGGTAGAGGTGCAGGCTGCAAGCCGAGAGGTCCTCGGTTTGAATCCCACCTGCAGCAATCGCGTTGTGTCCTTGGGCAAGACACTTCACCCCCATTGCCCACGTGGGGGCACGGTGACGCTGTGTACTAATGCGTACTGCACGTCGATGGTGCATCTGTCTTCAACCAATGCTAACCCTGCTTGTGTGGAGTTAGTATGTTGGGGAGCTGACAGTTGCTCGCCGTTGCTCGGTGGTTCTCTCCGGGTTCTCCGGCTTCCTCCACCCGTAAAACTGTCGAGGTCATGATTAGCCATTGTGCAGAAATATGTGACCTTAAACACCAATAAATAAATAAATATATCATCTGCTTAAACTTTCACATTTGAGTGAATTTTTTTTCCCTTATCTGTGACTCGTAATATACAACTATGGGCGGCAGATATCCAGTTACCACAATTACAACATTTCCAACTAGCTTCTCCCTGAAACTGTATAGACGATAAGTATATGCACTTCATCAAATATTTTATATAACTTCGTCAAATTGCCGTCATGCTCGGAAGTTAACTTTCTTCTAAGCGGCTTTCATTTTTGACTACTAGTAATTCTTATTCCGTTACGTTAAGTGCCGTACCAATATGTATCGCGTCATGGGACGATAAGTATATAATATAGGAAACGTCAGAGGGGTCCACACAAAGTAAATATGGCGCGTTAATAAGCTGTTTTCGTATTGTATCGTCACGCGTAAGTGTCGCGGTGAATTTATCATTATGTGATCGACTGTGTAAAACAGACTTTTTAAGATTCATTGAGTGTTAATATTTCGTCGCCTGAGTGCTAGATTGTTCTAGAATGTTCTATGTCCCCTATGGGACATAGAACATTCTAGCACTCAGCCGACAATTTGGTATTCCTTTTCATTGCATTTAACCCCCCCCCCCCTCTCCCCCTCGTGAATTGTGTTCACTATTACTATGCAGGAACAGACGGGGAGTCATCGAATGGAACTATACCAAAAACTGATACATCAAATCGTTGATTAAACCAAATACTTGAGGTGCACTGTCAACTCAGTCCTCGGCTGGAGCGGCCACACAATTAGTGTCTGTGGTAAAGCTAACAACACTTTTGGCTTTTTGAAAAGGAACCTCAACATAAGTTCAACTCCATTCAATGACAAGACATCGAAAGCTCTCATCGGACTCCAGGTGGAATATGCCTGCGCTATTTGGGATCTGTATTAGAAGAAAGATATAGATCGATTGGATATGGCCCAGCGAAGGTCGGCAAGGTACGAAACCAACAACAGGCGAACATCTTGTATTTCCGACATGACACTTCATATTGGATGGACCTTGCTAGAAATGCCGGTGGACACGAGCAACGTTGGAGATGTTCTAATAGATTCACCAGGGTGCAATTTCTATTAACAGAGAGACTCATACTACCACCGAGACTCACAATACAAATGATTGACAAGGTATTGTAAGTACAATCCGGCAGGAGTGACTATATGAAATACGTACCCGTCCCTTGTACGATCAGGAATTGGAATGCTCTACCACTTGACATTCCAGTCTCAGCGTCTCCCAGCGCCCATCGAGTTTTTCAACTCCTAAGTGTGGGTCACTATAAGATTTGGACGAAGTGGTTTATCCAGTTTTTAACGCTTTTAGCCTTCAATGTAAACGCACCAACGGGTTAAAATAATGAACAGTTTGATTGTGGGCACTAAAAGAATGTATTCGCGATTCGGGTCGCATTAATAGTATTCTTTACTCTGCCAATACACTTTGCGCCATTGAAGTCGGCGAGTGGTTAAGGTTGGGTTCTGTTTTTCGAATATTACATAATGTGTGATGTCAGGTTTCTAGCTTAGTTCTTTTCTTCTTGTTTTCCTCAAAAACTTCTCTTGTTTTGTTTCATTTTTTTCCTTCTCTTTCTTAACGAACCTGTCCTTTCTCTATTTTAACTCTTTCAATGATACGCCCGTTAACTATATTTATCTTACAATCAACATGTATTTTGTCTGTATTAACTCCGCAACTGTCGTGTATCCGACCCCCTGATACAGATGTTTGTATCAGGGGGTCGGATACAAGCACGTTCCTTTCGCGTGAGTTCCATTTTTTTTTTCTTTTTGTTCATCCGTACGAATAAATAGTTCGTTATATGTTCGTCTACATTCTTGACTTATACCCAATATATTGTAAGATAAAATCATTATTACCATTATGTGGATGTACAAAATATGTATCCGAGTCTCGCTCCGAGTTCTAAGGGTAGATCACGACTCGTCTTCGACTCGTCGTGATCTGCCCTTAGAACCCGGAGCTCGACTCGGATACATATTTTGTACATCCACATAATGGTAATAATCTCTATTTACCTTGTTAATTTGTTCATAAGAGTTACATTATTTCATTATTGTTTGCTCAACATTGTATTTGGACTTTGCTGTTATTGTTGCTGGAGCGGAGGGGTGATAAAGGTTAAGTGCTTATTCTCCAGTTCACCAAATAGAATATGTTTAAACTTATTAACCCTTTCGGCCCTGATGGTATATTCCATGGCAGTTCAGAGCCATCAACTGGTAGAGTCTATATTCATTACTTGGGGACGACTAATCAATATTTCTAACGTGCAGCCTTTAGGCTGACAGCCTGGACGTTGAAAATATTGATTGGCTTACCAGACAAATTCAGTGAGCAAACAGTTACTTTCTGAATTCGGATCGTATCACGATCCTGGACTGGAAAAGCGGCCATTCGGGTTTAAAGGATGAAGCAATTGAAGATATGATGTTTATCGCCTTGTTACTTTACGTAATGTTGAAGCATTTTATGGAAAAGCATACAACAAAAGTACCTATCTTTGATTATTCCTGTTGGCTTTGGAGAATTCTTCTGCGATTTTCTAGTTTGGTAATATTACCAAGCACCGTGTCGGGAACAACCTTGTATAAGCTATTAACCCTTGAATCGGAGCGGCCGCTTTTCCGGCCCAGGGACATGATACGTCATACTTTCATTTAGCAGGATAGCTGCGAAGTGAAAGGGAGAAGATCAATCAATATTTTCCATGTACAGCCCCAAGGCTGCAGGTTGAAAATATTTATTGGGCTACCCACAAATAATAAAGATGGACCCTTCCAGTTGCCTCCATTTTTTGAGAGCGCTTGCGCGAGCGAAAACAACCATCTGTCTAGATCACAAACCAAAAACTTATATTATGCACTTTCAGGCCTTGTTTGGACTAGAGGGTTTCATGCGTCAATTCAATGTGAATACGTGTCGAATCATTGCTGGAAATGGTCGATATGCACTCAAAAACACTAGATTTACTTTTCAGTATACGTTTTTAGAACAAATTGATCATTTCCAGTGACTATTTGACTGGTATTCACCTTGAAGTGATGTTTTGAAGGCCGCCATTTTGATCGATACCGTGAAAGTGAAAATTTCTATATCTTCACAGTGGGGGATACGATTTCTATCTTTCCACAATTTCTTCGATAATCTTTCGTTTAGCGTATAATAAAGATTGCTAGCAGAAAGCTAACTTGCGTCATCAAGCGAAAGTTCGAGTATTCGTTCTAAAACGCCTGAAATTTTACATTCAACAAAACCAGAACAATCATTTCATTTTACATTTTAAATACTATGGCGATTTGAAAAACAGTATTTTGTCCTATTTTTCTACAACTGCAGTCTAATCGCCAAACAAGAACTGTAGAATAAAAATCAACGTTTTAACCCTTTATCTAACATGAAAAGCAGACGACACGTGCAAAAAAAATTCTTGAAAAAACTTTTTTTTTTTCATTTTTTGTTTCAAAATCATAGGTTATGACCCTTCATTGGAACGAGCTCGACGAGCTCGTTCCAATGAGGGGTCATAACCTATGTTTTTGCGACAAAAATGAAAAAAAATAATGAAAATTAATTGGCGATTTTTGAGAATAGCGCTGGCCGGTTTTGGCCGTTACGTTGGGTAAAGAGTTAAAAGAAGGGGTTTGATAATTTTTTTCCAAAGACGCAAATAAGGATGATCCAGCGGTTTTCAGTATTATCTCCTTCTCATATATATACCTCGCATCCAGAATTTCGCGCATCCGGCGGTTTTCGTGATTTTCTCCTTCTCATTTTTTCTACCTCGCATCCAGAATTTCGCGCATCCAGCGGTTTTCGGTGTTTTCTCTTTCTCATATATATACCTCGCATCCAGAATTTCGCGCATTCATCGGTTTTCGGCATTTTCTCTTTCTCATATATATACCTCGCATCCAGAATTTCGCGCATTCAGCGGTTTTCGGTATTTTCTCCTTCTCTTATGTATACCTCGCATCCAGAATTTCGCGCATCTATCATTCGGTGTTGAAGAATTCTTCCATCCAGTTGAAAACAAACAGAAACAACCTGTGACAAAAACAATGAAAATTAATTGGCGATTTTTGAGAATAGCGCTGGCCGGTTTTGGCCGTTACGTTGGGTAAAGGGTTAAAAGAAGAGGTTTTGATAAATTTATTCCAAAGACGCAAATAAGGATGATCCGGCGGTTTTCAGTATTTTCCCCTTCTCATATATATACCTCGCATCCAGAATTTCGCGCATCCAGCGGTTTTCGGTATTTTCTCCTTCTCATATATATACCTCGCATCCAGAATTTCGCGCATCCAGCGGTTTTCGGTATTTTCTCCTTCTCATATATATACCTCGCATCCAGAATTTCGCGCATCCGGCGGTTTTCGGTATTTTCTCTTTCTCATATATATACCTCGTATCCAGAATTTCGCGCATCCAGCGGTTTTCGGTGTTTTCTCTTTCTCATATATATACCTCGCATCCAGAATTTCGCGTATCAAGCGGTTTTCGGTATTTTCTCCTTCTCATATATATACCTCGCATCCAGAATTTCTGGCATCTATCATTCGGTGTCAAAGAATTCTTCCGTCCGGTGGAAAACAAACGGAAACGACCTGTGACAATTCCGTCGCAGAACGACGCTATTGTTTTAATAATTAACTAGATTTGTCACCAAATATATCCAAATAACGATTATTTCTCACCATCTATAACTTTTCAAATTTCTTTCATTGAGTTACCGAGTTTTCAATTTCATTATTTATTTATTTATTTATTTATTTATTTATTTATTTATTTATTTATTTATTTATTTATTTATTTATTTATTGGTGTTTAAGGTCACATATTTCTGCACAATGGCTAATCATGACCTCGACAGTTTTACGGGTGGAGGAAGCCGGAGTACCCGGAGAGAACCACCGAGCAACGGCGAGCAACTGTCAGCTCCCCAACATACTAACTCCGCACAAGCAGGGTTAGAATTGGTTGAAGACAGTGCACCATCGACGTGCAGTACGCCTTAGTACACAACGTCACCGTGCCCCCACGTGGGCAATGTGGTGAAGTGTCTTGCCCAAGGACACAACGCGGTTGCCGCAGGTGGTATTCGAACCGAGGACCTCTCGGCTTGCAGCCTGCACCTCTACCTACTGAGCCACCGCGCCCCCCCCCCCCCCCTTTCAATTTCATTAAAGGTATCAAGTTACAGAGAATATCGATTAAATGATAGCTGATAAATCAAAAACTGTAACTCATCGTTTGTTTGAAATTTAATTCAAAACATTATGACAATCGGGAGCTTTTATATTTAATTTGCGTATAGGTCTCCAGTTAAACCCTTTACCCAACGAATCGGCCAGACCCATCCGCGTAATACGAAAATTCAGCAGCTGAAAAAAAAATATTTTTCAAAACATTTCAACAAAACTTTATCATGTGACCCTTCATTGAAAATGTTTTGAAAGTGTTTTAAAAATGATATTTAAAATAATAAATTTTGATGTCGTCTGCGTTAGGTAAAGGGTTAACCCTTTACCCAACGTAACGGCCAAAACCGGCCAGCGCTATTCTCAAAAATCGCATATTAATTTTAGAAATATTTTCATTTTTTGTCTCAAAAACATAGGTTATGACCCCTCGTTGGAACGAGCTCGTCGAGCTCGTTCGAACGAGGGGTCATAACCTATGTTTTTGAGACAAAAAATGAAAAAAATTAGTTATTCAAGAATTATTTTTACAAGTGTCGTCTGCTTTTTATGTTAGGTAAAGGGTTAATAAAGCATTTCTGAGGAGTTGTTATTTACTTTTGTTTTTCTAGTCCGGTTTGTGTCCGAATGACTTCAGTTTATTTTAGTCCATTATTTCGCAAAATCATCCCATTGTTAAAACGGAAGATCGAGCACAGAAATGTTTAATCTTTATCTAACACAACAGAAAAGGTCCGACCAGCACAATTCACAAAACTAACATTCACATTTCGATAGCCTTTTCAATTTTTAGTTGTCAATACAAAGTTCATGACACCATCATTGGAAGGATCCGGATGAGCTCGTTCCGACGAGGGGATCTGATCATCATATAAGCTATGTATTTGGGGCAATCAATTAAGATTTTTATACTTATTAAAGAAAAGTGTTTTGTCAGTGTCTTCTTCCTGGCGCGTTAGGCAATGAGTTCATATTAATACACATTTCAGCTAATAACTACATTATTGAGTATTATGGATTCCAGATTCTCAATTCAAAGGTGGGTACATTTTGTAAGGCTCAGCTTTTCGTTCTTTTTAATGTTTGATTGATCGTCGCCTGAGTGCTAGAATGTCCTATGTCCCTTATGGGACATAGGACATTCTAGTACTCGGGCGACGTGATGTTGACACCACACGCCCCAGACAATCTAATCAATATTGTGTCTGTGTATGCTCGCGATATACTTGAGAAATTATTATCCGTTGGCGTTTACATTTGGCAAACGTGTGCACCCGCTATGTCCGGGTAGGATGGTTTCGCTTAATTCTTATTTTTTTCCAACCTTTTTTTTTCCTTATTTCTCACTTAAATTATGAAACATTCATAGATTTTCAAAGTCATATTTTCCAATTCAATATATGGAAAATATAGTTGCTTATGCCACTATGACACAGTCGCTTAGGTCACAGCGAAAACTAGCCGTGGCATAAAATCGCTACATCGATTCTCTGTGCATTAATTATTCTGAGGGAAATGAAATTATGTATTTATTTATTGGTGCTTAACGCCACTAAGAATATATTATTGAAATTATGGGAATGTAAGTCCATACCATAAGCCCACGGAACACGCATGTTATTAGGCTGGGATTTTATGTAATGAACAGACTTCAGTTTATCGGTGTTAGCCGAAATCTGTTCATTATTTAAAATACTAGCCCAATATTACATAATATAGGACTAACAACTATAAATTTCTGCTAATAATTTGATAATGATTTAGATGTTGGGAATTCTGTTTACCGGGACTTATGTTTACTTGTCTTTATTTATTCAGTTGAACTGCACTGACGATACATATGGTTCATATTGTTGTGATCTGAGTCTGAGGTAACATGTTTGTTTCGTTTTGTTACAGGTTTGAGAATGAGAGAGGTTGTTGTTCTATGTTTGTTTGTGGTTATACTCCAGGAGGATGGTTCACATGCTTATAACTACAGAGGTATGTTGATATAATTATATATCCTTTGATTTCATGCATTTTAGATGCCCAACATTCCGTTAACGTTGGCGTTTTATGTTAATCATTTACGAAACGAATCGACCAAATCCATCAAATGCTTTTTTGTAAATCCCAGAAAAGCACATAATCTGGGAAGGGTCATAGAAGATTTTGATCGAAAGTGGGATCAGGGCAAAATGTCCTCGAACGGACTGTGGACTGACTCGAAGGTATAGTTTCGAGAATATCCGGATGGAGCATTTGAAGAGATCACCTCTGTTCAAATTGAGGACAGAGTTACTGGATTTCAAGATGGAAAACGTAAACAATAGGGTAGTAGGAGCCGAATGTGTAATTTGGTGCGAAGAAGACCCAGGTGTGTTTTCAGTTAGATTTACGAAATATCCAGTTCTTAATTTTGTCTCGATTCGCGAGAGTCTGTTTTGATTCTCGCAAACTCCCACTGCGAGAATCAATTTTCAGTAACATGAAAAGCAGACGACACTTGCAAACGAAATTGTTGAATAACTAATTTTGTAATTTTTTGCGTCAAAAACATAACTTATGACCCCTCATTGGAATGAGCACGTTCCAATGAGGGATCATAAGCAATGTTTTTAAGGCCAAGAATGAAAAAAATAATGAAATTTAAGTGGCATTTTTGTGAATAGCACTAGTAGTAGTGTATGCACGTTTCAGGTGGAGGTTGCAGGATCTCATTGCAGGATCTCATCTGACGTCATAGTCACGTGACCTGGTGGCACCATGTTTGGTTGTCATGGTAACCCGCGTGAGCGGCCATGTTGTGACGTCATCTCCATAGTGATACGTGTTGTTAGTGCGCATGCGCAGCGCGTGTTGTTAGGGTGATACGAGCTTCCGTCGTCCATTTTGTATACTGGAAGCCGCCATCTTGGTTTCTATGGTAGCACGTGATTGCCATGTTACCTAAGGCCTACAATAGGACAGGGGTATGTTTTGAGGGTATGTTCGATTGAATCGGAGTATTTTCTGGAACGACTTCCCTGGATAATTACCACAAACAACCCGACAACTTGTATTATTTCGAATTCTTCCAGAATTCTCTGCTTATATCTATATATGTAATAGTTATCGTTTATCTGGCCATGTTCCTTTATTCTAGAGTATACTCCAGTAGCGTAGAAGAGCCTTTTAGCTGGAACAGTTTACCTTATTATTACTATATTTAGCAATTTCTGGTCTATTCTTGTTAGTTCTGACCCTATTCCAAGTACTCTTGTTGTTTCATTTATCTAGATAATAACTAACCAATCAGATTGCTTGATTTCCCATAACCTGTATGCAGAGTTATCTCCCTTCTGTATAATAAAAGCCTATATCCAATGGCCATATCCCATGGAAGCCCATTTTGGGGAAACATCTGTGGCTATAGAATCCCTTTTTTGTCGTATGAGGCCATGAGGGCTATGTAAAAACCCTCAATGAGTCCTCATTTATTATCCCTCATAGCCTCATTGAATTTTGAGGTTATGAGGACCATTAAAAATTCCTCAATGAGGTATAATTTACTACAACTCTTAGCCTCATTTCAGTATTTGAGGATACCTATGGCCTGGTATTGTATTATTCGAGGATACCTATCGAGGATATCTTTAGAAGAATCCCTTTTTTGTCGTATGAGGCCATGAGGGCTATGTAAAAACCCTCAATGAGTCCTCATTTATTATCCCTCATAGCCTCATTGAATTTTGAGGTTATGAGGACCATTAAAAATCCCTCAATGAGGTATAATTTACTACGACTCTTTGCCTCATTTCAGTATTTGAGGATACCTATGGCCTGGTATTGTATTATTCGAGGATACCTATCGAGGATATCTTTAGGAGAATCCCTTTTTTGTCGTATGAGGCCATGAGGGCTATGTAAAAGCCCTCAATGAGTCCTCATTTATTATCCCTCATAGCCGCATTGAATTTTGAGGTTATGAGGACCATTAAAAATCCCTCAATGAGGGATTTTTAATACGACTCTTATCCTCATTTCAGTATTTGAGGATACCTATGGCCTGGTATTGTATTATTTGAGGATACCTATTGAGGATACCTATCGAGGATACCTTTTGGAGAATCCCTTTTGTGTCGCATTAGGCTATGTGTCTGGTGTTAATGGTCCAGACTATCCCAGATAAGATTGTTTCCGTATGCTGAGGATATCAGGTTGTTTGACACAACTTTTGGAAAGAGTACGGAGACCCATTTCCAGCAATGTATCACATTTTACCCCCACCATCAAATAATGCTTGCGTGAAACTATATAAGCAATTGGTTGAATGTGGTCACGAGGAGACTCCGAATGAATCTAAACATTAGGGCCCTGTGAAGCTTCGAGATTCGGTCGATTTCGAATCTAAAGTTGATATTCATGTCGATTCGAAATTGGCTGCCCGATTCGTTTCTTTTCCAATCTTTTTATGGGAATATGGCTGGGTATCAGTCATCTGTGTCGTCTCTTTGGCTGAGATAGATATTGTACATGAATAATTCTGAAAATAAAGAATGAGTGTAATTTCCACTATTCTAACATAAATAACGTCCTTGCCACCGCCCATGCTAATTCCTGTTTTTGTAGTCACTACCAGCGCTGTTTATTTTATTTTGTATTTTATTAGGGTTTAGCAACACTTTAACAGCCAAGGTCATATCGTGTCGGTGACAGTTTTACGAGTGGCGGAAGCTGGAGTACCTGAAGAGAAGCACCGAGCAGCTGCGCACTGCAGTACAGGCAGGGTTAGATTGGTTGAAGACATGCGCACCATCGACGTGTAGTACGCCTTAGTACACGGCGTCATCGTGCCCCCATGTGGACAATCGGAGAAAGTGCCTTGCCCCAGGACAACGCGGGAGTTCGAATCGATCACTCAGACGGTAACTCATCCAAGGATTACCCGGGCTCGACGTTGCTTAACTTCGGTGATCTGACGAGAACCGGTTACCGCAACGCTTGCCACCGCCCCCGCTACCAGCGCTGAAAGTAATTTATAGTTCTCAAACAATGTCCATGACGAACTGTTGCTAGTTGCTATCCCTGAATAGTTTATAGGACTGGAATTTCTCGCACCGGTTCCCGTTTTTGAATACAATCCTACTGGGTAATATTCCGACTACATCATCAAGGCATGCCTTCGACGAAGGCATGCCTTGATAATGTGGCTGGAATATTTTATTAGTCAGCACTCGAGTCATTACAGTGGGAATAAATCAGGTTTACAGCTTCCTTCCCCACCCCCTCCACTCTCGGTCATTTTCAAGACGCCCCTCATTCGAGTCGAGGTTCGATTCGATTTCGAAACAGAAAAGCCCCTACTAAACATGGCCATCGCGAACAGGACAAGTTGATGCAGTGTTTTCAATAGTTCTGCCCCAAGATTATTTTATAATGAATTTCCTTTATCTTTCTTGGGGCTTTAAATGTAATTAGATGGGAAATGGATAACGATCCGCTGATAACAGCCCAGATCAAACTGAAAACCTTCGACGAAAAATTAAAACTAAACTCGACAAATAAAAAGTGTCGGATCTTGACGAGGAAGAAAACAAAACCATTGATATTTTATTGCCTTGTGTGACCCAGTTAAGAGTCTATGTGACCCCTTAAAAGTACCAGGTACTCAAACCCTACTATTTGGGACGAAAGATATAAAAAAAAAAAAAAAACAAAGAAGAAAGAGCTTCCCATTTGACACCTCGAATATATCACTTTCGACCGAATCACAGCCAGGTATTAAAATGAAGGAAGTTGCAGACGGCAGCTCCAACATTCCAGAGGCGTCGGAAATCATTGTCAATTTTGGGAGGGTGGGGGTCCTCTCAAAATGAATTATCTGATTTTCAATTAATAATTACACGATTTGTCAATTTTAAGGTTGTTATAAATTCTGTAATATGTTGAAAGGCGGGTTCTCTTAGGTGATATCTTTGAGGCTTTGGAAGATGGGAGAACAGATAGTGCTTGTAAATTAGTCACCACTGCGGGTGGAATGGATAGAGTCGCATGATGGGGTGGTAAGAACTTGATCTGAGGACAATTGTCACTGCGACTGGGATGAATAAGCGCGGTTTCCCACGCATGTACACTCTCGACATAGAAATTAACCCGTTGAACTCTAGTGGGATCTTCCATCCCAGTTCAATGGCAGCAATTCGAAGAGTCCATATTCATTATTTGGGGTAGACCAATCAATATTTTCAACGTGCAGCAGAAAATATTGATTGGTCTATTCCACACATTTTCTAAATTGCCATCCAAAATAATGACTTTATCGCGTGTCATGTTCCAGGCCGGGAACACGGTCGCTAGTGTTCAAATGGTTAATGAAAATATAAAGGTTGACGACCGGTATCTCCGTTACTTCCGACTAGATTTAGATTGCTTGAATTCCATTCGCAAACTACTCATTATGCTATCTGCAATTATTACCACTTTGCAGGGCGTTCCTAGTACACTAACGGAGTACTACCCGAACTTTAAAACTGCATAAAGCTCGACAGTTCACGTGCCGTGTTAGTCTGTCAGTGCACTAGCATCTCAATAAGTCCAGCACGTCACGTGATTGAGATCAATTCGATAGATGGTTCCTGGCATTCCTCTTCGCTCGAAATTTGATTCTCTGTGACATTGTGTAAATAAGTTTCAATTCGCGGTGTTTTCGTCATGACAGGGAGGGATTGATTATACACGGAGATTATGACAGACATACGACCTCCAAACTTTAAGTTCTAACTATACTGTTAACTACCTGTAAGTATCCCAAATTCTCCGTGGACCGGGCAGGTGATAACCACGTGACTGCTTGACTTCAGACTGACAACTAAGCAGACGATAGTTGTTGTTCAGGTGTCGGAAATCATGAGGTCATATAATTCTCAAGTTCAAATTCAAGGTGAAAGTAAAGATTAAAATGTCATTACATTTTAACACAGCCAAAGCTTACAAATAATAAATGTGAAATCTTCGAAATAAATCCATTCCAGCGATACCAGGATAATCAAGCTCGGCACAGTAGTTCCTGAGACAAGACAATTTGAAAATGATCGGTCTAGCCATGTATCGGCAAAATTGACAAATTTTCCGGGCCATATCTTTGTAACCGCGTCTAAGACTTCATTATTTGCGATAGTCCAAACACGTACACGCAGTTTCGTTACAATAAGAGTAGGTGGGGTGAAACAAAATCTATTTTATTGGGTGATATGACATGCAACTACCCATTTGTTTTTTTTGTTTTTTTTTCGTTTTTCCATAAAACTTGATGAAACTGATTTACCCTTTGAAACTTTAACTATCCTGACGTTCAAACGTCACTGGGAATTCAGTTTCTTCAACGTCTTTTTTTCAAAATGCGACGTTAAACGACGGAAAGTACAAATAACAAAATATTGTTCACATTAGTGATTATCTGGTTGAAGGCTAGATTATTTTTGGTGGTCTGAATATTGTTGTTCAAAAAAAGTTCTATAGACATTTTTTCGCCAGAGTGCCATCGGCCGATGGCACTCTGGCGAAAAAAATGTCTATGGGAATGTTCAGTGTTAAATCAGTTCACCCAAGTACACACAACCGTGGATTTTCTCTGGTGAACAAATTTCTATGGGAATTTCAGTATTAAATTTGTTCGCCCGAGTGTCATCCTACTACTATGGACTCACGTCTTTGGTAGCCTGTGGTAGGTTTTAATAATAATCCTTGGCCAGTTGAATGTTTAGTAAGGATAGCAAGTGCATCAATGTTGAGAACATCAGTCTCCTGTCTGTGTGATTGGTTTGCACAACCCTATCGGAATGAAGGCCAGAGAGTTTTGTCTTGGCACATATTGGTTGCAGGTTCCGGAAATTTAGTTTTGGGAGAATTTTAATATGGTATCTTTTCCTTTAAGTTTGTCTCCGTCATTTCTGGATGCCATCCTTGGTCTTATCTACCTAACATACAGCTTGAGAGTACAGTGAATATGTGTTCAGTTTCTCACAATCAAAGCATCCTTTCATTGTCTTTCAGTCGATTGTATAAATATGACAAGTTTTGGTGGCCATCCTGAACTTCAGCCACAAGAAGTCTGCCACACCTATGTCATAACATGCTGATTCCAATTATTGGCGAATATATGCGCGCCGAATCCTCATCCAATATTCGGGAATATGAGTGGAACTGCTCGATTTATTATTTAGATGATTTTCGGCAGCCATGCTGGACGCCATCTAGGATCCTGGATTTTCCACAACGGGGATTTTGTTTATCATCCCTTGGATGCAGCATGGCGCCATCGTCGGCGCTGTAACATTGAAGATGGTGCCTCGTTGCACTCAGGGGCGATAAGTTGTTCCGAAGAACATTTCACACATATTGGCTTGAAACTCGCCTCTCTGTCAGTTTCTTCCGTTTTCAAACTCTCCAACGACCCTTGTACAGCACGATTTGATTTTTAAGAATAGTACGTGTAATACATGTTTTAAGATCACAATACTTGCCTCACAATTGTTTTGTTGTAAGCTTATTTACTCTACATGGTCAGCAGGTTATACAACTTTTATTAATGGCTCCCCTTGGTCCAATGTGGTTGGTACATGGGATGATATCCGTAGCGGCAGTCTTGCGGCCTCTCTCTTCTTGACTACTAGGAAGGGATCTTAAGTTGTCACGGAGTGTGTCTCTCTCTACAATGGGAACAGTCATTTTACGACCCAACCCGATAGGACGGAACACTGTGATAGGATTAACCTCACAGTTGATACTGCCAGAAACTATAATGATGAATTATTCAGTACATCGTTGCACCTTTCGATTCGAAGTTCAATGCCGATTACGGCATTGGACTTCAAACCGAGAGGTCCAAGGTTCGATCCCTGTCGGGGTAACTGAGTTGTTTCTTGGGCAAGGCACTTCACCCCGAATGCCCATACGGGGGCACTGTGACGCTGTGCTCTAAGGCGTACTGCGCGAGGATGGCGTACCATTGCTAACCCTGCTTGTGCTGAGTTAGTATTTTGGGGAGTCTGACAGTTGCTAGCCGCTGCTCGTGGTTTTCCCCGGGTACTCCGGAAGGTGTAATGATGAATAATGCCAGAAATGGCAATGATGAATGATTCGTCTGACGCTTAAATACATAATGGATGCTTCGCTAGTAGGTATAAAAGGCCGATTCCAAATCACTTGTACATGTACGTGTACAAAACACGCACACGATGCGTTCACCAACGTGGAATTCGGTGTTAAATCACACGCTTGTTCACAAAAACTGTACATGATTTAGAATCGGCTCATGTACAGTCAGTGACTCCTAGATCGTGCTTTTAGCGTCAAACACTCGTGGTGAACGCATCATGTGCGTGTGTTGTACATCTTCAGTTGTATCGTGTACATGATTTTTGGTCTACGTTCGCATCGCAGATCAGACCCACCGATCCATCGTCGGCGAACGCGAGCGAAGGCAAAAGATTTTGGGTGATCATCAAAAAATAGCTTTTGCAGTTCTAAATCAGTGATTTAGAATCGGCAATCGCTTTGGTACAGATGATTTAGAATCGTCAATTGTTTTTGAGGTGGTGGTGGGGGTTTTTTGTTCAAACAGAGTCGATTGTGAATATATAGCCTGTATTATAGACATTGATGTTTTCCGGTGATGGGATGGATAAAAATTGAGTTTGGGGGTTTTTGGTGAATTCCTCCACTATGAGAAAATTCTCAAAAAAAAACCACTCAGCTGATCGAGCGATCGAATCTCGTAATAAAAACTCGATCTGAACGAAGAGTGTCTGTGTGTTTGGAAATTTGCAAACCCAGTCACGTCTTTCCTGAAAGTAAGCAACTTACACACGTTATCGTAATTGAGGTGTTTTGTTCAAACAGAGTCGATTGTGAATATATAGCCTGTATTATAGACATTGATGTTTTCCGGTGATGGGATGGATAAAAATTGAGTTTTGGGGGTTTTTGGTGAATTCCTCCACTATGAGAAAATTCTCAAAAAAAATCACTCAGCTGATCGAGCGATCGAATCTCGTAATAAAAACTCGATCTGAACGAAGAGTGTCTGTGTGTTTGGAAATTTGCAAACCCAGTCACGTCTTTCCTGAAAGTAAGCAACTAACACACGTTATCGTAATTGAGGTGTTTTGTTCAAACAGAGTCGATTGTGAATATATAGCCTGTATTATAGACATTGATGTTTTCCGGTGATGGGGTGGATAAAAATTGAGTTTTGGGGTTTTTTGGTGAATTCCTCCACTATGAGAAAATTCTCAAAAAAAAACCACTCAGCTGATCGAGCGATCGAATCTCGTAATAAAAACTCGATCTGAACGAAGAGTGTCTGTGTGTTTGGAAATTTGCAAACCCAGTCACGTCTTTCCTGAAAGTAAGCAACTAACACACGTTATCGTAATTGAGGTGTTTTGTTCAAACAGAGTCGATTGTGAATATATAGCCTGTATTATAGACATTGATGTTTTCCGGTGATGGGATGGATAAAAATTGAGTTTTGGGGTTTTTTGGTGAATTCCTCCACTATGAGAAAATTCTCAAAAAAAAAAAAAAACACTCAGCTGATCGAGCGATCGAATCTCGTAATAAAAACTCGATCTGAACGAAGAGTGTCTGTGTGTTTGGAAATTTGCAAACCCAGTCACGTCTTTCCTGAAAGTAAGCAACTAACACACGTTATCGTAATTGAGGTGTTTTGTTCAAACAGAGTCGATTGTGAATACATAGCCTGTATTATAGACATTGATGTTTTCCGGTGATGGGATGGATAAAAATTGAGTTTTGGGGTTTTTTTGGTGAATTCCTCCACTATGAGAAAATTCTCAAAAAAAACCACTCACCTGATCGAGCGATCGAATCTCGTAATAAAAACTCGATCTGAACGAAGAGTGTCTGTGTGTTTGGAAATTTGCAAACCCAGTCACGTCTTTCCTGAAAGTAAGCAACTTACACACGTTATCGTAATTGAGGTGTTTTGTTCAAACAGAGTCGATTGTGAATATATAGCCTGTATTATAGACATTGATGTTTTCCGGTGATGGGATGGATAAAAATTGAGTTTTGGAGGTTTTTGGTGAATTCCTCCACTATGAGAAAATTCTCAAAAAAAAATCACTCAGCTGATCGAGCGATCGAATCTCGTAATAAAAACTCGATCTGAACGAAGAGTGTCTGTGTGTTTGGAAATTTGCAAACCCAGTCACGTCTTTCCTGAAAGTAAGCAACTAACACACGTTATCGTAATTGAGGTGTTTTGTTCAAACAGAGTCGATTGTGAATATATAGCCTGTATTATAGACATTGATGTTTTCCGGTGATGGGATGGATAAAAATTGAGTTTTGGGGTTTTTTGGTGAATTCCTCCACTATGAGAAAATTCTCAAAAAAAAACCACTCAGCTGATCGAGCGATCGAATCTCGTAATAAAAACTCGATCTGAACGAAGAGTGTCTGTGTGTTTGGAAATTTGCAAACCCAGTCACGTCTTTCCTGAAAGTAAGCAACTAACACACGTTATCGTAATTGAGGTGTTTTGTTCAAACAGAGTCGATTGTGAATATATGGCCTGTATTATAGACATTGATGTTTTCCGGTGATGGGATGGATAAAAATTGAGTTTTGGGGTTTTTTGGTGAATTCCTCCACTATGAGAAAATTCTCAAAAAAAAAACAAAAACACTCAGCTGATCGAGCGATCGAATCTCGTAATAAAAACTCGATCTGAACGAAGAGTGTCTGTGTGTTTGGAAATTTGCAAACCCAGTCACGTCTTTCCTGAAAGTAAGCAACTAACACACGTTATCGTAATTGAGGTGTTTTGTTCAAACAGAGTCGATTGTGAATACATAGCCTGTATTATAGACATTGATGTTTTCCGGTGATGGGATGGATAAAAATTGAGTTTTGGGGTTTTTTTGGTGAATTCCTCCACTATGAGAAAATTCTCAAAAAAAAAACACTCAGCTGATCGAGCGATCAAATCTCGTAATCAAAACTCGATCTGAACGAAGAGTGTCTGTGTGTTTGGAAATTTGCAAACCCAGTCACGTCTTTCCTGAAAGTAAGCAACTAACACACGTTATCGTAATTGAGGTGTTTTGTTCAAACAGAGTCGATTGTGAATATATAGCCTGTATTATAGACATTGATGTTTTCCGGTGATGGGATGGATAAAAATTGAGTTTTGGGGTTTTTTGGTGAATTCCTCCACTATGAGAAAATTCTCAAAAAAAAACACTCAGCTGATCGAGCGATCGAATCTCGTAATAAAAACTCGATCTGAACGAAGAGTGTCTGTGTGTTTGGAAATTTGCAAACCCAGTCACGTCTTTCCTGAAAGTAAGCAACTAACACACGTTATCGTAATTGAGGTGTTTTGTTCAAACAGAGTCGATTGTGAATATATAGCCTGTATTATAGACATTGATGTTTTCCGGTGATGGGATGGATAAAAATTGAGTTTTGAGGTTTTTTGGTGAATTCCTCCACTATGAGAAAATTCTCAAAAAAAAACACTCAGCTGATCGAGCGATCGAATCGCTCGAATCTCGTAATAAAAACTCGATCTGAACGAAGAGTGTCTGTGTGTTTGGAAATTTGCAAACCCAGTCACGTCTTTCCTGAAAGTAAGCAACTAACACACGTTATCGTAATTGAGGTGTTTTGTTCAAACAGAGTCGATTGTGAAGATATAGCTTGTATTATAGACATTGATGTTTTCCGGTGATGGGATGGATAAAAATTGAGTTTTGGGCTTTTTTGAGAATTTCCTCCACTATGAGAAATGAGGTTGACTGTTAAGCGTTCCTTGAATAAAAGTCAAGAAACACTTATCAGAATGTTTAAAACGCATTTTCCGCTCAGTTAGGTTTTGAGTGGTAAAATTTTTAATATATTCACGATAGCAATCGGAGAGAGAGATTTGTTAAAAATCAGTTTTCCATTGTGTGTTAAAACTGTCTAACAGTCATCAAAAAAAAAGGATTTTCTCTTAATTCGACACTCGATGAATTGATGTGTGAATGAATGAAATCTTTTGACAAAATGTAAACACCGCTGTCAAAATGCGTTACATCAGAAACCGGTTTCTCATGTACTGTTTGAAACGTATTTTTTTTTAACTTCAATTAACACAGCGAGTTTGAGATGTGAATATTTTTTGTCAGATATTATATTAAGACGGAAAGAGATTTTAATACTTAAAACATAAAATATAAAAAAATATAATTAAACATTTAATTTTGAAAAATAAATAAAAACAATTAAAACGAAAGATGACGTTTTTCCAGATGGATCCAAGACGCCGAGATCGAATTTTAGACAGGTATTTACATGCTAAGAAGGCGATTCAGGCAGCTGATAGAAGCAGACGTCTCGGTGAGATGGAACTCACACGCGAAGCTACAAAAGTATTTAAACCCGTGACGGAGGGTCAAAAGCGAAGCAGGAAGGAGATAGTCGAAGAATTGAGACCCATAAAGGAGAGTTCTTTGAGAATGGGTTCGTTGCCTTCTAGTTTTGGAAATCAGTATTCCGTTCAATCTACACCGGATTACGTTCCCACAAGAATCGAAACCGATGTGAGTGAGAGCGATGATACGGCTTCGACTATCACCACTGATAGCATCGCATCGTCCGATGATGATGGTGGCGGTAAGAGAGATCTGTTGTATGGAATTCGCGAGGATTCGAGCTGTAGGAAATTCGTGGGCGACACTGAAGTGGAAATGGACGATGATGAATTGATCGTGGGTTCGAATAAGTATAAAGTAACCGATGGTCTGCAGAGATTGCTCCTTTTCGATAAGCCTGGAGATTATACGGAACAGGATTTCCACAATTACGGAGACATTCTAGTTCAAACTCACGCCATGAATAGAAATAACGATGCTAGAGAGACGAGACCCAAAGCCAACAGAGGTTACAAGTGGACGAAAATAGTGAAGCCCATATGGAATGCGAACAAGAAGTTCATCGAATCGATGACTGACAAAGGGGTGAAAACCACTACTTTTCTTCCGAGTGATCCCGACGCTCTGTCTCAGAGATTGAGTTTGTTGATGGGGAGCAGACGGGCTGGTAACACGGGATTAGATAATCAGATAGTTGCCATATCTGACGAATTGTTGAGACAGAAGGTTTTGAATAAAAATCAGTATAAAAGGCTGATGAACGAATTGAAGGATTGATGTGAATATAATAATAAGTAGAGAGAGAGAAACAAACAAACAAACAAAACAAACAAACAAAAATAAAACAGTAAATTCTTACACTAGAATAATAAAAGTATTTAAAAACGACAAAACGATTTACCAGTGAAAAAAAACACAAAATATATCATAAAAAATAAAATATGTTGGTGATAAAGAACAGGGGATACGTCAGGACTTACGTTCAAGGCGGTTCTGGCATCGTCGATTCTATAATGCGAGCGTTCACGAGCAATGCGGGTCGAAAACTCGCATCGACCGCGTTTGAGGTCGGTAAGAAGACGGCTTTGGATGCTGGTAAGAAAGCCGCTTCCGAAGCTAGTGGTAGGATAGCTTTTGTGGCTGGCAAGAGGGCAGCCGACACGTTGATCGACAAGTTGATCAGTCCGCCGGCGAAGCGAGCTGCGTTAGAGCGAACGTCGAAAAGTTGGATAGATTTTAAGGATGCCGTGGTGCCCATACAAGATTTAGCCAAAATGACGATTGGATCCGGATTGAAGAGAACTCGCGACGGTGCGATATAAACAAAATAATAATAATAACAACATTAAAAACAGAGTTTGAAAAACATAAAAAAAAATTGTGTTTGAAAAGAATCTAAAATAACAGACAAATAAAACAAAAAGATGAACATTAAAGATATGTCTTGGAACGACGCCGCGACCAAGAGGTCGAATAACGAGTTCTTTCCCAAGAGCATAAGAGGCTTGATAGTGGGAAAATCGAATTGTGGAAAGACCAATCTGTTGATGAATCTGTTGTCCCGACCCGACTGGTTGGATTACGACAGATTGTTCGTGTTTGGCAAGAGCTTGTTTCAACCCGAATACAGATTGCTTCGAGAGTGCATGGATCGCAGATTGCCCAAGCACGTCATAGCCAGAATCTTTGACAGTAGGGAGGAATTCGACAAGAGCGAAGCTCCGCTCTCGATCATTTTGGACGGCGCGGCGACGGAGCTGACGAAGAGAAATGCATCTTCGAACGTCGAGTGTCGATTTTATGAGAACGCTAGCGACGTTCCGGATCCTAGGGAACTGAAATCGGAAGATAAGAATCTCATGATTTTCGACGATCTGCTTTTGGAGAGACAGAACCGATGCGAATCGTATTACGTTAGGGGTCGACACAGCAACGTGGACTGTTTCTACCTGTCGCAGAATTATTTTCGATTGCCCAGACAGACGATAAGGGAGAACGCTAATTTTCTGTGTCTCTTTCGCCAAGATCTCAAGAATCTCAATCACATCTACGGCGATCACGTCGCGAACGACATGAGCGCTGTCGAATTCAGGAGATTCTGCAAGAGGGTTTGGGATGATGGACTTTACAATTTCGTCGTGATCGATTTGACGAGCGAATTTAATGGCGGAAAATATCGGTGCGGATTCGACAAGTTTTATGTTCCCGATGGTGATAATAATAATAAGCTAGAGCGTGAAAAAATAAAAAAAATTAGAAAAATAAATAAATCTTCAAATAATTAGTTTTGAATAAAAAAAAAAAAATAAAATTAAGATATAATGTTCCAACATGGAGAATTGTTAGAACGGATAGCCGAGAATATGGCTGCAAACCAATCCATTCAAATCGTGGTGAGTGGCGATTCGACTCGATTCGCTACGAAATTCGAACCTTCCATCAAATTGAACAGAGAGAAAAGTTACGAGATGGCGTTGGTGAATCTGGAGACTTATTATTCCTTTCCCAACGTCACCGAAAAGAATAACTCGTTCAAGTATTCCGACGGAACGGATTGGTTGGAGATTCGAATTCCCAAAGGGAGTTACGACATAGACGATTTGAACCATTACATTCAGACGCGAATGAAGACGGATGGAAAGGGAAGCAACAAGATCAGACTCGCTCCCAATCCTAATACCTTACAGACGATGTTGGATTTGGAAGATAATTTTCGTGTGGATTTCAACACGGACGATTCTATAGGCAAGATGTTAGGATTCGATCGAAAGATGTGTCGAGGCCACGCGGCATCTGAAAATACGGTCGACATTCTCGCTGTCAATAGCATTCTGGTGAACGTGGACGTGATTGCCGGAAGCTACGTGAATGGTAGCGCTCAGCCGACGATCTATTCCTTCTTTCCAAACGTGTCGCCGGGTTATAAGATCGTGGAGCGACCTCGAAATTTAGTTTATCTACCAGTGATTTTAGACATGTTGTATAGTCTCAAAACCACGTTGACGGATCACAATGGTGAACTGTTAGATCTTCGCGGAGAGAGAGTGACGATACGATTTCACATAAGAGAAATATAAAAAGCAAAAAAAAAAAAAATATTATATATATATATAGATAACAAAAATAAAATAAACGGTAATATTAATTTTTTTACAAAATTATTTTAATATAATTATTAAACAAGAAACAATTGAAGTAAAATATATTTAAAAAAACAAACGGAATTATGACACAATACGTGGTTAAAAACGTGAACATATCCGCAGGACAGAAGAAGAAACTTAAGAGAGCTTTAACAACTCGAGGCGAGGCGGTGAGATTCAAATTCACTCACGAAGATCTGATGAGAGGCGGACAGGATTCGATCGCCTGGACCAGAAGTCAAATCAAAAGGATGGAGAAAGCGATTCACAATGGAAGAGGGTTGGCGGTGAGATTGAGTCCCGCTCAATTGAGATACAATTTGAGAATGAAAGGCAGTTTCCTACCGCTATTGGCAGGAATCGCCGCAAAAGCATTACCCTTCGCCGCAAAGGTGCTACCCTTTCTCGGAAAGACTCTCGGCGTGGGAGCTCTCACGGGACTCGCTAGTTCAGGAGTTGAGAAATTAATGGGTGGCAGCGGACTGTTTTTGAAGAAAGGAGGAGCCGTGTGTCGCGTTCACGTAGACGACAGCGGTAAAGGATTGTATCTAGAACCTGTTAGAGGTGGCAACTCTCTGAGAGGAAACAGTCTCTTTCTGAAGAGTGGATGGAACGTCAAGCGATACGGCAAGGGTTTGTTGCTCGGTGACAATTCGCCATTTAAGAACATACCGATTTTGAATATGTTATTATAAATATAAAAATTATATAAAATATATAAAATCATAGAAAGTATAAAATAATATATATTTAAAATGGGTGAAGAGATGGAGAAACAAATTTATCACCTGAATGAATTTGACGATAATGACGAACATCGCGAGCCAGAGAGCGAAGAAATAAAAAAATGGTTAGACGCTAATGATGGATATCTAAGGAAAGATATAGATAAAGCGTGGGATATATGGTTGGGAATGAGACGATGCTTTCCACGGTCACCACTACCTTCTGAAGCAAGTGTTACCAAGAGATGCACAACATTCGTTCATAATTATGATTCGGATAAACAAAAATGTTACCATGAACGTATCACATCACAGAGAAAAAGAAAAAAAAAGAAAAAGAAGAAGAATCGACGCAGAAATTTGAGAGAAAAGGAAACGTTATTATAATATATCATGATGATAGTGAAGAAGAAGGAAAACAAAAAAAAAAAAAAAAATAAATGAAATCTCATTTACTTTTTTTTTTTTTTTTTTCATTTTTTCTTCGCTAAAAATCAATCGCTGTATTGTTTATATTTCCAAGTCCGTTATTAGCATGTTGACACTCGTGTCTACTCCTTTTTCGAAAACGTGTTGAATGTTTATCTTTACTCTTTTGAGTTTTTTTACATCGGTCAACACGCTCTCACCACCCAATTTCTTCACGTGTTCGAATGAGATGTTTGGAAATATGTAATTTCCATAGGGCAATGACAAATCGTCCTTGTCGAATTCTCTATCTTCGGCGATGACAATGTTCTGCAGATCGCTTTGGTACTCATAAATCAAATTGAGCGTGGCTTCGTTCAATTTCAGAGGCATCTTATATTCCTCGTATTTGTGCTCTAAGCCCTTCGTCTCGACATTGTTCAATTCGATGGGATCGTGTCATTGTAATCTATAGATTTTATGACCGAATTTCTTATAGGTTTTGACTTGTTTCAATTTCAATTCGCATCTTTTAGGTGTTGTCTTCATGATCGATTATTTGTTTTTTTTTTGTTTTTACGAATTCTTGCAATAATGTATATTTTAAATTTTGTATTTAAATAATAATTTGTTAAAAAAAAAGTTTGTTATTTTTTTTTTTGCTCTTTATATATATATAAGAAAGTTGTTTTTTTAATTTTTAATTTTCTTTAATGTAAAATTTTTTTAGTAAAAGTTTTTTTTCTCTTTATATATATATAAAAAGTTTAAATTTTTTTAATTTCAATCTCTCTATTGTTTATATTTCCAAGTCCATTATTAGCAAGTTGACATTCGTCATTTTTCCACATACGTAAATGGTGTGAATGTTCATCTTTACTCTTTTGAGTTTTTTTTCATAGGCGAATGTGCCCTCACCACCCGATTTCTTCACGAGTTCAGGTGAGATTATTGGATATATGTAACTTCCATAGGACAACAATAAATCACCCCTGTCGAATTCTCTGTCTTCGGCGATGATGATATTAATCAACAGTTCGCTTTGGTACTCATAAAACAAATTGAGCGCGGCTTCATCCACACATTCGATATTTGTGGTAGTAGCGCTCCAAGTCCACCATCTCGACCTCATTCAATTCGATGGGATCGTGTGGTTGTAATGTATAGATATTAAAACTGAAATTCTCATACCCTTCATCTCGTTTCAATTTCAATCCACATCTTTTAGGTGTTGTTGTTGTCATGATCGATTATTTGGTTTTTTATGAATTCTTACAAATAATGTTTATTTTAAATTTTCTGTTAAAAAAATTGAATTTTAAAATTTTACTTTTTTTTTTCTATTATATATGTAGAGTAAAAAAAAGCAAAACTTTTTTAACAAATTATTTAATACAAAATTCAAAAAAAAAAAAAAATATTCTTACAAATGAAGCAAACAGATAAAACAATGGTAAATTTAAATGAGAAAACCGTACCTCAGTTAAACGAGATTTGTAGTCTATTACAAATTTCAGATTTCAGAAAGCATAGAACTAAAGCAAAAAAAATTGAAGTCATACAAGAATATTTGCGAAACGCTAGAAAGGCAAATGAAATGTCAATAGCAACGACGTCTAAAGATGCGTCAGTTGTGAAAAATAAGAAGACGACTAAACGAAAAGCCGTTGAAAAACATCAAGTTTCCAAAGAAAAGAAAAGAAAATCTAAAACAAAAACGAGTGATGCACTTCAGATTCGAGACAAACGAGATATATCGAGCGAAATTCAACAAGCAATCGACGAAGAGAAAGGAGAAGAATATGTAAGACAACTCGTTGCGGAACTATTCCAATCGAAACCCATAGAACGGGAGAGTGTGATCGAAGACATTTTTAAAACTTTCGATGTGTTTCCCTCGTCGAAGAAAGTCAATCCGAAATTGTTCATGGAACGGGTGAAAAAAAAAGTATTGGATTTTTTTCGCGAATACACGAACTTGGGATTAAAAATTAAGATGATACTCCATTGCATAATGAATAAAATCGACATGAAGTCCGGCGAGAGCATCGTGAAAAATGCATATTTCAGATCTAACGTCGAACCCGTATTTCGAGGTTCAGATCTATCGGACGTTTTTGAAAAGATGAAAGACAAGATGTTGACGTCTCTCGCGAATTATCAAAATGAAGGTAGTAATTGGACGTTCGACGAGGTGTTGAAACTCGAAATTCACATGACTAAAAATGAACCGTTGAAAGGATCTTCCTACTTGGAATTACCGTATTTCTTGACTAAGAAACGCACCGTGGTCAATGTGAGAAATAAAGATGATCAGTGTTTTAAATGGGCAGTCACCTCCGCTTTATACCCTGTCGAAATAAACGCCGATAGATTTTTTCGTTACGAGGAAACTTCTAAAAATCTCGATTGGACCGGAGTGACTTTTCCAACAAAGTTAAAACACATCAAACATTTCGAGGTTCAAAATCCCACCGTAGCGGTGAACGTCCTGGGATACGATGACGAAAATCAAAAGATCTATCCTCTCAGACGGACTTCGTATCACGGAAGAGAAAAGACGACTATTTTATTATCGATTTTGAATGGTGACAATCGTCATTATTGTTGTGTTAAACATCCGACCCGATTACTGTCGAAACAAAATAATAATCATGGACATAAGATATCTTTATGTTGCAACTGCATGAACATGTTTAAGAGCAAAAAATCATTAGCGAAACATCAGGAATGTTGCAACGAAAATCAAGGTGTCACCTTCAAAATGCCCAAATCCAACACCATCGTGAAGTTTGAAAATCACAACAAAAGGTTAAAAGTACCATTCATCGTGTACGCCGATTTCGAATGTTTCACCGCGAAAATGAGTTCCTGTCAACCCAATGCTCTTCAAAGTTACGTCGAAAGATATCAAAAACACATACCTTCGGGCCATTGCATTTACGTGAAATGCGCTTTCAATTCACAACACGACATGGGTCCCTTCACCTACATGAAACAGCGCGAAGACGACGACGTGGCTCAAAGGTTCGTGGAAGAGTTAGAATCGAAAATTCAAATGTTATACGACAAACTCAAAACTCCGGCGAAAATGATCATCACGCGAGAGCAGCAGGACGAAAATAACAGAGCCACCGAATGTCACATATGCAGACAATCGTTCGATGAGAATTCGGAGGAAAATAAGAAGGTCAGAGACCACAATCATTACACGGGTCTGTATCGCAGTCCGGCTCACAGCAAGTGTAATTTAAAATATCAAGACGCCACTTTCTATCCGGTGATGTTTCACAATCTCTCGGGTTACGACAGTCATCTGTTCGTGAAAAATCTCGGCACCACGCACGAAATCCATTCGTAGATGCATACATTTCATCGACACTTTTAAATTCATGTCGACCGCTCTGGAAAAATTAGTCGATAACATGAGCAAGGATAAATTTAAAATCACGAGCGAACATTTCGGAGAATGAGTAGACATCATGTTGAGGAAAGGAGTCTATCCTTACGATTACATGAATGATCTAAAGAGATTCGAAGACACCGCACTACCTTCGAAAGATGATTTTTATTTGAAATTATACGAATCCGACATTTCCAACGAGAATTACGAACACGCCAAAAACGTGTGGAAATCATTCGATATGAAAACCATGAGAGATTATCACGATTTCTATCTGAAGACCGACGTTCTGCTCTTGGCAGACGTGTTCGAAAATTTTCGAGACGTCTGTCGTCGAAATTACGATCTGGATCCCGCTTGGTATTTCACCGCACATGGTCTGGCTTGGGACGCTCTGTTGAAGACCACCAAAGTCCAATTGGAATTATTATCTAACGTGGACATGTTTCTCATGTTCGAAAGGGCTGTGAGAGGTGGCGTCTCGATGATCTCTCACAGACATTCCGAGGCTAACAATCCCTACATGAAAGAAGATTTCGATTTGAAACGGTCGACTAAATACATACAGTATTGGGACGCCAAGAATCTGTACGGTTGGGCTATGAGTCATCCTTTACCGATTGGAAATTTCGAATGGGTGAAGGAACCGGAAGAGATGCAAAAATGGAGAGACTATCCTTGCATTTTAGAAGTCGATTTGAACTATCCGGAAGAATTACACGATCCGCACAATGATTATCCGCTGGCTCCCGAACGAAAGGAACCAAACGAGGGAGATGAGGAAAAACTCATTCCCAATTTATTTAACAAACGTAACTACGTCATCTACAGCGAGAATTTGAAACAGTACGTCGATTACGGGATGAAATTAGTCGACATACATCGCATCATTTGATTCGATGAAGAGCCTTGGATGAAAAAATACATAGATCTCAACACGAATCTCAGAACCCGAGCCGAGAACGATTTCGAAAAAGATTTCTTCAAACTCATGAACAACTGCGTGTACGGTAAATCGATGGAAAACATCAGGCAGAGAACCGACGTTCGACTCGTCACGTCTGAGAAAAGAGCTAAAAAATTAGTGGCGAAACCCAATTACAAACACCGAACCATATTCGGTGAAAATCTAGTGGCTGTTCACATGCAAAAGACACACCTGAAGTTCGACAAACCGTATTATCTCGGACCGATCATCTTAGATGTCAGCAAGCGATTGATGTACGAGTTTCACTATGATTACGTCAAACGAAAATTTGGCGACAAAGCCAAACTACTGTTCACTGACACAGACAGTTTAGTTTACGAGATAGAGACGAAAGACGTCTACCGAGACATATCTCCGGACGTGGCCAAGTGGTTCGACATGAGCAATTATCCCGTCGATCACCCGTCCAACATTCAATCGAACGACAACAAGAAGGTGTTGGGTAAATTTAAGGACGAGAGTGGCGGTAAACAGATCGTCGAATTCGTGGGCTTGAGACCCAAACTGTATGCTTATCGTCTAGAAGATGATGAAGAGATCAAGAAGTGCAAAGGAGTTAAAGCGTGGGTGGTGAAGAAAAACATCTCTTTCCAAGAGTATAAAGATTGTCTGTTAGGAAGTGGTCCGGTGTATAAGACTATGAAATCGATTCGAAGCGAAAATCACGACTTGTATACCAAAATTGTCAACAAGATTTCGCTGATAGCTGACGACGACAAGAGATTCGTGTTAGACGATAAAATAAGCACTTTGGCACTCGGACATTGGAGTTTGCATCTAATTTTAGACGATATGAATGGGGATGATTGGATTCCAGATATGATTGTAGATGATAAGATTCCAGATACGATTGTGGATGATAGGATTCCAGAAAATCAAGAGGAATTAGATGAACATAAAATTATGGAAATCGATAGTGACATCGAGAAAGTTAGTTTAAAAGAAGAATTAGATGAATCCAAGATTATAGAAATCAAGGAATTTGATGGATTCAAGATTGTGGAAGTCGATAGAGTAAGTTTAAAAAGAAAAAGAAAAAAAATAGAAAAAAAATAACGTCACTTTTAGTGAATTATAATAAAATAAATAAAAAAAAATATATACTTATTTATGAATAAGAAAATAAAGATATCCGTAGAAGGTGTCGTCTTACCCAATGAACCCCTATCCAACATCGATCTGTTGAATGCGGCAAAAGATTTGAAAATCGAAGATTTTCTAGGAGTGTTTTCCAGAGATGCCTTGCCGAAGAGAAGACCACGACAATCGGAATGCGGAATTTTAAATCTAGACGATTCATCGGGTGAAGGCACTCACTGGGTGGCGTGGTTCAAGAACGGGAAGAAGAAGAAGAATTATTATTTCGACAGCTACGGAATCTCGCCGCCGAAAAAAATAAAGAACTATTTCAACAAATCGATGGTTCTTTACAACACGGATCAAGTGCAATCACCAGATCAAGTGTTTTGCGGTCACTTGTGTCTCTACGTTCTCAAGAGATGGTCTGAAGGAAATGAATTTCAAGACATTCTCAATGACTTACATTAGAGAGAAAAAATTTTTTTTATAGTATATATATATAAAGATAAAAAATTATTTTAAAAAAATTTTAATCGAATAAAAAACGAAAAATAAAATAACATAGTTCATTTTTTAATAAACTGCATTTTGAACACATTTTTTTCTAAACAACAACAAAAAGAAAATCGTACAACAACATCACAGTCGATAAATTTGGTAGAAGTGACGACGAAAAAGTCAACCTGAGAAAGAAGAGGAAGACACTCGAAGTCGACGATGGTTACGATGTTGCCAACTTGGACAAGCATTACGTTCGGAGATACGAACCTCGAGAAGAACCTCTGAACATGAATGATAAGAAGCTCTACAATCTTCCCGAGCCGATAGATCTCGCAGATGCCGCGACTAAAAAATACGTCGACAGGGGGAACTCCGATTTCGAATGAATCCTGCTGGATAATTACGTGGATAAAACCATGACCAACGATCTCGATCTGAAATCCAAACATTTGGTGAATGTCGTGAATCCCGTAGATCCCACCGATGCTGCCACCAAGAGATACGCGGACGACTCTCACGCGAGATTCAGCGAACACCTGAGAAATAGATACATCATGAAAACGATGCACTCGGAATTGAACGCCAATTCTTACAAGATAACGAACGTGGCCACTCCCACAAATCCCAAGGACGTGGCGACCAAACACTACGTAGATCTGGAACAGAGAAAGTCTGACGGACGTGAAATGAAATCGGATCTGAATGCGGGATTCCACAAGATATTGAATCTGTCGAAGATCGACGACACGGATGCGGACTCAACCGCAGTCAACAAGGGCTACGTAGATTCTGCCGTGATACGATCGCAAGAATACGTAAAATCGCAAGTGGACGATCTCTACCTGAACAAACAATCTGGCGGAACCATGGAGGGTGGCATCAACATGAACGGTGAGAATTTATTTGGTCTCGGTCACAATCCCGAATTCGATTCCAGTGCAGTAAGCAGGAAGTACGTGGACGACAACTCGGTCTGGAGAAAGGGCGACATCATGGAAGGTAAACTAGACATGGGCGGACACGCGCTCACGAATCTACTGGAACCCATGCACATGACGGACGCCTGCACCCTGATTTCGGTGGTGGAGAAAGTCAAATATGCTAGACAATTGATCACCGTGTAGGCCGAAGAGTCCGATGCCTTAGAGGAGGGAAAAGCCGAGTGGTCTTTCGGAAATGGAGGTAGCGGATCGAAACACGGTCAGGTGGGATATCCCATGCCGCTGGGAGGTGAAATCCTTCGAATGAGTCTGGCTTCCTCGGATTTGAATAACAGAGCGGTCGTCAATCTCATGGTGAATGGTGTGGAGAGTGATAAGAGATACAGCATCGAAAAGACCGAGAATCAACACGCGAATGTCAGCATGTTCGGCACGCCTCTCAAAGTGAACGCCGGAGACAGGATTAATTTCATCACGAAAACCAATAATCCCGAAGCCGCCACTTCCGTGGTGAGTCTACTGATCGAACTGGATCCTTTGAATAAACAGTGAACGCATGGAAAAATAATGAATTAAAAAAAAAAATAAAAAATAATGTGTGATTATTAAAAACAACAAAAACAAGTAATGAGATATAGAGAGATGTTCAATCTCTCTATATCACATTACTTTATTTTTTTTTTGTTTTGTTTTTAATAATCACACATTACTTTTCATTTTTTTTTTTTGTTTTTTATTTTTTTTTTCACACACTCGTCTCTCATCGAATGATCGACATCTTATTTCCATCTGATTCGAATTGTAATTCTCTGTCCGACAGGACCAGGGTGAAGGCTTCGGTTTTTCTCGGCACGTTCCTATCGAATTGCATCTTGATCTGAATGTCTAACACACTACTCTTGAGTCGTTCGCTCTGTTTACTGACGTCGAACACGAACATGGGATACATCGACTTGTATTCACCGGGAGATATGTTGGGATTGCTCATCAATTCGTCTAGACCGTGATACTTCTTTCTAAAATCGGCGGCGGCGCCGTACAGCCTGCAGAAATCGTTCTTGTCAAACGATGCATTGTAATCAATTGCCGGATATCTCGTGGCGTTCAGAAACACTTGCATGTTTCTCAAATGGCAGTGATCGAACAGCGATGCATTCTTTTCCTGAGACCCGTCCCTATCGGTCTGAAACGCGATCACGATGAAACGCGGTCTCTCGGAAGCGGATTTCACCGTCAATCTCCAATCGAAGTGATTCGTGGAGGGAGGAATGCTAGCCGTGTCACACTGTCTCATTCTAAATACCACGGGTAAATTTCTCTTGGATTGTATGATCTCGTAGAGATGCGTTTTCTCATCCGTCGTAGGCTCCACGTGCGGAACGAACCACGATATCTTGTGTAGAGTTATCTTACCCGCATCGGTCACGGCGAGTTTCACTATTGCGTCGTCATTTCCTTTTCGAATCAACGTCAGATTGTGTTTGAATCCGTACATGATCTTGTTGTAATCGTCCGCGAATCTGAAGATGTGTTTCAAAGGTATCCTGAATGAAAACGTTCCTTTAGGTCTGGACATCTTGATGACGTAGTCGAATATCGTGGCGGCGTCGGCGCTAGCAGGGCCGATGGTGTCTTTCACCCACAACTGATTAAGTCCTCTGGATTTCGAAAAATCGTCAGGATACGTCAAGAGTCCGAACATCGTGGTGGCCTTACCGGGATGAAAAACAGATTCTATCTCTTGTCCGGATAGCATGTATTTTATGTTACTGAATAGATGCATGATGCCATTATTGGCTAGAGTGACCGTGTCATCGTCGGCGTAGTCGCTCCCATCTTCCTTGGTGAGACGTCCCTGCACCACTATGTAACTCTCGCTAGGATGTACGATTAGATCTTGAGTTTCAACATTGATTCTTATCTCTTCCGCATTGTTCAAACTCGTTCCGGTTACCGGTTCGTATTCGTGAACCTCATATTCTTGAATACTTACATCTTTCACTATGCTTTGTGCTATATCTAGTATATTTGTCATTTTAAAGGATTTTTAGTTTTTTTTTTTTTGTTTATTAATTCACTTGCTTTTCTTTATCTAAAAAAATAGTTTTTAATTATTTTTTATTATTATTTATTTTTTTCTCTCTTATATATATATATGTGTGTGTAAACAAGAAAATGTCAAAGAGAGTAATTAAAAAAAAAATTTTTTTGCGTTCTTCATCAAAACTTCGTCTTCTGTAATTGTTGTTCATAAAACTTTCCGATGATCTCTTCTCCATCCAAAGCTTCGATTTCGTAAGTCACCGGATCGGTGTGAAATATTTTGATGATCACGAAGATTTCCGAGGTCCATCGAGGAGTATAACCCTTTTCGAAGTGCTTCTTATAAGTGTAGATTCTCACTCGATCGCCGACCGCAAATTTCGGAGTTCTAGACTTCTTCTTCCCGATCTTAGATCTCTCGGGATATAGATTCGCGTAGACCCATCTTTCGTTTCGAGGATCGCTAGCTTCCGCGGGAGTCATCTTGATCGATCTGAGTCATGTGTCGTTGTAATCTTTCACCAGACCATTCAGAGCGTATATGTATTTCTTGGTCGAATTCGCCGTGAAGTATCTGTACATCTTCTCCTTCATCGTTCGATTCCAACGTTCCACCATGCTGGCTTTCTCTTCATTTTCGATCGAGTAGAGGTCTACCAATTGACGAACGTCCTTGTTGTAGAATTCCTTTCCCTTGTCCACCCACAATTTACTCGGTTTTCGAGAGGACGAGTCGAACACGCTCTTCAGAGCATCAGCGACGCAAGGTTCTGATTTATTCTTCAAAGCTCTGATCCAACCATATTTGGAAAACACGTCGATGACCATCAATAGATATTTGACGCCCTCGTTCCACCTCGAAAACGATCTCATGTCGACCAAGTCGGCGGACCAGATGTCGTCCAGACCCTTCACGAACACCCTTCTCTTTCGAAATTTACGCACTATGGGTTTGTGTAACTCCTCGGCCAATTCGCTCGTCAATAATCGTTTCTTCTTCTTCTCTTTTTCAGATGCGCTTTTTTTTTTTGAACTCCCCATCCGAATCGACGTTTCGCATCGATCAGATTGCCGACCAGCGAACGTTCCATCTTCTCTCTGCTGGTCGGATTCGATGTGCCTTTCAATCTCCCCAACATGTTTTTGTCGCAGACGTCGTTGCGAGTCTTGGTGTCGGGATGTCTGGCGTAGCACAGATCGTGATCGTACGCGGCCGCGTCCACCCTATTCACAGGTTTGCTCCAAGATTTGGGAGTCAGATCGGCGTTGAGTCTCTTGTTCAATTTCGTTCCTGGTCCCGTGAAACTGTGACCGGGCAGATACATTTCGAAAGGTAGATTGTTGATCATTTTATTCACGATGCCTTTACCTTTGCTCGCGTTCTTTTGTTTGACGAATCTAGTCTTGATAGAACCACACACGTCGCAAATTCCGCGAAGCATCCGTCTGTCGTTTTTAGTTCGCACTTCTCGAGAATTACTCGTCTCGGTAACTCTCTTACACTTTACGCAATACATTTTTTTGAAGAGTTAATTTAAATTAATTTCGTTTTTTTATTTTATATATGAATTTAATATTTTTTTTTTTTAAATTCTGTTCTTATTATATATATATATATATTTTTTTTTTCAATCGCTGCCCTTGAGTTCTATCATCTTACTGAATTCCTCCCTGGCCTCTTTCCTACCCTTTTCCACGAGAGAATCCTTCAAAACTTCCTTGATGATCTGACGAGTCTTGATTCTCACGGCTTCTTTCATGGCATCGTATTTCGTTTCCTCACTCAATATCGCGAAGTATTCTCCGTCCGATATCCTACCGTCTTTCAACGCCATAGAGATCATTTCGGATATCGTGTCGATCTTGGAGTCGGCCAAGACGCGAATCTTGTCATGTTTCCTCGCCTTCAGATATAATTTCCTACTCAAAAAGTTTCCGAGCGTGCTGAACAATCCGGCGGCGAGAGCCACTCCTTCCACGGTCAGCACGATTGGAATGCCGACCGCGGTCGACAACAATCCGATGCCGGCCGCGTGTAAACCCATGGAAATCGTGATGAGTGTTGTGTGTCGATCCCGTTGACGAATTTCGCGAAACGCGAATACTTCTTCTTGAGGGAACGACGAGAATCTCTCTCTCGAGTCAGATACTCTTGGATTCTATTGATTTGATCGATGCGATACCTCTCTCCTCTTTCTCTTTCTTGTAGCGACGGCGCCGTCGGCAAAACGCCTTTCGGCTTCTCGTCCTCGTCGTCCACTAACGTCGGATACAATTTATTTCTGGTTCTCATTTTATGTTTTTTTCTTTCTTTTCTAATATTCAATAAAAAAATTTATGTGTGTATTTATTTTTTTTTTATTTTCTACTCTCCCTTATTTTTATATCAACGAAAAACAAAACTTAGACGTATGCTTCGTTCAGCAATAATTTCTTGATGCATCCCTTGTTTTCTAAAGTCAAACTTCTACGCGCCAATTTCAGTTCTTCCGAATCTGTGGGCCTGTCTCGATTCTTACAGTAGACTAATCTCTTCCAAAACGTGATCACATCGTCGAATTTAACGCGTTCGAATGCCGGTTCGAAATACATGACGACCATATCTTCCCTTTCCATCGTCAGACACGAATGATCCTTGTGATCGAAGTCTAGATGATCCCGACATCCGACGCATCGTTCTAACAAGATGGGACGTAGTTGTTCGTTCATGCAGATTGCGTATGCTCTCATCAGCATGTTTAAAAGAAACCTCGCTCTAATAATCTGAGAATCGCTCATGATTTACGTATTTTTTTTTTATTATCTATTCGATTTGATATATTTAATTTTCTAAATAACTATTTATTTATATTTTTTTTCTCCCCTATATTTATATCAATCAAAAACGTAACCGCCTCAAAAACAATTGCCGATTCTAAATCATCTGTACCAAAGCGATAGCCGATTCTAAATCACTGATTTAGAACTGCAAAAGCTGTTTTTTGATGATCACCCAAAATCTTTTGCCTTCGCTCGCGTTCGCCGACGATGGATCGGTGGGTCTGATCTGCGATGCGAACGTAGACCAAAAATCATGTACACGATACAACTGAAGATGTACAACACACGCACATGATGCGTTCACCACGGGTGTTTGACGCTAAAAGCGCGATCTAGGAGTCACGGACTGTACATGAGCCGATTCTAAATCATGTACAGTTTTTGTGAACAAGCGTGTGATTTAACACCGAATTCCACGTTGGTGAACGCATCGTGTGCGTGTTTTGTACACGTACATGTACAAGTGATTTGGAATCGGCCTTTTATACCTACTTTCGTTTTAACCCTTTACCCAACACAGACGATATCAAAATTTATTGTTTTAAATATCATTTTTTCAAATTTTTCAAAATATTTCCACAAAATCATATCATGTGACCCCTCGTTGGAACGAGCTCGACGAGCTCGTTCCAACGAGGAGTCACATAATATGGTTTTGTTGAAATTTTTTGAAAAATAATATTTTTTCAACTGCTGAATTTGCATATTTCGCGGGCGGATGCGGCCGATTCGTTGGTTAAAGGGTTAAAAATACTAATAGATAAAAAAAACAATCTTTCTTTAAAACATGTTATCCTATTGTTAAGTACTCCACTATCTCTTTGAACACAATAATTTATTTGACATTTACAGGAGGCAGCCCGATATACTCTGGTGAATTGGGAGACTGTAAAGCAAATGAATCGATCAAATAACGACATTGATGTCTATCAGACCATTACAACAAAGTTTGCTGATCTCATTGTAAATATCTAAATGTGATTAATCTCATTAGAGTAATTATACGGAACGCATTAAATTAGTATTACTATTTTTCTTTTCTTTCAATTAACTTCTATTTCTGAATTTGTGACGACAGTTCCCCGAGGATCTTCAGACCGTTGAATATTTATGGCTAGAGATAGAGTACTATGATTCCAAACGTGATCTCTTTCTATCTCAATTCGATCGCGATGCACATACGCATGCGTGAGATTTTATAAATAGGCCTACACTGATTGCGAAGCCAAGAATAAGTCAAAAACGAAGAACGAAAACAAGATGTGAAATGAAATAGTTTCACCTTTCTGTTTTGGAAAGGAGAGGTTCTACAAATGTTATGGACAGGAAGGCGGACCCAGAATCTCGACCGGATCTCGACTGGGTCACGATCCGGTCGAAACTCTCTCTCCGTTTTTGCAATTGTAGTGCTGTGTGGTTAACACTTGGAAATGACTACTATAATATGGCACATTAAAATTCACCAACCGTACAATGATATTGTGTTGCTTTTCTAGAGTTAATTCCAACATCCCTCAAGGGGGCGCGATGGCGTTGCGGGAACTGGTTCTCGTCAGATCACCGAAGTTAAGCAACGTCGAGTCCGGTTAGTCCTTGGATGGGCGACCGTCTGAGTGATCGATTCGGACTCCCGCGTTGTGTCCTTGGGCAATGTACTTCACCCCGATTGTCGACATGGGGACACGATGACGCCGTGTACTAAAGCGTACTGCACGCCGATGGTGCGCATGTCTTCAACCAATCTAACTCTGCCTGTGCTGCAGTGCGGAGTTACGATTTGGGGGCTGGCAGCTGCTCGTCGTTGCTCGGTGGTTCTCTCCGGCTTCCTCCATCCGTAAAACCGTCACTGACACGATATGACTATAGCTGTTAAAGTGTCGTTAAGTTCTAATAAATAATAATAATAATAATAATAAACGTCCCCCAAAGCGCCATTGTTTTTCTTGTTAGGCCCACTTCATACGTCGGGAGGGCGGTGGGTCAGTGATTACCGCATTTGACTTCAAACCGAATGGTCCAAGGTTGGATTCTCGCCAGAGATAATCGAGTTATGTCCTTGTGCAAGGCACTTCATCCCGATTGCCCACATCGGGGCACTGAGGCGCTGCGTACTAAGGCGTACTGCGCGTCGATGGTGCACTTTGTCTTCAACCATTGCTAACTCTGCTTGTATGGAGTTAGGACGTTGGGGAGTCTGGTAGTTGCTCGCCGCTGCTCGATGGTTTTCTCCGGGTACTTCGGCTGCTTCCAGCCGTAAAACTGTTCGACTCGAGGTGACCTGGCTGTCGAAAGTGTCGTTAAAACACGAATAAAAAAAATTCAAACGTCGTATGCGCTTACATTGTCCACCATACGCAGGGGTTTTCCCATAATGCAACGAGGAAGTTAACCAATTCAATCTTGTTTGACAGGGCTCACTGAAATGCAGATTAAACGTGTAGGGGTTGGGACTGTTCTGTACTGAGTAGATTGGATCTACAATTCATTCAAGATTAAAAAAAAATTCTTTCCGAGATTACTTGAAGAAGAAAACATACATTTTCAGTTTTTTTCTTGTTTGTGTTTCAGCGCCATTTTTTCAGAGAACCGAAGAAGAAGCAATCGAAATTTTCCGAGATTCTTTAAACAGGTAAATCTTCTGACATTTCTCGTTTTCTCTCGGAGCCAGATGTTTTTGTGTGGCCGATGTATAATGAACTCACATTTACAAAGCGATCAGCACGAATATGGCACAAAATAACAGTGAACAAACAAAGACGGCCCACATAAACGTCAACACGTCAAACTTTTAATACGTGAATATTGATTGGTTCGTTGTTCTCACCCGGACTCTTTAGCTCTCAAGCACCAGGCTATTTCTGTAAGGAAACCGACACTGTTGTGGGCTGTTTTTTTGTACTTCAACGTGGAATTTGCGCGCAGACTATGAAAGTTTATAAAATGTGATGTCCCTTTACTCATAAAGATATACAGATATATTCCATCCCCTAGTTACAAACATCGTCCCCTGAGTACTAGAATGTCCTATGTCCCTTAGGGGACATAGGACATTCTATCACTCAGGCAACGATATTTCAACGAATAAGTATTGGATTCGTCTTGAAAACGCCAGTATTTATTTATTTATTGGAGTTTATCGACACTTTCGACAACCAGGGTCCCCGTGTCGTAGAAAACTTCAATATATTAACCCTATATGAAAACAAATTACTCTTCCGACGAGTCTTCATTTCTGATGGGTATACAATAAAAAAATCGGTCAAAAGAAATTTCTATTGAACACCATTTCTTGGGTTGATTCAAAGAAAATGAATGTTTATGGTATTTTATAGATATAATAGCCTGGAATAAAGCAAGGGTGTACATTCGGGGGGGGGGGGGGGGGGGGGGGGGCTCATCTCCCCCTAACCCTCCCCCCCCCCCTCAAAAAAAAAATTCTCCTGATCATGTGTTTCATCGGGCAGAGGTTGGGCAGGAAATTGAAAAAACGTTAGCTACGGACCTTCGGAAAAGCTAACCGTAGGTTGTTTTTACCGACCAATTGAAATATTAGAGTTGAATGAAATCTAAATATAGGCGATGGCCTAATTAAATTCTAGGCTGGTTTAAGCGTTGAATTCCTTACATAATTTGACTGGTGGTCTGAGAGCTTGCCGGACACCTTATTATTGTCATAACCCGTAACAAACTGTCGTGATTATATTTTGGGTATCGGGTATTGTTGTGATTGCGTACGGTCTAGCCGGCAAGCAACTGTAAAACTGTCCCTCCAGTCGTGCCACCAATTTCATTGTTACACTTCGCACCCAGGGGCGTCCAATTGGACGGGGAAGAACCTGACTTGTGATGACTGCTTGGTGATGGCTACAGACGGGGGTGGGGGTGATGAGGACGCAGGACAATTTGCCAACATGCTGTCTGAATTCGATGTGATTACCTTGCATCTCGTGAGAAAATTTCATATACTTTGGTGTTAACGTTTTTGTTGACGGTGAAGAGCGATTACCCAAGTCTCGAAATGGGTAGATAAGCATATACCAACTAGATCACTGAACTAGCCCCCCCCCCCCCACCTAGATATTACTCCCCCCCCCCACCCCATAACTTTGAAATCCTGGCCACGCGCCTGGATGGTAGGATACATTTCACAAAGCTATGTGTGGGATTCACGCATTCCTCTGAGACAAAAATGCGTATTTTGGTTCCTGATGTATCAACATTCTTCTCCACCCTGAAGCCGTAGACTTTTAACGCCGCCACATCTTTAGAGTGAGTAGTCCCTGCATGCCCTTCCTTCCAAGGAAAGTTGGGGGACACAAGCCTTCCCCCTTCCCTTGGTCCCCACAGTCAGAAAAAATGCAAGGTCGAGATTTGTAAACGACTTGTCATCCCTTAACCCTTTACCTAACATGAAAAGCAGACGACACTTGCAAAAAAATTCTTGAGTAACTATTTTTTTCATTTTTTGTCTCAAAAACATAGGTTATGACCCCTCGTTGGAACGAGCTCGACGAGCTCGTTCCAACGAGGGGGTCATAACCTATGTTTTTGAGACAAAAAATGAAAAAAGTCTGAAAATTAATTGGCGATATTTGAGAATTTAGCGCTGGCCGGTTTTGGCCGTTACGTTGGGTAAAGGGTTAACTTTTTTATTTAAAAGTTTGAAAGTCTGAAAAAACCGTAGTCTCATTGACACCAACTGATCAGCAGCATTTTGCTTTCTTTTTTTATTTTGGATGAATCGATCTTCGTGTAATAAAAAAAAAATCCAACACAACTCGAACTTTACGATAAAATCCATTTTTGTCTTCGCCATAACTCCCATTTGTGGAGGAAATCCGACGAAAATACTGAGACAGAATACAAGGAGGGTGGAGTATATGGAACTGGAATCAATGGCCGGAAAGCTCGCGTGAAATGAAGTCGTTGATTTCTGTCCCACATGTTCTATCCGAGCTGTGTTCTCTGTTTACACAATGATTAACCCTTTACCTAACCTGAAAAGAAGACGACACTTGCAAAAATAATTCTTGAATAACTAATTTTTTTCATTTTTGTCTCAAAAACATAGGTTATGACCCCTCGTTCGAACGAGCTCGACGAGCTCGTTCCAACGAGGGGTCATAACCTATGTTTTTGAGACAAAAAATGAAAAAAATAATGAAAATTAATTGGCGATTTTTGAGAATAGCGCTGGCCGGTTTTTTACGTTACGTTAGGTAAAGAGTTAAACTTGAATTAAGTAAATGAAGTTGACAGTTTTAAAGAAAAATATCTCTTTCAATGGTCTGGTAACTTTTTTCCTTCACACTGCATTGTGTCGAAGCATTTCATCTGTGACAAAACGTTACTCAGACGAGTAACGTCCAATCACATTCGTTCTAACATGACCATCTTACGCGCGCAATCCGTATTAAAATGGTGTATCTTGCACTTCTGTTAATGTCTGTTGTGTAACGATGAATACGCGCGGCAATCGTGGTATATAAAACGTCAAACATTCCATGGCTCTCCCGTGGTGAATTCAGAAGAGACGTCGAGACACTAAATGTCAAGGCATGATTTTCAATGTGCAGAACGAAAGAAAATCGGGGTTCTTTCTGGTAAGTAAGTGGGTAAAATTCTAATCTCCGAAACGTTTTGTATGGCGTCTTTAGTGTTGTTTGGCCCGTGTGCATTGTCTTAAAACCTCTGACAAAACAAATGCGTAGTATGCAGAGGTATGCAGAAATATCGCCGGTCATTCTTTGCCTTATGAATTGACCCCGAATCCGATTGACCTGTTGAAAAAAAAGTCCCAAACATTTCAACAAAACCATAACATTGTTGAATGTTTTTGAAAAAATTGAAACCAAATACATTTGTACAGTCCTTGAAAAACTCAGGAAATTGATATTACTCAGTAACAAAATCGTATAGATTATTGCAATTCACTCAGCCTGGAGCCAATACTATAAAAACTTTTACAATTGTTTTTTTCTAGAACTGTAGTTTATACCTAGTAATATAACTGATTAAAATGAATCATTAGAACATCTTAGAAAATGTTAATGTTCATTTTAGCCCATTTTACCCTTTTACCCAACGTAACGGCCAAAACCGGCCAGCGCTTTTCTCAAAAATCGCCAATTAATTTTCATTATTTTTTTCATTTTTTGTCTCAAAAACATAGGTTATGACCCCTCGTTGGAACGAGCTCGACGAGCTCGTTCCAACGAGGGGTCATAACCTATGGTTTTGAGACAAAAAATGAAAAAAATTAAGTTATTCAAGAATTATTTTTGCAAGTGTCGTCTGTTTTTCAGGTTAGGTAAAGGGTAAATCATTGTGTAAACAGAGAACACAGCTCGGATAGAACATGTGGGACAGAAATCAACGACTACATTTCACGCGAGCCTTCCGGCCATTGATTCCAGTTCCATATACTCCACCCTCCTTGTATTTTGTCTTAGTATTTTCGTCGGATTTCCTCCACAAATGGGAAATGCTAATGTTCATTTTAGCCCATTTTACCCTTTTACCCAACGTAACGGCCAAAACCGGCCAGCGCTTTTCTCAAAAATCGCCAATTAATTTTCATTATTTTTTTTCATTTTTTGTCTCAAAAACATAGGTTATGACCCCTCGTTGGAACGAGATCGTTCCAACGAGGGGTCATAACCTATGTTTTTGATACAAAAATGAAAAAAAATAGTTATTCAAGTAATTTTTTTGCAAGTGTCGTCTGTTTTTCATGTTAGGTAAAGGGTTAAAGTCATAACTAAAACATACAATTATAGAAAATACAACTGTAAAAGTTTTATAGTATTGGCCCCTGATATAGAATATTACTTTTTATTTAATGCTCAGGCATCAATTCACGCTGAAAAATTAAGTCATATTCCCCTGTCGGTCGGCAAAACGAAATATCAAAATGATATTTAGAAATCGATATTTCATCGTAGGTTCATTTCCACTGTCTTCGATGTTCAGTGGCAGCACGTTTAATGGGCCGATAAACATTTACATGCAATCATCACAGAGTCAGCACATCAGTAATGAATTCCAGAGTCCCAAATACAAACGAATTCGAATAATTGATAGTGACAGTGACTAAATCAATTCATTAAATCAGCGGTTTCAAAGTTTGACTTTCTCATTCACCTTCCAGCGAAAAGCCGAAATCACTTTCAAATTTCTTCAGTTCAACTTCACACGTCTTCAGTGCATTGAGTTCAAAAAAAAATAAAATGTCGTGTCTTGTTATTGAAAATAAGAAAGTGGTGTTTTTTGTTATTGTTCTATTTCTTCGAAACACATTGCGATTATTTCAATTCGCCAGCCTTGGTAAATCGTAAAGTTAGGGGAGAAATAAGACGGGACTACTTTTTGTGCGGATATTCACACATTCCAATGGTTGGAGTTTGGTTGTTGTAATTTTTGTATGGACGCCGGTTCGGCACATAAATTTTGCGCCTTAATGGCAAATAAAGTCCACAAATTGGAGAGTTTGTAGTCGTAGAGCATTAAATAAAAAGAAAATTCACGAAAATATCTCGTGAGTGGCTACAAAGAAATATGAGGATCTTCACGAGCGACGCAGTCGCGAGTGAAGATCCTCATATTTCTTGTAGCCACGAACGAGATATTTTCGGTATTCATCAAATTTTCGTGAATATCCTCTATCTCTCCTCTACGGGGCGCTGAGGGTTACAATAATCAAACGAAACGTATTATCGAAAAAGGACTTAATAATGTTGTTTGACTACCGTTTCTGCCTATTTGTCGCGTTCATTAACCACGCAGATTAAATCGGTGAGAAGATTTCTCAATATAGTCTGTCACAGAGCAACACGTGCTTGACAGTTGTATGGCGAATTAGACAAAAGACAAAGCCATAATGTTTTAAAAATAATTGCACTCAACGTCAAGTCGAAGAATCGATATATTCGTGGAAGGGATAGCTTTTTCTTGGAGATGTGCAAATAACCATACAGGCGCAGGAAACGAAAAATTGTCTGAAGGTGTTAAGGAATAAAAAGCTTTCAAGTTTGGTCCATTACAGAACGTAGTGCATATGTGATACACACTATGATGCTACGCCGATTATCAATGCACCAACTCTGCCGGCATGAATTGTGGAGTTGATGCCGTCAAATAGTACCATCCAATTGGGTGGGCACATAAAATGGCTGTCCTCTGTGCGGAGAGAGAACACTCCGTGGAGGCTAAAGATTCCTTCGGTGCATTCGAGAAGAGCGAGGCCACGATGTTGTCGATACGAAGGTCATCCAGCACACCTGCGCCATTGAGCCAAGGTGAGGCGTTGATATAAGTTGCATAACATGTTTGCCAGTCGTTGTAAAACAATGAAACAATGTACCAACTAAACGAACAATATAGAATTTTTTTATCTGTTGATTAATTTGTGTGTTATTTTTTTATATATTTTAATTTTTTTTACTTATTTTTGTTGTTCATTTTTTGTGTTTTTGTGTTTTTATTTTATATTATTTGTTATTTTCTGGCAACTGCCATGTATTATACGTGCTGGGCAAAGGGTCACGATTTGACATTCGGATACTCGACATTCGATTTAACGTGAATCTCATTCACGAAAAGAAGCTGCACACCAAATTTCAAAGTATTACGATCGATGGGTGGCTTTTTGAACAGGACCTCATCGTTGGGGGAAGGGGGGAGGAGGAGGGGGGCGTGGAAGTAAGTAATCTTCGTTCAAACAAGTTTGGAAGAGTATCCCTAAAACATTATCTTTTTAGATTCGGCTCAGTGGTGGCAAAGAACCAGCCTTAACACTTTAAATCCTGGTGGTATCGTCCATATCAGTTCAATGGCACCAATTGGAAGAGTCCGTATTCATTATGTGGGGGTAGACCAATGAATATTTTGAACGTGCAGCAAGAATTCTGCTAAACGAAATTATGCCGTGTCATGTTCCCGGGCCGGAAAAGGAGCCTCTCGTGTTCAAAGGGTTAAATGCAAATGGTAATGGACGTAGTACGACGGAGAACAGACAACAGATGATATTTCTACCACGGCCGTTTTGTGTATTCAACGTCCTCGAAATAATATAGACTCGAAATAATATAGACCTGAGAAATGTGCTAGGTACACCAAGCCTGGAATCCATCTTACGCATCAGAACGTCATGTACGAACGCACCCGATTTGACTTTAAGCATAAGATTGACGTGACGTGAACAAAATGCTTTCACACAAAACAGCGTCAAGCAAGAAAGTGAACAAGCCGCTGAAAGTGGGATATTTCTTCAAAAAACATCAGCTTCATTCGCTAAATTCAACTTTAAACGCTGGGGAAAATATAGAACAAAGGAACCCCGGCGGCCCAGTGGTTACGGCATTGGACTTCAAACCGAAGGGTCCATGGTTCTGTCCCCACCAGGGGCAACCGCGTTGTGTCCTTGTGCAAGGCACTTAATCCCGATTGCACACACGGGGGCATGGTGGCGTGGCGCTATGTCCTAAGGCGTACTACACGTCGATGGTGCACTTGTCTTCAACCAATGCTAACCCAGTTTGTGTGGAGTTAGTACGCTGGGGGTCTGGCAGTTGCTCGCCGTTGCTAGGTGGTACTCTCTGGGTACTCCGGCTTCCTCCACCCGTAAAACTATCCGACACGAGGTGATCCTGGCTGTCGAAAGTGTCGTTAAACCTCAATAAAAATATAGAGCACGACTCAGGTACGGTACGAGGGAGGGAAATCAATGGCCCTTGTAGTTTTTTTTTTGTATTTCACGCGCGCCTTCAGCACACGTGAAATACAAGAAAAACTCGAACTTTGGTCGTTGATTCCAGTCTCCCGTCAATGTTGACCCATTGTATGGGTCAACATTGACCCATTGACCCAGTGTATGGGTCAATGGGTCAACAAGTAGGTTGACCCATTGACCCATACAATGGGTCAACCTACTTGTATTGACCCATACAAGTATGGGTCAATACAAGTAGGTTGACCCATACTTGTATCGGTCAACCTACTTGTATAGTTGACCCATACAAGTAGGTTTCTGTTTTCTTGTTTCCCGAGTCAAATGAATCAATATGAGAATTATATAATGCATCTATATCGGTCATCGCTCTTTGTAATATAGACGCACTCACGGGCGAAATTGACCATAAATACGACAGGTTTCGGTATTTCGCAACTGCAACGATTATTAGCCAATGAGGCAATTCGCATTTGTTGTGAATAAAATGGGCTTTCAAATTTCTGAAAATTGCAACGTCCAAATGGCACGTGTACAAATGTCGCGCCACCGGTATATAAAGGGTAAAAGTTTTTATATAATTTCAAAATTAATGAAAACCATAATCAATATAATCATATACCCCACATACGTCACATTTATGAGACGTTTATTAATCCATCTGGCTGTGTTGGCGTTGGTGTTTGATTAACCGCGTTATTGGACACAAAATCTATTTGCATCGATTTCAAGTAATTGCTTTGCTGCATCTTTGGCATTTGTGCGTCAGTTTCTGTTCGGAAATTTTCATTGTTTGGAAAAATATAAATTTTTCCCAACTTTTCCGTAATGTGAACACAATCCTTTTTTTGTAATTCTCTATTTCCGCTCTCTGTTGTTCTCTTCATTATTGTTTGTTGTGTTGCGCTCTAATTTGTGAAATTCTAAACATAGGGCATATGTTGAAACTGACGCCATGTAAAATAGAGATATGTTTTTAGTATCAGATATATGATTACATTAGGCTTTTGTTGGACAAGAGAATTTGAAGTTTTGGTCCCAAAGTTGGAGTCTGATACACAGTGGTAAATTACCAGATGAAATATGGGAAACAGTGGCTTCGAAAAATTGGCTATTTTTTAAAATGTAATTTTTACACGGGCTTGTTACCAGACATGTATCTAAAAAATGAAATGGAAACATATAAAAAAATTGCATTTTAGAAACAGGGAATGCTATGCTTCAGGAGTAGGTAGGTAGGTGGGGGTGGTGGGAAAATTCTGCTTTTGAGGCTGCTGGGTGCCCGAAAATGACTGGTTTCGGGATTTTTTCATGCAATTTTGCAGGTTGAAGTCTTGCCTTTGACAATAAATTATTCCACCAACATTCAGATTGTTTATTTCTACTTAGTCAGATAGTGTTATATATTTTTTGTGGATTTGGGAAATGTAATACTTGTTATGGGTTAGATAACTAAGTTACAGAATATTTGCACTTGTGAGCGAGTGTATAGCATAGGGCTGCACGGTATATCGATAAACCGATATATACCGGTATTCAAACCAATATCGATTGAAAACCGGAGTAATTACAAAAATATCGGTTTATCGTCATTATTTATTCACCCACAATTTAATTTTCAAGATGTCTTGAGTTTTTTAACTATAGCCCCGAATGAATAATATTATCCCTTTACTAAAGGAATCGTCTGCATGTGCTTACGTAATATACAATTTCAGCAGTTGAAAAAATAATTTTCAAAAATTTCAACAAAACTATAGCATGTGACCCCTCATTGGAACGAGCTCGTTGAGCTCGTTCCAATGAGGGGTCACATGATATCGTCTTGTAAAAAAAATTTTGGAAAATCTGATTAATTTTTTTTTTAAATAATAAATTTTGATATCGTCTGCCTCTGGGTAAAGGTTTTTCGGACCACGTCAACAAGGCATGCTTATTCGTTCCGACTGTGATACCTCAAGCCTCGATTGTGGTACTTATGTTCATTTTTCTGAACAGTTTTCGATATACCGGTATACCGCGGTATTTTTTTGAATACCGATACCGGTATTACGTTTTGAATAGCGTGCACCCCTTGTATAGCATGTCATTTTTGGAAACGCCTGGAAAACTGTGGAGCGGAACCTAAATAGGATTTGTTATCTCGGCTCGATGAACTTTCAATTTCTATTTTCTGAATGATAGTGATTCGGTAGAGGCTAGATAACTCGTTGATGTTGGATAGGCGAGAGAAAGCTCCCCAGTCGAGGGCCGTATTTATTTATTTATTTATTTATTTATTTATTTATTTATTTATTTATTTATTTATTTATTTATTTATTTATTTATTTATTTAATGGGGTTTAACAACACTTTCGAGTCTCGACAGCCAGGGTCACCTCGTGTTGGACAGTTTTACGGGTGGTGGAAGCCGGAGTACCCGGACAGAACCACCGAGCAACGGCGAGCAACTGTCTGACTCCCCAACATACTAACTCCACACAAGCAGGGTTAGCATTGGTTGAAGACAAGTTCACCATCGACGTGCAGTACGCCTTAGTATGCAACACCACCGTGTCCCGACGTGGGCAATGAGGGTGAAGTGTCTTGCCCAGGGACACAACGCGGTTGCCGCAGGAGGACCTCTCGACTTGCAGTCTGCACCTGTACCTACTGAGCCACGACGGCCTCGACAGAAACCATGATGCTATGTTTTAGGAGCAAATAGCAACAATGAGACAAAAAGAAGCTATGAACCATGAAGGCTCTTCTTCCACAATGAGGTTGAATTTAGGGTAAACGCGTAACACTCACAGTGTGGTATAGCATAGGGTTGTAGGTAGATCAACGATGGTTCCGTAAAATAAATCAAATTAAATATATGCCGCCTACAATGCTACCATACCAGGGGACCACACATAGGGCACAACATCCAATCGCCTGCCACTGCGTGCTGCCTATAGTAATAGGAGGATACTAAAAATGGTGGATGAGAAGATAAGTAAGTAGTACTTGAGGCTAACGGTACACTAAGAGGAGTGCATGCCATCAGTACTATACTATCATACCAGACGCACACCCAACAAGACTATATGAACTAAAATTACGTTGTGCCCAACAAACTGATGGTATAAGGCATTAGATGGAGTTGTTCTCCCAAGATCAACAAGGGATGTAGATCGCACATACTGTACTGTCATATGGGACTGGTACGAGAAGATTGATACCCTCCTGACCCGAACAACGTTATGTCGATTTGGACAGTGGATAACAACACCGATCGATCTCTCTATGAGACGCGTGCGCCTCATGGCGTCAACCCATCTAAATGTGTCCAAATTAGGGTTGACGGACAACTAATTTAGGACATCCATATGTCCTAAATATGAGCTACTAACATCTAATTAGGACATCCACTTATCCGACTTAGGACTTGGTTTGTCCTAATTAGAAGTGACTAGCGGCAACTTAGCACATCCATATGTAATCATTAGTAGTTAGGATGTCGTAATTGGAAGTTAAAGAATAGCTAATTAATGCAATAATGCAATGTTAACGTCTAGAATCCACCGCAGTGCTCTCTGACTTACATTATTACCTCGTATCTTAGGCGAACACACCCTTTGATCACTCCATGCAATTCTCAGCGCAAGTCAACGGAGCATACTGCCGGGACTCCACAGACGGGCACTCAGGCAAGCCCCTCAACACGTCCCTATTTTACACCTAGGTACGGTGAGGCTTACGTAGTACTGGTGGACATTCCCAACATCAACAGCTGGCACGAGATTTAACGTAACAGAGTCACACACTCAAACTGCGCTGATCCCACACCAACCACTACAATCAATCGCTCAGTGGTCACCCATCCAAGGATTAACCGGGCTCGACATTGCTTAACTTCAGTGATATAACTTGAACCCGTCTCACTTCGCCAGTGCTTCCACATACCCTAATTATGATTTTGTATGTTCTAATTAGGAGTTACAAACAGAAAATTATAATATACTCGGGCGAAAATCTTTTCAAATCGACGCACCAATAAGCGGGAGTAAAAGACGGCAACTTTGTTATGATGTGTATTATGTTCCAATAAGACTGAAATCCTCCTCCTCTGATCGGACAAGAGCTCGCTTAGTATATTCTATGTTTACGGCTCAAGTGGCAAATGTTACCGTCTGACGTCACAACACGAAATATTTGAAATGACGTCGCCCGTTTCGTAATTGCTTCACCAACGAAGTGACGAGCAAGCCGCTTCATTTTTCTGGATTTTTCACTTACGCAGCAGACGGTGTTCCGGATGAAGTGTTGTTTAAATTGCAAACCGATTTACGATTTGAACGAGATGGAATGAGTTTACCTGGTTTATTGATTATTTATCCTGTAACGCCGTTGGACACTCGAGAGGTTTATTTACTAAACCTGTGCTGGTTAAAAGTTGCCTTGAACAAGGCAACTTTTAACGATTACATGTTTACAGTAAATAAACCTCTCGTGTTTCACGGTGTAGGTTTTGGGCTATGAGTAGTGTCTTATTGGAACATATACGTTATTGTGATGAACTGACGGTAACATGGTCTGAGTTTTGCGGATGGGAGCGTATGTTCAACCGAGACACAACGCGGGAGCGCGAATCAGTCGCTGAAATGGTCACCCATCTCCGTCGGAGAAAACTACCTCCTTTAATGTAGACTGGCCGGCGAATACACACTACCCCCGCCTCCTTCGAGGAGGGTAAGATCCCTTCTCGGGGTAATCCGGGTGCCGCCTCTGCTGTTACAGGAGAAACTTATACCTTGTGGCCAATTTCAGATGAATACTTTTAACACTGGCTAATTTTGTAAAAGGTGGCGTAATAGACAACAAGTACGATCGACGTCGCTACGCAGTCTAGGATACTTCCAGGACAAAAATACCCAGATGTCAGAGTTTACAGTACGTGGAGAGTGGATTGTAACTAAATCACCGGTGGAGTGGAGTTATCACCCAAAGTACCACTTTCAAATTCTGTACATATGGACAAAAACACAAGCAATGTTTCAGCCAACGGACCTCCGGGTTTAACCCGGAGGTCCATTGGCTGGAACTTTGCATGTGATGGTTATGATTTGCAATAAATTTGCAATTATTGCTCGGTGGAATCTCCACTCTGTGGGTGATTTAGTGATAATACACTCTCCACGTACTGTAGGTTAGATTCTCTGCAAAGAGCACAGTTCGCGAAAAAATTTAAGTTATCATCGTCAAAGACGTCACAAAATGAAGAAGACCCAGCCTATTTTGTTGTCTGGACGATCTTATCTTCAGCTGCCAATCTCCGCTTAATGATTTTTTAAAGATGAAGTAAGCAAATAATGTGACGTCCTCCCTTGAATGAAATCACCCCAATAGTCAAATTCTCAACTCAGTGTCTCAAGGAATGGAGAAACAACGAAGATAAATAGACAAATAACGAACTGCACCACACAAATGTCACGTTAGTGGTACCCAATGTCCGCCGGTGACGTATTGGTGGACGACAAAAAGCGTTACGCCAGTGACGTCAAAAGGAGACGTCGGGGGCGGTCTTGACACAGATCACAATACTACTAGGACAGAATTTTTTCTATTGACTAAAGTGAATTTTTTGATTTGATTGGTTGATAGATACGTGGTATGAGACCATATTCATTGAAACATACGATACGTCCGCCCAGCCACTGACAAATTTCCTATACCCAGTGGAAGCCTCGTTCCGAAATCTACAAATTGTCCATACCCCGTATAAGACGCGTCATTCCAGTTTTACAGTGTACATGTATTATATTTTAATTTTTTATCTCCAAAATATAGCTCATGACCCCTTATTGGAATGAGCTTGTCGAGTACCCTCCAATGTGGGGTTCATAAGCTATGTTTTTGAAACAAAAAAGAAAAAAAGAAATTCAATAATTTTTTTATACTAGTCATATCGGCATATTTTCACAAAAACTCTTTTGCACAAAAATTCCACAGAAACCTGTATGGCTCAACCATGGAAGATAAAAGATCTCATGCTGTGTGTGTTCACACATGAAATAGATTGTACTTCTAAAACGGAAAGTCAATAGATAAATTTGTTACCCCGTGTCTGATCACGTGGTACGGGTTTTTACCTACCCGAAGCCAGCCGTATCCCATTCGGCCTTCAGCCTCATGGGATACGGCTGGCTTTGGGTAGGTAAAAACCCGTACCACGTCATCAGACACAGGGTAACTAATAATATCAGGAGATGGAATTTAAGATAAAATGTTAAGAACTGGAGTAAGCTAATAATACGATATTTTGTCAAAATCTAATGTAAAAAAATGTTTTACGGAGCCTGTTGATTTCCTCTGATAGAAGTGGTAAGCCTTTTTATGACAAAATCTGTCGATTTTTATTACAAAACTCGAGACAAAACCTGAAGATTTTATTACAAATGTGGCAAGCTATGACAATACCTGCGATTTCTATTACAAAAACGGGAGTCGCAACAAAACACGTCAGTTATGACAAAGTGGGCGTAAGAAATATTACTGAGCTGAGAATTAACATTCAACTGAAAGCATCTGGAAAACTTTTAATATGTTTTTACATTTCTAATATCACATCGCGATTACAGGCTGACATTTCTCAGCTGTTCTTCTGTCAGTTTGAAAATATAACAGTTGTCCCTCTCACAAACACCGTTGCAAAAAATAGAAAGTAACATTTTTACACCCGTTTTGTGCTCTGTATTGTATTGTTTCTTCTTTATCTTTCAATTGCCTAACCGGGGTGGGCATCCTCAGATGTAAACATATTATTACAAATTTCAATTATTCTGGATTGTTACAGACCAGCTTATCACAAAGTGTACCGTTTATTTTAGCAATAACGCGTCAGTCGGTCATAATTTCGTCCACCGAATACGTCAGTGGGTTGTAATTCGCCCACCAAACTCGATAAGGCCGTGTTCATACTGCAAGCAATGGGCGAAGCGAAGCGGGGCAATGGAAAGCGAAGCGATGACCTGGCGACTTGTGAGCAGATTGGAGCGATGATTGCCCTGGTTCGCTTCCCAGAATATACATATAAAAAAGTGGAAGTGTTATTAACCAAAGAGCTGTTGCCAGAAAAGCCTGCAGGATAAGGGGAGAATTTGTGAACTATTTCGTGAATGAGGGGGCTGTTCCTTGACAGAATGATCATGTGTGAACATTTGATTTCAGTTGCAGGTTCTTTAAGAATACTTTACCCCCAGTTGCAGGCTCTTCTGCAGTTTCTTTCCATTGTTGAGCAATAAGGTCTTTACTTGAATGCTTTTTATCTTTTAGGTCCCAAACAGCTCGGCGCTTGAATACTTCTGAAATTAAACTTTCCACGTTCATGGTTCTACAGAAAATGACAGCCTCCAGCTAGATTTATACTTGGTTGTCATGACAACTTGCTTCTATTCGCGCGTTGATATTTAATTTTTAGATTTTATCGCTTGATATACGATGGATAGCATAGACTTCATCGCCGCATCGCTTCACTTCGCTTCGCTTCGCCCATCGCTGGCAGTGTGAACACGGCCTAATGCGACGGTCCTCGCAAAACATATTGGCCCTTTGAACCCGAGCGGCCGTTTTTACGTCCAGGAACATGATACGTCACAATTTCATTAAATAGTTGAGATGCTAAGTGCACGTGTGTGGTAAACCAATCAATATTTTGAACGTGCAGCCTTGGGGCTGCACGTTGAAAATATTAATTGGTCTACCCCTAAATAATGAACATGGACTCTTCCAGATGCTGTCAGTGTTCAAAGGGTTAACATCCAATATGCCGTGTATGTGATACGGTAGTTATTCAACTTACATGCCGGTGTTGAAAGTTGAAATGTCAGGAAAATGTATACCACGGTGATTTTTATCGTTTATTTTACGAACGATGGTTGTGAAAATATCGTGCCACGATCGCGTTCGTCTTGCGACACACGCAATACGTGTTGGGTGAGGGGTTATAGTCTAAGAAAACCTTGATTTTCACCCAATATTGCAATTCAAATATTGATTTCCTTTGACCATAATTTTCAATATTTCATACTTTTGCAGGAAGAAAAATTTCAACTATTGGGACAAAAGAATTCCAGCTTGTCAACGATGGAATGAGGCTTGCATTCCATGGACTGACGATGTTGACACTAAGTGCTGTTCAAGCACCGGCTTAACGTGTAGGTGTAATCTGTGGCTTCAGAACTGTAGGTGTGGATCAAGATTGTGGGGAAAATGAAACTATTCCTTTGATTCCACTTGAGCATAATTTATTTTTGTTATGAACACGCATGGAGGATATAAATGGATACATCACCGCAGTAATTTATTTCACAAGAGTGAATGAAGAAGTGAAAATGGCCTCTGCATATTTCTTCACACAATAATAAAGAGAAGATGACGAAGAATGAATTCTTTTGTGTTCCTTTATTAGCTGTTGTATTTTAGTGTTTATCCACTTTCTATGTCGGCAGGAGGCGGGGGGGGGGGAGGGGGGGGGGGGCTTCTGATCAATTCCCTCATAACGTTTGTCATAGAAATCAAGATGGTGGCCTCCAGTATACAAAATGGAAGACGAAAACGTGTCATCCTAACAGCACGAGCTCCACATGCGCACTGACACAATGTATTGCCGTGTTAATGACGTGACAACATGGTCGCCTATACGAGCTAACATAACAACCTACATGACTTAACTCATCACGTGACTATGGCGTCATTTCCAGCGTTATCCAAAAGGGGGCGAAATCCACATTGCCTTCTACTGACATCACAGCCAGGACAAACAAGCCACGGAAATCTGACCCGTAATTATAAGGAAAAGGCGTTTTGTATTTTATTCATGCATCGCCCATTGCTATATTGATTAAATTCAGCGGTCGCCAGCAGAGTAAAGTGTACACTCTAACCTTTATCGAGTTTGGGCTTATGTACATGCTATTTTTCTTGACTGTACACTAACCCCTGACTTATATCGTCATGAAAATCGACTTTCAATAAAGTTATCTCCCTTGAAATTACTAGGTCCAATTTTGAAGCAAGTAATTGTTGAGAAAACACCCATGACATCAGTAGAAAATAAAGCCAAGTTTCCTTTTTGTTACTTTTAATAAACGGAAACAACAGATAGCTCTCTTAGCTGTTTGTTGCTTTCATGTATTAAACGTGACAAAAGGAAACTTGTCTTTTTATGGCAAGCTAATTAGAAGCAAGTAGTTCACAGATAATCCGTCAGTAAGAATATGTATCATTATAAGTTCATGTTTACACCGGAAAGACAATACAGTGTTGTAACTCTCATTATTTCCAAATGAAACAAAACACTGTGTTTTGATTGGCTGAGAGGTCCAGTGTAACTTGCAATCCACAGTAGTTTTTTTTCAAATAAAAAAAAAGAATTCACAATAGCAGGCTATGTGGCTAAAAAGTACCCATTTTTAATTTTTAATTCATACCTTCTGCTCGGTTATGTTAGAACAAAAATAAAAATACAGGAAATTTAATATTTATGTGAAATAAAATATTACAGATATGGATGTTATTGGAACTGGCTCATTGAGCCAGTTCCAATGACATCCAGATTTGTCTGGTTTTATTAAGAAACTTACAAAGTACAAATTTTCTGTCAGTTTTTGCCGACAATGTAGGTGAAAGTATTAAGTACACCAAAATTCTTGGAAATAACTTCGTTAACCTTGTGTTTTCCAGGGTGTATGAGAGTTTACACCGGTCTGTGGCTTCATACACCATTCGGCTTCGCCTCAGGGTGTATGAGTTCCCAAACAAGTGTAAATTCCCATACACCCTGGAAAGCACAAGGATAACTAATAGTATTACACCTACCAACACTAACCACCCGCTTTGGCTCTTTGTTTAGCGAATGTATTTTACAGCAATGTGCAGGTTTTATTCTTCTCAGGCACAAAACTTAGCAAATCTCACCTCCGAGACTTTTATATTAATGGAAAGGACAGTATCTGTATTATATGTCACGATGCGCACACTGCTGATATAATTAACAGAAAAAAGTTACAAAACATGAAAAGATGGTGATAACACCGTATTCTTATTAAGTCATCCAACGAAGTTAGAATGACTTAACCCTTTACCTAACATGAAAAGCAGACGACACTTGCAAAAAAAATTCTTGAATAACTAATTTTTTTCATTTTTTGTCTCAAAAACATAGGTTATGACCCCTCATTGGAACGAGCTCGACGAGCTCGTTCCAATGAGGGGTCATAACCTATGTTTTTGAGACAAAAAATGAAAAAAATAATGAAAAATAATTGGCGATTTTTGAGAATAGCGCTGGCCGGTTTTGGCCGTTACGTTGGGTAAAGGGTTAAAGTGAAAGTCATCCTGTTTTTGTGTCAGCCACGATTGAGGGTACTTCCCTTCTCCGATTCTTATGAAATTTCGAACACCTATAGTCACGTTTCATTCTGAAAAAACTGATAAACTAAAATTATGGAATTTCTATCCCCGACTTGAGCGAGGTGGGATTTTGTTGTTTTCTTTCAACTTTTAATATCTACTGCTGTATCATGCACATCTCTTCAAACTTTTTGGAAATATATTCTACAACAAAAGCCATATCTAAAAATGTGATAACGGCCTGTTGAATTTTCAACGGTTAAGACCGAACTGTGGGGTGACGTCATGGGTTAAAAAATTTAAATGCGTCGGATTTATTTGAAATTTTAGTGTGTTGTGGAGTTATAAAACTAGGAGATAAATGGTTTTTAGTTTTTCAATTTATTGTACGCTAAACAAATAGATTATCGAAGAAATTCCGGATAGTAGATATAGAATTTTTTTCTTTTACGGCATCAATCAAAATGGCGGCTTTCAAAGCATCACTTCAATGTGAATACGAGTCAAATTATCACTAGAAATGATCATTTGTTATAAATACGTATAATGAAAAGAAAATCTAGTGTTTTTGAGTGGATACCGATCATTTCCAGCAATAATTCAACACGTATTCACCTTGAATTGATGGATGAAACCCGCATGCCCAAACGTGGCCTGAAAGTCTGTAATATAAGTTTTTGGTCTGATACGTCCTTTCAAAGGACGTACCAACCCAAAAACGTTTTTACGGACTTTCAGACCATGTTTGGACTAGAAACCCGCCAACTGATTCAGATTGCAAGACGCTTTCTGTTCCGAGTATCGATCAAATCGCTCAGGCGTTTCAATAAGTCAATGCGCTGTTTACTTTCATGCATCAATTCATGGTTGAAACGAGTGGAATTATCAGATTCTTATAAAAAGCGTATAATAAAAAGAAAATCTAGTGTTTTTGAGTGGATTATTTATTTATTTATTGGTGTTTAAGGTCACATATTTATGCACAATGGCTAATTGTGACCGTGACAGTTTTACGGGTGAAGGAAGCCTGAGTACCCGGAGAGAACCACCGAGCATCGACGAGCAACTGTCAGCTCCTCGACATTCTGACTCTGTTCAAGCTCCGCTCAAGCAGGGTTACAGCGGTTGAAGACATGTGCACCATCGACGTGCAGTACGCCTTAGTACACGGCGTCATCGTGCCCCCATGTAGGCAACCGGGATAAAGTGCTTTGCCCAAGGACACAACGCGCGTCGTCCCGGATGGGAATCGAACTCGGGACCTCTAGCATAGAAGTCCAACAGTCTACCACTGAACCACCGCGCTCCCGTTTTTGAGTGGATACCGAAAATTATCTCACGACTGTCCGAGACAAATGTTTATTTTTCACGAGCGCTCGAAATATAGGGGTTTCTGGGACATTTCTCATGAAAAACACCAATTTTCTTAACCCTTTACCTAACGAATCGCCCGCATCCGCCCGCGTAATATGCAAATTGAGCAGTTGAAAAAATTAAATTTTTCAAAATATTCCGACAAAACCATATCATGTGACCCCTCATTGGAACGAGCTCATGGAGCTCGTTCCAATGAGGGGTCACATGATATGGTTTTGTTGAAATTTTTTTAAAAATTTAAAAAAATTATATTTAAAATAATAAATTTTGATATCGTCTGCGTTGGGTAAAGGGTTAAACACAAAGCTCCGTATTCATGATATATACATCTATGAAATTTCATGCACTGTAAGTATGATGTTTGCTCTATGAAATGTACCTATCATAGTCTCACAGTTCAACCCTTATTCAAAAATTAAAAGAGTAAATGTTTTCGGGTTTTTTTTTTTTAAGATAATTGTTTACGTTTTTACGTAAATTTATGCTTTTGCATCCCTACCTCCTCTTGGTGACTACCCTACCCCAATGTATGCCAACATTTACCACTCTAATAAATTACATGTGACAAAATGCCAAACAGCGCTACCTCCTCCCATTTAGTGACAACCCTACCTCTATATCTGGTAACATGTACAAATATAATATACTACATGCAATCCAATTAATAATTGAAAGGTGGCTTCATCTCATTTATATGGTCATGGATGCAACACACCATCACAGTTATTTTATTCGTGTGGTTTCGGTAAGGTAGATGCCTCTTCCAGTGATGTTGACACCCAAATACTCGTAGTGACCTTCTCTCCCACACTAAGAAGTTTGCTGCTATACCTTCCGGAATACAGAACTCCCCCGCTCGCTCTCCACCTTAGTAGGTTCCACTTAACAACCTACAGATATAACTTTGCTTTTGTTTTCATTTAGTTCGAATCTCCATTTGTTCCCATATCTCCCAACAATTGCCAGCCTTTTTTCTAGCCCCTCTTTGCTTTCTGACACTAGTACCATATCATCTGCGAAAATAGTCCCGGGGTCTTAAGGTTCACAACTGCTATCCTATAGTCGCTGTGCAGGAATTCAACTCCTAACATTCTGATGTACAATGCAAAGAGAATTGGTGAAAGGATACAACCGTGCTTTAGACCTGTCTCCATGGCCACATGTTTTGTTGTTATGTTACCCAGACGGGTATAACTTTGCTTTCATTTAGTTCGTATCTCAATCTGTTTCCCAGTATCCCCCAACAATTGCCAAAATTTTCTCTAGCACCCCTTCGCTTTGTGACACTAGTACCATATCATCTGCGAAAAATAGTCTTGGGATCTCAAGGCCTACAACTGCTACCCTCAATACTCTTTCCTGTGCCTTTTGAACACCCAGAAAGGCCATAAATATCTTTCTTTTTGGCTCTCGAGGATTCTATCATTTGGAATAGCGTGAAAAGATGGTCAGTGACTCCGTTCCCTTCCTGAAGCCATTTTGGTTCTTCCCCCCAAAACTCTTCTCTTCAGTCACGTCCTTTAATTTACCTAACACGAAAAACAGACGACACTTGCAAACAAAATTCTTGAATAACTAATTTTTTCATTTTTAGGCTCAAAAACATAGGTTATGACCCCTCGCTGGAACGAGCTCGACGAGCTCGTTCCAAAGACGGGTCATAACCTATGTTGTTGAGACAAAAAATAAAAAAATAATGAAAATTAATTGGCGATTTTTGTGAATTGCGCTGGCCGTTTTTTGTTTTGTTTTTTTTTATATTTTTTTTTTCAGATATAGTATTACATTAGAAGTTGTGTATTCACATAGGTGATTTACAAAAATATAAGCAACAGGGATATGCACAATTGTGTAAATGGAAAAAAAGAAAAGAACTCATATTCAATGAAACAGAAGTCACTTCAGGAATGTTTGTCGTACGCGGTATTTCTGTCTCAATCTCAAGGAAGTGAGGTTTGAAACTGTCTCGTTGATAGTCTGGAAGGAGAGTTACGTGAAAAATACTCTGCTATAATTAACTTTACATCGTCGTTTTGGCTAAAATTGCTCAAAAACTAATGCAAGATCAAACAACAGTAGCTAATGAGTTCGACCTCTCTTGAATGGTAGTTTTCTTTTTGGCGGAATACACATGTAATGACATTAATTCGATCCGTTTATATTTCAGCCGTTCAATATAACTTGAGTAATTAGTGGTACACCCCGTTGTTCTGCATGAGAGAATAAACTGTTTAAATAAAAGAATACTGAGATCAATGATCGGAGGCATGGTTTGATTGTTTGAATGTAAAATAGTATATTCGGGGGTCATGGGAAAAGTCAAGTTACATCATTCCTCCAATTTTGAAAGCCAGTTCAGTAGAACTGTTTTAGAGAATGGGCAGTCAAAAAATAAATGTTTTATAGCTTTTGTGTTACCGCAGAAGGTACACAGTTTTGTCTCTACAAGTTTCATTTTAAAAAGCATCGAATTTGTACATATAATTCTTTGTAAAATTTTGAACTGCGTGGCTTGCAGCTTTGGATCACCTGTGGTCACAAACGGAGTTTTGTAGATCGCTCCCAAATCGGAAGTTTGCAGAGAAGTGTTCAACACGTTGTTCCATCTTGTTTGAGCTGTTTGAGGATTTTTACTGACTAGCTCAAGGAAAAGCGGGTAGGACGTTCGATTTACTTTTTGTGTGATGTTCAATTTCTCGACACGACTGTTTGTAATGTCAGCACATCTTAGAAGGGATTAGCCTTTTCCAGCTTTTCGGAATCGCGTTTGTAACTCCCTGGTAGACAGTGAAGTGTGGATTTAAATCAAATTTCGCGCAAAACTCGGTGTATAACAGGAAAGAATTTTCGTTGTTTAAGAGGTCATTTAGAAAGAAGACGCCGTGGTCACACCAGTGTTGATTATAAAATAGTTCCCCCTCCCCCCAATCTTAATATTGTTGTTGAAGAAAAGTGGTTCCGAAGGTATCTCTGGAACATTTGGGGGTCCCGTACCCGCCCATGGCCGACCACCCACTGAAAACATTTTTCCAAAAAGGGCTAAGATTTTTACTTATCTTTTCCAATCCTTCTTTACGAAGGTACCACACTTTATATCCGTCATATTTCTCAAGGTCGTCTAAGAGAAGTGTCTTCCAGGGGGCAAATACCTGGGGGTCTAATAATTTCTTGATCCACGTTAGTTTTAGCGACCGACTGAAAGTTTGTAGGTGAGGGAATTATTTCCTTCCACCATTTTCAAACGTATTTATCATAATGTTTCGTTTTATTTTGTCTTGTTTTCCAGACCACAGGAATTTAAAAAAAATAGTTTGCATTCGGTGAAGAATTTCTTCTGCCGGGTCAGGAAGAACACTTAGGCAGTGTATTAATATTGGAAGGGCCATGGTCTTCGCTACACAGGTTTTACCTACTACGGATAATTTCCTGAAATACCAATCATTGAATAGTTTTTCAATTTTTTCCATTTTTTTCAAATAGTTTTTCTCAATAAATCTATCACTATATAAATCGTATTCAATACCTAAAATTGTGAATGAACTTTGGTGTTTCCAATATACTTTGTAGAGTGTTGGAATTACTTCACCGCATCCCTCTTTGATCCCGTCCGGCGCTGGCCGGTTTTGGCCGTTACGTTGGGTAAAGTGTTAACGGAACAGTTTTCCAGTGTTGCTACTGGCATCCCCTGATAATCATCCAATACATCCTCATCCCCACCCCACTCTTTTGTGTATGAATGTGACCTTGCTTTCTCTTCATTCTTTGTAAACCTCTTGATTTCTATGGCCAGGTTGAGGGGTGGGGGGCGGTGGCTCAGTAGGTAGAGCTGCGGGCTGCAAGCCGAGAGGTCCTCGGTTCGAATCCCACCTGCGGCAACCGCGTTGTGTCCTTGGGCAAGACACTTCACCCCCATTGCCCATGTGGGGGCACGGTGACGCTGTGCACTAAGGCGTACTGCACGTCGATGGTGCACCTGTCTTCAACCAATGCTAACCCTGCTTGTATGGATTTAGTATGTTGGGCAGCTGACAGTCGCTCGCCGTTGCTCGGTGGTTCTCTCCGGGTTCTCCGGCTTTCTCCACCCGTAAAACTGTCGTGGTCATGATTAGCCATTGTGCAGAAATATGTGACCTTAAACACCAATATATAAATATATATATATGGCCAGGTTGAATGGGTAGAGGAGCGTTAGGCTTCAACATAGTCTCCTCACCTCCATTTATTAAGAACTCGTTAGGAACTCAATCCTCTCTCCCGTTTTTCGTTCCTTAATTTTGATACCACTTTTTGAGTCTCCTCTACTTTTATTTCTCTGCATGAACACGAAGTTTGATAAATTTTTCTCGACCTCTTTTTAGCACTCCCGTGGGTTCTCGATGCCCTATCACTTATCACTTACCTTTTGCAAGTGCTGTATTTCCACCCTCTACTTTTATCCTCTACGAAGTACTTCTTTTGTTCCGTTTATTTGCCCATTTTCCAAAATACGTTCAACCTCGATGCCCCTGTCATTCCCATCGTCCTAATAATATTGTAGTTCCGCTCCCTCCGCTTATCGTTTTTAACCCTTTGAAGCAGAGAGCCCACTTTTTCCGTCTAGGAACATGATATGTCATAATTCCATTAAGTGGGATGATTACAAAGTGGATGTTTTGGGAGACCAATCAATATTTTCAACGTGCAGCCCGTGGACTGCACGTTGAAAATATTAATTGGTCTACCCCCATATAATGAGTATGGACTCTTCCAAATGATGCCACTGAACTGACATGGGAGACAGCACGCACCAGGGTTCAAAGGGTTAATCTTATTTACACAATTTCGTGTTTGTTATTTTTCTTTTCCTACTCTGTTCGCGTTACTTTCCACCCTTTTGAGTATTTTACTCTTCCTGTTCGCAGACCATTGGACATTTTGGCCCTTTATTGCCTTTTTTCAATTCGTCATTCACACTGTATCCAAGTTTCCGTTTCGCGCCCTAATCTTTCCTATACTTAGTTTAAAAATATTTATTCAATAAGTATGCTATATGTTACAATATTGAACACCAAGAAACGAAACAGTATATATAGTGAACATCAAGAATATAGCATATACTAACAAAAGACCGTATCAGTATGTAATGGGGGATCTGACAGAAAGCTGGGAGCTTATGTTAGTCATCTCCCGGGGTCTTTCATAAATTTACACAAAAAGGCGGTATAATATAGCAGATTGGCTCATATATCGCCGTCTGGAACCCATGGCCTGTGGTCGATCACCAACTTGACCACGTGCCAAGCCGGGGTACCGCATACATGCACACAGTGAGAGCCGCCTGTAGGCCCTAGGAATGTAGACCTGGGTGCACATACCCGAGAGATCATTCAGATTTGATTTGTCAGCATCGTTGTAGGCACTAGCAGGTAACCTCGAGCGCAAGGACACGACGCCCCGGCCAGGGACAAAACCGGCGAGAAACTTAGTGGTAATTCTAGTCGATAGTAGTCGTAGAAAGGTAAGCTACCAGGCGGCGATACATGATATTGTTTAAACCTTGCTTGTGAATGAAAAAAAAGGTGAAAAGAAAGCACCAAGAAGAGGAGGAGTGGAAAACAGGCATGTCAGCTTGAAAGCGCAATATGTTGCCTTCACATTCAAGACACTCGCAAGTAAGCAGCAGAAGCACCGTTAGTTAGAAGTGAGACGGAAGGAAGCAGCTTGATGGTGATCCATGCGAAGAAAACAGAAAGGAGAGCAGGACTATAGGAATGGAGGTAAATGCGTCATGTAGTAGTTGTCGTACGTGGTAATTTGATCCTCAGCAGCCAATAGAAACGCCCACTCCACAAAATGCAGTCATGCACCACTTCAAAATCAAGATTGTTTTCCTGACTATTCAAGAATTTAGATCCAAAAAGAAGTGTCGATATGTTTACAGTAAATGGAAGAAGGTTGATAGTACTATTACAGACATTTGAGTACATTGGACAACGTAGGAAAAATGTTCTTGTGTCTCGCACAACCCGCACTGACAGGAGGGAGGTAGGTGACAGATGGTTGTCGTATAAATGAGAATTAAGGTTACTACAACGCAATCGCAACCTGCAGTGATATATTTGGGCTGAGCGTGATTTCGCGCCACCGTAAAACACAGGTGGTCGCTGATTTCAATTTAAGAAAGTCTTGAAATTGATCAGTGATGAGTTCTCACGGACAGGCAAAGGCAGTTTGTTCCACTGATCAGTGACGCTCGGGGTAAAAGACGACTGATACAACTGAGGTTGAGCTATAGATTTGACGATGAGGCGATCGGGGGAACTTTATTGGCAATATATAGGGGCGACATGCGGTGATACATTTTGGAGTATTGTAACAGCTTGTGTTTGCGACGTTTGTCTCGTACAGAGTCCCAACGTGTTTCGGAATAAAGCAGAGACTTGCTACAACTGAAAGTTGCCCCGGTAACGATCCTAGCGGTTGGGATCTGTATTTTCTCTAGCTCGGCGACTTGAGCTGCTGAACAATTATCCCAGACAACACCAGCGTATTCGAATAGAGGCCTAACGAAGGCAAAGTATATTTTTTCTAGGACGCTGCGATCGAAATTGAATTTCTGCTTCCTCAGTTGGTCTAACCGAGACCAAGCTCAATGTCGTCGTTCCATGAACATGTGCTATTTAATATAACTCCTAAATGTTTATGATTATTGACATCGGATCCCCGAATCACCTAAGAATAGAGGTGGATGGGCAGTAGGGTTGCATTTACGTGATTTGAGCATACTCTCTGTTTTACTGGGATTGAACTCAACCAACCACGTCTTAGCCCAACGTTCTATTGTGGCAAGGTCATGGTTGATTAATCTCGAAGCTTGCTCTGGATTCTCTACAGTTAGATATAGGGAAGTATCATCTGCGACTAGGCATATGCTAATGAGTAAGTTTTCCAGTTATATCATTAATATATATAATGAATAATAAAGGTCCAAGTATCGAACCTTGTGGAACACCAGCATTAATGGTTTTCCATGTAGATACCTCCGACCCTAGCACAATTCGTTGCGACCTATCTGAGAGGTGCGATTTCAGGAACAACAGAAGTTCACCAATGACTCCAATTTTCATCAGTTTGTCGATAAGACCAATATGCCATACCTTGTCGAAAGCTTTACTGACATCACAGAAGACCACCCTAACTTCTTTGCCTTCATCAAGAGCTCGACAGAATTTATCGTATATGTCAGTCAGTTGGAGGACAGTTGATTCATCGGGTGTACAACCTGATTGGAATTGAGTAAAGACATTGTTGTCAATCAGAAATTGCCACAAGCGTTTGAAAACACATTTTTCAAATATTTTATTTACACAACTAATCAATGATATTGGGCGATAATTGGTAACTGAATGTGAGGGCTATTTTTCAAAATTGGGGAGGCGTTTGCTTGTTTCCACAGTGAGAGAAAGTAAGAGTTGTTCAAGAGCACATTAAATAAGATTAGAAGAGGCTCACACAGGGAGGATGTACATTCCTTGAGAAGGCGTGGACTTACAAGGTCGGGACCAGACGCTTTAGAACCTTTTATCGACTTCATTGCTCCATGTACTTCACTACATTGGAGAGTGATACTAGCAATATCTCGTGAAACCTAGGATACTGAATCAGGAAGAGGGGGCTTTCAAATCATCAACTTTTGAGATAGAACAGAAGTATTCATTGAACACCTCTGTTTTCTCAACACTTGAGGAATATATATTATTTAAATGGATAATAGTTGGAATACCTGCCACTTTACAACTACTGATAGGTGTTTTAGAGTCTTTCACAGCAAGGAAGAGGGTTTTTTGTTGCTATTTAGTGTGGTCTGAGCTTTAGATAGATACGACGCTTTGGCCTTCCTAATAGCCGTAACAACTTCGTTCTGTTTACGTTTATATTTCGCCCAGGAGTTCGGAAGACCGATGCGTTTGGCTATGCGATACAGACGCTTCCTCTGTCTCATTAGTAGTCTAATTTCATTGTGCATATATTTCGGTTGGCCCGATCGCAAAGTAATAATTTTGTTCGGATATATTTGGATGATGTATCGAGTAATTTGTTGGTGAAATTGGAAACAATAGTATCAAGACTTACGTTATCAAAAAGAGAATTCCAGTCAACGTTAGAAAGGGCTTCATTGAGTGCTCCATAATTACCCTGCGAATATAGCCATACCCTTCTCTTAAAGGAGAGAGGGGATGGTTTTAAAAATTCGACATCAATTGAAACTGGACAGTGATAGCGAGTCATGCCCTGGATAATATACTATACATCCTATACTTTCCTTCCATGTCTCCGTGAGGCTATATTTGCGATTTTTATATCGGGAATTCTGAAAAGGATAAAACACGAGACTCAGAGCACATGGCGAGATAATGTTGAGGGAGAAGCCCGAGGCCATTATGTGGCCGAATATCCTGGGAGTGGATTATAATAATAATAAAAGACTTTTAACCACTTGAACCCTGGTAGTATCTTCCTTGTCAGCTCAGTGGCATCAACTGGAAGAGTCCATATTCGTTATTTGGGGGGTAGATCCTGTAATATTTTCAACGTACAGCCTTGGGGCCTCACGTTAAAAATATTGATTGGTTTACTCCACACATTCACTTAGCAGCCATCCTACTAAGGACCTGCGAATTGACAATTTTGATCGAATCGAATATCGAATCGAATTGATGAAAACGAATCGAATTTCGAGTCGAACTTCGAATCGAATCACAGTTAATGGATACGTCGTCAAAAGAAAATGTTTTTTTTTTTCTAAAATAATACCCTCGATGATTATTAACTGGTAGAGTGCTGAAAGCCCATATTTGGACTTTATTCTGCAGTACAGGTACCACAGCTTGAAGGCTTACATTCAGTACATGTACTTTGTATTATCATTGAAATGATATTTTTCAGTCTCTAAGGGTTTGCCTTGTTACAATTTATGGGAGAGTGCCCATAGGCACTCTCCCATAAATTATAACAGGGCAAAGACATATGTACAAGATTTGATGGCCAAAAATAATTTAGCACACTACCGGTTAAAAGACACATTTATGTAGAGTGCATTGTTCGCCTCACCACTTCCCACGCTTCTAGCTGCGATTTTAACCAATACACCAGCTATTGATTGAAACTATTCGAATTGTTGACTTTGTAGCTTCGAAACTGCAGCAATAAACATTTTTAAACGAACCTGGCTGATACCTCACTTTTATCACATGTTTTCTCGGAAAAAACTCGTGTGAAATCGAATCGACTCCATGTTGGTAGTGAATTCATTCGTTTTAAATAACAATGCGGAATTTCTAAAACGAAACGATAATTCAACGCCGAAAGGAGTCGATCCGCTTGTAAATTAAAGCCTTCTTTACTTCTGTTTATATAATAATCAGGGGTATTCTTTTAGAAAACCGTTACTTGTGACGATGTATCGAGTAACTGTGATCGCACTGCGCATGTCCGGGATAGAGTGAACAGCTTTTAAAATTCTTTCCTGCTAATCTGTGTATTTCCTTGGTTAAAAAACTTTTTGTAAGTTCGTGAAGGAGAATGATGTGAGACGAGATATATTTGAAACCATATAGTTTGTTTACCGTCACTAAAAATGACTTGAGTGAGAAGAATGGAAGTAAAGAATTCTTAGAACCCTCACAGGCAACTAGGGAATAATGGCGGACACGACTACTTTCACCTCATCAATGGGATCTCGTTCACCCAAGATTGAAAGATCTACCATCAACTGTCGCGGAAAGTCTCCGAATTGCGAATTCAAATGAAACTGACTATCTTATTTCTGACGAACAGAAAAATGACGCTGGGTCAGGTGAAGTAGGGGCAGTGAGTATAGACTTTGATTTATCTGAAAATGTAGCAGGAGACTGTCGAAAATCTATTGCGGAGTTGGACGATGAATCCACCCCTGTTTACTTTGATCTGAACTGTAATAATAATGTATCAAGTAAAGAGCGACAGTTCCCCACCCAATGTGCTTGAACAGCATGTTCGTTTGAACTGAACAATATCTACGGGATTCTGAAAAAAAATCACATCAAGACTAGATATCATTACAAAGTTCAAGTCTGAATTTAAAACTGTAAACGATAAACTTAAGGGCCGAAATAAGTAATGAAATTTTGTTTATTTTGAAAACTCTCACCTCTGATATTCCTTCAATTCAAATTAAATATACACAAAATGTACATCAAAATGAAGGTTGGGATGTATAGAACACGAAACACATGTGTAATCAACTCATAGAGTGGACTGTAGGCACCAGTGGTTCCTGGAAGTCTGCTACCGTATTTGCACCAGAACTGATAATTTAAAAATATTTCACGAAAACAACTTGTGGCCAAATGTGCTTTACATATCCAAGAACAAAGCTAGGGGGTCAAAATTCTTCAAAACACGGCGACAGAGCTGCATGGGGAAAAACTCCAAAGCCTTTGCTTTTGTTTACGAATGAGTATAATTTCGATTTCCGGTCGACGTCATCGGACGGAAAAAGCATGTAAAAATAACGCCGTCTACAATCAAATAATGAAAAAAGATCGCCTTCATATAGTATACAGTTATGATAGAGAGATTGCACAGTTGCCATATTCAATGCAAGGTATCCTGATACATGTTGAAATTTCTTAGAATTACGATTTTGTTTTTCGATGGAAATTCGTGGTATCGAGTGACTTGCGCATGTCTGTCGAGCATGGAAACCATCTTCAATAAAAAATGCAGACAGTGTTGTCCTTTTTCAAAATGCAGTCCTGTCGCTGCACTCGAAAATGTTTTGAGTGCCAATTTTGTTATTGAATATCTGAAGCACATTCGGCCATGAGTTGTTCTTGCGAAATATTATTTTATTATCAGTTCTGGTACGAATACGACAGCAGACTTCCAGGAACCAGTGGTGACTGCTGTCAACTCTTTGAGTTGATTACATATGTGATTTGTGTTCTATACATCCCAACCTTCATTTTGATGTATAATGTGTGTATATTTAATCTGAATTTAAGGAATGTGAGAGGTGAGAATTTCAAAATAAACAAAATTCCATTACTTATATAGCCCCTTAATAGAATTGAGATATGTGTTGGTAAACTCTGTGAAAGGGTAAACAATCTTGAGCATGACACCGAAATGATCAAAGGTGAAGTAAGTGACCTTAAATCTAACAATAGAGACATGGAGTGTACAATGGATTACTTGCAAAGTGAGGGGAATCAACTCTTGAACGTCTGTCAACTATGCAAAAAGACAATGCAACTTTAAGTGAGAATCTTATTGACCTACAAATGCATTTTATGCGTGACAATATACTTTTCTCTGGAACACGGGAGTTGGAGACAGATAAATTGTCCACGGAAGATATTCTTACTGGTTTTATCCAGGATGAAATGAAAATTGACATACCAATATACTTTGAAGGGGTACAACTTTTGGGGGAAAAACGCTCCAGAGAACACGACCAATAGTGGCCAAGTTTACTTATTACTCTTTTACAGTTTAGACTTAGGAATCATAGGCTCCCTATTGAGACAGGCAGCTGGTCGGGGATAGAAATATCTCAGAGAAAAAACCGACATTGGTAACGAATACCATTTCGTATTAATCTGTGAAAAATTAAGAGATCTGCGTAAGGAATATATAAAACCCTATTATTAGCGACACCCAAGTGTGTATAAACTACGAAGCCTCTTTTCCAGCACAAACCTTAAGGGGCTATATATATATAAGTAATGGAATTTTGTTTATTTTGAAATTCTCACCTCTCATATTCCTTACATTCAGATTAAATATACACAAATTATACACCAAAATGAAGGTTGGGATGTATAGAATACGAATCACATATGTAATCAACTGGCCTTCTGAACCCTGATGGTTCCTTCCATAACCGCCAGAAGTGTCCATAATCACCAAGGGTGGAGGGTGGACCGGTCAATATTTTTGGCGTGCAGCTTTGGGGCTGCACGTCGGAGATATTGACTGGTCTACCCTACAAATTTACAGAGCAGCCATTATACTTTTCAAATGTACGGTGTGTTATGATCCTGGACCGGAGAAGCGCGCTTGCGGGCTCAGGGGGCTAAGGCACAGTGGTCGGATCAGATAAACGAAAACAGATCAGAACTGAAAGAATTGTAAGTTGTAACTACACACATCATAAGTAGTAATTGCCGATTTTGTTGACGGCCCGGTGCGGTAACCGTGGGGCTGGTTACTCCCAACGTGACTGTCATATGACATATGCCGTACTGAGTCGCCAATAAGCTGCGTGACTATTCACCCTGAATGCTGAACTCATTGTTGCACCTGAAGGGAGGAGAGAAAATAGGTTTTTACGTATAAGAAGGTGAAAGAAGGACGTGTGCGAGAGTATATGTGAAAATACCGGTGAGTGGCCATAGGGTTGGTGGGGAGGTGGTGGTGGGATGAGGGTGGGGGGTCTGGCGTCAGCACAGTTCAATACAGTTAGAGATATTTTTTACCCTAAACATCTAGCATTCCTGGCCTCCTTCCCTTGCATTGAGGCACGAACATAAAACACTTTCTCTGAAAGAGCAAATGCTCTCACATTATTTCGCATCAGCGTGCCTTGCAAGGGATGGAAACGGCGGGTAAATGCTACATGTTGTTATTAAAGAGCATATGTTGCAGGTCGCTCCATAAAATTCAACTAGTATGAAAAACAACCCTTGATAATGATATATCACTTGCAAATGTTATGCTAGTTTAACTAACTACTTAACTTGCTCTCTCCATGACACAGCGACAGAACTAAAATAATGAAGTCATAAGCGCATTCGCCATTCGTTTAGTCAGTAATATAACAATAACATGATTTTTGAGGGCATTATGGTATATTAGCGGCCCTGCAGAAATTATTAACAGCCCAAGGGCTTATTAGCGGCCCGAGACGAAGTCGAGGGCCGCTAATTGGCCCGAGGGCTGTTAATAATTTCTGCAGGGCCGCTAATATACCATAATGCTCGCAAAAATAATGTTATTACTATTATTACCATTTGTTTGTTTACAAATGCGCATCGGAGAGATCAGGGGCGACAATTTGGGGGAATTCCCGTGTCACAAATTGAGTGCATGAACGTCGAAATTAGGAAAGTGATGTAATTTTTCGGCAATGACGGCTTCTTACAATTGCTTCATAATAAAAATAATCTGGATTACTTACCTAATAACAACAATCTAGCCATTGGTAAGAAAAGTTCGGTCGTTTATGAATCATTTCCCTGGTATCGTCGTTTCGATTCAGCTCCTTGCCGATCGAGAACAAGCGGTGATCACGTGATGTAACAATGATGCCAGAGGGCGATTATTTTCATTATCGGCCCGCGGCCCGGAACTTAGGAGATTGCCATGCATTATTTACTTTGAACGCTCGGCATAACAGCGTTAATACACTAGGGAACGCCCTGCAAAGTGGTAATAATAAGCTCTTTTCTGTGGGTTGTGGAGTGGGGGGGGGGGGGGTTATTGAAAAGCTAGGTTTATATGATAACTATATAGACAACTATCCGCTACTGAGCGAGAGAGAGGGGAGAGAGAGAGAGAGAGAGAGAGAGAGAGAGAGAGAGAGAATGCCCATACAGTTTTCCGCCTATGAATATGTTTACTCCCTTCTCCCGGACATGTGCCTGTATTATTTTCATGTATATATGTATCAAATTATGCAACTTCACTCCATGTAATTGGAACAAAAGTTGAGAAAATAAAATGTATCTATATATGTATGTATCGAACAGAACAATACTCAATATAAAATAATGTGATCATGTTGTGGAACAAATCATTTATTAAAGTTGAACAGCTGAATAACTTTTCAAAGTTCGAAACTTAAAATTTTCATAAATGGTCACTGGTCAAAAAGCTCAGTAGGTTGAAATGAACAGTTGTATCAGTAACAGAGTTTGTAGCGATGTAGCTACAACTGTTGTTGTAGCTACATCGCTACAAACACTGTTTCCACTACAGTCAGTTACGTTTCTACTCAGAACTGCCACAAACGTATAATCGAATTTCCGATTTCGAATCGAATCGAATATTGACTTTCGAATCGAATTTCGAATCGAATTTTCGCAGGAGCCTACTATTTATTTATTTATTTATTTATTTATTTATTTATTTATTTATTTATTTATTAGGGTTTATTTAACGACACATTAACAGCCAGTGTCACATTATGTCGGTGACAGTTTTACGGGTGGAGGAAGCTGGAGTACCCGGAGAGAACCACCGAGCAACGACGAGCAGCTGTCAGCTCTCCAACATCGTAACTCTGAACTGTGCACCGCGGCACAGGCAGGGTTATGTGGTTGAAGACATACGCCTGCAGCGTCATCGTGCCTCCATACAGGCAATCGGGGTTAAGTGCCTTGCCCAAGAACACAACGCGGGGGCACGAATCAGTCGCTGGAATGGTCACCCATCCAACCACTTGCCTCAGGAGCCTACATCCTACTTAATGAAATTATGTCGTACAATCACTTGACATTGCAGACGGAAATGGCAGTGGACCTCCAATTACAAATGGTAGACAGCTATTTAGATTCTGTGATGTTTCACATTTAATGTAAAAAGCTTGAACTCATTCAACATGCAGAAAATATTGGGTCCTGTGACTAAGATGCCCCTTGCGACCCCATCCTCTCCCCAAATGAGGGTCATTTATCCACATGGCATAATTCTAATGTAGTATAAGAGTAGTGTTAACCCATCAAGGAATTCTGCTGAAACAATATTTTCTGCATGTTGAATGAGTCAAGCTTTTTACATTAAATGTAAATCATCACATGATCTAAATAGCTGTCTACCACTGGTAATCAAGAACAATCACTTGACATGGCAGATGGAAATGGCAGTGGACCTCCAAAGCACCCACCCTATTCACCTCGCCTTACATACCCTCTACTCTCTTATCGACCTTCCCCTTCAAGATGGAAAAAAAAAAATAACTGATCGCAGATTTTTAGGTAAACCACCCCTCCCCCCCCCCCCCCCAGCCCCACCGCACCTTCGTAAAATATGGTAGAGTGTTTATGCTCAAGGAATATGATGAGCACCATTCCCCGAAGAAAAACGAATTTTAGAATTCAAAACGGTCAACTAGACGGAAAAAGCCACACATAATGATACAGCGACTGAAATGGGTGGATGTGTGAGAGACCGTCAGAGTTCGCCGGGGCCGTATTAAATAGTATAATTGTAGACAACGCAGGAGATCACACAATTCTAGCCCTTGAAAACCACACTTTATCACCCATAAGTTTTCTGGTATGATAGAACCTGACAACTTATGCCTGGGGTTAGCAGATTCTCAAAAGCACAGCATTACTATAAATAATTGGCCAACTTTGAATTTACATAAAGCCACAAACGCAGAAAGTGACATTAAACACCGGAAAATACGCACATCACATAAAAATCATAAAAATGCCTTTCCTCGCCATATTGAACCCACGAAATGATGTTTGACCTGCAAAACGCCTTTAAATGTACGATAAAATGATTAAAAATCGGTAAGATGTACCCATACTATGATTTGAGCCACCTCAACATTTTTTCAAATTTTGTTGAAAAATTTTTGGTTTTCATAGATGTTTATTACACCACTAGTTAAGTTTATTAGACTACTGGTTAATACACTACTGGTTGATTTGTATTACTCAACTGGTTGATTATTACACTACTGGTTAATTTTTTATTACACTACTGGCTGATTATTACACTACTGGCTGATTATTACACTACTGGTTGATTATCACACTACTGGTTGTTACATCCCCTCTTCGGATGGGAGTAAAGACAAGAACGTCGATCGTGATAGAGAGAGATGGAAGGCTGGATAGAAGTTAGTGAAGATTTACCAATTGCCCAAGCAACACCATTTTGAAGATAGAATTTGCAACAGTTTATGCATCAACATTTACAGCAACTAGTAATTGTCATACATTTCTAAAAGATAAATATAATAAAAAAAATATCGCACTTTTACACCAACGCTTTTCGTAATATATATTGAATGGAATATGACCATTCTATCAAATAAAAGACACCCAATGAGAGTTTGATGTTTTAAAGCATCTGCTAAAAAATCAATGACATTATCAACTCAACACAGTAATTATATGTTCGATTTATTATGCCCCTCATCTCTTTGATGTTTTGAAGTGGCCATTTGTTTTGTCGACTCATGCGTTTAATTAATAACACTGTTTTGATTCACCGATGCATTGAACCCTAGTAAATTAACAAACGAATTGTTCATTAACCCCATCTTCATGAGCACCATGAGCTCAGACAAACTAGAATGAATTGGTTAAATTCCTATTTACATTTCTGAAATAATTTAAAGTTTTGATATTTTGACATCAGTGTGCAGTTAGCCTTTACCCAACGTAACCGGCCAGCGTTATTCTCAAAAACCGCCAATTAATTGTCATTATTTTTTTCATTTTTTGTCTCAAAAACATAGGTTATGACCCCTCGTTGGAACGAGCTCGTCGAGCTCGTTCCAACAAGGGGTCATAACCTATGTTTTTGAGACAAAAAATTGAAAATATTAGTTATTCAAGAATTTTTTTTGCAAGTGTCGTCTGCTTTCCATGGTAAAGGGTTAATCAATGCTTGATTAGGCTTAGCCTGCAGACATGCAGAAAGAACGACAGCCCTTTCAGTTGTTATTGACATCAGTAACAAGGACGTCGATCCTGGACGGATGGGTGGGATACATCCCCTCTATACCACCCTTCTAAGATTTTTGTTTGCCAAACCCTGAAAAAGATCAAAATCGACTTATATAAAGTGTAATGCTTTTACATATGCTTTTAAATAAAAATCGCCAAGCAAATTTGACTACGAATTTTTCAATTTCTGCATAAAACATAACTGATAATCCTTCATCGGCACCAGCTCGTCGAGTTTGTTCCAACGATTGAGGTGTAAGAAACCATGTTTTGGGTCAAAAAAGAGACATTTTTACTTATTTTTTTTTAGATATTTTTGGAGGCAAGCCTCGCCCACTGTTGTTAAGTAAAGTAGGAATCTCAAATGTCGGATCTAATCAAGTTTCGAACTGACTCCCGAATCGAATCTCATCGCTCACCAGGTTGCAGGTATTTCACCTTCTTACATCTTTGAATATTGTCAGTCTGTCGTTTGTAACGAAGACTCGGGGTTTTTTTTGAGCGAAGCAATAAAAACCCCCGGAATATTCCAGAATGGAAACGAAGTAGTTTGGGAAGCGGAACCTCCTTGAACTCCTATTCTGTAAACGGGTTTTCTGGATAGGGAATCTAATGATTGAAAGAGAGTTCAAGAGAAGACACCTTTTAGGAATTTAAGAACACTTTGACATTTCGAAAATATTCGAATCAGAGCAATTTGAATCGAATCGAATCATCGGGAAGATTTCGAATCGAAGCTTTGCAGGGGCCCTAAAGTAATGCTGGTCTTTATCTATTACATAAATGAGGAGTGTGTGTCCGTGTCCGTTAAGTAAGCATCCAGCCAGAAATTCATGCTTTCATTATCTCTCTCGAGATGCAATGCTATTGGAAAGTATCATCGGGAAGGGAAGCAATGCTTCTGTGGTAAACAAGCTCTGCTTTACCGATAAAGAAGGGATGTGGTTTCTGGCACCTTTCTTGAACGGTATTCCTATAGTTAGGATACATATTGAATCATTTCTTGCATGTCCCACGGGTGTCTTCCCACTAGACCAATTCCCTTTAGACCAATTCCCTTTAGGCCAATTCCCAAAAGACCAATTCCCCTTAGACCAACTATATACTGTTACTGACTAAGGGTTGATTAAGGATAATTAAGAAAACATTTATTTACTGATAAGCACTTTATTTGACAAAAAAAAATATATGCATAACATACAAAAAATATAGGTTTATATACATTAGTAGGTAATATTTGCGGATTTACGACCACTTGATCATGTACGTGTACAAAATACGTTCACGATGCGTTCACCAACGTGGAATTCAGTGTTAAATCACACGCTTGTTAATAAAACTGTACATGGTCTTGAATCACCTCCATGTACAGTCGCGACTCCTAGATCGCGCTTTTAACGTTCAAATACTCGTGGTGAACGCGCGTTTTTAAAAAAAGGGTGAAATCGTACATCTTCAGTTGTATCTTGTACGTAATTTTTCGTCGACGTTCGAATCGCAGATCAGACCACGGATCCATCGTCGGCGAACGCGAGCGAAAGCAAAAGATTCTGAACCATCATCAAAAAACAGGTTTGGGGATTCTAGACCAGTGGTTCAGAACCCGCAATTGCGTTGGTACAGATGATTTAGAACTCTCCCTCGTTTTTTTGTTTTTGAGGCGGTCACGTTTTTGATTGATATAAATATAGGGGAGAAAAAAAATATAAATAAATAGTTATTTAGAAAAATAAATATATCAAATCGAATAGATAATAAAAAAAATACGTAAATCATGAGCGATTCTCAGACTATTTGAGCGAGGTTTCTTTTAAACATGCTGATGAGAGCATACGCAATCTGCGTGAACGAAGAACTACGTCCCATCTTGTTAGAACGATGCGTCGGATGTCGGGATCATCTAGACTTCGATCACGAGGATCATTCGTGTCTGACGATGGAAAGGGAAGATATGGTCGTCATGTATTTCGAACCGGCGTTCGGACGCGTTAAATTCAACGATGTGATCACGTTTTGGAAGAGATTAGCCTTCTGTAAGAATCGAGACAGGCCCACAGATTCGGAAGAACTGAAATTGGCGCGTAGAAGTTTGACTTTAGAAGACAAGGGATGCATCAAGAAATTATTGCTGAACGAAGCATACGTCTAAGTTTTGTTTTTCGTTGATATAAAAATAAGGGAGAGTAGAAAATAAAAAAAAAAAAAAATACACACATAAATTTTTTTATCTAATATTAGAAAGAAAAAACACAAAAAAATGAGAACCAGAAATAAATTGTATCCGACGTTAGCGGACGACGAGGACGAGAAGCCGAACGGCGTCTTGCCGACGGCGCCGTCGCTAGAAGAAAGAGAAAGAGGAGAGAGGTATCGCATCGATCAAATCAGTAGAATCCAATTGTATCTGACTCGAGAGAGAGATTCTCGTCGTTCCCTCAAGAAGAAGTATTCGCGTTTCGTGAAATTCGTCAACGCGATCGACACGTCACTCATCAAGATTTCCATGGGTTTACACGCGGCCAGCATCGGATTGTTGTCGACCGCGGTCGGCATTCCGATCGTATTGACCGTAGAAGGAGTGGCTCTCGCCGCCGGAGTGTTTAGCACGCTCGGAAACTTTTTGAGTAGGAAATTATATCTGAAGGCGAGGAAACACGACAAGATTCGCGTCTTGGCCGACTCGAAGATCGACACGATATCCGAAATGATCTCTATGGCGTTGAAAGACGGTAGGATATCGGACGGTGAATACTTCGCGATATTGAGAGAGAAAACGAAATACGATGCCATGAAAGAAGCCGTGAGAATCAAGACTCGTCAGATCATCAAGGAAGAGATGAAGGATTCTCTCGTGGAAAAGGGGAGGAGAGAGGCCAGAGAGGAATTCAGTAAGATGATAGAACTCAAGAGCAGCGATTGAAAAAAAAAAAAAATATATATAATAAGAACAGAATTTTAAAAAAAAAATATTAAATTTATATATAAAATAAAAAAAAAACGAAATTAATTTAAATAACTCTTCAAAAAAAATGTATTGCGTAAAGTGTAAGAGAGTTACTGAGATGAGTAATTCTAGAGAAGTGCAAACTAAAAACGACAGACGGATGCTTCGCGGAATTTGCGACGTGTGTGGTTCTATCAAGACTCGATTCGTCAAACAAAAGAACGCGAGCAAAGGTAAAGGCGTCGTGAATAAAATGATCAACAATCTACCTTTCGAAATGCATCTGCCCGGTCACAGTTTCACGGGACCCGGAACGAAATTGAACAAGAGACTCAACACCGATCTGACACCCAAATCTTGGAGCAAACCTGTGAATAGGGTGGACGCGGCCACATACGATCATGATCTGTGCTACTCCGGACATCCCGACACCAAGACTCGCAACGACGTCTGCGACAAAAACATGTTGGGGAGATTGAGAGGCATATCGAATCCGACCAGGAGAGAGAAGATGGAACATTCGCTAGTCGGCAATCTGATCGGTGTGAAACGTCGATTCGGATGGGGCGTTCAAAAAAAAAAGCGCATCTGAAAAGAAGAAGAAGAAACGATTATTGACAAGCATATTGGCTGAGGAGTTACACAAACCCATAGTGCATAAATTTCGAAAGAGAAGGGTGTTCGTGAAGGGTTTGGATGACATTTGGTCTGCTGACTTGGTCGACATGAGATCGTTTTCGAGGTGGAACGAGGGCGTCAAATATCTATTGACGGTCATCGACGTGTTTTCCAAATACGGTTGGATCAGAGCTTTGAAGAATAAATCGGGACCTTGTGTCGCCGAGGCTCTGAAGAGTGTGTTCGACTCGTCTTCTCGAAAACCGAGTAAATTGTGGGTGGACAAGGGAAAGGAATTCTACAACAAGGACGTTCGTCGATTGGTAGACCTCTACTCGATCGAAAATGAAGAGAAAGCCAGCGTGGTGGAATGTTGGAATCGAACGATGAAGGAGAAGATGCACAGATACTTCACGGCGAATTCGATCAAGAAATACATATACGTTCTGAACAGTCTGGTTAAAGATTACAACAACACGCGACACAGATCGATCAAGATGACTCCCGCGGAAGCTAGCGATCCTCGAAACGAAAAACGGGTCTACGTGAATCTATATCCCGAGAGATCTAAGATCAGGAAGAAGTCTAGAACGCCGAAATTTGCGGTCGGCGATCGAGTGAGAATCTACGCTTATAAGAAGCACTTCGAAAAGGGTTATACTCCTCGATGGACCTCTGAAATTTTCGTGATCATCAAAATATTTCACACCGATCCGGTGACTTATGAAATCGAAGCTTTGGATGGAGAAGAGATCATCGGAAAGTTTTACGAACAACAATTACAGAAGACGAAGTTTTGATGAAGAAGACAAAAAATTTTTTTTTGTTTTTATTTACTCTCTTTGACATTTTCTTGTTTACACACATATATATAAGAGAGAAAAAAAAATAATAATAAAAAATAATTAAAAACTATTTTTTAGATAAAGAAAAGCAAGTGAATTAATAAATTAAAAAAAAAACTAAAAATCCTTTAAAATGACAAATATACTAGATATAGCACAAAGCATAGTGAAAGATGAAAGTATTTAAGAATATGAGGTTCACGAATATGAACCGGTAACCAGAACGAGTTTGAACAATGCGGGAGAGATAAGAATCAACGTCGAAACTCAAGATCTATTCGTACATCATAGCGAGAGTTACATAGTGGTGCAGGGACGTCTCACCAAGGAAGATGGGAGCGACTACGCCGATGACGACACGGTCACTCTAGCCAATAATGGCATCATGCATCTATTCAGTAACATAAAATACATGCTATCCGGACAAGAGATAGAATCTGTTTTTCATCCCGGTCAGGCCACCACGATGTTCGGACTCTTGACGTATCCTGATGATTTTTCGAAATCTAGAGGACTTAATCAGTTGTGGGTGAAAGACACCATAGGTCGTGCTAGCGCAGGCGCCGCCGCGATATTCGACTACGTCGTCAAGACGTCCAGACCTAAAGGAACATTTTCGTTCAGGATACCTTTGAAACACATCTTCGGATTCGCGGATGATTACAACAAGATCATGTATGGATTCAAACACAATCTGACATTGATTCGAAAAGGAAACGATGACGCAATAGTGAGACTCACCGTGACCGGTGCGGGTAAGATAACTCTACACAAGATATCATGGTCCGTTCCACACGTGGAGCCTTCAATCGATGAGAAAACGCATCTCTACAAGATCATACAATCCAAGAGTATATTACCCGTGGGATTCAGAATGAGACAGTGCAACACGGCTAGCATTCCTCCCTCCACGAATCACTTCGATTGGAGATTGACGGTGAAATCCGCTTCCGAGAGACCGTGTTTCATCGTGGTTGCGTTTCAGACCAATAGGGACGGGTCTCAGGAAAAGAATGCATCGCTGTTCGATCACTGCAGTTTGAGAAACATGCAAGTGTTTCTGAACGCCACGAGATATCCGGCAATCGATTACAACGCATCGTTCGACAAGAACGATTTCTGCAGACTTTACGGTGACGCCACTGATTTTAGAAAGAAGTATCATGGTCTAGACGAATTGATGAGCAACCCCAACATATCTCCCGGCGAATACAAGTCGATGTATCCCATGTTCGTGTTCGACGTCAGTAAACAGAGTGAACGACTCAAGAGTAGCGTGTTAGACATTCAGATCAAGATGCAATTCGATAGGAACGTGCCGAGAAAAACCAAAGCCTTCGCCCTGGTCCTGTCGGACAGAGAATTACATTTCGAATCGGACGGAAATAAGATGTCGATCATTCGATGAGAGACGAGTGTGTGAAAAAAAAAATTAATAAATGTTAAAAATGTGGTTGTAAGATTAATTAAAAAACCAAAATCTCGAAAACAAAATGAATGTTTCTGACACAAAAACAACAAATCATCTGTTCACTTCAGATTACTACGACGTTAAAATGAAATACTTGGAAAAATGGATTCAAATTGAATATGAAGAACGTAACACAAAAAAGGATGGAATAGTTGTGATTTTGACGAATATCGTTCAAAAGAAAAAGAAGAGTTTGATCTCATAAGATCTAACGAAGAAATTATAAAAAATACAATTTTAAAATGTCGCAAATGTAAGAAACGTCAAATAAAAATCGAATCTCAACAAACTAGATCTGGTGATGAACCAACAACCATATTTGCAAAGTGTATAAATTGTTATCATAAATGGATAGAAAATTAAAAAAAAAAAAATAAAATAAAAAAAAATAAAAGTATTGAGATATAGAGAACATCTCTATATCTCATTACTTTTTTTTTGTTGTTTTTTTTGTGTTTTAATAATCACACATTACTCATTATTTTTTTTTAATTCATTATTTTTCCACGCGTTCACTGTTTGTTCAAAGGATCCAGTTCGATCAGTAGACTCACCACGGAAGTGGCGGCTTCGGGATTATTGGTTTTCATGACGAAATTAATCCTGTCTCCAGCGTTCACTTTGAGAGGCGTGCCGAACATGCTAACATTCGCATGTTCATTCTCAGTCTTTTCAACGCTGTATCTCTTATCGCTCTCCACACCATTCACCATGAGATTGACGACCGCTCTGTTATTCAAATCCGAGGAAGCCAGACTCATTCGAAGGATTTCACCTCCCAACGGCATGGGATATCCCACCTGACCGTGTTTCGATCCGCTACCTCCATTTCCGAAAGACCACTCGGCTTTTCCCTCATCTAAGGCGCCGGCCTCTTTGGCCCAAACGGTGATCAATTGTCTAGCATATTTGACTTTCTCCACCACCGAAATCAGGGTGCAGGCATCCGTCATGTTCACGGGATCCGGTAGATTCGTGAGCGCGTGTCCGCCCATGTCTAGTTTACCTTCCATGATGTCACCCTTTCTCCAGACTGAGTTGTCGTCCACGTACTTCCTGCTTACCGTGCTGGAATCGAATTCGGGATCGTGATTGAGACCGAATAAATTGTGACCGTTCATGTTGATGCCACCCTCCATGGTTCTGCCAGATTCTTTGTTTAGGTAGAGATCGTCCACTTGCGATTTTAGGTATTCTTGCGATTGTATCACGGAAGAATCCACGTAGCCCTTGTTGACCGCGGTTGAGTCCGCATCCGTGTTGTCGATCTTCGACAGATTCAATATCTTGTGGAATCCCGCATTCAGATCCGATTTCATTTCTCGTCTGTCAGACTTTCTCTGTTCCAGATCTACGTAGTGTTTGGTCGCCACGTCCTTGGAATTCGTGGGAGCAGCCACATTCGTTATCTTGTAAGAATTGGCGTTCAATTCCGAGTGCATCGTTTTTGTGACGTATTTTTTTCTCAGGTGTTCGCTGAATCTCGCGTGAGAGTCGTCCGCATATTTCTTGGTCGCGGCATCGGTGGGATCTATGGGATTCACGACGTTCACCAAACGTTTGGATTTCAGATCCAGATCGTCGGTCATGGTTTTATCCACGTAATTATTCAGCAGGATTCGTTCGAAATGGGCGTTCCCCCTGTCGACGTATTTTTTAGTCGCAGCATCTGCGAGATCTATCGGCTCGGGAAGATTGTAGAGCTTCTTATCATTCATGTTCAAAGGTTCTTGTCGAGGTTCGTATCTCCGAACATAACGCTCGTCCAAGTTGGCAACGTCGTAACCATCGTCGACTTCGAACATCTTCCTCTTCTTTCTCGGGTTGACTTTTTCGTCGTCACTTCTACCAAATTTATCGACTGTCATGTTGTTGTGAGGATTTTTTTTTGTTTTTAGAAAAAATGTGTTCAAAACGCAGTTTATTAAAAAATGAAGTATGTTATTTTATTTTTCGTTTTTTATTCGATTAAAAATTTTTTTAAAATAATTTTTTATCTTTATATATACTATAAAAAAAAAAAAAATCTCTCTCTAATGTAAGTCATTGAGAATGTCTTGAAATTCATCTCCTTCAGACCATCTTTTGAGAACGTAGAGACACAGGTGACCGCAAAACACTTGATCTGGTGATTGCACTTGTTCCGTGTTGTAACGAACCATCGATTTGTTGAAATAGTTCTTTATTTCTTTTGGCGGCGCGATTCCGTAGCTGTCGAAATAATAATTCTTCTTCTTCCCATTCTTGAACCACGCCACCCAGTGAGTGCCTTCACCCGATGAATCGTCTAGATTTAAAATTCCGCATTCCGATTGTTGAGGTCTTCTCTTCGGCAAGGCATCTCTGGAAAACACACCTAGAAAATCTTCGATTTTCAAATCTTTTGCCGCATTCAACAGATTGATGTTGGATAGGGGTTTGTTGGGTAAGACGACACCTTCTACGGATATCTTTATTTTCTTATTCATAAATAAGTATATATTTTTTTTATTTATTTTATTATAATTTACTAAAAGTGACGTTATTTTTTTTTCTATTTTTTTCTTTTTCTTTTTAAACTAACTTTCTCGATGTCACTATCCATTTCTATAATTTTGGGTTCATCTAATTCTTCTTGATTTTCTGGAATCCTATCATCCACAATCGTATCTGGAATCTTATCATCCGCAAGCGCATCTAGAATCCAATCATCTCCATTCATATCGTCTAAAATTAAATCTAAAGTCCAATGTCCGAGTGCCAAAGTGCTTATTTTATCGTCTAACACGAATCTCTTGTCGTCGTCGGCCGTCAGCGAAATCTTGTTGACTATTTCGGTATACAAGTCGTGATTTTCGCTTCGAATCGATTTCATAGTCTTATACACCGGACAACTTCCTAACAGACAATCTTTATACTCTTGGAAAGAGATGTTTTTCTTCACCACGCACGCTTTAACTCCTTTACACTTCTTGATCTCTTCATCATCTTCTAGACGATAAGCATACAGTTTGGGTCTCAAGCCCACGAATTCGACGATCTGTTTACCGCCGCTCTCGTCCTTAAATTTACCCAACACCTTCTTGTTGTCATTCGATTGAATGTTGGACGGGTGATCGATGGGATAATTGCTCGTGTCAAACCACTCGGCCACGTCCGGAGATATGTCTCGGTAGACGTCTTTCGTCTCTATCTCGTAAACTAAACTGTCCGTGTCGGTGAACAGTAGTTTGGCTTTGTCGCCAAATTTTCGTTTGACGTAATCGTAGTGAAATTCGTACATCAATCACTTGCTGACATCTAAGATGATCGGTCCGAGATAATATGGTTTGTCGAACTTCAGGTGCATCTTTTGCATGTGAACGGCCACTAGATTTTCTCCGAATATGGTTCGGTGTTTGTAATTGGGTTTCGCCACTAATTTTTTAGCTCTTTTCTCAGAAGTGACGAGTCGAACGTCGGTTCTCTTCCTGATGTTTTCCATCGATTTGCCGTACATGCAGTTGTTCATGAGTTTGAAGAAATCTTTTTCGAAATCGTTCTCATCTCGAGTTCTGAGATTCGTGTTGAGATCGATGCATTTTTTCATCCAAGGCTCTTTGTCGAATAAAATGATGTGATGTATGTCGACTAATTTCATCCTGTAATCGACGTACTGTTTCAAATTCTCGCTGTAGACGACGTAGTTACGTTTGTTAAATAAATTGGGAATGAGTATTTCCTCGTCTCCTTCGTTCAGTTCCATTCGTTTGGGAGCCAGCGGATAATCGTTGTGTGGACCGTGTAATTCTTCCGGATAGTTCAAATCGACTTCTAAAATGCAAGGATAGTCTCTCCATTTTTGCATCTCTTCCAGTTCCTTCACCCATTCGAAATTTCCAATCGGTAAAGGATGACTCATAGCCCAACCATACAGATTATTAGCGTCCCAATACTGTATGTATTTAGTCGACCGTTTCGAATCGAAACCTTCTTTCATGTAGGGATTGTTAGCCTCAGAATGTCTGTGGGAGATCACCGAGACGCCACCTCTCGCAGCCCTTTCGAACATGAGCAACATGTCCACGTCAGATAATAATTCCAATTGGACTTCAGTGGTTTTCAACAGAGCGTCCCACGCCAGACTGGGTGCGGTGAAATACCAAGCGGGATCCAGATCGTAATTTCGACGACAGACGTCTCGAAAATTTTCGAACACGTCTGCCAAGAGCAGAACGTCGGTCTTCAGATAGAGATCGTGATAATCTCTCATGGTTTTCATATTGAATGATTTCCACACGTTTCTGGCGTGTTCGTAATTCTCGTCGGAAATGTCGGATTCGTATAATTTCGAATAAAAATCATCTTTCGAAGGTAATGTTCGCTCGTGATTTTAAATTTATCCTTGCTCATGTTATCGACTAATTTTTCCAGAGCGGTTGACATGAATTTAAAACTGTCGATGAAACGTATGCATCTACGAATGGATTTCGTTTTTCTTTCAACGTATTTCCGTCGATTACTCTTTTCCTCTCCATGAGCTTCCATTTCGTGAAGGAAATGTATCTTTCTTCGCTGTTCGCGATGCAATTTAATTCTTCGTGTGAGGTGCCTAGATTTTTCACGAACAGATGACTGTCGTAACCCGAGAGATTGTGAAACATCACCAGATAGAAAGCGGCGTCTCAATATTTTAAATTACACTTGTTGTGAGCCGGACCTCGATACAGACCCGTGTAATGATCGTGGTCTCTGACCTTCTTATTTTCCTTCGAATTCTCGTCGAACGAGTGTCTGCATATGTGACATTCTGTGGCTCTGTTATTTTCGTCCTGCTGCTCTCGCATGATGATCATTTTTGCCGGAGTTTTGAATTTGTCGTATAACATTTGAATTTTCGATTCTAACTCTTCCACGAACCTTTGAGCCACGTCGTCATCTTCGCGCTGTTTCGTGTAGGTGAAGGGACCCATGTCATGTTGCGAGTCGAAAGCGCATTTCACGTAAATGCAATAGCCTGAAGGTATGTGTTTTTGATATCTTTCGACGTAACTTTGAAGAGTGTTGGGTTGACAGGAACTCATTTTCGTGGTGAAACATTCGAAATCGGCGTACACGACGAATGGTACTTTTAACCTTCTATTGTGATTTTCAAACTTCACGATGGTGTTGGGTTTGGGCATTTCGACGGCGACACCTTGATTTTCGTTGCAATATTCCTGATGTTTCGCCAACGAGTCTTCGCTGTGAAACACGTTCATGCAATTGTAACATAAAGATATCTTTCCTTTATGATTATTATTTTGTTTCGACAGTAATCAGGTTGGATGTTTAACCCAACAATAATGACGATTGTCACCATTCGAAATCAATAATAAAATAATCGTCTTTTCTCTTCCGCGATACGAAGTCTGTCTGAGAGGATAGATCGTTCGTTTTTCGTCGTCGTATCCAAGGACGTTCACCGCTACGGTGGGATTTTGAACCTCGAAACGTTCGATGTGTTTTAACTCTGTTGGAAAAGTCACTCCGGTCCAATCGAGATTTTTAGAAGTTTCCTCGTAACGAGAAACTCTATCGGTGTGTATTTCGACAGGGTATAAAGTGGAGGTGACTGCCCATTTAAAACACTGATCATCTTTATTTCTCACGTTGACCACGGCGTGTTTCTTAGTCAAGAAATACGGTAATTCCAAGTAGGAAGATCCTTTCAACGGTTCATTTTTAGTCATGTGAATTTCGAGTTTCAACACCTCACTGAACGTCCAATTACTACCTTCATTTTGATAATTCGCGAGAGATGTCAACATCTTGTCTTTCATCTTTTCGAAAACGTTCGATAGATCTGAACCTCGAAATACGGGTTCGACGTTAGATCTGAAATATGCATTTTTCACGATGCTCTCGCCGGACTTCACATTGATTTTATTCATTATGCAATGGAGTATCATCTTAATTTTTAATCCCACGTTCATGTATTCGCGAAACAAATCCAATACTTCTTTCTTCACCCATTCCATGAACAATTTCGGATCGACTTTCTTCAACGAGGGAATCACGTCGAAAGTTTTAAAAATGCCTTCGATCGCACTCTCCCGTTCTATGGGTTTCGATTGGAATAGTTCTGCAACGAGTCGTGTTACATATTCTTCTCCTTTCTCTTCGTCGATTGCTCATTGAATTTCGCTCGATATATCTCGTTTGTCTTGAATCTGAAGTGCATCACTCGTTTTCGTTTTAGTTTTTCTTTTCTTTTCTTTGGAAACTTGATGTTTTTCAATGGCTTTTTGTTTAGTCGTCTTCTTATTTTTCACAACTGGTTCATCTTTTGACGTCGTTGCTATCGACATTTCGTTTGCCTTTCTAGCGTTTCGCAAATATTCTTGTATAACTTCAATTTTTTTTGATTTAGTTCTATGCTTTCTGAAATCTGAAATTTGTAATAGATTACAAATCTCGTTTAACTGAGGTATGGTTTTCTCATTTAAATTTACCATTGTTTTATCTGTTTGCTTCATTTGTAAGAATATTTTTTGGGGGAATTTTGTATTAAATAATTTGTTAAAACAGTGTTGCTTTTTTACTCTTTATATATGATAGAAAAAAAAAAGTTAAATTTTAAATTCAATTTTGTTTAATACAAATTTAAAATAAACATTATTTGTAAGAATTCATAAAAAACTAAATAATCGATCATGACAACAACACCTAAAAGATGCGAATTGAAATTGAAACGAGACGAAAGGTATGAGAAATCCAGTTTTAATATCTATACATTACAACCACACGATCCCATCGAATTGAATGAGGTCGAGATGGTGGACTTAGAGTGCTACTACCACAAATATCGAATGTGTTTGAAGGTGGATGAAGCCGCGCTCGATTTGTTTTATGAGTACCAAAGCGAACTGTTGATTAATATCATCGTCGCCGAAGACAGAGAATTCGACAGGGATGATTTATTGTTGTCCTATGGAGGTTACATATATCCAATAATCTCACCCGAACTCGTGAAGAAATCGGGTGGTGAGAGCGCATTCGCCTACGAAAAAAAACTCAAAAGAGTAAAGATGAACATTCACACCATTTTCGTATGTGGAAAAATGACGAATGTCAGCTTACTAATAACGGACTTGGAAATATAAACAATAGAGAGATTGAAATTAAAAAATTTAACTTTTTATATATATAAAGAGAAAAAAAACTTTTACTAACAAAATTTTTTACATTAAAGAAAATTAAAAATTAAAAAAACAACTTTTTTATATATATAAAGAGCAAAAAAAAAACAAAACTTTTTTTTAACAAATTATTATTTAAATACAAAATTTAAATATACATTATTTGCAAGAATTCGTAAAAACAAAAAAACAAATAATCGATCATGAAGACAACAACACCTAAAAGATGCGAATTGAAATTGAAATGAGTCGAAACGTATAAGAAATTTGGTCATAAAATCTATAGATTACAACGACACGATCCCATCGAATTGAACGATGTCGAGACGAAGGGCTTAGAGCACAAATACGAGAAATATAAGATGCCTCTGAAATTGAACGAAGCCACGCTCGATTTGATTTACGAGTACCAAAGCGATCTGCAGAACATCGTCATCGCTGAAGATAGAGAATTCGACAAGGACGATTTGTCATTGCCCTATGGAAATTACATATTTCCAAACATCTCATTCGAACTCGTGAAGAAATTGGGTGGTGAGAGCGAGTTGACCGATGTAAAAAAACTCAAAAGAGTAAAGATAACATTCAACACGTTTTCGAAAAAGGAGAAGACACGAGCGTCAACATGCTAATAACGGACTTGGAAATATAAACAATAGAGTGATTGATTTTTAGCGAAGAAAAAATAAAAAAAAAAAAAAAAAGTAATAAGATCATCTTTAGATCTCATTTACTTTTTTTTTTTTTTTTTTTTGTTTTCCTCCTTCTTCAGTATCATCATGATATATTATAATAACGTTTCCTTTTCTCTCAAATTTCAGCGTCGATTCTTCTTTTTCTTTTTCTTTGTGATGTGATATGTTCATGGTAACATTTTTGTTTATCCGAATCATAATTATGAACGAATGTTGTGCATCTCTTGGTAACAATAGCATCATTACCATTCACTTCAGAAGGTAGTGGTGACCGTGGAAAGCATCGTCTCATTCCCAACCGTATATCCCGCGCTTTATCTATCTCTTTCCTTAGATATCCATCATTAGCGTCTAACCATTTTTTTATTTCTTCGCTCTCTGGCTCGCGATGTTCGTCATTATCGTCAAATTCATCCAGGTGATAAATTTGTTTCTCCACCTTTTCACCCATTTTAAATATATTATTTTATACTTTCTATGATTTTATATTTTATACAATTTTATATTATAATAACATATTCAAAATCGGTATGTTCTTAAATGGCGAATTCTCACCGAGCAACAAACCCTTGCCGAGTCGCTCGACGTTCCGTCCACTCTTCAGATAGAGATCGTTTGCTCTCACAGAGTTGCCACCTCTAACGGGTTCTAGATACAATCCTTTACCGTTGTCGTCTACGTGAACGCGACACACGGCTCCTCCCTTCTTCAAAAACAGTCCGCTGCCACCCATTAATTTCTCAACTGCCGAACTAGCGAGTCCCGTCAGAGCTCCCACGCTGCGAGTCTTTCCGAGAAAGGGTAGCGCCTTTGCGGCGAAGGGTAATGCTTTTGCAGCTATTCCTGCCAATAGCGGTAGGAAACCACCTTTCATTCTCAAATTGTATCTCAAATGAGCGGGACTCAATCTCACCGCCAACCCTCTTCCATCGCAAATCGCTTTCTCCATCCTTTTGATTTGACTTCTGGTCCAGGCGATCGAATCCTGTCCACCTCTCATCAGATCTTCGTGAGTGAATTTGAATCTCACCGCCTCGCCTCGAGTTGTTAACGCTCTCTTAAGTTTCTTCCGCTGTCCTGCAGATATGTTCACGTTTTTAACCACGTATTGTGTCATAATTCTGTTTGTTTTTTAAATATATTTACTTCAATTGTTTCTTGTTTAATACTTATATTAAAATAATTTTGTAAAAATTAATATTACCGTTTATTTTTATTTTTGTTATCTATATATATATATATATATTTTTTTTTTTTTGCTTTTATATTTCTCTTATGTGAAATCGTATCATCACTCTCTCCATCCGCGAAGATCTAACAGTTCACCATTTTGATCCGTCAACGTGGTTTTGAGACTATACAACGTGTCTAAAATCACTGGTAGATAAACTAAATTTCGAGGTCGCTCCACGATCTTATAACCCGGCGACACGTTTGGAAAGAAGGAACAGATCGTCGGCTGAGCGCTACCATTCACGAAGCTTCCAGCAATCACGTCCACATTCACCAGAATGCTATTGACAGCGAGAATTTCGACCGTATTTTCAGATGCCGCGTGGCCTCGATACATCTTTCGATCGAATCCCAACATCTTGCCTATAGAATCGTCCGTTTTGAAATCCACACGAAAATTATCTTCCAAATCCAGCATCGTCTGTAAGGTTTTAGGATTGGGAGCGAGTCTGATCTTGTTGCTTCCCTTTCCATCCGTCTTCATTCGCGTCTGAATGTAATTGTTCAAATCGTCTATGTCGTAACTCCCTTTGAGAATTCGAATCTACAACCAATCCGTTCCGTCGGAATACTTGAACGAGTTATTCTTTTCGGTGACGTTGGGAAAGGAATAATAAGTCTCCAGATTCACCAACGCCATCTCGTATCTTTTCTCTCTATTCAATTCGATGGAAGGTTCGAATTTCGTAGCGAATCGAGTCGAATCGCCACTCACCACGATTTGAATGGATTGTTTCGCAGCCGTATTCTCGGCTATCCGTCCTAACAATTCTCCATGTTCGAACATTATATTTTAATTTTATTTTTTTTATTCAAAACTAATTATTTGAAGATTTATTATTTTTCTAATTTTTATTTTCACGCTCTATCTTATTATTATTACCATCGGGAACATAAAACTTGTCGAATCCGCACCGATATTTTCCGCGATTAAATTCCCTCGTCAAATCGATCACGACGAAATTGTAAAGTCCACCATCCCAAACCCTCTTGCAGAATCTCCTGAATTCCGCAGCGCTCATGTCGTTTGCGACGTGATCGCCGTAGATGTGATTGAGATTCTTGAGATCTTGGCGAAAGAGACATAGAAAATTAGCGTTCTCCCTTATCGTCTGTCTGGGCAATCGAAAATAATTCTGCGACAGGTAGAAACAGTCCACGTTGCTGTGTCGACCTCTAACGTAATACGATTCGCATCGGTTCTGTCTCTCCAAAAGCAGATCGTCGAAAATCATGAGATTCTTATCTTCCGATTTCAGTTCTCTAGGATCCGGAACGTCGCTAGCGTTCTCATAAAAGCGACACTCGACGTTCGAAGATGCATTTCTCTTCATCAGCTCCGTCGCCGCGCCGTCCAAAATGGTCGACAGCGGAGCTCCACACTTGTCGAATTCCTCCCTACTGTCAAAGATCCTGGCTATGACGTCCTTGGGCAATCTGCGATCCATGCACTCTCGAAGCAATCTGTATTCGGGTTGAAACAAGCTCTTGCCAAACACGAACAATCTGTCGTAATCCAACCAGTCAGGTCGGGACAACAGATTCATCAACAGATTGGTCTTTCCACAATTCGATTTTCCCACCTTCAAACCTCTTATGCTCTTGGGAAAGTACTCGTTATTCGACCTCATGGTCGCGGCGTCGTTCCAAGACATATCTTTAATGTTCATCTTTGTTTTATTTTTTTTTTTGTCTGTTATTTTAGATTCTTTTCAAACACAAATTTTTTTATGTTTTTCAAACTCTGTTTTTTAATGTTATTATTATTATTTATTTATATCGCACCGTCGCGAGTTCTCTTCAATCCGGATCCACTCGTCATTTTGGCTAAATCTTGTATGGGCACCACGCCATCCTTTAAATCTTTCCAATCTTTCAGCGTTCGCTCTAACGCAGCTCACTTCGCCGGCGGACTGATCAACTTGCCGATCAACGCGACGGCTGCCCTCTTGCCAGCCGCAGAAGCTATCCTACCACTGGCTTCGGAAGCGGCTTTCTTACCAGCATCCAAAGCCGTCTTCTTATCGACCTCAAACGCGGTTGATGCGAGTTTTCTACCCGCATCGCTCGTGAACGCTCGCATTATAGAATAGACGATGCCAGAACCGCCTTGAACGTAAGTCCTGACGTATCCCCTGTTCTTTATCACCAACATATTTTATTTTTAGGATATATTTTTTTTTGTTTTTGTTTTTTCACTGGTAAATTGTTTTTTGCCGTTTAAATACTTTTTTATTATTCTAGTGTAAGAATTTACTGTTTTATTTTTGTTTGTTTGTTTGTTTGTTTCTCTCTCTACTTATTATTATATACGCATCAATCCTTCAATTCGTTCATCAGCCTTTTATACTGTTTTTTATTCAAAGCCTTCTGTCTCAACAATTCGTCAGATATGGCAACTATCTGATTATCTAATCCCGTGTTACCAGCCCGTCTGCTCGCCATCAACAAACTCAATCTCTGACACAGAGCTACGGGATCGCTTGGAAGAAAAGTAGCGGTTTTCACCCCTTTGCCGGTCACCGATTCGACGAACTTCTTGTTCATCTCCCATATGGGTTTCACCACTTTCGTCCACTTGTAACCTCTGTTGGCTTTGGGTCTCGTCTCTTTAGCATCGTTATTTCTCTTCATGGCGTGGGTCTGAACTAGAATGTCGCCGTAATTGTCGAAATCCTGTTCCGTGTAATCTCCAGGCTTGTCGTAAAGGAGCAATCTCCGCAGACCATCGGTTACTTCATATTTATTCGAACCTACGATCAATTCGTCATCGTACATTTCCACTTTCGTATCACCTACAAAAGTTCTCCCCTGAGAATCCTTATAAATTCCATACGACTGATCTCTCTTACCGCCATCATCATCGGACGATGCGATGCTACTAGTGGTGATAGTCGAAGCCGTATCATCAGACTCGCTCATATCTGCTTGAATTCCCGTGGGAACGTAATCCGGTGTAGATTGAACGGAATACCGATTTCCAAAACTAGGTGGCAACGAACCCATTCTCAAAGAACTCTCCTTTATGGGTCTCAATTCTTCGACTATCTCCTTCCTGCTTCGCTCTTGACCCTCCGTCACGGGTTTAAATATTTTTGTGGCTTCGCGTCTGAGTTCCATCTCACCGAGACGTCTGCTCCTATCAGCAGCCTGGATCGCCTTCTTAGCACGTAAATAGTCGTCTAAAATTCGATCTCGACGTCTAGGATTCATCTTCCAAAACATCTTTCGTTTGAATTGTTTTTATTTATTTTCAAAATTAAATGTTTAATTATATTTTTATATTTTATGTTTTATGTATATTAAAATCTCTTTCCGTCTTAATATAATATCTGAAAATATTCACATCACCGCCTCAAAAACAAAAAAAAACGAGGGAGAGTTCTAAATCATCTGTACCAACGCAATTGCGGGTTCTGAACCACTGGTCTAGAATCCCCAAACCTGTATTTTGATGATGGTTCAGAATCTTTTGCTTTCGCTCGCGTTCGCCGACGATGGATCCGTGGTCTGATCTGCGATTCGAACGTCGACGAAAAATTACGTACAAGATACAACTGAAGATGTACGATTTCACCCTTTTTTTAAAAACGCGCGTTCACCACGAGTATTTGAACGTTAAAAGCGCGATCTAGGAGTCGCGACTGTACATGGAGGTGATTCAAGACCATGTACAGTTTTATTAACAAGCGTGTGATTTAACACTGAATTCCACGTTGGTGAACGAATCGTGAACGTATTTTGTACACGTACATGAACAAGTGGTAGTAAATCCGCAAATATTACCTACTAACATTTCAACTAGCTCAGTACAAATAACATCTTACAAAAAATATAGATTTATAACATCCAGAAAATATGCAGACTTTCATCTGAAAAAGGAGGTCCCCAGAGGGTGAATTTGGTGATGCTACCCTGCACAGCAGGGTAGCATCACTAAATTTACCCACTGTGAACCTCAATCTGAATCAAGGTCTCAAACATAAACAAAAAGAGGTACCCAGATGCAGGGACGTTCCGAAGAGGTTTCGATTGGGGGGGGGGGGGGGGGGGGGTGTGAGGTCCTGTATTTTCCAATTTTTGTTTGTTTGTTTGTTTTTTTGGTTTAGGGTTGTTTAAAAGCAAAGCACAAGGGGCCTAAAACGCGGCAGTTAGTGGGTACATGAGAGTTTAAGAAAGGATATTTTACGTGTAGTGGCTGGGATTCGGTAGCACAAGCAGACAAGCTAGGATCAACAGTTCGATTGTAAACCATACTTTTCGAACTGTGGCCTTTTGAAGAATAGTGTCAGTTGGTAACTAGGTAACATATCGTCGCCTGAGTGCCATGATGTTGAATGTTTCCTTTGGGTCCCACCGAATTATAGTATGCAGGTGACGATATTTTTGCTTATACATTTTTACTCAACGAATATTATCCAAAGTAATTCCAGGCAAGCCAGACTATAATCTACAAACCCAAGCAGGGTTAGCGTTGATTGAAGGCATATCGGTCTGTCTGCAAATCCACCATACAGTACACCCAGATCTCCAACTATTGACAAAAAGTGGCGTCGTTTATTGATGGTCCAAAGAGTCGCGTTGCTCATGCTTTCCACCAGTGCTAATCTTCTCAGCCACATTATCGTGCCATTGCGAATGCAAGAAAAGTACCTACTGCAACCCAAGCCCAAGGGCGCAACTGAGTCGGTTGAGATAACTTGAGATACGATCCGAAAAGTAACCAAATTCAGGCCGAGTGTTGTTACTTTTCGGTCTTCGGAAGTTCGGAAACTTCGGATCCCGGGTACTGAGCCACAGCATTCCAGATTAGAGATACATACTCTAGCTCCAATAACGAGCAACTCGGCATTGTGGCTGGAGTCTGTATTTCTAATCTGGAATGCTGTGACTCAGTACCTGAAAGTGAAAAATCAGAATCACTTCTAGCGAGAACTGAGAAATAGTACTGATTAGAGTCATTAGACCCGTGGGAAAATGCTGAGCAGCGGAAGATTGAAGACATTATCTACTTTACCAAAAAATATGGAAAAATAGGAAACTGTTGAAGAGATTTTAAATCTAAAATTTGGAAAACAAAAACAGCCAGCACATGAAATGATAGTTTTGGCAAATAGCAAAAATCGACTTGAAAATTTTAAAATTTTATTAATTTTTTTCCAACTTTTGATTTGACCCACAAAATTTCCAACTTTTGAAAATCAGGCTCTTTATTGGGGGGGGGGGGGGGGGGGGTGAGACACCCCCCACACCCCCCCTGTCGGAACGTCCCTGCCCAGATGATAAACTGGACCATTGTATGGGAAAGCATCGCCCTCTGGCGACCTCATTTTGCAAACAACAGATTGTTTATTTTGAGGCTTGAATATCAATAACAGTAAATATATTTATAAATATTTATAAGTATATCAAATTATTGATATAGAATTTAAAACTAGAACATATCAGTTGGTCGAAGGGGAATTGGTCTAAAGAGAATTGGTCTAAAGGGACCTGCTCTAGTGGGAATGAACCGTCCCACGCGGATTCCTTGGGAATAGAAGAAGCTGTGCTCCTCTGGTAAACAAGCTCTGCTTTACCGGTAAAATAGGAAACAGTCACCAATGCTTGTGGTGTAGTCCTCCAAAGTGGGCAACATGGCTATAAACAATTGATTAAACTTGACCATGTTGCCGTCTAGATCAGCTATTGTACAGAAATATGAGACCTTAAACACCGATAAATACACAGAACGACACACTCGTGTGAATGGGTTAATTGATATGGCACGAGTGCCAGCGCGGAAGGATAGAACGAGAGGCCACAGGCCTCGAGTTTTATCCTTCCGCGATGGCACAAGTTACACTTACCAATGCAAATTATTCACCACAGGGCGAAGTAAATTCATTTGAATTTATAATGTGCATAGACTCAATGAGATTACACAATGTTTTGAGATAAAACTAGCTGCTGATACATCTAATAATAGGCAGCGTTACTGAGTACTGTTGCAAGTTCAGAAGTTCTGATGCTTTTTCGAAATAAGATATTCTTTCTACCGACACCGAAGTCATGATGCGTTTAGACATTTTAAACAGTAAACTGCGCTGATACAGCATCCCCCCCCCCCCCCACCCTCTCCGCTGTACACGAGAAAAAAGATCCAGACATTCTGAATCAGAATTTAAACCACGTTTGCTCTTCTTAAATAGAAACAGTTAGCAAGAAAACGATTTGTGCAAGCCCAAGTGTGCGAGAAAATGCTCATGAAACACTCTTATTTGTGCATATATCATGAAATCTCTTCGTATAAGAACATAAACAAGAAATATTCTGTGAACAAACTTGAATCTTTCTCACTAAAAGAAGATGAATCCCACATCTCTCAGCGTTGTGACTGGTGGTTCAGAAGAAATTATTTTAAAATAATTTCAAGTTGATTGGACAGGTTCCAAACTATGGGGGGTTAATATCTTCATTCTAAACACTTGAAAAGGCACCCCTCCCACCCCCACCCTCCCAAAAGATAAGCTTTCTTGGACGAATCGACCCGGTACGAAACTTGATTTGGGACTTGAAGTGGGTTTTGAGAGAAAATGCCCCGGCACCATCACCAAGTATTGTCAGGGGTGGTGCTCGAAAATTCTTTTTAAAGAATTTCAAGCTTATTGGACAAGGGGTGGCTACACTTTGTGGGTTAAGATCTCCATTCGAAAAAATGGGAAAACTACCTCCCACCCCTCCACACAGAAAAAACAAAGAAGAATGCTTAAAGGTAGGCTGCAGACATACCGCGATTTGGTGTGTGTGTGTGGGGGGGGGGGGGGGGGGGGTATTCTCACAGATATCTCATCTAATATAATCGTTGGCGAATGTATCACAACAAAAATGGCTTTAACAAGTACTGCTAATGCGGAAATACATAATTTAAAATGTTAAGTCATCACATTCTGGACAACGGTGGTTACGTCGCAGAACACACCATGTTGAAATTTTTGGGGCGCATGGACCGAGTTATTGCATCAAATAGATTGTTTTTATTTGTACTTCTTCTGAATCACGCAATTGTACGAGAGAAGTTCCATGACTTGCTAAAAGGAACCAACCCCATTTACACCGCGTTTTCCTCTAAAAATGTCGATGGGATTTCTGGACGGGATGTATTGGAGACATGGTTTCAAAATACAGAAGTACCCATGAATTCAGAAATGTTTGTGCCCGCTTATTATGCTTGCGCAATATTGAAACAGTTTATGGAAAAGGAATATAATAGTAAAAATGAAAACGAGATGTAATAACGAATTCCACATATCAGTGGATCCAGTATATATATATGGTTCCATTTTGAGGGTGGGGGTGGGGGGATGGGGAGGGGTTCCAAGTCAATAAAATTGACTGGAAAATTCAGTACCACATGATCTGGGGGAATTATCAACGCAATATACACGTGTGCTAAATAAAACATTCAAAATAGGGATATTGAACAAGTACATCAATCAAACGGACTATAGGCTTCAAACAAAAACGTGCTCTCTTCAGAAATAACATTTTTTATTTCCAAATGAAACAAAATACTGCTTTTTGATTGTCTGAGAGGTACGTTGTAACTTGCAATCCACAGTAGCTGTTTTACACCGTGGTTAACCACGGTGTAAAAACAAGTATACACAATAGCAGGCAAAATGGCTAAAAAAAGTCATTCATACCTTCTGCTCGGTTACGTTAGAACAAAAAGACAAATACAGGAAATTTAATATTTAAGTGCAATAAAATATTACAGATATGAATCTCATTGGAACTGGCTCATTGAGCCAGTTCCAATGACATCCATATTTGTCTGGTTTTATTAAGAAACTAACAAAGTACAAATTTTGCTGTCAGTTTTTTCCCACAATTTAGGTTAAAATATTAATTACACCAACATTCTTGGAAATAAATCCGTTATCCTTGTGTTTTCCAGGGTGTATGGGCATTTACACCGGTTTGGGAACTCATACACCCTGAGGCTTTGCCAAACCTGCGTTAATGCCCATACACCCTGGAAAACATAAGGATAACTAATAGTATCCAAGAAATGGAAATAGGAAACAAAGCAAGAGTCAAAGGCTAATTGTCAATGGTGCCGAAATGTTCTCAGCCCTGATAGAATAGAACAGTATCTTCCATAGTAATCTCTAAGAGTGATGCAAGAATGAAGTTTTCACTTAAATCAGATTTTAAAGTTGGAAAGTCAAGGAGAAAAAATATCTGTATCTCATGCTCAGTTCGAGGACAGGAGAGAATATTTATACTTCGTTATATGTACACACTGTGGATTCAGCTTTTGTTTGTGGAGAGTTTGGAAACGAATACATTTTTTGGATAGCTTATGCCCCATGGAGTTTGAAAAATGATGTTTCTATTTTTCTCCAACCCAAGATGGCAGCCGTCTTGGATGAGCTCGGTCCAATGAGAGGTCACATAATATGTGTTTGTTGAAGTTTTGAGAAATATATTTTTTTTTCAACTGCTAAATTTGAAAATTACGCGGGTGGATACGTCAGATTCGTTAGGTAAAGGGTTAATCGGATAAACTGAAAAATATATTCAAAGCGGCCACGATGGTGCGCGATTTCAAAATCTGGAAAGCCAGAGCACCATGAGCACAGCGCCGTTACCAGTAAATCCACAGATGTACCAAAAGAGTTGTTTTCTATAATTCATTGGATAATCATTGGACCAGTTGAGCTCTGTACTACAGTTGAGTTTTGTACTGACAATAAGTGGTCACGCTGTCGGGTGCCAATTTAGTCAAATTGCACTAAATATTTTCGTTGAGGACAAACTATCTTCGTTGGCTAACATTTCGGCGCCAAAAAAGTTTCGTTCAAATGTGAAGGAAAGACAATGCGGCAGTGAAGAGCACGATCGATGACGAAACAGAAAGACGTCTTTTGTCAACACGGGGTTGGAAATTTCGATTGGACAAACCTTCAGCGTTAATTGTCAGTGGGTGATAATATGTCATTGTTTCTTTTATTCAGTCAAACATTATGGGTAATCAACTTCACAAAAGTCTGCATTTAATTAGATTTAATTAGATAAATACTTCATACCGTCGCGAGTCACTCGCGACGGGATGAAGTATTTATCTAGTTTATATTTATATTTATTTATTGGTGCTTAAGGTCACATACTTATGCACAGTTGCAAATCGTGACCATGACAGTTTTACGGGTGGAGGAAGCCAGGGTATCCGGAGAGTGCTATCGGTCATCGACGAGCAACTGTCAGCTCCTCAACATTCTAACTCTGTTCAAGCTCCGCTCAAGCAGGGTTACAGCGGTTGAAGACATGTGCACCTCGACGTGCAGGACGCCTTAATACACGGCGTCATCGTGCCCCCATGTTGGCAACCGGGATAAAGTGGCTTGCTCGTCTCCCACTGAGCCACCGCGCTCCCGATTTATCTAATTAAATACTTCCTTTTGTAAAGACTCGTGACCTGCTAAACCCAGTGGATTAACAGTAATTAGTCGATTAATCTATTTTTATATAAGCTGAGCAACAGTGTACCAACATCATTCAGGCCGTTAATTGAATCAGTGGCATAGATATAACTTTGGTGACCGCCCTTTTCGCCTACTAGGCTTTTTATCAGAACTTTCGTATTCTGTCGGATTTGTTCCGTGACAAATTGTCAGTTTACTTTTTATGTAATTGCCAGTTCATTTCTTTTCAACCTACTCACAATTGTCTACAATTGGCTGCAACATAAGTGCAAGCCCTACTTCGGAACTAACTGAAGCTTTTAGAAACTTTTCCAAACGAGCTGGAAAAGTACTAGAGTGCAAAAGCACGAAAACGACCGAAAAAGGGTCGAGCGAGACCAGCAGGTACTCTCTCTGTACACCTCTTGCGTTTACCGAGCGCATGCGCAACAACCGTGATGTCAATTCCTTTTATTTCCGCCATTTGTACATGGTCGGAAATTTTTGTGACTCGTGCTATATTCCGCTGTTTTCTTCGTGAACAACTTATTATATGTGCTATCTGCATTTAATTGTGTGCAAGTGGATTGTATCCGTTTTCAAGCCTTCAAAATTGTTATTGATTAATGTTATTTTTGATCATTATTGCTTGTTTCTTCACACTTAATCTTGTTTTTCCCCCACGTGTGAACACGACCTTTGTTCTGTTTTCCGTCGGCGGGAAGCTTGATTCCTTTATCATTCATATTATGCCAAAGACTATTCCTTGTACCGCTTGCTTGCAACTGAAGCATGTGGACGACTCTCATTCCACATGTGTCACTTGCAACAATTGCACTCGGGCCCAATCATGTGGTATTTGTGGGGTTTGGCCCTCTAAATTCTGGGCTTCTGTTAACAAGGTGGTTCTGTCCAGAGCTAGAACCCCTCGTTCTCGGGGTAAGGGTAGCCGTGCCGCAGCAGACATTTCTGCTGGTGCACGTGGTGACTCTGTCACACAGGATTCTGATCTGTCTTCTGTGGCGAGTTCCTCTGCAACTGTTGCCGGAAATCCACTCGGTCACAAATGAGAAAATTGTCGGTATCCACTAAAAAACACTAGATTTTCTTTTTATTATACGCTTTTTATAAGAATCTGATAATTCCACTCGTTTCAACCATGAATTGATGCATGAAAGTAAACAGCGCATTGAATCATTAATTCGCGGAAGTGATTTGATCGATACTCGGAAGAGATAGCGTCTTGCGATCTGATTCAGTTGGAGAGTTTATAGTCCAAACGTGGCCTGAAAGTCCGTAATAAATGTTTTTGGTTTTGTACTTCATTTGAAAGGACGTACCCAAACCAAAACTTATATTACGGACTTTCAGGTCATGTTTGGACTAGCGGATTTCATGCATCAATTCAAGGTGAATACATGTTGAATTATTGCTGGAAATGATCGATATCCACTCCAAAACACTAGATTGTCCAAGGGGGGCACTAAAAATTTGCAAGACGTGACGTCCTATTTTTTATTCGGCTCCTTTTTACACCCACCCACCCACCCACTACGTGCAAATTTTCTACTACCGTTCTCAGACACCCAGCCCCACTCTCCCATTAAAATCCAAAATAAGCTTATAAACTTAGTAGGCACAGCTGTCTTTAGGGGGGTGTTCATAATGTTCTTAACCCTTTACCCAAAGTAACGGCAAAAATCGGCCAGCGCTATTCTCAAAAATCGCCAATTAATTTTTATTATTTTTTCATTTTTTGCCTCAAAAACATAGGTTATGACCCCTCATTGGAACGAGCTCGTCGAGTTCGTTCCAATGAGGGGTCATAACCTATGTTTTTGAGACAAAAGATGAAAAAAATTAGTTATTCAATCATTTTTTGGCAAGTGTCGTCTGCTTTTCATTTTGGTAAAGGGTCAAACTGGTACCACCAATTTAAACCTCTGTGAGCTGCTGTGGGCCCCAATCTACAAATGACAAGCTGTTCATTATCAGGCTTGGCTAGAGCAGGTGTACATATACGGGAACAAATTTTCATTTGAATTGTTCCCAAAATATTGTCTGCACATTTTCTACATTTCGAACAAGACACCCACCCCCTACTAACGTGTGACATTTTCCCAGTTTAAGCCCAATATTCTCACATATAAAGCCTCCTGATGTATTTATGTTAAGAGTGTGATGTACAACATCATCTTTAAGGTTTGAAACACAAATGATGATATATTTTAGCTGATATATTGATATATTTTTAAAAAATTCAAAAAATTGCACAAGTTGGAAATGCACATTTTTGGCGCACTCAAGAGACCCACCCACCCCCACGTCACGTCTTGCCAATTTTTGGTGGCCTCCCCTGGATTGTCTTTCATTATACGTTTCTAGAACAAATTGATCATTTCCAGTGATAATTTGACTCGTATTCACCTTGATGTGATGCTTTGAAAGCCGCCATTTTGATTGATACCGTGAAAGTGAAAATTTCTATATCTTCAAAGTGGACGGTATGATTTCTATCTTTCCGCAATTTCTTCGATAATCTATCTTTTAGCGTATAATAAAATCCACTACAAGGAAACATGGCCCAGATATCTCCCAGATATGCACATCCCGAAGAAGGAATGCCCTGATACCCGGAAGTCACTTGAGCTAGGTAACTTTTGTGTCAGAACAATTTCAATCCTGTTTGTTTCGATAGGTGGCGATGGCGCTGCTGAACATGATGATGAAAGTGAGTTCAGGTTCGTTTGGTACCTCTAACAATTCGAATGCAAGGGGTCGCTTCGTCCTATCTTTGGAAGAGTTTACATCTTTATCAAATGAATTTTCGTCTTAGTCTGGAATAACAGAAAACACCCAAAGGGGACATGATGACCCCAGTCCCTTAAATGCACAGTGATTCAGATGTCATTATTAAAGTCCGAGATATCATTCCATCCATGGCAATCCTTTTCTGTGTATGGTAAACGAGTCTACAATCAAATAACGGGCATTTGTTCCAGATGAACATGTCGGACTAATATTAGATGTAGACATAACGGAACAGCGGTTATTTCGTAACTTTGTGGATGAAAGGGGCAATGGGCAGGTTGAATTTTGGGGAAAAGGTGGAAAAGTAGAGAAACAAGATGTTCTTATCCAGAAGTAAACAAACATTGAAATGAGGACAAAACCTTCGAATTAACTCCCTGCATGCTGCTGGTGGATATTCCTGCCCAGGATACAAAAATCTCTTGCCACTGACATAAGTTTAATTTGGGCACATTTACCCAAATTTCAACCCGTAAATTGAATACACTTCTTGCGCAATGCTTTCCTGAGTTAAATTTAGATTAATTTTTCATAAAATCTAGTTATAGTTAATGTGAAGTAGCGATGACTAAAATTGTTGAAAAATATTTTGAAAATACTCAGCGTGTTAAGAGTTAAAGGAGACCAAAGAACAGCCTGGTTGTCTGCTTATTTTGGCAAGATACAATCGAAATGTACATCTGAATAACACAGTTTGAAATTATAAATTTACCTTTACACTCAGGGCGCTGTTCCAGACTTTGGAGCGCTCCATTGCTGTACAGACAAGTCAAAACTCGTTGGTGCTCTCACAGACCTTGTCTCTGAATATTGAAGAACATTCTATCAGTATCTCTGGAACATAATGTTCTACTGGGATGGAGTCTTCTACTCAAGAATCTACTAATAAAAACATATTTTTCATATATTCGATGGGATGGTTTTCGTTCAGTCATTGAAAAAAAAAACACACATACTTTGTATACAGCGAAGGACCTTGACCAAAATGTCAATGATAGATTATTAGCAATGGCAACAGAACAGATGCAGATTAAATCATTGCGGTGTTTGGTACTTATCAAGAAAATCAACTTCTTCGTCAACGAGAGATTTCACGCTTGGTGGGAAACGATCAGTCCAATACAAAGTTACAGGACAAATGAACATTCGTAACATTATTATGAAACGCTCATTGTCTTATGACCAAACTAAATCTGACCCAACCGTTTATCTCGTACGTGAACTTGTGAAGTTAACCCTTTACCCAACACAGACGATATCAAAATTTATTATTTTGAATATATTTTTTAAAAAATTTTTCCAACAATTTCAACAAAACCATATCATGTGACCCCTCATTGGAACGAGCTTAATGAGCTCGTTCCAATGAGGGGTCACATGATATGGTTTTGGTGAAATATTTTGAAAAATTTATTTTTTTCAACTGCTCAATTTGCATATTACGCGGGCGGATTCGGGCGATTCGTTAGGTAAAGGGTTAAATGTAAATTCAGTCTAGTTGATGGTGACTTCTGCTGATGGCAAAAGACAGCGTAGTCTTGATTTGGTTATACCCATAAACAATCACGAAGAGGCAGATACACTGATGGTTTACATGACAAAACTGGCTGCGAATCGTAACGCTGATCATTCTAAAATAGCAGTGTTTTCGTCAGACACAGATGTACTCACACTGACAATAGTAAATTCTCATCGCCTCCCCTTGCGAACAACAGTGTCAATGAAGAATAGAGAGGTCAATATCAACAGAATCTTTGACATTCTTCGTAAATCGAAGGCTTTGTCGGTATTCCATGACATCACCAACAATGCAGGGAGCTTGTATAACAAAAGTAAAGCAAAACTTAGCTGTATGCCTACATTGAATGTAGTTATGAGGCCCTAAATGCAAAGGAGTGCTGAAAACGGATCCTATAGATGATGGGGTAATATCATTTCTTGAAAGACTTGTGTGCTGTGCTTATAATCGCGAGAGACACACCTATACATCCAGTACATGGCACATGTTCTGTAAAGAGTAACAGCGACAAACTCCCACCTACTCATGGTGCATTGAGACAACGCATTGGCCTTGCACATATTCAGTCATCGATTTGGGGTCAATACTGCTCAGACATGTTTAGACTCGCTTCAAAATGTGTTTTGTTTCACGAATGGGAACAAGTTATTGAAGCCTGTCCTTTCAGCACTCATGGTATTGGTTCCCGGTTGGTATTAAATGAAACAATCCTTAACTGGTAGAGTACTAAATTATTTTTGGTCACCAAAATTTGTTCGCATGTTTTTGCCTTGTCATAATGTATGGGAGAGTGCCTGAAGGCACTCTCCCATACGTTATAACAAGGCAAATCCATACAAACAAAGAAATTTCACTTCAAAGATAACATGAAGCAAATCCACTGAATATGAAGCTTTTAAGTTATGTACAGGACTTGAGATTAAAGCCCAGATATGGGCTTCCAGTACTCTACCAGTTAAAGTGATCGGCTTTGTTATCAAGCTATTATGTTAACTGAATTGTGGTGAAAAGGGTAGAAACTACAATAAATGCTTGACAATCTTTGGATGCGTTTAATGATCAGATTCACAAGATGAAATATTTGAAGAAAACTGGTTTGTTAGAATTTATTGGAGAGTGCCAATTTAGCACTTTCCAATAAACTGCAACAAAGTAATTATTGTTGTGGAAATAATGAGCACCAAAATTAATCTAGCATTCTACAAGCTTTAACATTCATTAAATTGGAATCGTAGATGATATAATCCGTCATCCCTTAGCGCACCTAGAGTTTCTAGCAAATACGTCACATAATGGAGATACACTTGCATCTAATTTTCTTACTCATCCTCCAATAAAACCCAAAATATGTAATCAGCTCATGTGATCTACTTTCGAGAGGTCCTTTTCTCTCCAGTATTTCCACGAAAATTTCATTTGAATGTGCGTTCTATATATTCACGCAAATTTCACATCAGGACTTATCTTAATGGTGTCATCTGGCAGTCTTTTGTTGTTTCTACATCTTTTTACTGCACAAAACATCTTAATATGGTGGGTTTTTTTTATCAATTATCTATTTAAGAAGGATCCATAATATAATTTGAATTGACACCTCAGTTTCAAACCCCTTCTAACAAGAGACAATAGTGTGTCAGTGGGTGGATTTCATCAACAAGTTGTTGGCCATCTAGAAAATCCAAGATGGCCACCATCCGGGGATAAAAACAATGGGAACATCACTTTTTGATATCTTCAGTGTACAAGCTTTCCAAAAAAAGCATAGTTTACAAACTTTCCATAAAAACTAAAATACATAAAGAAACTGACTATAAATTGCATTGTCGGGAGAGTTTTTAAACATGAATCAAGTGATCTGATTATGTAATTTATTTACACCTTTTCCAGTTCTGAGGACTGGTAAAGGTGTGAATAAATTACGTAATAGTCCATTATTATCACACTGTTGCATGATAATGTGGATCTATGCATAGCTGTAGCTACGATGAAAAATGTAATAAGCTCCAATGTTTCCAATCATCCTTTACAGAAAAATGAGTTGACTGCACGTCTATGCCACCATTCGAAGAAACTACGATATACATAACAAACGATAGAACGATTCCAAAGTTGAGGGTGGAAGGAGAGTATGGAGCTCGGCGCGAACAGTTAAATGCCAACGTTTATTATTTTCGCGGTAGCTTCTACAACGTATGTGTTTGGGTGGAAAATGTTAAAAATTAGTATCCCTTATCCCCATTGTATCAACGTGGTTACCAACCAACCTTACAAATGTGTTATATATCAACATTAACCCTTTACCCACCGCAGACGATATCAAAATTTATTATTTTAAATATCGTTTTTTTTAAATTTTCAAAAACTTTCAACAAAACCATATCATGTGAACCCTGGTTTTGTTGAAATTTTTTGAAAAATAATATTGCTGAATTTGCATATTACGCGGGCGGATGCGGCCGATTCGTTGGGTAAAGGGTTAAAGCGTACACACAGTATTAAAATAGCTAGGCGCTCTAAATATGTCCCCGGGAGCTTAATTTTAACAAACATGTAAATCATTGCCACATGGGTACTGTGTTTTAAACACAGAACCGTTTGTAGCAGTGGTTTGAGAGAAGATTTGTTTTAATTTAATGTCTTCTCCATTAAACATTGAGTTTTCTCTCTAGACGCCTCTAGACTTAATAGCAGGGGCTCAATTTGAACAAATGTCAATACTATCTTTACAATGATGATATATATCAACCAAATCTTGAATGTATACCTAGGGATGCAAATGTCCAGAGTATTTCAGATGGCATAGTAAATAGCCTAACAGAGGCAGGGAAGGAGTGTATAGGAAGGGTGAGGGTCCCAACGAGAGAGCTTGGATACAGGGTTAACGAGGGACTGAAAAAGGCTATAAAAGAAAGGAAGGTAAAATGCGCTGCTTACAGAAGAAGTAGGAAGCTTAAAGGGGTGGATAACAATGACACGAGACTAATTAAAGGAGAATATGAACTGGCACGGAAAAAGGTGAATGAGATAAAGGATAATAATAGGAAGGAGCGCAATTGCAGTCTTGCCAGAACAATAAAGAAAACGGGGGGTTCGAGCTCAAACGTATTTTGGAACTGGGTAAATAAACGGGGGAAAAGTAGTGTGCAGAGTATCAAAGTGGATGGGGAAAGTACAGAAGATAAAGGCCGTATCGCTTCAGAGTTAGTCAAGCACTGGGAAGAGATAAACGATAGGCGATGGGGCAGTGGGTCCCCACCAAAAAGAAATACACTGGTGGAGGAGAACCTATCCAATCGTGTATGTAGCGAAATAACGGCAGAAGAAGTGCGGAACGTGGTCTCGAAATTAAAAAATGGTAAAGCGGGAGGGACTGATGAAATTCCGAACGAATTCCTCAAAAATGGAGGGGAGGCACTTATTGAAGTCCTGACAAACCTTTTCAACCTGGCTCTGCGAAAGCAAGAGGTCCCCAGAGAGTGGAGGGAAAGTAAGGTGTCGTTCATACACAAAAAGGGGGATAAGGAAGTTCTAGATAACTATAGGGGGATATCAGTTAGTAGTAACATCGGAAAAGTATTCTGTAAGGTCATATACGGTAGACTAGAGGAAGTTATAGAAGAGAAAGGTTTTTTAGGAGAAATTCAAAATGGTTTCAGGAAAGGACGAAGAGTCACTGATCACCTATTTACACTCACCCAACTGATAGAATCAACAACGGCTGAAAAGAAAAAGATGTTTCTGGCATTTCTAGATGTGAAAAAAGCGTGCGACCGAGTGTGGAGGGAAGGTATGTGGCGAAAGCTCGAGGGCATCGGACTGGGGGGTGACTTTGTGGGAATCATGAAAGCACTGTATACAGATGTGCAAAGCCAACTCAGTCTAGGGAGTATCACTACAAAACGAGTCCCTATGGATATAGGCCTCAAGCAGGGGTGTATCTTTTCACCGATTTTGTTTGCATTGTATGTTAAAGATTTAGGGGACGAACTAATTCAGAGTGCGGAGGGGGTAAATGTTGGAGACATAAAGATACCAGGCTTATTCTTTGCGGACGACATGGTGTTAATGTCTAGAACTGAACAGGGGCTAGAGAAACTGCTGGAAATTGTTGGTAGATATGGGAACACTTGGCGGCTCGAACTAAATGAAAATAAAAGCAAGGTAATACCCGTTGGACACAAGGTAGATATGACGAAGAGATGGAGAGTGGGGGAGTTCTCAATCCCCGAAGGGGAAAGCAAACAAATCACTGTAGGAGAAACGGGAGAGTATGAGTATCTAGGGGTAAGCATAACTATAACGGGAAGAGGGGTGTACAGAAATTACTCAGCCAAACTGATTCTGAAGGGGAAAAGAATTCTGAACCAACTAAAACTTTTAGGGAAAAATAGTTTCAACAAGGTCTTTGTGGGGAAAACACTGTGGGAGAGGGTGGGTTTACCAAGTATAACGTATGGCACGGACGTGATTCCATTGAACCAAACCGTTACTAAGAAGTTGGAAAATACTCAAAATGATGCCGGCAGATGGATAACAGGGTCGAGTAATGCTGCAGCTTTGGAAGCAGTAAGGGGGGAGCTTGGGTGGATGAAAATCAAGGACAGGGTAGATTTGGGAAAACTGTGTTACTTTAACTACTTGAGAAACCTGCCTGACAACCGGTGGTGCAAATTGATGCTCGATACCATTTGGAATTCTAATATAGAAACGGGGTGGTCAAAACATGTGAGGGAACTAATGGACAATTACTCTATAGAGGTCACAAACATAGAAGTAGGAATGAAAGAAGGCAAAAGGTTTGTCAAAGAGAGAGTCATGGAAGATTGCAATCGAAACTGGCGAGCAGGGGTTAGCGTGAAAAGATCACTGCAGGGGTTACAATATAAAGAAAAGCCAGCTTTTGAGAAGTACCTAGATGGCACCTTTGGAGGGTCACTGCTGTTCAAACTGAGATCAAGATCACTGGAGCTTCGGGGAAAAATTGGGAGAGATGGGGAAAAGGGATGCCAAATGTGCCACTCTGGAGTAGTGGAGACCCTGGAACATTTTCTCTTGGAATGCCCACAGTATATACCTCATAGAATAAAATTTACTGGAAGAATAATGCAGAAGTGGGGTGAAGAAACAAAGGATAGATGGCTGAAGGGGGACACGAGGGAGAGGGTAGGAATGCTTATTGAAGAAATTGAAAAAGAGGAAGTGAGGGACACTATTAAGCAGTTTATATCTGAATGCTGGGAGGAGAGGAGGGGAAGAGGGGGTGGGGTGCAGGGGGAATGATGGCCTTCTCTTATGAGGACCGCGACAAATCAGCGGCTGGCCAAAGAGTTATTATTATCAAATACGGACGCTTTGGGCGCTGTGGTTTGGGTAAAAAAGATTTTTTCATGTTTTCCTCATTACCGCCAGTGTTAAAATCCATAAAAGCACGACGCACTTAAATATGACTTGGGTTTTAACACATTTGAAAATCTTTCATATATTGATGTAATGATATCATAAATGAAAGCATTCAATGTTGTGACGAATTTTAAAATGTCTTCCACAGTACCCACCGAGTCGAAATATGGGGCTACATGAAATCCCGAAATTTTACCCAACGGACTCGATTTGAACAAATTTGTAAATCATTCCTACAAAGATGTAGTGTATCAAATATGAAAGCTTTTCGAGAAATGTTGTGGGAGAAGAGTTTTTCATACTACCCCAAGTGCAAAAACCTCGGGCCTCTTAGTAGTCCTGAGTAGCTTCTCAGGAATTTTGTTCAAATAAACCTGAAAAATCACTCTCACAATGATGACATAAATGGAATATGGAGGTATTTGCAACAGTGGTTAACCATTTACCCAACGAAGACGATTTCAAAATTTATCATTTTAAATATCATTTTTCAATTGTTTTAAAAAAATTTCAACAAAATTATATCATGTGACCCCTCTTTGGAACGAGCTCGTTCCAAAGAGGGGTCACATGATATGGTTTTGTTGAAATTTTTCGAAAAGTAATATTTTTTCAGCTGCTGAATTTGCATATTAAGCGGGCGGATGCGGGCGATTCGTTGGGTAAATGGTTAATGAGAAGAAGAGTTTTTAGATTTTTTCCATCACCAACAGTTTTAAAGTTGGTAGTCCGTGGCATTTGTAAATATGACCTCATTGGGTTGATTTAAACAAACCTATGAATCATTCTTAACTTAAAACATGACTTTATTTTAGCACTTTGGGTTAATTAAAGTTAAAAATGTAAACTGTTCGATTGGCAAAACTCATTGAAGAAAACAGCACGTCATATCTTAGTAGAAACCGAATGTAAAAACCCAGCCAGGTTTGTGTGATTGTTTGTATTGCTTATTCGTTGTGCTTTTCTGTATCCATTCCCAACTAACACCCTGGTTGTCGTGTCTTTTCAGGGTTGGTAACCAACATGATCTGTAGCTGCGAATAGTTCTGACAACCAGGGGTAAATTTATTAGAAGAATAACTGTGTGTTATTTAAAATAATCCACACTTATTCTTCCAATAATTCCCAGTTATTGTTAAAATAATGCACATGTATTGTTCGTGACGGTCATTCTCTCAATTAACAGCAAGGATGAAACACAGAGCGAATTGTTAGAGTCTTAACTCTTATAACTCTTTACGGTTAGGAACATGACACTTCATAATTTCATTAAGTAGGATGGCTGCTAAGGTAATGTGTGGAGGAGACCGATCAATATTTTCAACGTGCAGCCCCAAGGCTGCACGTTGAAAATATTAATTGGACGACCACCAAATAATGAATATGGAATCTTTCAATTGTCACTGAACACTGACATGGGAGATATCACAGGGTTCGAAGAGTTACAGTGTTATTTTAAAGCGATTTTGACTCACCTGTGAACATAAAATACGTGGGTGTTATACTTTGCCTCGTTGATTTCAAAAATGCAGGAGGAGAATGGTTAGGTAACGAAGGGCTGGTTTGGTTTTGACTGATTTGTCGGTAGCTTTGGAGAAAATATTTGAATAAGCGCGCTTAGTAAGAAGGGAATCAAACGTTTTTATTTCAATGCGAGCGATTAGACACACTTTGAAATACATGTATCCCGTACCTGTACACTGTTGTGTGACAATTGTCAACATCCACGCAAAAACGCTATACGCTCTCTGTGATGTATGGGATAATACACACGCCCAGAGTATTCGGTCAGATAAGAGACATCGGCGAAGCCCGAGACTATTGCCTGGCCGAATATCGTGCGTGGATCGAGTGCTTGTTAAAAAGCGAAAGAAAATGAAATGAAACAATTTCATCACATTGGGCAGAATTAAAATTGAAAATTTGAGCAGTTTGACGGATGATAAAGTCATCAAAGACGACAGCATGGGTGTTTCAGTAGACAGGCGAGTACAAACTGGGTGAGGTCACGTTGAACGTTTGAGTATTAGAACAGTAACTGTGTAATATTTAAAAGAATGCACGACCATTTTTCTGAAGAATGCCTGGTCATAATTAAAAAATAATGCACATTTATTTCCCTTGTGGCGATTTTTTCCGGTAACAGTGAATGTGAAACAAAAAGAGTTGTCGGGAGTGGGCTTTAAATATTTTTATTTGTGGTTTTCTTCTACTGCGGTTGTATTTTAGTCTTTACCTAATGTTACAGCGAATTCGGCCAACGCTAATTATAGGAATCACTTTTTAAAACTTATTTTTCTATTGCTGCTACAGTAAATGACATATGACCCCTCGTAGGGATGACCCTATTCCAATGAGGGGGTCACAAACTGTGTTTTTTAATAAAAAAAAATAATATTTTCAATTGTTCAAGATTTTTCTCAAGTGTCGTGAGTTATTTGTTCTTGGTAAACGGTCAATAGAATACAATGCATTTCGACAGTCCTTGGCTTGCACTCTCTCGAGTTTGCAAAAACAACAATTATGGTATGAAGGGAGTTTAACCCTTTACCCAACACAGACGATATCAAAGTTTATTATTTTAAATATCATTTTTTTAATTTTTTCAAAAAAATTTCAACAAAACCATATCAAGTGACCCCTCTTTGGAACGAGCTCGTCGAGCTCGTTCCAACGAGGGGTCACATGATTTGGTTTTGTTGAGATTTTTCAGATGCGGGCGATTCGTTGGGTAAAGGGTTAAATGCGTGATAAATTTATGATATATGAATAAGTTATGAATGTATTTACATACTGCTTGATTAATCTCTATACATAGATAGGAGTACAATTGACAAATATGGAGCGATTTTTGACAAAACTTCTTCCAAATGATTTACATATCAGTGAAAGCAGATCTAAACCTAATTCCTCATCTCTGATAACGGATATGTTTTGGATTAATACAAATATCTGACTAAAAAGGCAACAAAGTTTTTTGACTGTTGTGAGCGATGACGCATTCTAAAACAAGCCTGCCTTCTTAATCCTTCACTCGACTCACACGATATCCAATTTTATTGTTTTCATTATTTTTTTCTAAAGTTTTTTCAAACATTTTCTACAAAATCATATGATGTAATCCCTCACTGGAAAGAGCTCTACTAGGTCGTTCCATCGAGGGATCACATGATATTGTTTTGTTGAAAATATTTGAAAATCCTTTTTTTCAACTTTGTTAATTTTGTGGGTGGATATCACAGATTATTTGCGTAATAGATTAAATAACTGAATATTGTCATTCTTTGGCCTCAAAGACACAGGTTAAGGCGACCCCTTGGAACAAGCTCGTTCTAATGATATCCTCATAAGATTTGATTTATGAGCGCAAACTGAAGAGAATAAAATTTAAATTTCGACCTTTATGAAGAAAGCTGCCCTGATATGACGTTAGGCGAATGGTTAACATCGCAGCAACAAATACTTTGATACGAACCTTACAGAAATAAGTGGTATCTGACCAATGGGTCCAAATATCCCCATTACATAAGAGAAACTGGAAGCAGATTACTAAATTGCACACAAGAAAAGGGATGCGAGGAGGCAATATTTTTTTTCAAAACAGAAAATAGAGTAACATTATTTTTTCTAAAAAGTAGGAGAAAAATAGTGTGTCTCGTTTTTTCAAGATTTAAAGGTGTTTTTCTTTAGAAACATATAGGGTTCTGGACAAGCCTGAAAACAAGCAGTCTGACATTTGCAGAATGACGTCCCCAGAGGATGAATTTGATGATGCTGTCCCATACAGTGGGCAAATTTATCCTCTGGTTACCTCTTTCTGTTTAGTTTTGAGACCCTGATTCAGACTGAGGTTCACAGAGGATAAAGTTAGTGATGCTACCCTGCTATGCAGGGTAGCATCATTAAATTCACCATCTGGGGACCTTATTTTGCAGATAACAGTCTGCTTATTTTCTGGCTTGGTTCTGGATGAAAGGAAACGTAGAATGTCTCGCAAAAGTTTAGGGGAAATCCGCTTGGGGCCGAATCCGCGATAACCATCAAGAAATACGAAAAATAAGGGGACGATGAGTATTCTCCCCGATCCAACGTTTAGAGATGTGTTTTTTTACAATTCGAAGTTGCCCAATAAAGTGGGAAGGAGTACACTTTACCTTGCAAAGTGTCGGGGAAAGTCTGAAAAACCAAAATGGTTACCATGAAAGGATAAAAAATATGGGTGCCAAGAGTATTCATCCGACACAAGTTTTGTAAATATCCGCAAGAGGTCAAATCCCCCCCGCCACCCCCCCCCCCCCCCCCATCTCAATTCCAATAGGGACACGTGGGGTCACTCTCGCAGATGCAAAGTTTGAAGGGGCTAATTTTTCAATTTTGTTTTAGTTTGTCCTACTGATAATTTTATGATGCCATGTACAAAGGAAATAAAGTTCAAAGAAATCCATGTGGTGGATAAATCCAACATGGTGACCATACAAAGGGTGATTTTGAAAGTGAAATTACATGTCGCCAATAGGATGATTATGTTTGATGTCTACAGGTGCGGGTTTGATTGGCCTCTAACACAAAATAAGCATACTGGGCTGTTGTGTAACATTGTTACCTTGCAACAGTGATTTGGGCTGTGAAAAAAATGTTAATTAGAAAGAATATAATGCCTTCAGAAGGATCAGCACTTGTAAACCAAAGCAGGTGTGGGTATGCGTGTGTTTAAGATTAAAACTTCGCACTGGCACAGACATTTGCTGCTGAACCGTTTGTTTCCTGTGATATGCCGCAGAAATAGTGATTACATGAAATATACATTTACTGAACCTTGATGGGTTTCAAACATGATAAAAAAATACACCAAATTTGATTTAAACTAAGTGATGAGCTCAGGAACTGGTTAAACTGACTGGCAATAATTGATGTTATTCATTGATGGGATCCAATTTAGTTCTTACAAGGATGTTACGCAATCTGTTGTTTTTCTTATAAGCGAAGACAGGTCGAAGAGTCAAAGGTTCATTAACTTTAGAGTTGGTAAAATTGAATTCATCTTTTACTATTTTTGCTATTTCGATATTCATTCTGATGTTTGTTAAAGTGAAAGGAATGATGGACCTCCTTTCGCATTCTCCCTCTGATATGTTCATACCAAATGGCCAGAGGGTTGGAGCGTATTGATCCAAAAAGCTTCACATTTTTTTTCTAAATTCATCCGCTTCTTCTAATGTGTCTTTAATTGGTGGTTGTTCAATAGGATGGATTTCGAAATCATCCAAAGAATGGCCTGGAAGGTTAAAATGTTGTGCTACTGAGGCATCAGCATTATATTTTATATCCTGTTTGTGTCGCGAAGCACGCATTCGGAAAGGATTTTGACTTTGACAAAAATACCGCTTACAAGTGCTTTCATCGTTTACAAGTGATAAGGTAAATAATATTGAGTGAATCACAATGGAGGGAATTTCGGATCAGGTAATGATTTTTCGTTTGTTCGGAGGAAAATTCCCCTTTCTGATCAGGCATAAAAGTATGCAATCTACCACGAGGCTTTTTGCAGTTCAATACCGCGCCACTACAATTATGCAACGGTCTGTTGTGTTCAATTTTCAGTGGTTCGAAATCAGCAATTTCTGCTGAACTTTCGAGCTTTTTCAGAGTTTGAGATTTCAGGCTACGCAAAAAGCGCAGTGAGTACCACCTCGCTCTACTCGCCAAATAGAGTAGAACAATCCTCATTGAAATTTACCTTACCACTTGAATTGAAGTGGAAACGAATGAGTTGTGTGTCAAGGTGATAGCTAAAGGTTGCGATTTTGTTGTATCAAAGTGTAAATATTTTCGATGATATTTCTGCCAGGGTTAAATGTAAGCGCAAAGATAGGTATTTGACGGGCCCTGAAAATAGATTTGTCAAACTCTGTTAATTAGGCATGAAATTAAATGTCCATTATGGCGCACGTGTTCAACGCCACGTGTGCCAAATTATAACAGATCAATAGTAAGAGAGACAATATTCTCTTCTGAATCGTTATCTAGGTAATTAAGGCCAATTAAATTGTAATTGTTGATAACCAGTGCATCACATATGTTCTGCACACACATCCATATTACGCATCTATCCTGTAGCCGAAATGTCAAAAGATACCAAAATGCGAGTCTTTCAAAGGAACTTTAAAGCGAGCGTTAAATTAAGATAGATCTGAGCGGCCAAGTTCAAGAGAAGCGATCAACTGAGAATAAATGTTCTGGCAATCTAAATAAAAATCGGGGCATTCCTCGAAAAATTCATTCCAGCCAATTTCAGTCGAAAGGTGTGTAAGGCTGTGGGTCGTTGCAAGGCAGTTGGCCTTAGGGCACTCAGAGAAGGTCCGAATTTAACCTTGGCCGTCGAGGGTCATAGGCACCGAGATTGAAAGTCCGCGTATTGTCGTAACCCTGTGAGGGTTGTAAGGAGCCGATTGCAGTTTGTTAACGGTTGCGAGCCGTAGTGGCATAGTAGCCAAAGAAGTAAAAGCTGTAACGTTGAGGTCTAGAGACCGTATTAAGAGCTTGAATAAGCGCTGGAGTAGCTTGCGAGATAAGATAGTTTTAGGCGGTGCGAGAATTGGTGATGATGACAACACTTTGTTAAGTATATATCCGGAGGCGAAGAATAACTTAAACCCGCGAGAGCCAGGCAAGGCGCAAAGTGAACGTGAACTGTGGTAGACGCCGATTGAATTCTGATTGAACTGTGAGAACGCTGATAGAGTCACACAAGCAGAACATTATATGTGTTAAGCCCGACTGACGGTGCAGTTAACCCTGCGAGGAGGAAGCAATGAGAAGTGAATAGACACTTGCATTTATCACAAACCATGAGAAGATGAAGATGAAGTGAGGTTGTTCCAGCGGACACAGCTAGCTGTGGGAGACGTCGAGGGCCCTAAAGAATAAACTTTTATTCGCGTAAATAGTGCATTCTTCTGTTTATGTTCGAACGGGGATTCAGACGACAGCCACTGGCTGTCGGCTGAGCACTGGTAAGAACATAAATTTTCCTCCATCACTTAACCCCGTAATCCTGCGACATTCACTCAACCCAGTTGATTTGGGTTGATTTTTAACCCAACTGATTTTAGAGTGCACGTCCTTTTGATATGCCGGCCAATGCAGCCAATCAACAAACGACCTTCCCTCGCCACCAAACACGTCTAAAGTGTATCGTTTCATCTTACATTGATGACTTATGTCTGTGTTTGGATACTTAACCATATTGCGTTGGTCTGTAAAATGCTCAAAACATGATCGATTCCATTAAAACTGGCATCTCCTTAATGGAAGGCGTCTTGATACCAATCTCCCCTATAATAGATAGAAATCGCATTCAAGTCTGAACATTCTAGCTAGAGATGGGCAATATACCGAAAAACTGAACCGATACCGATATTATGGGGACACCGAAAAACCGAACCGACCCAATCTTTGAATACCGAAACCAACAGTATTTTCAATTTTCCCTGTGCATTCACTATTTATAAGGCCTTGATGAGGATTGATAGCAGTTGATGTGTTCATTTTCATGAAAGAAGTGACTGATTTTATTTTTCAGTTTTGTTAAGCCTTAAGAACCAGTGCAGTTGTACTAAATTATCAATAGTCTACGAGCTGTACATGTCCAGTTGCTTAGCAGTGATTTCTAGCCAAGTCTTGGCTGCCTTAACAGGCAGCCAAGACTTGGCTAGAAATCACTGACCAGATAATTTTACTGCTGTCATCAGGCCCACCTAAAGATGACAACTTCAGGACACACATTCTATGATTACAGACGCCTTAAGTGGAGCTTGAAAAGTTAAGGCGGATTTAGAACAAGTCACCAAATTACTGTAGATATGATCTGTGTTGACAAAAGAATGACAATGTTGAGCCCATCAACAATGGCATGTGTAGCACTGTGATAGAATGATACAAGAACAACTTATTCTGTATTTTTCTGACATGGATTCCCCTACTATCAGTGAATCTGAAGTCACATACCGAATACCGAACCGATACCGCGGTATGCCCACACAAAAATACCGAAACCGATACCGAACTCAAAATTCCAATACCGCCCATCTCTAATTCTAGCTTCATTACATAGTACAATACTCTCTTATGAGAAACATTTGGATACTTAGTTCTCAACAGGCAACCTAAATCAAGTTTCTCGTGTTGGCATCCAAATCCTTGAAATATGACCATTGTTCGTCTCTTTCCCTTCGTTCGCTTGGTAACGAAACAATGTCTTTTGGCAGGATCTTTAACAAACGGGGGGTCCTAGTTAGGATAAGGCGCCGGATTATGGTCCGAAACGAGGCTTCCCCCTTCAGATTGGCGGGATTTCATCTAGGAAACTTGCCTCTGCGAGAACCCGGGAAATGAAGCTGTGCTTGTTTACTGTGGTAAACATGCTCTGTTTCACTGGTAAAATAGGAACCAGTCACTGATGCTTGGGGTGTGAGTCCTCTAAAATAGGCAACGTGGGGTATAAACGATTCATCGACCTTTACTTTATCTCCATGTTGTGGTCATAATTAGCCATTGTGCAGACATATGTGACCTTAAACACCAATAAATAAATATAAATAAATAAATCTCGGAAACTTGAAAATTAGACCTCACTCTGATGGCTTCTGGGAAAGGGAGGGTGAAATCCAACGCTAAAACATTCTTGATTTTCAATGGGATATATATGTACTTGGGGGGGGGGGGGGGTGGATAAGAGGAGTGGGAATCACAAGGCTACTGCATGTGATCCCATGGGTACACCCATGCGAGACTCAAGGGCACCGGAAGCATCCTTGCGCAAGAGGGCGGGGATATCCTTTCCCTCATGTCATTCCTCATCCAATTATCCTTCATGTTTCCATCCTATTTTCTATTAGTTTCCCATGGAGTCTTGTTCTACTAGGCAAATATTTGGGGCATTCGAAAACGAAATGTTCCAAGGTCTCCGTAAAACTTAAGTTACACACTTTCTATTCTCTTTCCTGGCCTTTCCCGATTCTCCCACTCAACTCCAGTGACTTGGATCTCACTTTGAACAATAATGCCCCCCCCCCCCCACCCTCTCCATAGATCCATCTGGGTACTCCACAAAAAATCTGGCGCATATCATGTATGCATACTGTCCCGAATGGGTGTATTTTTGCAAATAAATCTATGTACTGATCATGTGAGACTTCTGAATTCCTCTTTCTCAGATGGGTAATATGCGATCAGAATGCATGCATTCCTTATCCGCAAGCAGGCCTGAAAATAAGCAGTCCGACATTTGCAGAATGAGGTCCCCAGAGGGTGAATTTGATGATGCTGTCCCATACAGTGGGCCAATTTATCCTTTGGGTACCTCTTTGTGTTTTGTTTTGAGACACTCATTCAGATTGAGGTTCACAGAGGGTAAATTTAGTGATGCTACCCTGCTGTGCAGGGTACCATCACGAAATTCACCATCTGGGGACCTCATTTTGCAGATGACAGTCTACTTATTTTCTGGCTTGCCCGCAAGTGTTCACAGTGGAGTACATTCTTTTGTAATGTACAGATTTGAATCCGACGGCAGTTCTTTACTGCAATGTCTCTTGTAGACTTTGTCTACAACACAAACTCACATAAAATTCTTTCATTTCTCGAGCAAATCAACCTTTTTAATAACTTTTAAATTGTTTTTCTTCTTTTAAACTCTTATATGTTCATATCTATTCAACAGACTGATTTACATATTATTTTTCAACAACTGGTCTCATTTTCTCATTATTTTCAGAACTCATTTTTTCCAGATTTCATCGATCCGTTGTTTATTTCATGGAAAATAATGGCCCCTTTTATAATTTATATTTTTCATCGCCATGATTTAGCCTCAGTTGCTGATGTGGCGTTAAGCACCAATGAATAATTAAATGAATAAATAAATTAAATATGTCCAAGGGAGATTTTTTCCAAGGGGATTTCATCCAAGGTGGATTTTGTCAACATGGATTTTGTTTGGATACCTTCAAACTGACCTCGAACTGAATGTTTGTGCAGAGCCTTCAGCATGAAGTCACTCGAGTTTTTTATGCAACGTTTGTAAACTTATTGTCTTGAAATTCCGCGTACATCGCTTGAGTTCGTTTGATAGAGGCCTGATGTGTGAGTGTGGAAAGCTGGAGATTCTCGTTTTCCGGTGAGCCAGATTTGATAGTCGCACGACGGCGGTACTGGGGTGCTATTTGTGACGATAATTTAATAAAGCTTAAGATCGTAAGAGTTGCTTGAGGGTGGAAGGCAGGGACGGGGCTAGAGGTTTCCGATTGGGGGTGGGGGGTGGGTGTATGGTAGTGAATTTCCAACTAAAGGGAGGGATGGAGGGGGAAACCACCTCCCGACCTCACGTCCTAGTTGGAAATTCACTGCCGAGAAAAAAATTGAAATTGAAGCCACGAAAAGGGGCATAAAATTGATTTTAGTAACTGAAATGCCAGCTCATTTATGATAGAATTATCAGGTTATTATTATTTGGTATTCTGGGAATTGAATATGTGCAAAACAAATTTTCAAGCTGAGACTTGAGCAATTTATACTCTCTTAACATTAAATCAGATCTTATACAGGAATGATCAGTTTTCGATGTTTCATCATTTTGTAACTGTGAATGATGGACTTAACTCGGGGTAACGATTTTACATGATGTGATTTTCTTGAAGTGCTTTACGAGGATTTTTTTATTACGATAAGTAAACGTACTATAGAAATCTCGTATCGATTGGCATCGTGCATACTCATGAAGCTCGATATTGCGTACACTGTAGTTGTAAATAGTAACAGTCAGAATTTTTGCCGATTTTAAACCGAGTTGGAATTTTAGGAAGTAAAGGCGACATCAGCATCACCAAAGAAGCTCAAAAATCCAGATAGATGGAAGTTCCAACTACTCATGACTTGCTCTCCGAATTTCCAACTATAGGAAATTTTGGCCAAGATTGGGGGTGACACGTCCCTGGTGAAAGGAGAAAAAACCTCTGAATAACGTTCTTTCACAACCTTGATTCATTTTTTGGCGGAAAATTTAAAAAATCTGCTCTCCAAAATCATCCATTGAGTCTATTGACGCCAGCCAAATGAAGAATCATTAGTTACTTTTTGGAAAGAGAAAACCAAATTTGAAAACTATTTTTGCAAAAAAAAATAATCAGTATTTATCTTACCGCTTTGTACACCCAATTCGAAATATTAAACGTTCAATCGGCAAAGTTTCCCTATTGAGCAATTAAGGATTTAACCAATTAAATCTTGCTTGACGAGGCTTACTCAGCTCTGTCAAACAATATTGAATTTTATAAATTCCTAGTTGGATTTGGGGAAGAGTTGTTCCTTGAAATTTCGGCATTTTAAAATCAGGATTTCAGAATGTTGTAAGACATACAGAATAATGGGTTAAGTTCTTTTTTAGATTTGAATTCTCACGAACATGTCCTGGTTTCCAAATTAATATTTCCTAGTGTAAACCAATTTCCGGTGCACTACGTAAAAGAATTCATCAAAGATTCAACCACCAGACAATCCATGATGTCGGAAGTCCACATGCCGATGGCTTCGTACGATATCGTGCACACACGAAAAGACGAGACTAATTGCTGTCTTCAAAAAGGAGTTCATTTGTCAAGGGAATAAATGGGTGATTGTCCTGCCGATTTTTTTTTATTTTCGAATGCATTATATCGAATTCAACAGACACAAAAATGAAATCTGAGAAATAACCAGGCCAAATGATTTGCGAATATGTTTGCCATCTGTATCTTACGCACAGATGAATTTGGGTTCCACCTTGAATGAAAACTGGTTCTTCAGTTTGTCGTGGTAGAGAAACCAAATTAATTTTAACCAAATTAATTACATGGAAATAACCATACATATGTTTTGGTTCGTCAATCTCTACATTAACAGGACTGTCAAGGGACATTGAATTAATTATAAAATGTCAAGCCGCAGTTTAAAATGGCGGCGAAGCAACGTCGGAAACAAGTTTTCAATTGAACCATCACACTAGAGCTGAAACGGTTAGGGGATTTTCTTGACCGATTAATCACGTGGATTAACCTTGGTCCAAATAGATTTCTGAATAACGGCCATACCGTTGATGATTTACAGCATGAACTCTTTACCCAACGCAAAAAACAACACCGACTAGGCCTATATACAAAAATCTCCATTCAAATTTATTATGTTTTCAATTTTTGTTTCAAAAACATAGCTTATGACCCCTCATTGGAACGAGCTCGTTCCAATGAGGGGTTATAAGCAATGTTTTTGAGACAAAAAATTGAAAATTTTTAGTAATTCCTGAATTTATTTTGCAAGTATCGTCAGCTTCCAGCAATGGATAAAGGGTTAGGAATGACCATTTCCAGCTACTGATACAGTATGATGATCGTGCAAGTAAACAAATATGTCAGCAAGTAACTTGTATGTTTTAAACTGTCTCATATAATTGATGCGAGTCAGTGTGACAATGTTTGCTTGTTTTGGAGCAAGTTTGTTCCTTTGTTAACCCATACAATACACAAGTTCAAAAGTAACGGTTAATTGATCAATTACCTTTTGGATCGATCAAGATGTTGATCATGGATTAACCGATTAATCGGTTAAGCGTTTCAGCTCTACATCACACATACGTTAAGTTGCGCGACAACGGCATTTATCTATACAAACAAGATAGTCAACTCTTTTTCAAAATGCCTGGCTCTAGATATCATGAAGACTCATTTGTTTAGGTTCTTCGACGGGTTTTGGTTCTACTTGGAACCAAATTTTGAGCGAATTTCCCCGAGTGCATACACTCTGGTATGTGACTTGTAGGTGATCCGTCGGGGAATGTCTGAAACCCTACTTTGAGGTTGGCGGTAAGCTGAAATATATTACTCAAAGTTTGCTGAGCACCAAGTTATCCAACTACCTGTTTTACGTTTTAGTTGAAATATTGTAATGAAAAGTGTATATATTTTTCATTTAATTATATCTTTAATGATTTAAGTACAGAAATTAAGATTTTATTTGTGTTTGACATTATTTTTTAGCTTTTGAATACGATAACAATGGAAAATGTATATTATTGGCAAAAGAGGAAATTTTTCAATTTGCCAAAAAGTTGATGGAGCGAACTGGTATGGGTTCAGTATCGAGTATGAGACCCATTACTGTTACTTAAAGCTTGACAACGCCTTCTCGTGCTCCCACTCAGGTTCCTGGTGGTCCTTTGTGGGATGTTGTTCCATTCTTGGACCAGCATGGCACCAAGCTCCTGGACACTTCTTGGCTGGACTGGACGGGCTGTAATTACAGACATGTTCGATTGGATTGAGGTCAGGGGATAAGGGGATATTGCTGTCCAGTTCATGCGCTCAATACCCTCCCTCTGTCGGTACTCCCCGACAGCATGGGCAACATGAGGACGGGCATTATCGTCCATCAGAATGAATCTATCACCCACTGCTCCTGCATACAATCTGACGTGGACATCCTTCGTGCAACCTCGCCCGGATAGTCTGCGTTGAAACATTTACCCCAGATGCATTCTGAAGGTCACTGCGAAGCTGGGTTGCTGTGGCAAAGCGGTTCCTACGGGCCTGGATGATCAAAAACCGGTCTTCATCTGCAGATGTTGCCCTGTCTCCGCCACTACCATGCCGTCTTACTGGTGTGCCATACTGCTTAAATCTTACCCAGGCTCTGGTGATCGCCGTATGGTGCACACCAAGGGCTTCACCAATCTAACGATGGGTAACCCCTTTCTCCACCATCCCTACAGCCCGCCACATTTCTGCTTCACACAAATGTCTTCTTACATTTGAACTTGGCATATTCAATCATTAAATCACAAGGGTTTGTGTTGAAATGAAGATGGAATACCCTACACATGTCATTTACATGTAGACAGTACACGAAAATATCATGAAAGTTAAAAAATTTATAGCAATTTATGTATTTTTTATACTTACCAATGACCCAGACTTAGCTGGTGCTAACTCTAACAAAACCAGGGCCAAACACAAATTTTGCCCCCCAATCCCCAAAATTTGCATCCAAAACAAAAAGAAATCATGTCCTAAAGGACCTCCATACTACGCCTCTACTGCGCATGCGCAGTGACGCAGACGTCCCGAAATTGGCGCCAATTATCATTCTTACTGGCAGTGCCTGGTCAGCGCTATGTACTCAGCGGGGAGGCAAGAGTTCCCAACTCCAGGGAGGGCCATCCCCGTCTGGGTCATTGGTAAGTATAAAAAATATATAAATTACTATAAATTTTTTAACATTTTTATACTGTACCAATGACCCAGACTTAGCTGAATAGTAAACAGGCTGGAGGGCCTAGGACATAGAGGAAAATCCAATAAGCTCAACCATATAGTAAAGAGGTAACCCCTTAAGGAGAAAAGGAGTATTAGGCTTTCCATGTATCTTTCTTATTTAATATTAAATTAGAAAGATACACTACCCTTAATAATTGAGCACAATAACATTCATGTTCTCTATTAACATCCAGTATAACCCTTATACTAATTATTTTTAAAGCAAGCCAATAAATAAGGTAGTCCAGAGAATTGAGACTCTTTATAGTCATTTGAAAGTGTCCGAGTATTGTATATTAAAGCCCGTTTGACACTTGACACATACAAATGCTTCACACCGAGCTACACTTTAAAAATAAGACATGAATGAATTTAAACATTAATATTACACTTTAAAACCATCCCGGAAGCGACTCAGAAATACTGACTTGGAGGAGGCCTTGCTTTTCACTATAAAGCAGGTGACCTAAGGGAACACCCGCCCCCCCCTTCCCCTTGCCCTGGGTCAAATAGCCCAGAGCGAAGAGGGCAGCCGGACGGAGTCACTGCCGGAACAGAAAGCCTGCATAACTATAGTTGCAACTGTTTAGTGGACGACATTCTGAGCAACAGATAACGGACCTAAACAATGCAGGTCTCCAGAAATGGACTCAATATTTCTGAGATAAAAATTCGTAAATGTGGATGGCTGAGACCAATAAGCAGCCTTCATTAAGTCTGTAATAGCAACACTATTAGCATAAGACCAGGAAGTAGAAAGAGCTCTTACTTCATGAGCAGAAATCTTAAGCACAGACTGCTGAGAAGAAGATAAATCTTCATAAGCAGTACGGATAGTTAACTGAATCCATCTAGCAATAGAATGGACTGAAATGTCCTTTCTATTAGGCATCAAAGACAGAAAGAAACGTTTCCGTCCCTTTCTGATAAACTGAGATCTCTGTTTATAGATACGTAATGCTCTAACAGGACAGAGTAAAGGCCTACGCCCGTCTGAAGACGGAAGAGCCTTAATAACAATAGGTTCCGGATATTTATTAGGAGCCTGATTCTTAGCTAAAAAACCCACATTAGTAGTGAAGGTGATAGTGTTCCCAACACTACGATAATGAGAATCATCCACCGATAGTGCATGAAGCTCACTGACTCTTCTAGCAGAAGAGAAAGCCAAGAGAAAAGCTGTCTTATAAGATAAGAATTTGAAATCTACTGTCCCAAGAGGTTCAAATGGCTTTTCCTTCAATTTAAGAAGAACCCAAGCTAAATTCCACTTAGGAATTAATCTAAGAGTTCTGGGTCTATTTATCGAAAAGTTTCTAACCAACTTCGATAAAGAGACATTAGATCCAATTTGTAAACTATCATGATGTGCATAGGTATCAGATAACATAGATCTATAACCCTTTATAGTAACAGGCTGCAGTTTGATTTCGACAAACAAGTATACTAGAAAGTTTGCAATGTCTGGTATAGAGGGATCGAATATATCTACAGAATGATCCCTACACCAACGACGAAAAACCTTCCACTTAGCCGCATAGTTTAGCGAAGAGGAGGTCCTCCTACAGTTAGAAATCGCGTCCACTGCTCGTCCTGTAAAGTGCTTGCCATGCAAGAAGGACCGCACAACGGAAAATCGTGAAGGTTGAGACCTTGCGGGTTGTGATGGAGTTGGCGCGATTTCCCCTGCGAAAGAAGATCCTCCCGTGGAGGAAGCTTCCGCGGTAGGTCCCACAACAGACACCTGAGTAGATTTATCCATGGTCTCTGTGACGACAGAGATGCTACCAACAGAATCTTGCATTGAGATTGTTTTATCTTTAGCAATACTTGTTGAATTAACGGCGCTGGAGGATACGCATATCCTATCATTCCGTCCCAAGGGATCGACAGAGCGTCTACTGCAAATGCTCTTGGATCCGGACACGGAGACACATACGTCTGCAACTGATTGTTGAGATGTGTCGCAAATAAGTCTATCATTGGCCGTTCCCATTGGTAGCAAATCTGATTGAATACTTGTTTGTTGAGAGTCCACTCCGACGGCAACAAGCGACCCTTTCGTGAAAGGGAGTCTGCTAGCACATTCAGACGACCCGGTATGTGACGGACCGAAAGAAGAACGTGATGTTCTAACGCAAACAGAAGGATTCTTTCCGTTAGATTGAACAACGGAACTGAATGAGTGCCTCCCTGATTCCGTATATACGCCACTACTGTCGTATTGTCGGATAGGATTTGGACATGAGCATCGTGAATAATGTCCATCCAGTGACGTAACGCAAGCCAAATTGACATCATTTCCTTGATGTTTATGTGCTTGCACAGGAATTGAGGATCCCAAAGACCCTGGCATCTCGAATCCGTTGGGATTAATGATGCACCCCAACCTGTTTGACTGGCATCCGTCATAACGGTAAAACTCGGATCCGGCAACTGCAGCGGAACTCCTTGAGTTAACCACTGAATGTTTGCCCAAGTCTGAATCTCTTGTTTCACTTGATCTGACAAGAGAACGTCTACATCGAGCGAATGAATTTTCACACTCCAATTCTGAGTCAGGAAAATTTGAAGAGGACGTGTGCGTAACCGCCCCATCGGAATGAGATCCGCGGCGGCTCCGCACAGACCTATCAGTCTCATAAATTCTCTCGCCGTGACTTTGTCTGCGTGCAGACAATAGCGAGCGTAACAACTGACTAATTTCGCTCTGGTTAACGGCAGACGAACGAGATTGTTGTGCGTCTCGAAGCTCATTCCCAGATGAGTGAATGACTTGGACGGCACCAGATCCGACTTCTCCTCGTTTACTATAAAACCGAGACGTCGGAGCAATAGAAGAAGATTCTGAACATCGTTCTGAAGCGTTAACTCGTTGCCGTACCTCTGAAGAATGTCGTCCAGGTAGGCCGACGTTACCGCAGACGAATGAGCTCGGAAGTAGATCATTACCGAGTTCATTACCCGAGTGAAAGCCCAGGGTGCTAGATTCAATCCGAAGCACATCGCCCGGAATTGATACACCACTCCTAGGACTGCGAAGCGTAGATACTTTCGGAATGTCGGATGTACCATGACGTGAAAGTACGCATCTTTGAGATCTATGCTCGTTGCATAATCGTTCACCCGAATACTCGCTCTGACCGATCGAATCGTCTCCATATAAAACTTCGGAGCGACGATCAGCTTGTTTATCCAGCTCAAATCTATGACTGGACGGAACGAGCCGTCTGGTTTCGGAACCAGAAACAGATGGCTGTAGAATCCCGGAGATTCCTGGTTTTCTACGACCTCTACCGCGTTCTTCATTAAAAGAGACTGCACCTCTGATAACAGAGCGTCTCTTTTCTGCGGATTTGACGGAAGATGAGTCCACTTTGGACTTCGAGTTAATGGAGGCTTTCGTTTGAAGGATATCTTTAGACCTTCCGAAGTCACTCCTCTCACCCAAGGGTCGTCCGTAATCGACGCCCATTCTTGTGAAAAGCTCGACAACCTTCCGCCAACCGGAACGCGATAGAGGTTTAAGCCATCACCTCCTGGACCTGCGAGGCCTGCGGTAGGAGAAACCACGTCTTCCACGACCCACACCTCGCCCCGTCGACCTCGGGGCGTCCGACCGATTGTCCCGGCCTGAAGGACGTCCCGAACGAGAGTCGCTATCCTGACGGTCTCTCGAATAAGACCAAGGGGACGCACCGGAACCTCTATAGGAACCTCTCTGGGGCGCATTAGACCCAGAAGTGCCTGTCTTATTCGTGTCTGCTGTATCCGACTTCTTAGGAGCAGATTTGAACAACAGAGAATCCTTAGCTTTCTTTGTAATTTTATCATAAATAGCGGAAAGCTTGCCGTCAAAGAGAAGTTCTCCTGAGACCGAAGCGACTCTAAGAGAGTTCTTCACCTTAGAATCCACTAGTGTGGATGTAGCTAGGGCTGCGTCACGTCTAACCAACTCCAGATTTGCCACTGAAAGGGCGGAGTTACATAAGCTACTGCCCTTGAAAGAAGTCTTAAAGAGGATTGTATATCCTGAAACTCTTTCCCCTGAAGGCGCAGTGATAACGCCTTAGTAAGGTGATCTGCGTAAGATAAGGCATCTAAATTGGCTCTGTTAGACGCAATAGCTGTTTCCAACACCGCGGTTGGAATAGAAGCTGACGACGGTAATGATAGCTCTAAGTCTTCCGCCTCGTCGTCCATACGCAGAGGAACTCTCGGTATACCCTGTCCTGCCGTATCGAATTTATTCCTTGCATTAATGAAAGGCAGGTTGAGAGTATTAGCGGACAAGAAACCTGCTTTCCCCGTCCTGGAAGCAAGTTTAAATATAGCGTCGTTCAATAATTCAAATGTTCTTGCAACATTATTGGACTGCGACGGAAACTCGGGAGCGATGTCCCTGAACCGCTCAAAAAATTCAGAGTCCAATGACGCTATAATTCTCTTGTCCGGAAGCGCAGCAGTCTGGCCCGACGGAACAACTTGAGGGAGAAAGTGCCGGATGAAGTCCACGGCAGCTTTATGTTGTTCCGAAAGGGATAGCTCCAAGTCATCCGTATCCCTTTCACCATCCGGTCGGACCTCATGATGTTCCCGGTCGTCCGCCCCCGATGCTTCGGCGGAGCGTACCGACCCAGCGCCGTCAGATAATTCTCGATCCGACACCGTTTCTGTCGGCTGCTGGGATGCTGCGATAAGCTGTGCTATCTGCACAAGAATGTCCGGCGTCGAGACCTGCGGAGGCGCAGTCTTTCGCTGCTTCGCCGAGGGCAGCTCCGCATCAGATGGCTCCCGCATACTTTTCCTATGCGAACGTCCGGAGTCCATCGGTCTCGAATCCCTGGCTGCCGGATGGTGTGACCTGGTCGCCGAAGAATCCTTGATCGGCGAAGCTGCTAATATATCGGCGGTCACGCAGCCAAGGTGTGGTCGTGTGCGCTGACGAGAAGAGGAAGCCTTAACAGTCTCTGCGGACTGCTTATACAACGGAGCGTCCCGAGCGACGGACGTATGCTCCGCTAAAGACACATTTTGTACCATAACATCTGGTCCCAGATGTTGTTGTACGAGAGAGGGGCCTCTCTCGCTCGCGGCCCGGCTGGACCTGGACGAGCTAGGAACCGAACTCAAAGGCTTCCTCCGTTCTCGCTTACTATCCGCCGTCACTGGGTGTGTATCTATTATGTTTATAGTGCTCGCATCACCCAAAATTTCCTCTTGGACCGCATCGGACGAACCCGGCTGCCGAACCATTCGGTGAATGGACGCTACACCGGGCGAGCTAGCGGACGACATTTGTCTAATCTCCATGAGCACTTTTGCCGCTAGCTCTGAATTCATTTGTGACGACGGACGCACACTTGAAGAAGATAACATGGAAACATCACCCTGTTCTGGTTCCTCTGAAATAGAAACTGAGAGAGTAGAGTGACCTTGCGGAGAAAGAGCCGGCATCGCTCTTTCTCCAGAAACAACATATCGTGACACACGTTTCCAATGTTTCTCATCCCAATGTTCACATATAGGACAGGGATTAATGCGAGAACACTGACTACAATTAATACAATGATCATGAAAGTCAGAGGAAGATTTCTTCCTCTTACAATTTGAACAACGTCCCTTCATTGTGAAAGAACAATAAGTCCTAGTTACTCGCAAAAACCCCTGGCACAAAGATACATAATAACATGATCCATTAATAAATGAAAAAACAATTGCAAAACAAAATAATTTTGAATAAATATTTTTTCAGCGAAGCCCAAGTTGCTGAAAAGTAACGTTGAGCCCCGATGGATCCGATGGCAAAGTGTGGTCAAAAATTTTAAATTTATATTAAATAATTAATGAGACACATTCGGATAATATAAATGTATCTTATAGTGAGATAAAACTACAGCAAAGGCAAACAGCCCCCCTCAAAAAAGGCTGTTGCCAATGAAAACAAACAGTGTAAAAACACCAGAAAACATGACTCCAGGCACTGAAAAAACTGGCCCGGAATCAGTCATCAATTACACTCTATCTGATGCAAAACAGAGACTTCCAGGGAAGAATCTGCAGAACATCAGATGGAAGATGCAGAACACAAACGTTATACACCCATGGGTGAAAACGTAATTATGGGGAAAATAACAGAAAACATTCTGTAACCAAGCAACTCTCCCAGGAAATTTTAGAAATGAAATTTCTCAAAAATATGCCAAAAGCATGGGAGAATTGCAAGGGGGACTTTAGAAGGCTAGGGGAGAGGAAACACTGAATAGGCAGTGCAACAATTAGCAAGAATGACAACAAGAGGCCCATGCCTCGAAAATAGGCAACTTAACATAATTTCATCAAAAAATTTTAAGTACAGCCCTGATTATTTTTTGTCACTTCTTTTTCCTCTCCTCCTTCTATCCTCCTTAGAATCACATTTTCTCCAAAAATTACGTGTCTGGCATCCTTTAAACTGAGATTTACAAGCACAAAGATCAGTGAGATGTTGACTGATGAAGGGCCAAACAGAGAATGATAATTGGCGCCAATTTCGGGACGTCTGCGTCACTGCGCATGCGCAGTAGAGGCGTAGTATGGAGGTCCTTTAGGACATGATTTCTTTTTGTTTTGGATGCAAATTTTGGGGATTGGGGGGCAAAATTTGTGTTTGGCCCTGGTTTTGTTAGAGTTAGCACCAGTTAAGTCTGGGTCATTGGTACAGTATAAAAATATCAAGGGGTACATGCTTTCCATGACTGTCACGAAAAGTCTGCCTGTCAAGAGAGCTAATGTAAACACTGGGGACCATCTCAATACATTCCTCAATCATATCCACCAAAAATATCGCAAATATGTCACAAGCAAATTTCCCAATGATGTGTCAAATATTTGGTGCTTAGCAAACTTTGAGTAGTATATAATAAAATCAAATAATATTCACTTGACGTGCCACCCCCACGGGTTGTCTGCGCGTACGATTTCCAATGACTGCTTACTGAAGAACTCCGATTCTGGCATTCTTGTTATTGTCAGCTAAGCCGCTCCAAGTGTCTTGGGTACCCGTTTTCAAAACACCCAACCCCGGCGAAGTGATAAATATCTTGAAAATAACATGACAAGGTCATTCGAATACACTGTTGTGTGCCGATACTGTCTAGAACTACCATGCCCTTTTCCCGTACAGATGGATCAAATGCTGGCATGGATCACATCGTTGGGAATGTTAGTCAATTCGGCCTGTCGTGTCTGCACAAGTTGTTGCAGTGTTATGGTTCAGCATTAGAGACTCGAACGATGTGACTGTGATTTTTAAACTTCTGATGTGAACGCAAGTTGATGTCAGCAATTCGCCCTATGCACTGCAGCCAACAAACTTTGATTAGATCGAGTCCATTGTTTTTTTAGTTTGATGCAGCCCCACTCATTGCGTCACACCTATAATCAATTATTGCATTGCATGGCTGTTCTGAGACACAAAACTGATGAGTTAGTGTCTTTGTTCTATAGACATAAGTGCGGAGCGCGTAGGGGGGGGGGGGGGGGCACGCCCCCCCCCCCACACACACCACACCATATTTTTCGCAGAAAAGATTTATTTAAGCAATTAACCCTTTACCCAAAGCACGCGATATCAAAATTTATGATTTTAAATATTATTTTTTCAAAATATTTCAACAAAACCATATCATGTGATCCCCCATTGGAACGAGCTCGTTCCAGTGAGGGGTCACATGATATAGTTTTGTTGTAATTTTCTGAAAATTAATATTTTTCTCAACTGCTGAATTTGCATAATACGCGGGCGGATGCTGCCGATTCGTTAGGTAAAGGGTTAATATACTACATGACCAAACAATCGAGAGTGTGCATATGTGAAGACATTACGAAACAACGTTATCTTCGAATGTAAATAAACTAGAACCTCTCACCCGGTGAATTCCACCATCAGCGGATTTGGTTATGTTCTACTCCAGGTGAGTCATCTGGTTGGAAGATGATTGAAGTAGGCGAAATAGAATGCATACAGACCGCTGCATCCACATAAAAAACATGGCCTTTGTCAGTTGTCACAGGGATGTGGGACTGGGAAAGGCTCACCCCACCCCATCATTCGTCAAATTTACAATAGTTGGAAATTCAAAACCCTAAACTGGAAAACAATGTTGGATATTTCCGACAGAGCGCAAGAGAAATGTCCCCATATTTGTCTAGAATTTTGCCAAAATATTGAGTTTGTAGACTGAAGAGTTGTGAAAGTCCCTCAAATATTGATTGAAAAGAAGTAAAAATTCTCCCAAATATTGATTTGTAGTTGGAATTTGTGACTACCGAAAGCTTCTGCCGGATAATTTACAGTGAAGATGGTGCACAAATGGATTCCAGCATCTTAAAACCTGCAGTTGGAAAGTTTTGACTCACGTGGGTGGGGCGGGGCGCTAATGGAAATACCCTGTTGCTGAAAATTGTGTAGTGGTAGTCGAAATTTCGTCTAATAGGGGAGGTGGGGTGTAATTGGAATCTAGAGATGGACACTCCCCACCACCCGAGACCTCTTAGCAACCTCACTGTCAGAAAGAAATACAAGCGGGTATCTGTACATTTAGTTCTATACGATTGTTATCTGTGGCGTCACTTGTATGCCAGGAAGTGACATGGTCAAGCGTATTTGAAGGTATGGTACATTTATCAGAGTCACAACCCCGCACAAAACACACTTTTCAACACCATATGTTGCCCTTCTAAAGACTTGACAACCGAGGAGATGGCACAACTGTGGAATGTGAATCCATTTTTAAAATTTTCTACCACCGGGCCAAACCATGATACGTTCGGCTCGTTAAAGACATCTGTGACTCCCCCTCCCCTTATGTTTCATGAGTCGTTTCATTGCTCGGGTTAGCCTTCGCACTGACATACACCACAAGAGAGTGGGATGCCGAATGGCTAAGTGCGCTGAACTCTCAGGTCGAAGATCCTGGGATCGACCCTTGGTTGGAACGTTTTCGGAGCGTGTGAATGTACTCTAGCAGGATCAGTTGTGAGGTTGACGCGCCTGGCATACCGTACTGCACCTATCCGGTGCTTACATATTGCTCAAGCTGTATGTCGTCGGGCATTATCGCACTGAAATACGCTGTTTTCTTTGCTAGTATAATCTCATCGTTGGAGATGGCGGTGACTCACTTGTACAGCTGAAACGGCTAAAAGATTAATCAATGATCAACATCTTGATCGATCCAAAAAGTAATTGGTCAATTAACCGTTACTTTTGAATTACTGTATTATATGGGTTAACAAAGGAACAAACTTGCTCCAAAACAGGTAAACATTGTCACACTGACTCACATCAATTATATGAGACAGAGTAAAGAATGCAATTACTTGCTATACTTGTTTACTTGCGTGATCATCATCCTGTATCAGTGGCTGGAAATAGTCATTCTTAACCCTTTACCCATTGCGGGTAGCAGACGATACTTGCAAAATAAATTCAGGAATTACTAAAAAATTTAACTTTTTGTCTCAAAAAGAAAAACATAGCTTATGACCACTCATTGATGTGGGATTGGGAAAGAATCACCCCACCCCATCATTCGTCAAATTTACAATAGTTGGAAATTCAAAACCCTAAATTGGAAAACAATGTTGGATATTTCCGACAGAGCGCAAGAGAAATGTCCCCATATTTGTCTAGAATTTTGCCAAAATATTGAGTTTGTAGACTGAAGAGTTGTGAAAGTCCCTCAAATATTGATTGAAAAGAAGTAAAAACTCTCCCAAATATTGATTTGTAGTTGGAATTTGTGACTACCGAAAGCTTCTGCGGATAATTTACAGTGAAGATGGTGCACAAATGGATTCCAGCATCTTAAAACCTGCAGTTGGAAAGTTTTGACTCACGTGGATGGGGCGGGGCGGGGCGCTAATGGAAATACCCTGTTGCTGAAAATTGTGTAGTGGTAGTCGAAATTTCGTCTAATGGGGGAGGTGGGGTGTAATTGGAATCTAGAGATGGACACTCCCCACCACCCGAGACCTCTTAGCAACCTCCCTGTCAGAAAGAAATACGAGCGTGTATTTGTACATTTGGTACTATACGATTGTTATCTGTGGCGTCACTTGTATGCCAGGAAGTGACATGGTCAAGCGTATTTGAAGGTATGGTACATTTATCCGAGTCACAACCCCGCACAAAACACTCTTTTCAACACCATATGTTGCCCTTCTAAAGACTTGACAACCGAGGAGATGGCACAACTATGAAATGTGAATCCGTTTTTAAAATTTTCTACCGCCGGGCCAAACCATGATACGTTCGGCTCGTTAAAGACATTTGTGACTCCCCCTCTCCCATATACTTGCTGAGTTTTCGCCACGGAATCCATATTTTACGGAATCGCTAGGAATCTCAATTACGGAATGCTTTATATGTATACAGGGAAAATCTGATGGAACATTTTGAACGCTTGATCGAAGGTATAGCTAGGAAGTAATTGATGGTAGGTTAGTCTATAGTACTGGTACAAGGCCGTAATGGAATAGGACTGATGCAGAAGCTAATGATAGGACAGATAGACCATAGACCTGTAGTGGCCTTGGAGCTTTGGCGACAAGATGGAAACGGAATCCCATTTGTGGAATCCCTTTTTTGGAATCCCATTTGTGGAATCCCTTTTTTGAAAACGCCTGTGGGTATGGAATCCCTTTTTTCTGAAATGAGTCGTCGAGTCGTTCGAGGAGTCACTCGATCGAGCAATTGCTCGTTGGCTCATTTGCTCGATGGGATTCGAGTCATTCGAGCAATAGTTGCGAGTCACTCGACATAAGACGGAATCCCACTTTTGGAATCCCTTTTTGGAATCCCATTTGTGGAATCCCTTTTTAGAAAACGCCTGTGGCTATGGAATCCCTTTTTTCTGAAATGAGTCGTCGAGTCGTTCGAGGAGTCACTCGATCGAGCAATTGCTCGTTGGCTCATTTGCTCGATGGGATTCGAGTCATTCGAGCAATAGTTGCGAGTCACTCGACATAAGACGGAATCCCACTTTTGGGAATCCCTTTTTGGAATCCCATTTGTGGAATCCCTTTTTCGAAAACGCCTGTGGCTATGGAATCCCTTTTTTCTGAAATGAGTCGTCGAGTCGTTCGAGGAGTCACTCGAACGAGCAATTGCTCGTTGACTCATTTGCTCGATGGGATTCGAGTCGTTCGAGCAATATGCCGAGTCACTCGATCGAGCAATTACTCTAAAGCTCATTTGCTCGATGGGATTCAAGTCATTCGAGCAATGGTTTATCAGTAACTGCTCGATTGCTTATTGGGTTTGGGAATGCTTTTTATATACACAAGGGAGATAACTGCATTATGGGAAATCAAGCACTGGTAATTATAAGACTTGGACGAGAGAACCAGAGATAGTTTGGACTGGATAGACTGTTATTGATAGCGACACATATGCAATAGGCATTAAAAATGAGATTCTGGGGAAATCAGGCCCTGTACTCCTATTCAATAGAACCTACCCCCTGTAGCCCTTGGTACTATAGCATAACGTGTTATTTTTATATGCCCAAAATGGGGCTTCACATGTCCGTTTGGGTGGTTTGGTGGAGATTTTGGTGGTCTGTAAGGGTGGTCGGGTCTATTTGGGTAATTCTTCGAGAATTCTGGGAGAATTGTTAGTCAGAAAAATACTCTAGTTCAATCGAACACACCCCCAGGAGACCCCTCGGTACTATAGCACTACGTACTACTATTATAAACTAAAAGAATGGCGGTCCTAAATAGGGTTCTGAAAGAATTCGAAATAATACAACTTGTCGGGTTGTTTGTGGTAATTCTACAAAATCGGAAAAATACTCCTATTCAATCGAACATACCCTCCAAACATGCCCCTGTCCTATAAGAAGGATTTAGGTAACATAGCAATCACGGGCTACCATAGAAACCAAGATGGCAGCCTCCAGTATACAAAATGGACGACGGAAACACGTATCACCCTAACAACACGCGCTGCGCATGCGTACTAATACCATGTATCACTATGGAGATAACGTCACAAGATGACCGCTCACACGGGTTACCATAACAACACAACATGGCGCCACTAGGTCACGTGACATGACGTCACTTCCGGGGTCCCCCACCGGGGTCCCCCAAACTAGGGGTGTAGGGGAACATACACTACTACTGCCGTTATTCAGATATCTATTTGGACCAAGGCTAATCCATGTGATTAATCGGTCAAGAAAACCCCTTAACCGTTTCAGCTCTAGTGCGATGGTTCAATTGAAAACTTGTTTCCGAAGTTGCTTCGCCGCCATTTTAAAACTTCAACGTGCTGCGGCTTGACATTTTATAATTAATTCAATGTCCCTTGACAGCCCAGTTAATGTGGAGATTGACGAACCAAAACATATGTGTGCTTATTTCCATGTAATTAATTTGGTTTCTCTACCAGGACAAGCTGAAGAACCAGTTTTCATTCAAGGTGGAACCCAAATTTATCTGTGTTTAAGATACAGATGGCAAACATATTCGCAAATCATTTGGCCTGGTTATTTCTCAGATTTCATTTTTGTGTCTGTTTGTTTGTTATGTTGGGTAAAGGGTTCATGCTGTAAATCATCAACGGTATGGCAGTTATTCGGATATCTATTTCGACAAGTGATTAATCGGTTAACCAAGGTTAATCCACGTGATTAATCGATCTGGAAAACCCCTTAACCGATTCAGCTCTAGTCGGTTGTTACGGTATTGTACTTCAAACCGAAACGTCCACGGTTCGATCTCCCCCAGGGGCAAGTGGGTCATGTCCTTGTCCAGAGCATTTAATTCCGATTGCCCACACGGAGACACGGTTGCGCTGTATACACGGGCGTACTGCAAGTCAATGGTCCACTTGTTTTCAACCAATTCTAACCCTGCTGAGCGGAGTTAGTACGTTAAGGAGTCTGACAGTTGCTCGCCTCCGACACGAGGTGACCCTGGCTGTAAAAAGTGTCGTTAAACCCCAATAAATAAACAGTAGCGCGCAGATACTTGATGATTCTTGCCGGGTGCTCCGAAGAAAACAACCGGCAGCGGCGAGGGACTGTCAGACTCCCCAACACACTAACTCCACACAAGCAGGGTTAGCATTGGTTGAAGACATGTGCATCATCTACGTGCAGTAGGCCTTAGTACACAGCCTCACCTTGCCTCCACGTGGGCAATTGGGATTGAGTTCCTTGCCCAAGGACACAATGCTGTTATCCCTAATAATAAGAATGTAATGTGTGTCGCCATACAATTTATGATACACCGTAAACTTCCGGTCTTAACTCATACCAGAGTCATGTTCCATTTTTGATACCTCTGCCCCCCTGGATTCGGATGCTTTCGGCGCCTTTGCTTGCGATACAAATATGTTTAAGATTATGATAAAAACCAAATGTACATTTTGTTTCAAATAAAATTTGACAATTATTCACATAAAGTGATTGTGATTTTAGATAGGATGCCATACGTCGCGGTTAATATATCCCCGGATAAGATTTCATCAGCATTTGTCTATTTTAGTGATGATGGAATTTTAGTACCCATTTAGACACTTGAGACACATATGTAAAAGGCTGTTAATTGCATGTCCGATTTGATTATTTCACCTCGGAGAGACCTTTCTCCCTTTTTATAGAATAACAGAAAAGGAAAAACACACTAATCAGGAAGGAAGGCTTTTATGTCAATCGTTTGGATAAGTGTTACGGATGTTATTGACATTGTCAGCAAATTAATGTATCCCCTAGGGTTCATAAATAAATCCATTGACAGTCCACTTAGAGAGAATTTCGATATTCAAGCAGTCTACTCCTCTACTGTTGATCGCTCAGATGCAAGGAATCAGCAGTCCTTCAGTTGGAAAAATCAAAACAAATTTAACATTAACCCTTTACCCAACGTAACGGCCAAAACCGGCCAGCGCTATTCTCAAAAGTTGCCAATTAATGTTCATTATTTTTTTTCATTTTTTGTCTCAAAAACATAGGTTATGACAATAAATATAAATAAACAATAAAAAATTGTTGCACAGGCCAATAACATATTTCGATAGATATAAAATTGCACAGCCAAATCTCAGCGGTTTTGTCACATAACGGGTTTGTTACAGCTTTCCATTTTGTAAAATGTTACCAACTCAACAAAGATCACAAAAACCCCAAAAAAAGAAAAGATTCCCATGAGCTGAAAATGCTCCAAATTTTTCATGGGGGTGGGGGCGTCAACCTCACCGAACCCGTGTATCTACATGCCTAAATTAATGATTTTACCTTTTTCCATACTCGACTCCGTGCGGTCAGTAGTTTTGTTTATTTTGCAGTAAGGCTTGAATTTGAGGCATCATGCTGCATTAGGGAGTGGGATAGCACATTGGTGAGAGCATTGGACTTTAAACCGAATGGTCGATGGTATAAACCTGACCTGCGGCATCTGAACTGTGTCCAAGTCAGAAAATAAGCAGACTGTCATCTGAAAAAGGAGGTCCCCAGAGGGTGAATTTAGTGATGCTACCCCGCACAGCAGGGTAGCATCACTAAATTTACCCTCTGTGAAACTCAATCTGAATCAGGGTTTCAAAACTAAACAGAAAGAGGTACCCAGAGGATAAACTGGACCACTGTATGGGATAGCATCATCAAATTCACCCTCTGAGGACCTCATTCTTCAAATGTCAGACTGCTTATTTTCAGGCCTGACTGTGTCTTTGGGACTAACCCGGGGCAATGTGCATGGTTAGTTAAACTTTCTGGTTATAAAAACTGATAACAGCCAAGAAAATGTACACTCACTAAGGCTGTGCAATGTACATGGTTAGTCGCATAATAGAAATGATCTTATCTACAGCCAGAAAGAGAAGTATGACTAACCCTGTGTACTGCACAGAGATAGTTGGTAAGCTAACATACACTGACTGACCACAGGCCCTGCACTGGATTAATAGGTTGCCATATCGCACACTAGATGAAAATCTACGGTTGTACAAATACAGAGGGTTTACTTGGTTACATGTCACATAGAGTGCAGGACTGAAGGAATTAAATGAATTCCAAAAATGAAAACATATTATATACTCGCCCAAAAAAGAAAGTGTGCATTGCAGAAATTGATCAAACTCCAAAAAAATAATTTCGTAGGTGTAAAGAGTATTAACCTGTTCATGAATAAGTAAAATTGAACACAAAAACAGCTTTCCCCGTTAAAATTGCATTAACGTTAAATGACGTGCTGCACGTTTGTGAAAAGGCATGTTTTGCACGTGGAGAGTCTGAAAATTCATGCAGCAGTGTGAATCCTTGGGAATTTTAACACTAAAGTAAGGCCTTCCTATCGTTCACATTCAAACTTGCGCTGCTGTTAAAACGACTCCACATTAGCATGTCAAGATTGACAATGAATCAACGTCTCCTTGCCCTGGGTATGATTTGAGCTGGCAGAACCCACAGAGAGGTTGCCCAGAATTTGAACTGCCACCGTAACACTGTAGACAGCCTAGTCCATCGACATGCACAACATGATGACGTTCGAGACCGACCCCGCTCCGGGAGACCCCGAGTTACCACCCCTGCACAAGATCGGTATATCCGTGTCGTCAATCTCCGGAACCGGCAACAAACGGCAACGACGACAGCCAGGAACATCCCTAACCTGAGACGGATACATCCTCAAACAGTAATCAACCGGCTGAGAGAATACGGCTTACGTCCTCGAAGACCTGCAATTCGTCCGATTTTGACGTTACGTCATCGTCGTGCTCGACTGCAGTGGTGTAGACGGGATCGGGTCGTTTCGTCCTCGGGACGATTCGTCCCCGAGACGATTCGTCCTCTATTGGTGGGACGTTTCGTCCCCGGGACGATTCGTCCCCAATGCAAATTCCTGTAAAGGATGAGTGTTATAAATAACTAACAGTGGTATTTTCATTGATATAACTTTATTTGATTTCCAAAAGTTAATTGTTAGATATTTTTAATCAATTATGTTTTACTCACCTTACTCACCTTTCTGTTTCTGATGTAGGTTCATATATGTAGGTGACTTTGCAAAACCCAGAATCATGACAATTCTTGCAATTAAAATAAATAATGCAGATAGATTTTTTTTGCCTCATTGTAAATCTTTTGTGGGATACCAGTGTTGCATGTTCGGTGCTGCCAGCGTTCACAACGATCACGATCAATATCTTGTTGTCTCGGTCTTACATTCCTTCCAAATTCAAGGCATGGGTACTCTGCCGTGGGCGCTAATCTCAAGTTGTAAGCCATTTCGAGATAGACTGAGGATGAATCGGATCGCCCCCCCCCCCCCCCCCCCCCCCCATATATGATGAAAGACAAGTTTTAGCGCGCCAGGACGATTTGGGATTTACGGTAGAGGTTTGAGTCCCTCCATGGTGGTGAGCCAGAATGTAATGTTGTGCGATGGCCTGTGTCATCCAAGTGAAATAAAATAAGGTTAACCGGGTCGCAAGAAATTTGTAAATCGGCGCGCTAAAACCTTTCATTCATTCATTCATTTATGAGTGACCATCATTTGTTACGAGCAGATGCTCCCCTCATTTATGAAAAAAAATCCAATCCCATATCTTCTCAATAATTTGGTATTGAAGTGGGGACGAAACGTCCCACCCTGTCACGGGGACGAAACGTCCCACCAAGTAGGGGACGAAACGTCCCGAGGACGAAACGACCTTACCCGTGTAGACAACATCTCAGGCATCCCTTACACTGGTGGAGACGTGTTTTATTCACAGATGAATGTCGTTTCCATCTTTCATCATCAGATGGCCGCCAGAGTGTACAGACGTCGAAGCGAACGCTACTCAGATCCATGTGTCGTGGAGCGAAACCGTTATGGGGGAGGGTCTCTCATGGTGTGGGGTGGAATCACTGCCCGTAACAGAACTGAGCTGGTCATTATTGATGGCAATCTCAATGCAGCTAGATATCGTGATGAAGTGCTTACACCTGTTGTCCCATTTCTGCAACGTCACGGCCCCGGCGTCATTCTACAGCAGGACAACGCCCGGCCCCACGCAGCTGGTGTTGTTCAACAGTATCTGCAGCAACAACAAGTTGATGTTCTTCCCTGGCCCGCAAATGGCCCGATATCTCACCCATTGAGCACGTGTGGGACGAAATGAAACGTCAGCTACGCCGGCTTCCCCATGCACCGTCAACGCTTGTGGAACTCCAAAGACAGCTTATCAGAATATGGAACAACATCCCACAACACTTCCATGCTAACTTGTTCGCTTCCATGAGGCGTAGATGCACAGCAGAAGTCGATGCAGACGGAGGTCATACCAGATATTGAGTGTGTGACTTTTGTGTTTGAACTTAGTGTCTTTGACTCTCCATGGCACCAAGAGTATTCGTCGTAGCGTAATGAAATTTCTCGTGTTGATCACAAATTGATTCATCTGTGATTGAATAAAATTTCCATGAATGAAAATGATATATATTTTCTTTTAGTGTTATTTTTTAGCATGCACACTTTCTTTTTTGGGAGAGTATATTTTCAATTAATAGGTTATTTTACATGTATACCAGTAAAGTAAAAAAATTCTACCAGGGTAAATAAACAATGCTAAACTTCTTGGGGTTCAACTGATGATAGAGATCTTGAATCCAAGTCATTTAACCCTATAGTTCCAATAAAGCCACAAACTGCCACTTTTAAATTGCTTTGAAAAAGTTGCCCCCAGTGTATTCTTCCTGGAGAGCTCTACCATTTGGTTGAATTTATCTTAGCAATGTTTTTGCTCCAAGATTGCCTGCCTACAGGCAACCAATAATGAAGTAGGCCCACTGTTTTAATCTTAGGTTTTGGGGGTTAAATGCAGTTCCTGCTACAATAATAGAGTATAACTGCCATACCAGAGTTGACATGAAACACAGTGGATTGTGGAATTAGAAAAGTCTAGAGCATAACATCAGAAGACTAACTGTTGCACATTGTAAACAGTACAACAAATTTTAATACAACCTGCAAAACAACGATCATGTACATAATTTTTTTTTTTTACAAAAACCAAATCATACTTACATACATGTATGCAAAAAAGTAAAAAATTTATAGAAAACACATTTTCACAAATATCACAGCTTAACTTTCTGAAAATAAATGTTATATACAATAATGTCAGAGGTGGGTAAAGCCCTGAACCTTCACCTCCAAGGAATACACAATGTTAACTCTTAACTCGCCAAGTACTTTCAAAATAGTTTTTATCAAATCTAGGCTTGGCTGCTTCACTGACTAGATTTGATGAAAAATTCATCTACATTTACTGAAATCATTGGTCAAAAAGTCTTCAATTAACATGCGGAAATTTGATTAAGTGTGCCCAAATTACACTCGCTGAATAACTGTCGGCAGCATGCAAGGCCATTGTCAGCAGAAACAAATATTTTGAACCCCCCCAACTTCATTTGTCCTGGTTATGCCACAAATAATGCATAGCCATCTGTTTCATTTGTATTCCATATTATCAACATGTTCCTGATGATTAACAGGTAAAGTGCTGGAAGCCCATATTTGGATTCTATTGAGTGTCGGTTCCACAATTTAAAGGCTTCATATTCTGTAGATGTGGTTCATATTATCTTTGAAGTGACCTGTGTTGTGTCCTTGGGCAAGACACTTTATCCCGGTTGCCTACATGAGGGCACAATGACGCCATGTACTGAGACGATGCTGCACATGTCTTCAACTGCTGTAACCCTGCTTGAGCGGTGCTTGAACAGAGTTAGAATGTTGAGGAGCTGACAGTTGCTCATCGATGCTCGGTGGTTCTCTCCGGCTTCCTTCACCCGTAAAACTGTCATGGTCACGATTAGCCATTGTGCATAAGTATGTGACCTTAAACATCAATAAATACATATATCTTTGAAGTGATATTATTTTATCTGATATAATTTGCTTTCTTACAGTTTATGGGTGAGTGCCTATTGGCAGTCTCCTATAAAATGTAAAAAGGTAAAGATACACAAAGAAATTTTCAGGACCAGTTAAGAGGATTGAATATCTTTATCTGTAATAAACCCCCCCCATCTTTCACATGCACTCTTCCCCTTCCAGAAGTTTTAATGCCATTAAATTTTTTCATTCAGTCAAAATTCTTTCCACACAATAGCAATTTTTATGGCCAGAGGCACTCACCAATGGACATCTGGGACAAATTAAAAGAAAAAAAATAAATTCACCATATATGAACAGATTCTGACTGGTGGATCTGAATAGGAAGATTTTGAAAGACTTCTTCTCATGGCACCAAGTTAAAATTCAGGCTCCCTTAACTGGTAGAGTGCTGGAAGCCCAGATTTGGGCTTTACTCTGATGTGCAGGGACTGTAATATAAGGGCCTCATACTCAGTGGATATGCTTCATATTATCTTCGAAGTGAAATTATTTAGTCTGTGCAGATTTGCCTTGTTACAATTTATGGGGGAGTGCCTACAGGCACTCTCCCATAAATTGTAACAAGGCAAAAGACATGTGAACAAATTTTGATGGTCAAAAATAATTTAGCACTCTACCAGTTAAGGAGCCTAAATATGGACTGGGGCACTTGTTTGAACAGTTTGAATCTTACTCCCATAAAGATATTGTGTACCAAATATTAAATGATTCTGACTGGTGGATCAGAAGATGATTTTTAAAAAATTTTTCTCATATCGCACAAAGTAAACTTCGACACTCACAGGGAGCAAAAATATGGACCCAGGGACTTGAGTTCAACAAACTTGAATCTTACAAATATGGATATCATTAGAATCAGCTCGTTGAGCTGGTTGTAATGATATCCATTTTTGTGTTGTTTTAGTGACAAATTATTAAATTTGTTTTCGAAAAATGTGAAATTTAATTTATTTTTTTAAAATACTGCATAAGGTAAAGGGTTGAACAAGAGCAACGCAAAGCGTGGCATATGCCCTCGAAAGGTGTCATAAAAGGGAAGGTAAGTCTCTCTGGGGCCTAACCAAATAAAGGAAGCTTCCTCTAGACACCAATCATGCACAAAAAAAAAGAAAGAAAAGAAATTGATTTGAGTCAGCAGTCGTTAGTTATTGGACGGAAACCAAATTCAATATGTGGCCATACTGAATTAGCTAGCTGATCCAAAATCAAAAAGAAGCTTCCTCCAGACACCAATAATGCATAACCCAAAACTGAAAATGATTCGAGTCAGTATTTATTTGTTATTGGATGGAAACCAAATTCAAGATGGCCAGCATGGAAGCCATAATGGATTGGCCACTGGTGGACATCTTGGTTCAGCTGACTGGTCCAAAATCGAAAGGAAGGTTCATCTAGACACCAACAATGCATAATTAAAAAATAATGAAAGTGTCAATGACACTGTAGCTTAACTTATCTGTGTGTTGTGTTTGATGAAAAGGATAATGTTCAATGTTTATGAAAGGATTATGAAATAAGACAAGAATTGTGATAATTGGGAATATGTTAATTTCTGTTCCCTGTATGCTATGTTTTCAATAAAAATAATATGAGGTGTGGACTGTACCAAAGAATTGAGGGGTGGGTTAATGTGGCCCTCACAGTTAATGTATGTGGCTCTCACAGTTAATGTATGTCAACGAAAGTTACTAAATTACAGTGAAATTATTCCAAAACGAGTCATCCTATCAAGTTACAATAAAATCCCTTCATAAATACAGCCTGTAGACTGTGCTAAAGGTTTTCGGGCTTCGGGCCTGTGTAGCCATCACAGTTGACTGATCGCAACCAAAAGGAGAGGTCCTCATCTAGACATTACACTGAGTCATCCGACCAAGTAACAATGAAATCCCTTCATAAATACGACCTGTAGTCTGTGCTAAAGTTTTCGGGTTTTGGGCTCGGGTAGCCGTCATAGTTGAATGATCGTGACCAAAAGGGGACGTTCTCATCTGGGCATTATCTGGAGTCATCCTACCAAGTTACAATGAAATCCCTTCATAAATATGACCAGTAGACTGTGCTAAATGTTTTCGAGCTTCGGGCCCCTGTAGTCCTTACAGTTGACCAATCACAACCAAAAGGGGTCATTATCATCTAGCCATTATATGGAGTCAACCCACCAAGTTACAATAAAATCCCTCCATAAATACGACCTATAGACTGTGCTAAAGGTTTTCGAGTTTTGGGCTCGGGCAATCATCACAGTTGACAGATCGCAATCAAAAGGGGAAGTTCTCATCTGGACATCATACAGAGTCATCCTACCAAGATACAGTGAAATCCCTCCATATTAAATATGACCTGCAGACTGTGCTAAAAGTTTTTGGGTTTCGGGCATGGGCAGCCGTCAGAGTTGACAGATCATGACCAAAAGGGGACGTTCTCATCTAGATATTATACAGGGGCATCCTACCAATGAAATCCCTTCATAAATATGACCTGTAGACTGTGCTAAAGGTTTTCGGGTTTTGGGCTCAGGCAGCCATCACGGTTGATCGATCATGACCAAAAGGGGACGTTCTCATCTAGACATGACCCCAAACCTGCATATGAAATTTCGTGACGATAGGACAAGAACTACGTGGTGTAGCCTGTGCTAAAGGAAAATGTGAACAGACTCACAGACTAACAGACTTCCGCACGAGTGATGGCAATAGCTTATCTTGACTTTGTCAAGTTAAGCTAAAAATGATTTGAGTAAGCATTCGTTAGTTAATGGACAAAAAACAAATTCAATATGGTCACCATGGCGGCCATATTAAATTGGCTAGCTGGACCAAAATCGAAAGGAAGATTCCTCTAGACATCGATAATGCACAACCAAAAACTGAAATTGATTTGAGTCAGTGTTCATTAGTTACTGGACGGAAATCAAATTCAAGATGTCCACCATAATGAATTGGCCACAGCTAACTGGTCCAAAATTGAAAGGAAGTTTCCTCTATACACCAACAATGCATAACTAAAAAGTAGAAATGATTTGAGTCAGCCTTTACTAGTTATTGGACAGAAACCAAATTCAATATGGCTGCCATGGTGGCCATATTTAATTGGTCAGCTGGACCAAAATCGAAAGGAAGCATCGTCTAGTCATCCACGAGTTACACTTAAAATTATGAGTTCATCACATAAGCAGTTCTTTAGTTATTTTACGGAAACCAAAAGTTAATGCCGGACAGATGGATGAATGGACATGGTGAAAGTGTAATGTTCCTGAGAGAATCTTTCACTTTCAGAGGCATAAAAAGAAGGAATATGGCGAATGTCATGTTAGTTCCTCAACATATTGCAAGATTTTTTATTCAATTAACAAGAGTTTACTAGATAACCTAGATGCAGTTAGCAGGTCATATGTGTACAGAAGGTATGGTAAATGGTTTTGTGGTTGGAGATTAGATGCAATTAACAGGGTTACTAAATTAAGAGATATTCAATTATGTGGGCTCCACTACAGTAGTAAGACTCCATCCTACCCAGACCATCTGTGCTCCAGGAGCTCAGGTTGGCCTGGGTCAAGCAGAGTTTTACACTGGTTATGCAATTTGTATTTCAAACTTCCATTAAATGAGGATGCAAAGTCCATTTAAAAGGGCTGGAATAACCTGAGAACGGTCCTTTATGTTACGTGGGGGTTAGGTCAATTGTAAAATATATGAAAGAACAACAGGTTTCGACAAAATAATATGACAAAATAGTACAACACACATTAAATTCCTAATCTGGCATGTTTTACCTGTCAGAAAGATAATCTTGCCGGGACTAACTCGACTCATTAGTTGCTCATTGCATACACATATGAGCAGAATAGATTCTGTTCAGTGTTTATGTCAACAAAATGTCCACCAAAATAAATAGCAAGAGCTAAAATGCAATCTCGCCAAATTGCGATCATACTTTAGGCCAGAAGTAGTTCTTCTGTTTCTCAGGCCATTATTTGTAAAACTGCAATGCGCAAGCGGTCTTTCATTTCATTTTTTATTTCAGTAATTATTTCTTTGCCATCAGAAGTTCACGTTCTTGGTTTATGTTTTAGGCCTCATAATCTATGGAATGGCATGGGTGGTGGTGTATTTCGTCCCTTGAGAGCAAGAAGGCTTTGCAATGCTAAAGCATTGCAAAGCCTTCTTGCCCTCAAGGGACAAATTTATCAATGTTTTTAACTTGGGTAAAATATCAGACATAAACCATTTCATTTTAATTTTTTTTAAAGTTTACATTGGTTATAAAAAGAGAGCATGCCGAAGCCAAAATGAGTGAAAGGGCCTGAGAAACCAATTTTTTATTTTTTTAGACCTTAGTTATTTCTATTTATTTTGGAGTACATGAACAGCATGGCTGTGTGGTAAAACAGAGAAGGAGGCAAAGCATCACAACACATTATTCCTATAGGTTATCACCACATTTTGTAGTGTAACCTGCTAATTGAGTATGGTGTAAGCTCTTTATTTTCAGGCCTGATTGGCTATACATCATTTTTTTCAATATAAACAGGCATTCCTTTTAATTATATGACTACGACAAATAGCCCCTCAATACCGCTGTAGTTTGCCCATCACATCCAGCTCTCTGGAAAACAAGAGTGTCAAGTTTTCCAGATCATTATCATCCCTGTCTCAAACGAGACACACGTGAATGGACTATTTCTACCAGTGACCTATAAATAAATTGGTAAATTCCACAAATACACCAGAGCATTCCGTAATGCGTGTGTTCAATCTTGAGTCGTTTATTAATACCGTATGAGAAAACACTGCTTTTCTATGATCAGTTACTTGAACTCAATAGAAACAATTGCGCAGTTTTCATGTTTCACAGCATGCAATTGAAAGAGAAATGAGAATCGGTTACAATATTATAGCAAATCGTACGTACTCGAGACCCATTGCCAAGTGACAAATATAGATTGCGTCTCCTCATTAAACTCGGTTGATAAACATTCCAGTCGAGGTCTATTTGAAAATGTTGTGCTAAACAATTGCAAAATAACAACAACTTTCAAGATCTGAATCTAACAAAACGTAGGAGAATCTGTGTTATCGAAAGCAATTCTGACTGAAATTCAAGTCTTGCCTCCATTGTTTTGACTTTCAAGTTTTATGTTCGAAACGAACGTTTGATATTACGAGTTTGGGATTCCCCAATTCCATAAATTGTTAATGGCTATTTGGCTAATATAATTCTTGTTGTATTTGATTTTTACTTTCAAGTCCTGCTGATAGGGCATTCCAATGGTATATATACCAGAATATCAGCAGCTAAATGGACCAATCTTTGGAATGACAGAGATAATCTAGTCCTCACTGAATATCACTGGCTCTAAATTGGGGGAGTAGTACAAAAGCCTAACAAAAAATGGCAAACATTTCATTCTATATTTAATATAATTTTTGATTTCATTTTCATTTATAATGTCAATATTTCATTTTAATATTTTACTTCACATTAAATAAATTTTATTTCATTTTATTTTAAACAGTGGAAGGAAGTGATAAATCATTATTTTCAACCTGGGTTTGTACACATTTTTAGGAACTACACTCCATGACTTTTCCATGACCTATTACCAAATGTTCATGACCTGAAAGTTAAAAAATTTATAGTAATTTATATATTTTTTATACTTACCAATGACCCAGACATAGCTGGTGCTAACTCTTAAAATATAGGGCCAAACACAAATTTTGCCCCCCAATCCCCAAAATTTGCATCTAAAACTAAAGAAAACATGTCCTGAAAGGCCCTCCACACCTCGCCCCCACTGCGCATGCGCAGTGTCAAGGACGTTCCGAAATTGGCGCCATTTATCATTCTAATAACCAGTGCCTGGTAAGCGCTATGTACTCAGCGGGGAGGCAAGAGTTCCCAACTCCTGGGAGGGCCATCCCCGTCTGGGTCATTGGTAAGTATAAAAAATATATAAATTACTATAAATTTTTTAACATTTTTATACTGTACCAATGACCCAGACATAGCTGAATAGTAAAAAGGCTGGAGGGCCAAGGACATAGAGCAAAATGGAATACGCTCAATAAAATAAAATAGAGTCATCCCCTGTAGGGAAAAGAAGTAATAGGCCTTACATGTATCTTTCTTATTTATGATAAATTAGAAAGATACAACACGTTCCAAAAATTGAGCTTCATACATCCATGTACTCTATTAATATCCAATAATCCTTATACTAATAATTTTTAAAGTAAGCCAATAATAAAGTAAGTCTAGAGAATAGAGACTCTTATACTCTTAAAAGTGTGTGAGAATTGCATAATCATGTCCGTTGACAAATGCAATATTCAAAAGCTATACTTTAAAAACTAAGACTTGAATGAATTTTATAAACTTAAACTTCTCACTAAACAACCATCCCAATAACAGCTCAGAATTACTAACTCCGGAGGAGGTATCCCCTTGTTTTCATAGTAAAAACAGGTGACCCAAGGGAACACCCTCCCCCCCCCTTTTTCTTGCCCTGGGTCAAATAGCCCAGAGCGAAGAGGGCAGCCGAACGGAGACACTGCCGAAACAGACAGCCTACCTAGCTATAGTAGCAACTGTTAAGTGAATGACATTCTGAGCAGTAGATAATAGACCTAACAATAGAGGCCTCCAGAAATGGACTCGATATTTCTGAGATAAAAATCATGAATGGATGGCTGAGCGCAATGAGCAGCCTTCAAAAATCTATAATAGCAACACTATTAATGTAAGCCCAAGAAGTAGAAGAACTCTTACTTCATGAGCCAAAATCTTAAGCACAACTGCTAAGCCAATGATATACCATAAGCAGTACGCTAGTTAATAGAATTCATTAACAATAAAATGGAGTGTAACGTCCTTCTACTAGACATCAAAGACAGAAGAAGCTTACGCCCTTGTAATAAACAGATATCTGTTTATAAATACATAAACTGTACCCGGAAAGAGTAAAGGCCTATGCCCATACGAAGACGGAAGAACCTTAAAATAATAGGTTCCGGATAATAGGAGCCTAACTCTTATGCAACAATCCAACCTAAATAGTAACGGAAGTATTGATTCCAAAACTATGAAAGTGAAAATCATCCATCGATAGTGCATGAAACTCACTGACTCTACAGTAAAAGAGAAACCAACAGAATTACTGTCTAAAAGGTCAGAATTTGAAAACTACTGTTTCCAGAGGCTCAAATGATTACTTAGCTAAATAAGAACCGAAGTTAAAATCCGTATAGGAATTTAATCTAAAGATTCTAAGTCTATTTATCAAAAAGTTACTAACTGACTTAGATAAAGAGACAAAAGACTCAATAGTAAACTATCGTAGAGTGCATAGGTATGAGGTAACATAAACCTATAACCTAAATAACAACAGGCTGCAGTAGATCTTGTGAAACAAGTATACTAAAAACTAGCAATGCGTAGTATGGAGGGATCAACCATATGAACATAATGATCCCTACACCACGACGGAAGAGCCTCCACTTTAGTCGCATAGAATAGCGAAGAAGAGGATCTCCTATAGTAAGAAATCGCGTCCAAAGCTCGTCCAGTACAGTGCTTACAATGCAATACGGACCACACAACGGAATACATGAAGGTTGCGACCTTGCTGGTTGTGATAAAGATGACACGATTTACCCAGTGAAAAAAGATCCTCACATAGAGGAAGATTTCACGTTAAGATCCACAGTAGACAAGAGAGTAAATTACTCATGATCTCTGTGAAGATAGAGATGCTATCAACAGAAATGTATTGTGGTTGTTTATCTTAGCAATACCTGCTAAAACAACAGCGCCGGAGGATACGCGTATCCTATCATTCCGTCCTATAGATCAATAGAGCGTTAACAGTATTAGCTCAGAGATCTGGACAAGCCAACACATACGTCTGCAATTGATTAGCAAGCTGTGTCATAAATAAAACATCATTGGGCGCTCCCATAGATAGCAAATCTGATTAAATACTTGTTTGTTGAGAGTCCATTCTGACAGCAACAAGCGACCCGTAAGAGAACGGGAGTGCGATAAAACAATCAGACGACCCAGAATATGACGGACCAAAACTGAACTTGGTGTACTATAACCAACAGACGGATTCTTTCCATTAAATTGAATAACGGAAACGAAAGAGTGCCTCCCTGGTTCCGGAGATACGCCACTACTGTCGAATTAAAGGACAGGAATTTGGGCATGCGTTCTGAATAATGTTCATGCAATGACATAAAGCAAGCCTAAAAAACATTATTCCGCGGAAGTTAAACTGATAGCTAAAAGACTGCGGAACCCAAAGACCCTGGCACTTCGAATCCGTAGGGATCAGTATATATCCCAATCTGTTTGACTGGCAACCGTCATAACAGCCACACTAGGGTCCGGCAACTGCGGCGGCACTCTCTGAGTCAACCACCGAATGTTTGCCCCAGTCTGAATCTCTTGTAACACTAGATAGACAAGAGAATGTATAAATCAAGCAATTCATGGATTGCCGGAAAGTTGCCGTCGAAGAGAAGCTCCTCCGAGAACGAAGCGACTCTGAGAGAGTTCTTAACCTACTATCCACGCGTGGATGTAGCTAGGGCTGCATCACGTCTAACCAACTCCAATCAGCCACTGAAGGGCGGAGTTATACGTGAACAAACTACTGCCCTCAAAAGAAATTACATTGAGAATAATATCCCATAAATCTTTTCTTGAAGACGTAATGATAATGCCTCAGTAAGGCGGATTACGTATAATAAAGCGTCTAAGTTAAGTCTACTATACATAATGTCGTTCCCAACATTGAAATTGGAAAAGACATAAACGGCGAAAAAGAATATATGCAGTCTTTAATCACACCGTCTAGACGCATATGAACTCTCGGTATGCCCTGCTCTGCCAAAATAAACTATATGTAAAAAAGATAAAATGGCAGAAATGAGCCACGCGGACAAGAAACTAAACTATCATGCTTAGTAGCAGGCTTGTATATATATATATATAATATATAGCGTCGAAAAATAAAACACATGTTGTAATGACAATATTGGACTGTGTCGGTAAGTCAGAGACAAAGTCCCTGTACCGATCGAAAAATCCGAGTCCAATGACGCTATAAGTCTCTTATCCAAGATCGCAGCAATGAAGTCCGAAAAATAATCACTGGAAGAAATGCCAGAAGATATGAAAGGCATCTTCCGATACTACTAAAGGGAAAACTCGAAATCTTTCGAATCCCTTTCGCCATCCTGTCGGACCCTATAAAGCGTTCGGTCGTCCGTAGCTTGATGCAACCGCGGACCGCACCGACCCAGCGCCGTCGGATAATTCCTGATTCGACCGAGAAACCGTCAATTGCTGGGATGCTGCGAAACAACTGTGCTAACTCGGATAGCACGTCCGTCACTGAGGCCTGAGGAGCAGCGGTCTTACGATGCATTGCCGCAGGAAGCTCCGAGATCGTTACCCCGTGCATACTTCCAATATGCGAGTGAACGGGGTGTATAGGCCTCGTGTCCCTTGGCTACCGGATGGCGCGACCTATTCGCTGTGGAATCACTGAATGCCGAAACTGATCGGATACTCGAGGTCACGTAGCCAATGTGCGGTCGTGTGCCCTGCTGTGAGGATGAGGAAGCATTAAAGACAGTCTCTCGGACTGTCAATATAACGGAGCGTCCCGAGCAACGGACATATGCTCCGAATGTAAAATATCTGAACCACAACATGCGGTCCCCTATGTTGTTGGCTTCCTCCGATCTATCCTCAATCTGCCGTCACTGGGTGAGTACTAAAGTAATTAAAGTGCTCGCATCACCCAAATCTCCTTCCTAGACCGCAACGGACGAACCCGGCAGCCGAACCATTCGATGAATGTACGCTACACCGGGTGAGCTAGCGAATGTCACTCCGTAAGCGATAGACATATTCCATGAGCACTTATTGCCGCTAACTCTTCATTAACTATGACGACAGAGGCACACTTTTGAAAGACATCTCCATAACTCTTCGAACAAGAAACCAGAAATGCTTGGATAGCAAGCATAAAATAATAATATATATAGCGTCGTTCAATAATTCGAAAGTTTGTGTGACATTATTGGACTATGTCGGAACTGAGGGACGATGTCCCTGAACCGAACCAAAAATTTCTAAGTCCACCGACGCTATCAGTTTCTTATCCGGCATCGCAGCATATGTTGTTCCGAAAGGGAAAGCTTGAAATCCACCGAATCCCTTTCGGTATCCCGTCGGACCGGATGAAACTTTCGGACGTCCGTACCCGCTTCCGCGGAGCGTCCCGACCCAGCATCGTCGGATAAAATATATGCGACAGATTCAGTTGATGCTGCGATAAACTGTGCTATTAAGGAAAGCACGTCCGTTCCCGAGGCCTGTGCAGTAGCGGACTTACGATGCATTGCCGCTGGAAGCTCCGTGTACGTTGACTCCCGCACACTTCCTATGCGAACGTCCGGAGTCTGCAGGCCTCGAGTCCCCGGCTACCGACCCAGCGCTGTCGGATAATTCTCGATCCGACACCGTTTCTGTCGGCTGCTGGGATGCTGCGATAAGCTGTGCTATGTGCACAAGAATGTCCGGCGTCGAGACCTGCGGAGGCGCAGTCTATCGGTGCTTCGCCGAGGGCAGCTCCGCATCAGATGGCTCCCGCATACTTCCTATGCGAACGTCCGGAGTCCATCGGTCTCGAATCCCTGGCTGCCGGATGGTGTGACCTGGTCGCCGAAGAATCCTTGATCGGCGAAGCTGGTAATATATCGGCGGTCACGCAGCCAAGGTGCGGTCGTGTGCGCTGACGAGAAGAGGAAGCCTTAGCAGTCTCAGCGGACTGCCTATACAACGGAGCGTCCCGAGCGACGGACGTATGCTCCGCTAATGACACATTGTACCACAACATCTGGGGCCAGATGTTGTTGAACGAGAGAGGGGCCTCTCTCGCTTGCCGCCCGGATGGACCGGAACGAGCTATGAACCGGACTAAAAGGCTTCCTCCGTTCTCCCTCCGATCCGCCGTCACTGGGTGTGCATTAAGTTAATTTTATAGTGCTCGCATCACCCCAAAATTCCTTCTAGACCGCAACGGACGAACCCGGCTGCCGAACCATTCGGTGAATGGACGCTACACCGGGCGAGCTAGCGGACGTCAAAGGCCGTCGAACCTACTAGGGTCCTCTTAGGCAATTGGCGTATTACATGAGCACTTTTCCGCTAGCCCTTCATTAATTGTGACGACGGAGGCACACTGTTGGAAGACATCACAGATACATCACCCTAATCTTGATCGTCTGAAATAGAAATTGATAAAGTAGAGTGACCCTGCGGGGAAAGGACCGGAGTGTCCAAATCCCCAACAACATACCGTGACATACGCTTCCCATATTGTCATCGAAATCATACGATACAGAACAGGAGTTAATGCGAGTACACTGACCACATATAGAATGATAATAAGGTCAGAGGAAGACTTCCTCTTAAAACAATTGATCAATATCCTTTCAATGTGAAAAGAAAACAAGTCCTGGTACTCGCACTAACCCCTGGCAATCAAAATACATAATAATAATATGATCCATTAATATAGAAAAAATAATTGAAATCAAAATATTTTGAAAAAATATTTTTTTCAGAACAGCCCAAGTTTCTGAAAAGTAACGTTGAGCCCCAATGGATCCCAAGCCTAAGTGTGGACAAAAATTTTAAAAATATTTTAAACAATTTATTCAACACTTACGAACAATAATAATGTATCTAGTTATGATTAAAATAACATAAAGATATTATTATTTAGAAATCCCCCCCTCACACAGAGGGCTGTTGTAAATGTAAACAATGAGTGTAAAAACACTAAAATAAGACTCCAGGCACCCAGGCCCGAAATCAGTTACCAAAAATACACCATCTGATGCAAAACAGAGACTTCCAGGGAAGAAACTGCAGAACATCAGATGGTAGATGCAGAACACAACGCCTAACCACCCGTAGGTGAAGACGTAAACATGGGGAAAGAACAGAATTCATTCTGTTATTAAGCTAAAACTCCCAAGAAATTTTAGTAATAATAATTACAGAAACTATGCCAAAAGCATGGGAGAATAGCAAGGGGGAACTTAAAGGACAGGGAGAGAGGAAAAACACTTGAAAAAACAGTGTAACTAAATAATCAGAATGACAACAAAATGGCTGCTGCCTTGAAAATAGGTAACTTAACATAATTTCATTAAAAAATTTTAAGTTACAGCCCTGATAATATTCTGTCACACATTCTTTTCCTCTCCTCCTTTTCTATCCTCCTTAGAATCAACATTTCACTAATATTTATGTGTCTGGCATCATTTAAACTGAGATTTAAAAGCACAAAGATCAGTCAGATGTTAACTGATGAAGGGCCAAACTTAGAATGATAAATGGCGCCAATTTCGGAACGTCCTTGACACTGCGCATGCGCAGTGGGGGCGAGGTGTGGAGGGCCTTTCAGGACATGTTTTCTTTAGTTTTAGATGCAAATTTTGGGGATTGGGAGGCAAAATTTGTGTTTGGCCCTATATTTTAAGAGTTAGCACCAGCTATGTCTGGGTCATTGGTACAGTATAAAAATATGTCTCGATTATGTATGTTTTTTTCACTATACAGGAATCTTGATGTAAGTGAACTATAAGGAAACATTTTGACAAAAAGTTTACGAACATACAGATTAGATTTGTATGAGCAATGTGTTGAGATTGTATGCATTGTCCATAAAATTTTGGCCTTTAACCCTGAGGGGCCTAATTCTAATTTTGATCGCTTTTTACTGCAATAAAACAGGTGCCTCTACATGCCGGCTTTGGGGAAGCTTGCATGTTACATTCTAAGTACCATGGCAGTTGTTTCTATGCAAGTCTTGGCTGCCTACATAGGCAGCCAAGATTTGCCTAGAAACAAGTGCAAAGCCACAGGATGTGGACTGTCAATATGTAGAAAAATATTAAACTCCCCAGGCCTCTAAGTTAAACTTTGGCTTAATTTGTAATGGCAATTTTGCAATTTATGTGAGAATCAGACTCAATTCCTGTAAAGAAAACAATGAGAATCAACTTTGATTTTTGCAAAATGTATATTAGATTCTTGTCAGTGATTCTGAAAGAGTCCTTAACCTTTACAGGCCTATTTCTTACTTTTATGACCAGTGGCGTAGGGGATGGGCCCACAGGGCGGGGCTCTGGCTAGAAGGGGGGCCCCATCTTGAAGGACGTCCCAAAGCTGAAAGAGGGCAAGAGAGAGAGTGAGAGAGAGAGAGAGAGATAGTAAAAAAGAGTAGAGGAAGAGAGATAAACAATAGCAGGAAATGATGACAGATAGAATGAAATAAACAAATATATAGGAGGAATGGGGTTGACAGAAAGAAAAAAAAAACAGAAGGAGCAAAGTGTATTGTTGTCTCATGTCAAAGTGAATGCAATGTGGCGACTGCTACACACAGACTCGACTCGCTGGCAAAAAAAGCTTACGTTGTGACTAGTTTCAGTGTTTTAGTTTCAGTTTCGCGTCCACTTGCATCATTCTTATTCTTAGAATCTATTCACTTCTGTGTACCGTGTAATGTTATTTGCAGAGATTGTGAAGGTATTTACACACAAGAATGCAAGGAGGAGAGGTCATTTTTCCTATCAATAGGGTAAGTAAGTATATGTCTTAACAAAGATGTAGTCAATCCTGATTTGGTTCTATTCAACATTTAATAACTGGTAAATATCACGAGTGTCATAAATGTTAATTTTATGAACTAAATTCAGGATTGGCTACGTTGGCGTAGCACTTATGGTTATCTGTTATATGTGCCAGGCAGTGTATGTATTGATGTTTACCTGTGTAACTGTTGCACAGTCCACAGTGTACCGAATACACATAATTTCAAACTCTCACTTCCACACGACGTATTCTTTGTAGTCTATGTATTATTCATTTAAGTGAACGCTACATCATTGTAACTGATAGGGGTGAGAAATGAACAATATACATACATGGTGCCTCTCAAGTCACACATGTTGGGCGTGCATGTGTGTATCATTGGATGGTGGGGGTGAAACTTAAAACGTAATGAAAAAATCTACAGAGTCATACTTTTAGAATCGATCCTATAGGCTATACCTTCATTTAATTTATGGTGTATGTACTATGTGAAATCCTGTATGCTGTGCACGGTCAAAACTCTAAATTTGCTCCTGTTTTAAAGGCAACCACCATTATGAAAAGGCCCTGTCTCTATCTCTCAGGGGGGGTGGGGGGTTGGGGGGCACAAGATTTTCCGCTATGCCACTGTTTATGACCCCATAACAAGTACCCTTACCATGTCATCATGAGGAGAAACTGCTGACAATTTACATATTATCTAGGCTGAGCTTTCTAGTCAAGTCTTGGGTGCATGTTAAGGCAGCCAAGGCTTAACTAGAAAGCTCTGCTTAGCCACTTTATGTATAGCGGCATAGACCAATGGGAATTCAGGATACTTATAAATGCCCTTAAGAGTTAAAGGACAGGAGAATTAATCTAATTTTTTGCTCCCTCACAATAAGGTAACACTCTGACTTTGACCTATGAGTGCTGCAAGGTGCCATCTGCAATGCCAATGATAGGCAGAGTGGAACACAAAGGAATTGATTGACTGTTAGACCAACTATCACTGTCAGAACTACTATCAGTTTTCATTGTAGCTTGAGCAAACTTTGGTGACTCTGTCAGGCAAAAAATAGTCAGTGCACATGTTCCATAAATTATTTTTACTTGAAATGGCATCTCAGAATGGATATCATGGGCAGCTTCACCAATATTTGAAATTTCAAAATGGTCACAACAAACAGTACACTTCACTTTTCTCTTATCAGGTAGTCACCAAATCCAGTTACATAAACATGGATCAATGCTCCATTGCCTTTGTTTGGTTGGAAAAGAAACAAACATCCATGCATTTGTCATCAAGTTAAAAAAATGAATACGCAATGAAGGAAAAAATAATCAAAGGAAACAGCTGGGTTTCTTTTTCATGTGACAAGCAAAATACCTGGTGACTAAATTGATCAAAGGGGGCTAACTTTATACAAAATGTCATTGTTTTTATACAAGAAGTTATACAATAAATAATCTTAGTGGCAGGTGTTAAAAAATTGCAAAATTGCATCTAAACTGCAACGGATTGTAAAAATAAAACAAATTCAAAGTCCATAAAGGGCAATAACTCTGAATAACACCTGCATTTAACATGGGGATAGACATCAATAAGATACATTTGCATACCAGGTTGATGTAATTCAAACCTATATTTTAAATATTATAGAGTTTAAAAACTTGTTGGGTGACAGACTGACTGCCAGACCAAATATAAAGCTGCTGCAGATAAAACGTCTTTAATTGCGCCCTCAGTTTTTACAGCATTTTGTGTGACAACATGCATTTTTTAAAAATTCCATAACTTTTCCAAAACATTTCTATATTTTGTCATTTTCCCTGACTCTTTCAGGCCTAGAAAAATATTTTTCACATTCCCTGACTTTTCTAGAATTCCCTGGCCCAGACATAGACAAAACTACATGTATGTTTCAATGAGTCGTTTTGTATTCAATGAGTAAGATGTGCGTAGGAAGAAAACGTCGAGACCGAAGGTCGAGACGTTTTCTTTCTACGCACATCTGACAAACTGAATACAAAACGACTCATTGAAACATACATGTGGTTTTGTATTTATTACATGACCCAAGCACCTACTGACCTAATTTTCTTTTCTATCAACGGTGGTAAACACCACGCACTTTATGCAGTCGCATTGCATAAAAAAAGTCCCGGTTGGAACAGGTTGGTGTGCAATATGGAATTCCGTATTGCACAGCCGTATTGCACGCCATATTGCATAAGAGAGACTGCATGGGCATGTAATAAAAATTCTGATTTAATTCAAAATAAAAAAAATTTAAAAGAAAAACTTAGAAAGCAAAAAGTGAGATACATATATAATACAAATGTAAGATACATAAGGCCTAAAAAAATAAAAAAATCTGTTTCTCAGGCCCTCCCGCATGGTCTTTTTGGCTGCCGCATGCTCTCTTTTTATAACCAATTTAAACTTGAAAAAAATTAAAATTAAATGGTTTATGTCTGATATTTTACCCAAGTTAAAAAAATTGATGAATCTGTCCCTTGAGTGCAAGAAGGCTTTGCAATGCTTTAGCTTTAGCATTGCAAAGCTTTCTTGCGCTCAAGGGATAAAATACACCACCACCCATGCTATTCTGTAGATTATGAGGCCTAAAACTTGAACCAAGAACATGAACTTTTGATGGCTAAGAAGTAATTACTGAAATAAAAAATAAAATAAATGAAGCTCGCTCGCATGCAATTTCACAAATAATGGTCTGAGAAACAGAAGATCTACTTTTTGTGGCCTAACAGAAATTAAATAAATATGTTTTGATATGGAATTTAAATGCTAAAGTTAAAAAATTTATAGTAATTTATATATTTTTTATACTTACCAATGACCCAGACATAGCTGGTGCTAACTCTTAAAATATAGGGCCAAACACAAATTTTGCCCCCCAATCCCCAAAATTTGCATCTAAAACTAAAGAAAACATGTCCTGAAAGGCCCTCCACACTTCGCCCCTACTGCGTATGCGCAGTGTCAAGGACGTTCCGAAATTGGCGCCATTAATCATTCTAATAACCAGTGCCTGGTAAGCGCTATGTACTCAGCGGGGAGGCAAGAGTTCCCAACTCCTGGGAGGGCCATCCCCGTCTGGGTCATTGGTAAGTATAAAAAATATATAAATTACTATAAATTTTTTAACATTTTTATACTGTACCAATGACCCAGGCATAGCTGAATAGTAAAAAGGCTGGAGGGCCAAGGACATAGAGCAAAATGGAATACGCTCAATAAAATAAAATAGAGTCATCCCCTGTAGGGAAAAAGAAGTAATAGGCCTTACATGTATCTTTCTTATTTATGATAAATTAGAAAGATACAACACCTTCCAAAATTGAGCTTCATACATACATGTACTCTATTAATATCCAATATAATCCTTATACTAATAATTTTTAAAGTAAGCCAATAAATAAAGTAAGTCTAGAGAATAGAGACTCTTATACTCCTAAAAGTGTCTGAGGATTGCATAATCATGTCCGTTGACATATGCAATTTTCAAAAGCTATACTTTAAAAACTAAGACTTGAATGAATTTTAAAAACCTAAACTTCTCACTAAACAGCCATCCCAATAACAGTTCAGAATTACTAACTCCGGAGGAGGTATCCCCTTGTTTTCATAGTAAAACAGGTGACCCAAGGGAACACCCTCCGCACCCCCTTTTTCTTGCCCTGGGTCAAATAGCCCAGAGCGAAGAGGGCAGCCGAACGGAGACACTGCCGAAACAGACAGCCTACCTAGCTATAGTAGCAACTGTTAAGTGAATGACATTCTGAGCAGTAGATAATAGACCTAACAATATAGGCCTCCAGAAATGGACTCGATATTTCTGAGTTAAAATTCATGAATGTGGATGGCTAAGCGCAATGAGCGGCCTTCAAAAATCTATAATAGCGACACTATTAATGTAAGCCCAAGAAGTAGAAGAACTCTTACTTCATGAGCCGAAATCTTAAGCACAACTGCTAAGTCAATGATATACCATAAGCAGTACCGATAGTTAATAGAATCCATTAACAATAAAATGGAGCGTAACGTCCTTCTACTAGATATCAAAGACAGAAGAAGCTTACGCCCTTGTAATAAACAGATATCTGTTTATAAATACATAAACTGTACCCGGAAAGAGTAAAGGCCTATGCCCATACGAAGACGGAAGGACCTTAAAATAATAGGTTCCGGATAATAGGAGCCTAACTCTTATGCAACAATCCAACCTAAATAGTAACGGAAGTATTGATTCCGAAACTATGAAAGTGAAAATCATCCATCGATAGTGCATGAAACTCACTGACTCTACAGTAAAAGAGAAACCAACAGAATTACTGTCTAAAAGGTCAGAATTTGAAAACTACTGTTTCCAGAGGCTCAAATGATTACTTAGCTAAATAAGAACCGAAGTTAAAATCCGTATAGGAATTTCATCTAAAGAATCTAAGTCTATTTATCAAAAAGTTACTAACTGACTTAGATAAAGAGACAAAAGACTCAATTGTAAACTATCGTAGAGTGCATAGGTATGAGGTAACATAAACCTATAACCTAAATAATAACAGGCTGCAGTAGATCTTGTGAAACAAGTATACTAAAAAATATCAATGAGTAGTATGGAGGGATCAACAATATGAACATAATGATCCCTACACCACGACGGAAGAGCCTCCACTTTAGCCGCATAGAATAGCGAAGAAGAGGATCTCCTATAGTAAGAAATCGCGTCCAAAGCTCGTCCAGTACAGTGCTTATAATGCAATACGGACCACACAACGGAATACATGAAGGTTGCGACCTTGCTGGTTGTGATAAAGATGACACGATTTACCCAGTGAAAAAGATCCTCACATAGAGGAAGATTTCACGTTAAGACCCACAGTAGACAAGAGAGTAAATTACTCATGATCTCTGTGAAGATAGAGATGCTATCAACAGAAATGTATTGTGGTTGTTTATCTTAGCAATACCTGCTAAAACAACAGCGCCGGAGGATACGCGTATCCTATCATTCCGTCCTATAGATCAATAGAGCGTTAACAATATTAGCTCAGAGATCTGGACAAGCCAACACATACGTCTGCAATTGATTAGCAAGCTGTGTCATAAATAAATCATCATTGGGCGCTCCCATAGATAGCAAATCTGATTGAATACTTGTTTGTTGAGAGTCCATTCTGACAGCAACAAGCGACCCGTAAGAGAACGGGAGTCCGATAAAACAATCAGACGACCCGGAATATGACGGACCAAAACTGAACTTGGTGTACTATAACCAACAGACGGATTCTTTCCATTAAATTGAATAACGGAAACAAAAGAGTGCCTCCCTGGTTCCGGAGATACGCCACTACTGTCGAATTAAAGGACAGGAATTTGGGCATGCGTTTCTGAATAATGTTCATGCAATGACATAAAGCAAGCCTAAAAAACATTATTCCGCGGAAGAAAACTGATTGCTAAAAGACTGCGGAACCCAAAGACCCTGGCACTTCGAATCCGTAGGGATCAGTATTATATCCCAATCTGTTTGACTGGCAACCGTCATAACAGCCACACTCGGGTCCGGCAACTGCGGCGGCACTCTCTGAGTCAACCACCGAATGTTTGCCCCAGTCTGAATCTCTTGTAACACTAGATAGACAAGAGAACGTGTAAATCGAGCAATTCATGGATTGCCGAAAAGTTGCCGTCGAAGAGAAGCTCCTCCGAGAACGAAGCGACTCTGAGAGAGTTCTTAACCTTACTATCCACGCGTGTGGATGTAGCTAGGGCTGCGTCACGTCTAACTAACTCCAATCAGCCACTGGAGGGCGGAGTTATACGTGAACAAACTACTGCCCTCAAAAGAAATTACATTGAGAATAATATCCCGTAAATCTTTTCTTGAAGACGTAATGATAACGCCTCAGTAAGGCGGATTACGTATAATAAAGCATCTAAGTTAAGTCTACTATACATAATGTCGTTCCCAACATAGAAATTGGAAAAGACATAAACGGCGAAAAAGAATATATGCAGTCTTTAATCACACCGTCTAGACGCATATGAACTCTCGGTATGCCCTGCTCTGCCAAAATAAACTATTTGTATAAATGATAAAATGGCAGAAATGAGCAACGCGGACAAGAAACTAAACTATCATGCTTAGTAGCAGGCTTGTATATATATATATATATAGCGTCGAAAAATAAAACACATGTTGTAATGACAATATTGGACTGCGTCGGTAAGTCAGGGACAATGTCCCTGAACCGATCGAAAAATCCGAGTCCAATGACGCTATAAGTCTCTTATCCAAGATCGCAGCAATGAAGTCCGAAATAATAATCACTGGAAGATAATGCCAGAAGATATGAAAGGCATCTTCCGATACTACTAAAGGGAAAACTCGAAATCTTTCGAATCCCTTTCGCCATCCTGTCGGACCCTATAAAGCGTTCGGTCGTCCGTACCTGATGCAACCGCAGACCGCACCGACCCAGCGCCGTCGAATAATTCCTGATTCGACCGAGAAACTGTCAATTGCTGGGATGCTGCGAAACAACTGTGCTAACTCGGATAGCACGTCCGTCACTGAGGCCTGAGGAGAAGCGGTCTTATGATGCATTGCCGCTGGAAGCTCCGTGATCGTTACCCCGTGCATACTACCAATATGCGAGCGAACGGAGTGTATAGGCCTCGTGTCCCTTGGCTACCGGATGGCGCGACCTATTCGCCGTGGAATCACTGAATGCCGAAACTGATCGGATACTCGATGTCACGTAGTCAATGTGCGGTCGTGTGCCCTGCTGTGAGGATGAGGAAGCATTAAAGACAGTCTCTCGGACTGTCAATATAACGGAGCGTCCCGACCAACGGACATATGCTCCGAATGTAAAATATCTGAACCACAACATGCGGTCCCCTATGTTGTTGGGCGAGAGAGGGACCTCTCTCGCTCACAGCCCGGACGGACCTGGACAAGCCAGGAACCGGACTAACAGGCTTCCTCCGATCTGTCCTCAATCTGCCGTCACTGGGTGAGTACTAAAGTAATTAAAGTGCTCGCATCACCCAAATCTCCTTCCTAGACCGCAACGGATGAACCCGGCAGCCGAACCATTCGATGAATGTACGCTACACCGGGTGAGCTAGCGAATGTCACTCCGTAGGCGATAGACATATTCCATGAGCACTTATTGCCGCTAACTCTTCATTAACTATGACGACAGAGGCACACTTTTGAAAGACATCTCCATAACTCTTCGAACAAGAAACCAGAAATGCTTGGTTAGCAAGCATAAAATAATAATATATATAGCGTCGTTCAATAATTCGAAAGTTTGTGTGACATTATTGGACTATGTCGGAACTGAGGGACGATGTCCCTGAACCGAACCAAAAATTTCTAAGTCCACCGACGCTATCAGTTTCTTATCCGGCATCGCAGCATTCTGGTCCGACGAAAGAAGCTGTAGAAGACCAAGTCAGATGACATACACAACAGCATATGTTGTTCCGAAAGGGAAAGCTCGAAATCCTCCGAATCCCTTTCGGTATCCCGTCGGACCGGATGAAACTTTCGGACGTCCGTACCCGCTTCCGCGGAGCGTCCCGACCCAGCATCGTCGGATAAAATATATGCGACAGATTCAGTTGATGCTGGGATGCTGCGATAAACTGTGCTATTAAGGAAAGCACGTCCGTTCCCGAAGCCTGTGCAGTAGCGGTCTTATGATGCATTGCCGCCGGAAGCTCCGTGTACGTTGACTCCCGCACACTTCCTATGCGAACGTCCGGAGTCTGCAGGCCTCGTGTCCCTGGCTACCGGATGGTGTGACCTGTTCGCCGAAGAATCCTTGATCGGCGAAGCTGGTAATATATCAGCGGTCACGCAGCCAAGGTGCGGTCGTGTGCGCTGACGAGAAGAGGAAGCCTTAGCAGTCTCAGCGGACTGCCTATACAACGGAGCGTCCCGAGCGACGGACGTATGCTCCGCTTGAGACACATATTGTACCACAAAATCTGGGGCCAGATGTTGTTGAACGAGAGAGGGGCCTCTCTCGCTTGCCGTCCGGATGGAACGGAACGAGCTATGAACCGGACTAAAAGGCTTCCTGCGTTCTCCCTCCGATCCGCCGTCACTGGGTGTGCATTAGGTTAATTTATAGTGCTCGCAACACCCCAAAATTCCTTCTAGACCGCAACGGACGAACCCGGCTGCCGAATTCGGTGAATGGACGCTACACCGGGCGAGCTAGCGGACGTCAAAGGCCGTCGAACCTACTAGGGTCCTCTTAGGCAATTGGCGTATTTACATGAGCACTTTTCCGCTAGCCCTTCATTAATTGTGACGACGGAGGCACACTGTTGGAAGACATCACAGATACATCACCCTAATCTTGATCGTCTGAAATAGAAATTGATAAAGTAGAGTGACCCTGCGGGGAAAGGACCGGAGTGTCCAAATCCCCAACAACATACCGTGACATACGCTTCCCATATTGTCATCGAAATCATACGATACAGAATAGGAGTTAATGCGAGTACACTGACCACATATAGAATGATAATAAAGTCAGAGGAAGACTTCCTCTTAAAACAATTGATCAATATCCTTTCAATGTGAAAAGAAAACAAGTCCTGGTACTCGCACCAACCCCTGGCAATCAAAATACATAATAATAATATGATCCATTAATATAGAAAAAATAATTGAAATCAAAATATTTTGAAAAAATATTTTTTCAGAACAGCCCAAGTTTCTGAAAAGTAACGTTGAGCCCCAATGGATCCCAAGCCTAAGTGTGGACAAAAATTTTAAAAATATTTTAAACAATTTATTCAACACTTACGAACAATAATAATGTATCTAGTTATGATTAAAATAACATCAAGATATTATTTTTTAGAAATCCCCCCCTCACACAGAGGGCTGTTGTAAATGTAAACAATGAGTGTAAAAACAATAAAATAAGACTCCAGGCACCCAGGCCCGAAATCAGTTACCAAAAATACACTATCTGATGCAAAACAGAGACTTCCAGGGAAGAAACTGCAGAACATCAGATGGTAGATGCAGAACATAACGCCTAACCACCCGTAGGTGAAGACGTAAACATGGGGAAAGAACAGAATTCATTCTGTTATTCAGCTAAAACTCCCAAGAAAATGTAGTAATAATAATTACAAAAACTATGCCAAAAGCATGGGAGAATAGCAAGGGGGAACTTAAAGGACAGGGAGAGAGGAAAACACTTAAAAAACAGTGTAACTAAATAATCAGAATGACAACAAAATGGCTGCTGCCTTGAAAATAGGTAACTTAACATAATTTCATTAAAAATTTTTAAGTTACAGCCCTGATAATATTCTGTCACACATTCTTTTCCTCTCCTCCTTCTCTATCCTCCTTAGAATCACCATTTCACTAATATTTATGTGTCTGGCATCATTTAAACTGAGATTTATAAGCACAAAGATCAGTCAGATGTTAACTGATGAAGGGCCAAACTTAGAATGATTAATGGCGCCAATTTCGGAACGTCCTTGACACTGCGCATGCGCAGTAGGGGCGAAGTGTAGAGGGCCTTTCAGGACATGTTTTCTTTAGTTTTAGATGCAAATTTTGGGGATTGGGGGGCAAAATTTGTGTTTGGCCCTATATTTTAAGAGTTAGCACCAGCTATGTCTGGGTCATTGGTACAGTATAAAAATATATACATTCCTCCAAGAGAAAAATGAAAAATGATGAGATTTTGTCTACCTTTCTTGTTTTTCAGTTTTCAGATTTTTGCAAATTTTGAGCCTGATCCAGACACATTCATAACTTGAATCAAATTTATTTTTAGAGCTGAAACGGTTAACTGATTAAGCGATTAATCAATGATCAACATCTCGATCGATCCAAAAAGTAATTGATCAATTAACTGTTACTTTTGAACTACTATACTATATGAGTTAACAAAGGAACAAACTTACTCTAAAACAGGCAAACATTGTCACAATGACGCACATCAATTATATGAGACAGAGCAAAACATGCAAGTTACTTGCTGACATACTTGTTTACTTGCATGATCATCATACTGTATCAGTGGCTGGAAATGGTCATTCTTAACCCTTTACCCATAACGGGTAGCAGACGATACTTGCAAAAGAAATTCATGAACTGGAATTACTAAAGAATTTCAATTTTTGTCTCAAAAACATAGCTTGTGACTCTCATTGGAACTAGCTCAATGAGTTTGTTCCAATGAGGGGTCATAAGCTATGTTTTTGAGACAAAAATTGAAAACATAATAAATCTGAATGGAGATTTTTGTATATAGGCCTGGTCATGTTTTGTTTGTTATGTTGGGCAAAGGGTTCATGCTGTAAATAATCAATGGTATGGAAATTATTCAGATATCTATTTGGACAAGTGATTAATCGGTTAAACAAGGTTAATCCATGTGATTAATCGATCAAGAAAACCCCTTAACAGTTTCAGCTCTATTTATTTTCAGAAGGTTTAGTAAAATTCATCTATTAAAAAATGTATTTCCAGCCCTGATTTGAGAAAAATATTATTTAGAAAATATGAAAATTGTAAATATATTTCATTCTGGCCTGTACAATATTGACATTCATAAGTACAATTATTTAACATTCTAAGTTAAATTATTTATTTATTTATTTATTGGTATTTAAGGTCACATACTTATGCACAATGGTAATCATGACGATGAAAGTTTTATGGGTGGAGGAAGCCGGAGTACCCGAAGAAAACCACCAAGCAACGGCGAGCAGCTGCCAGCTCCCCAACATCATAACTCCGCAATGCAGCACACATAGGGTTAGACTGGTTGAAGACATGCGCACCATCGATGTGCAGTACACCTTAGTACACAGCGTCATCGTGCTCCCGTGTGGACAATCAGGGTTAAGTGCCTTGCCCAAGGACACAACGCGGGAGTCCAAATTCATCGCTCAGACAGTCATCTATCCGAGGCCTAACCGGGCTCGACGTTGCTTAACTTTGGTGATCCGACGAGAACCGGTTACTGCAATGCCACCGTGCCCCCAAGTAAAATTATTTAACTTAGGAAGTAAAATTACTTAACTTTTCAACATCCTGTTTCTAAACAGCTCTGTCCCATACAAAACTATTCTTTACCAATACAAAAATACTCTCTTAACCCTTTACCCAATGTAATAGCCAAAACCGGCCAGCGCTATTCACAAAATTCACAATTCAATTTTTATTGCTTTTTCATTTCTGTCACAAAAACATAGCTTATGACCCCTCATTGAAACGAGCTCAATAAGCTCGTTCCAATGAGGGGGTCATAAGCTATTTTTTGGACACAAAAAATTAGTGCTTCAAGAATTCTATTTGCAAGTGTTATCTGCTTTTTGTGTTAGGTAAAGGGTTAAGAAGTGTTAGCGAGTAAAGATACAGTACTGTTATCGCAAAAGTGCCCAGAGAAAAATTCTATGGCCACTTTACTCCCTGCTACACTGTGCAATCCAATCTCACATGTCAAAAAAGAAATGCTAGAACTCTGAATCTGAGATGCTACTTTTGTTTGTTTTTTTGTGTGGTCTTGATTTAGCAGACTTTTACTTTGGAAATTTTGGCCCACTTGTGTATGGTATTGCAATCGGATAGATCATGAAAGAGAACACTTTTATGATCACAGTACTGTTGACTACTGACTTTTGTTAACCCCTTAGGCCCCCACAAAGTAGATCCTCTGTTTCTCAGGCAATTTTTTGTAAACTGGATTGTAGGAGGGCAGTTTTTTAATATATCTTTTTAATTTTTGCTATTTTTATTTATTTATTGGGATTTAACGACACTTTCGACATCCAGGGTCACCTCATGTCAGACAGTTTTATGGGTGGAGGAAGCCGGAGCACCCGGAATTTTTGCAATTATCTCTTTGCCATAAAAAGTTCAAGTTCTTGGTATGTCTTAGGCCTCATAATCTACAGAATAGCATGGGAGGTGGTGTATTTTGTCTCTTGAGTGCAAGAACGCTTTGCAAAGCCTTGTTGCATTCAAGGGACAAATTTATCAATTTTAATACAACCCGTAAAATATTAGACATAAACCATTTAATTTTTATTTTTTAAGTTTGCATTTGTTATAAAAAGACAGCACGTGGCACCCAAAAGCACCATGTGTGATGGCCTGAGAAAGAGATTTTTAGCTTTTATAGTCCTTACTTAACACGAAAGACAGACATTTTCAAAGAAAATTCTTGAGTAGCTAATTTTTTTCATTTTTTTAATCAAAAACTTGGCCTATGACCCTTCATTGAAATGAACTTGTTCCAATGAGGGGACATAAGCTATGTTTTTAAGACAAAAAAGGGAAAATTTAAAGAAAATTGAATAGTGATTTTTGTGAATAAGGATGGCATGTTTTGGTCATTACATTGGGTAAAGGGTTCACATCTACCCTGTTAAATAGTAGTCTTCTTATCAGTGATTTCTTTATTTGCTCTACTGAATTTGTGCACCCCCCCCCCCCCCATCACATGGGAAACCAAGGAGTGAAGCAGTGCTTGTTTACTGTGGTTGTAAAGTTCTGTTTTACTGTTAAAATAGGACCTAGTCACCAATGTTTTACTGTTAAAATAGGACCTAGTCACCAATGTTTGGGGTGAAAGTCTTCTAAAATCGGGAACATGGCTATAAACAGTTGACTATTTATTTATTTATTGGTGTTTAAGGTCACATACTTATGCACAATGGCTAATTCTGACAGTTTTATGGGTGGAGGAAGCCGGAGTACCCGAAGTGAACCAACCGAGCATCGATGAGCATCTGTCAGCTCCTCAACATTCTAACTCTGTTCAAGCTCCGTTCAAGCATAGTTACAGTGGTTGAAGACATGTGCACCATCCATGTGTAGTACGCCTTCGTACATGGAGGCATCCAGGATAAAGTGCCTTGCCCAAGGACACAACGCGGTCATCACAAAAGGGGATCGAACTCGGAAACAGTTGACTAAATTTGATTTTATCTCCATGTTGCAATCAGGATTAGCCATTGTACAGATATACGTGGCCTCAAACAGCAATAAGTAAATAAATAAATTGAATTTGTCATCAAATCAAGTCTTGGTTGATTTACATTTAACCCTTTACCTAACCTTACATTTAACCCTTTACCTAACATGAAAAGCAGATGACCCTTGCAAAAAAAAAATTCTTGAATAACTAATTTTTTTCACTTTTTGTCTCAAAAACATGTTATGACCCCTCATTGGAACGAACTCGACGAGCTCGTTCCAACAAGGGGTCATAACCTATGTTTTTGAGACAAAAAGTGAAAAAATAATGAAAATTAATTGGTGATTTTTGAGAATAGCGCTGGCCAGTTTTGGCCGTTATGTTGGGTAAAGGGTTAAAGATATATTCAAGAAAATAATCAGCACATAATAAGAAATATTTGTGGAAGAAATCGTAGGTAGTATAATTCTCAAATACCATTAACAGATTTAGCATGCACAGTGTGTCTCTCTTCAATGGCAACCATTCTTTATAATCATTCCCTATTAGATAGAATACTCTGACATCAAACTTCCATCAGATCCTGCCAGAAAGTGAGCGACTATCTTCAATCCTTCAAGGTTAATTATCGATAGAAAGAGAGGGGTTTTAATCAGTGACATGAGAAGCACCACTTTATTTGCTCACTAGCTCCTTCAATGCCTGCATTGAGTTTATCAAACATCATGTTTCATTTCACGCCTGAATACCTAAATTCATTTTGAAATTGTTGAGAAATTTTTACAACTCAATTTCTTCCAGTTTTCCCCAGCTGGGACCCACCTTAATTTTAACAGGCATTCTTACAGGCATTTTGATGGCAGTTTCCATATTCCTCTGAATGATTTCTGCAACATCAACGAGGTCATCTTGAGCAGTTTCATAAATTAGTTCATCATGTAACTGAAGAACAAGGTATGCTCCTGATGGTACAGTTTGTGGTCTTTTGACACAACTTCTTCTCTTTGTATCTGCTACAAAATAGAACAGAAATTGAGTGTTATGATAGCAACATGTAAAAGGAAAGAAGTCATGTATTTTAATCCTCTACCCAATGTCATTTTCATTATTATTTCCTTTTTTGTCTCGAAAACACAGCTTATGACATCTCTTGCACTCCATGGATTCAGATCGCAGTAAAATTACCAGTCGCACGCACTTGGGTGGTAAATGTGGCTCTGAAAGCCATTTTTACTGCCCAAGTGTGCACGATTGGTAATTTTACTGCGATCCCAGTCAACAAAGTTTAAAACTGTGAAAAATGTTCAGTTTAATGTAGTTCTTTTGAGACTCGACTTGTCTAATAGTGCATGTATAACAATCGGAATCAGCCAATTGTGAGCTCAAATAACCGGTAATTGGTCAGCGACCATTTTTGATAATCAGTTGAACACTAAGGGAGGGAGGGGGACTCCAAATTTCAAACAGCAATACAGCAATCTATATTAAAAAAAGTTCATGGGAAGATAAACAGGTCTCAAAACTGCCACAGCATGAAAATAAGAACATGTCCACTTACAAATAATTATGTACAAAACGATACATCTAAACTGAATCGTCTAAATAGTAGAAGTTGCAGAAGAATCTTTACACAAATCTGTATTGTATAGAACCCCAAGAGAGGAGCCAGTTGAAATTATTGCAGATTAAAAATTTGGGAATATGCACATGTTCACTCAACATTTGTTCGTAAATGTACAAGGAGTTTTGCACACAAGAATCTTATAGAGAAATCTATAATAAATCTTCTAAGTTCAAGGGGATAATCTGGTTGAAATGATTGTAGGTTGAAAATTTGGGAATATGCACATGTTCACTTCCCTGTGGTCATGTTTGAGAAGTTTCATTGATAGTGGTTCACAGATGTAGGAGGAGTTATCCACTAGGCCCCTACAAATAGGAATTTTTCAACTTGAATTTTGACTGGAACTTGCTAAAAATATGTTTGAGTCAACAGAATATTGAATTTCAACTATGTTAGAGGAAACCAGGTGTCTAAGTGCAGTTTCATATGCGACATTTCCAGTTTAAAATAGCCACATTAGGATTGTTTTGGCATTGTGCTGAGGATTTATCCACATATCCATGCTAACATCTAATAGTTCACATGCGAACCATTATTAGGAAGCATGGCTATTATATATTCACAGAATCTTTTGAGAGTAAAATATATCAAAAGGTTTCTTCTATCAGACCAAATTAAGGTCAGACTAGTGGGTCATCCATTGTTTGGAATTGTGTCAGAAAATTGGGAATTAAATTCCGAAAGACACAAAATTCTGACATCTAAGAGAAAAAGGGAGGATCCAAGATGGGTGTACAATGAAGCCCATTTAATTAGATATCTCTAAACTGAATAACCCTGTTAATTGTATATAACTATCAAACACCAAACTCTTTACAGCCAACTTAAATGTGATCTGTTACCGAATCAACTCCTGTTAACCCCTAGCACTCTGGTATTGCAACATAATTTTCTCCAGTCACTCTGTTTTTCTCTTGTTTAACCCTTTATCCAACATGAAAAGCAGACGACACTTGCAAAAAAAAATTCTTGAATAACTAATTTTTTTCATTTTTTGTCTCAAAAACATAGGTTATGACCCCTCGTTGGAACGAGCTCAATGAGCTCGTTCCAACAAGGGGTCATAACCTATGTTTTTGAGACAAAAAAAATGAATTAAAATAATGAAAATTAATTCGTGATATTTATGAATAGCGCTGGCCAATTTTGGCCGTTACGTTGGGTAAAGGGTTAACTATGAATTTGACCTGTTATATCTTGTTTGATAGAGTTCAGTGAGCTCTGTCAAACAAGATAGTTTTCGTTAAACACCAAACTGCTATTATGAGAAATATTTGCTGCTGAAACTTTGCCATTTTGACATCAGAGTGCAGAAGGTTAATTGAATAAAAAATCAAAGACTGAGTTATTTGAAAGAAATAAAATGCCGCATGATATGTTATGTCTTCAATTTTTTTACTCAAATTATACAGCATTGGGGGGCAGAAAAGCACACAGCAAATTTTGACTAGTCACATTTGTTTGAAATTCTCTATCCATTTGAATTACCACGCTAGTGCAAATGTTCAGAACTGATTAGCACCAGACAGTCGAACGACATCCATATCCTCCACCGACTTTTATGTTATAATAGGAATAATCTCATTAGCGATCTGGTCATGTATTCATACCCAATAATGTCACTCACCAAATATCATTTAATTTCTTTAATCACAACTGAAGATGTCTTCCAAAAACCTGCAATTTTGGTAAATTCAAAGTTGACAAGGGCTATAACTCTTGAAAAGTTATTCGAATCGAAACTTCCTTTCCATATGCACATGTACACATCATACCGCACACCAAGTTTTGTAAAAATCCAATGAAAAATGCAGGACTTAAGCAGACAAGCATTTGCGATGGAAATTTCGCTATTTCCAAGGGCCGTATCCAAACAGAATTAGTTGCATCAAAATTTCCTGACCACATGCACATCTACACTTGATACTGATATTTTGGACCAAGTTTCGTAAAAATCCAATAAAAAATGTAGGAGTTAAGCAGACAAGACTTTGTGATGGAAATTTTGCTATTTCCAAGGTTGTAACCACGCAAAAAATCGTCACATCGAAAATTCCTGACCACATGCACATCTACACTTGATACCGATACTTCAGACCAAGTGTCATAAAAATCCAATAAAAAATGTAGGAGGAGTTAAGAGGACAAGCCTTTGTGATGGATATTTTTCTATTTCCAATGGCCATAACCATGCAAAAAATTGTTGCATCGAAAATTCCTGAACACATGCACATCTACACTTGATAGTGATACTTCAGACCAAGTTTCATAAAAATCCAATAAAAAATGTAGGAGGAGTTAAGAGGACAAGCATTTGTGAAGGAAATTTTTCTATTTCCAAGGGCTGTAACCATGCAAAAAATTGTTGCATCGAAAATTCCTGACCACATGCACATCTACACTTGATCCTGATAATTCAGACCAAGTTTTGTAAACATCCAATAAAAAATGTAGGAGTTAAGCAGACAAGCCTTTCTGATGGAAATTTTATTTTTTTCAAAGGGCCGTAACCATGCAAAAATCGTCGCATTGAAAATTCCTGACCCTATTCACATCTACACTTGATAATAATACTTCAGATCAAGTTTCGTAAAAATCCACCAAAAACTGCATGAGGAGTTAAGCAGACAAAGTTTGTGACGAACTGACGGTTGAAGACCATTTCAAAATCCCCCTCCCAACTTGTACTTGTTATGGAGTACTCACTAGACAGATCAATTCGATGCCGGTGTGTGAAACTACAATCAGGAAACTTTTGTTGGAGTTCTTTGTCAATTTTTATCATGGCAACTTTAACTAGATCAGCTGCAGATCCCTGAACTGTTGTATTCACAGCCTGTCTCTCTGCCTAAAAAAAAGTACAGTGGTGTGCACATAATTGAATATTTTTTAATTGAATAACCCTGTGGATTGAATATAACTTCCAAACACAAAAACATTTATCATACCTTCCGTACAAATTTGATCTGTTAATTGCATATAGGGTGCAGAGTATAATCCTGTTTACTAGACATGTACAGCAATTACCCTGAGAGTTAGTGTTGAAACGATTACCTATTTTTCAAAGTCGACTAGTCGACGGGAGTAATCAATTCAAAATCGACTAGTCGGTTTTTCTGTTGAAAACATAATTGTCTCAGTAAATTAGGTGATGAGACTGTTACATGTAAGTTAATAACCCTTTCGTTTAATGACTCGATTGACAGGTGTTTGCTGAAGTTTCCTTGTCAAAGTCATGAACGTAGCTGTTCTCTTTTTCCTATTTTGAGTTTTTTAAAACGTTGTGCATATTATAGCTTTAACCATTCAGTAAAAAAATTAGGATACCTGGGAAGTGCGTGCCTCCTAGTCCTCTGTCCGTACAGTGGAAAAAGTAGCCAATGATATTAAAACAGTTAAAACAGAAGTTTCGTGAATTTGTAAAATGTTTGAAGTGTACCGCCATTCGCCCGGTGCAATTAATTAAAAACTCCCGGGTCAAATTTTGTGACGGACAGTTTCCTCACCTTCATATCCGGTCTTCGCCAGCTCGCACCCAAATCAGTACAGTAATATCATAGAATATGGAGCTATGGCATTGATTTACCTTTGAGGAAGACAGGGCAATTGATGCAAAGAAGATTCACTTATATACAAGAGTTAGTTTAAGCACAGAAACTCTGCAGAAACTGCAATTAAAAAGTGTCGGCGACTTGGGTGAGGGACAGAATGCTTGCATGAATTAACGGCATCTTTGAAGTTGTACATCAAAGTATTTTTCTTCAATGCGTGCAAGTGATTTGGTTAGGTGAAATCAGTGCTTGAAATGCTGCTGAAATCTAAGTTGTAACATTATCGGCATCAACAAACGACAGTGATTGCATTGATATCCACTTCTCAATACAATTTAAAATAGGTCCACCACGAAGCAGAAACGTCTGATGTTTGCAATCATTAACCCCCAATATTGACATTTTACGTCTTCATCTTTGAGTTTCCCGACAAGACGACTGATGGATTTCAGAGTCGATTTTTCCAAAAGTCGAATCGACTTCGACTAATCATTTCAACACTACTGACAGTTAATAAATTCCCCTTGTTTTATATAGACCTATTTGTCCTTGGCACATCCAATACAGGCATTTAACTCTTAACCCTTTACCCAACGCAGACGATATCAAAATTTATGATTTTAAATATCATTTTTTAAAATTTTTCAAAATATTTTAACAAAACCATATCATGTGACCCCTCATTGGAACGAACTCGACAAGCTCGTTCCAATGAGGGGTCATATGATATGGTTTTGTTGAGATTTTTTAAAAATAATATTTTTTCAGCAACTGAATTTGCATATTACAGGGGCGGATGTGGATGATTCGTTGGGTAAAGGGTTAACTTGCCAAGTATTTTCAAAATATTTTAGTCATGTCTTGAAGAAAACTTCATCTAAATATATCTAAAGAAATCATTGGTCGAAAAGTTCATTCAATTTAGAGGGGAGAAATTTGCTTAAATGTGCCCAATTTTACTTATTTCAGTGGAAAGGGATTTTGTATCCTGGGCAGGAATATCTTCCAGCAGCATTCAAGGAGTTAATCCCTAGCACTCTGGTAGTATAATCAAACTTTCTTCAATCACTCTGTTTTTCTCTTATTTAATTATGAATTTGACCAATTATATTTTGTTTGACAGAGCTTCCTGAGCTCTGTCAAACAAGGTATATTTGGTTAAATATCAAACAGCATTATGAGAAGTATTTGCTGTGGAAAACCTTGCCATTTTGACATCAGAGTACAGAGGGTTAATCTGTCATATTTTGTTTGGCAGAGCTCCATCAGAGCACATTTTTTTAATGTGGACAATATTTCCCCTCTAATGCTGACCATGACGTAACCAATAGTAGGGATGGGCAGTGTTGGAACTTTCAGTTCGGTATCGGTTTCGTTATTTTTAGAGGGTATACCTGGGTATCGGTTCAGTATTTGGTATCCTACTTAACTGAGATTTGCTGACAGTACCAAGCAGGAAAAACAGAATAAATTCCTGTCGTATTATTCTACCACAACTCTATAAATGACACTGCCAATGAGCTCAAAAGTGCTATTCTTTTACGACCACAAATCATATCTCCAGTAATTTTGCGACTTGTTCTAAACGCATCTTAATGTTTCAAGACCTATTTCAGGCTTTTGCAATCTCAGAGCATGTGCCCTGATCATGCCATCTTAAGGACAATAGACAAAGCACCCGGGCACCTGGGCATTGATTTCTAGTCAGGTCTTGACTACCTTAACAGGCAGCCAAGACTTGACTAAAAATCACTGCTAAGCAATTGGGTATGTACATGTTGTAGTCTTGTGGGAATTCAGGACAGTTCTCCAGTCCACTGAGAGTTAGAAAAGTGAAAAAAAAAATCAGTCACTTCTTTCGTGAAAAAAGAACCTTTCAACTGTTATCAAGCCTCAACAGGGACTTAGAAATAGCGAATGCAGGAAAATTTGAAAATTCAGATGGCATCAGTATTCAATGATTGGTTCAGTTTGATTCTTCAGTTTACCCATGATATCAGTATCGATTCGGATTTTTGGTATATTGCCCATCCCTAACCAATAGCATTTTTTTAATACATTGGATTTTAGTACTCCCTTAGAAGTATCATGCTCAACATGTAACAGGCATCCATGTGATGTAGATTAGAAAATGTTGGGGATTGAAAATTTTCTATATTTCACTTCTTGAGTTCCCGTGGCATTGTGAGAAATTGTTTATTTTGGATTACATGTAATTAAGTATATGTGATCTAGGAATACCACATACCAATCGTGGTTGACATCGAACATATATGTGAAATAATGGGAGTTCCCAAAAGAAAATTTATCAAGTCTGTGCATACCCAGAGTGCAGGTTCCCCTACAATTTCTGGAAATAACTTCAAGGACTTTCATGGAATTTTGGGGTCCATTTCAAGGATTTTCAAGGACAACATTCTACAAAATTCAGGGGCTTTCAAGGAATTTCAATTAATGAATGATTTATAAAATTAGGATACACATCCAGTAATACCAGCTGAAATAAGCTGCAAGATAACCACAAGAATATTTCTCAAATTTCTTCTTTGTTAACAATTCCAACCTGTAACTTTATTTTCCAGGAAGCTTCCTGAGCAATGTCAAGCACTGGAATTATCAGCAGAGGAAAAGTGAAAACAACTTTCTCTTGTGGTTATCCTAAAACTTGTTTCAGCCTCTGCTGTACCTGTTATTAGTATTTGGTTGTTTTAAACACAAAGTAATTTTTGGCCACAAACTGGAAAAAAGACATTCATATCAAGACTTTAACCCTTTACCTAACGAATCGCCCCCATCCAACCACGTAATTTGCAAAATCAGCAGTTGAAAGCAATAAATTTTTCAAAATATTTGAACAAAACCATATCATGTGACCCCTCATTGGAACGAGCTCATCGAGCTTGTTCTAATGAGGGGTCACATGATAAGTTTTTGATGAAATTCTTTTTAAAAATTAAAAAAAAATAGTAATTAAAATAATAAATTTTGATATTGTGTGCGTTGGGTAAAGGGTTAAAGGTTAGTAGAAGTGATCACTGCCAAACACTTTATCTGAAAACATTAACTTCCCTGCAATAGACCTGAAGGATCAATGCTGACCTAAATGCAAATTTGGACAGAAAATAACTGTGATTTACCCTTACAAAAAATAAAAGACATTTCTCACAAAATATAGACATGGGTTATTCAGTGTTGCGATAGGGCTACACAATACAAAACTGCAAGATAAAAGGATTCCAGCTATGGGATTCAAAGTAACTGAGATACACGTAGACTCTCACAAATATCCAAAAGTTGACCTAAACAGAATCTTAGGACTGGAAACAAATTCTCTTTTGGCCCAAAAATTTGAAAAAATCCCCTTCCATGCATAGAGTACAAACATGCCTCAAAATTCCACCCTATGTATGATGGTAAATTCTGTGCCCAAATGATGACAACAGGCCTGGCATTTTCAGGAGAGCGATTTATTCACTCGCCTACTGCCTTAAAAAAACTGAGGAGGGTGAAAAATACCCCTCCTAGCCTCAGAATATAATAGTTACCACAACAGCCTTTCAAATCTCTGCTATGTTAGTGGTCTCTGCAATATGGCCACACTGCCCCTCCCACTCCTCCAGGCCTTGGCAAGGCCCAGCGGTGTGGGAGGGGCAGAGTAGAAGTCTCACAGAGACTACCTGGTTAACAGCACCAAATAAAATGTACAAAGCCCACAAGGCAGAATTCATTAAAAGTACTTCATTTTGCCACTTTTAGCTTTTGTAAGCTTCAGGAGACACTCCCCTAGGCCATGTGAGGAGAGCAATTTCTAAGAGACTGCATTTTTAAGAATGCCAGGCCTGCGACAATGCACTCATATTACAACTCATTATATGAAAAAATGCCGATAGGATCACCGATCCAATGTCGAGTTATGACAGCACAAAAGTGGGTTTAATCATTATCAACTTATCATCCGGAAACCAATTGTTTACAATTTACTATGTGATGGGTCAATGTGACCTTGACCTAGTGATTCCAAAATAAATTGGGCTCTTTCTTGCACCAATGCCAACCTACCTATGAAGGTTTACGAACATGGGTGGGACCATTGTCAAATTATCATCTGAAAACCAATTGTTCACGATTTATTATGTTCAAGGTCACTGTGACGTTGACCTTTGACCTAGCGAGTCCAAAATATATAGGGTTCTTCCTCTCACTGATGCCAACCTACCTATGAAGTTTCCTGAACATGTGTCAAACCATTATCAAATTATCATCTGGAAACCAGTTGTTTTGATTTTCTATGTTCAGGGTCACTGTGACCCTGACCTTTGACCTAGTGAGTCCAAAATAAATAGGTTCTTCCTCTCACGAAGGCCAACCTACATATAAAGTTTCATGAATGTGGGTTGAAACGTAATCAAGTTATCATCCGGAAACCAATTGTTTATGATTTACTATGTTGAAGGTCACAGTGACCTTGACCTTTCACCTAGCAAGTCCAAAATAAATAGGGTTCTTCCTCTCACTGATGCCAACCTACCTATGAAGTTTCATGAACGTGAGTCAAACTATTATCAAGTTATCATCCGGAAAAAAATTGTTTTGATTTACTATGTTCAGGGTCACTGTGACCTTGACCTTTGACCTAGTGAGTCCAAAATAGGGTTCTTTCTCTCACGGAGGCCAACCAACATATAAAGTTTCATGAATGTTGGTTGAACCATCGTCAAGTTATCATCCGGAAACCAATTGTTTACAATTTACTATGTTCAAGATCACTGTGACCTTGACCTTTGACCAAGCGAGTCCAAACTAAATAGGGTTCTTCCTCTCACCGATGCTAACCTACCTAAGAAGTTTTATGAATGTGGGTCAAACCATTATCAAATTATCATCCGGAAACCAATTGTTTACGCCCGCCCGCCATTCACCAAACTACAAGTCGAGTTTGACTTCGTCACAACTCGTCTAAAAATCACCTTCTATACCTGAGTACAAACAGGCTTCATAATTCGACCCAAATTATGATGGCAAATGCTGTGCCCAAATGATGACAATGTGCTCATATTACAACTCATTATAATTTGTTTATTTTAAAGTTTTGGTTCTGGGTGCAGCTCCAATCAAGGGAACACCAAACTCCATTTTTTGGCAAATGGGCACAATCTGGAAAATGCATGTAGGTTAGTTTCCCTGCAGAGGTTTCATGTTTTGTTTATAACATTCAGAGGAGATCTCATTTTAAAATTTCAAGTTGGAATACAGTTACTGAAAAAAGTTGTTAAGCTAGTCTCTGCACTATGATGTCACAATACAATTATTTCAAGCTGTAAGTTTTCTCATAATCCAATTAGAAATTCAACCAATTCAATTTTGAAAGACAGAGCTCAAAGAGCAGCAAACAAAACTGAAATGGTTTGGCCCTACACAGTAGATCTTCTGTTTCTCACGCCATTTTTTTGTAAAATTGCTACGGGCGGGTAGTTATTTTATTTTTTATTTTTGCAATTATTTCTTTGCCGTCAAAAGTTCATGTTCTTGGTTTATTTTATGTTTTAGGCCTCATAATATAAAGAATATCATGGGTGATGGTGTATTTCTTCCCTTGAGTGCAAGAAGGCTTTACAATGCTAAAGCATTGCAAAGCCTTGTTTCACTCAAGGGACAAAAAAATCAAATTTATCAACTTTGGTAAAATATCAGACATAAACCATTTAATTTTTAAAGTTTGCATTGGCAGCCAAAGGACCATACAGGAGGGTCTGAGAATTTCGTTATTTATTTAAGGTCACATACTTCTGCACAATGGCTAAACATGACCACAACATGGAGATAAAGTCAAGGTCAGTCAATTGTTTATGCCCCATGTTGCCTATTTTAGAGGATTTGCACCCCAAGCATTAGTATCTGGGGCCTATTATACCAGTAAAACAGAGCTTGTTTACCACAGTAAACAAGCACTGCTTCACATCACGGGGTTCACATGGGGAAGTGCCTGAGAAACAGATTTTAAACTTTTTTCAGCCTTATATTCCAAGTTGAGATTGCGGGAAAAAATCTGCAACTTGAAATTTTGATATTTTGAAATTTGTATACAAATTGTTAATCTCAGTTTCAGCCTGCTTCAAGAATGGTGAAAATGATAAACTTTCACCCATGTTTTGAATTATATTTCATCACTTGAAGCCATGAAATTACGTTTTTCAGGGTAAAATTTCAGAATTTTCTCACTGTGTTAAACCATGGTAAGCCTAGTGGTCCTTCCCATAGAGCCCAAATCAGAGGAATTTAAGGTGGCATATTTCTGCACAATGGCTAATCATGATCACAAGGGATGGATAAGGGATAATATAAGTGACCACAACACAAAACAACATCTGAAAGATTAACTGATCTGCAATAAGAGGAGTCGAAGTATCAAATGCTAAGGTCCCACAAAGCAGATCTACTGTTTCTCTATTTTATGTAAAATTGTATGTGGGCAGGCATTTTTTTATTTTATGTTTTATTTTTGTAATTATTTCTTTGCCATCAAAAGTTCATGTTCTTGGTTTGTTTTATGTTTTAGGCTTCATAATCTACAGAATAGCATGACTGGTGGTGTATTTCGTCCCTTGAGTCCCTTATGCAAAGCCTTGTTGCACTCAAGGGACAAATTGATCAATTTTATTAAATTGGGTAAAATATCAGATTAAACCATTTAATTTTAATTTTCAAAGTTTGCATCGGTTATAAAAAGAGAGCATGTGGCAGCCAAAATGACCATGTGGGAGGGCCTGAGAAACAGATTTTTTACTTTTTTGAGCCTAATCTGTTTCAGCCTGCTTAGTGAAGGGTGAAAATGATAACATTTCACCCATGTTTTGAATGATATTCCATCTCTCAAAGCCAGGAAATTAATTTTTTCAGTGTAAATTTCAAAATTTTCACACTCGATGTTGAACCATGGTTGGCCCAGTGGACCTGTGGTCCACCCCAAAGTGCGCAAATGAGAGGAATCTAAAAGCATGATTATATATTTATTGCTGTTTGAGGTGACTTATTTCTGCACAATGGCTGATCAAGACCACAAAGGCCAGATAAAAGATAACAGAAGTGACCTCAGCCCAAAACAGCATTTGAAAAAATTAATAACGGGAGTCGAAGTATCAATGCTAACCTAAACACAAATTCTGAAAATGACAAAGATTGACCTGAAAAATAAAGAAATTCCCAGAATAATATAGACAGCATAAGGGTGAATTCCTTGAATGCTGCTGGCGGATATTCCGGCCCAGGATAGAAAATCTTGTCACTAAAATAAATAAAATCTGGGCACATTTAACCAAATTGTCCCCTGCAGTTAGTGTCAACATTTTGACCAGTGTGTTTCAAGTCAACTGTTCATGAATTTTTCATCAAATCTAGTCACGGCTGCATCATAGCAGCCATGAATAGACTTGGTGAAAAATATTTTGAAAATACCTAGTAGGTTAAGAGTTAAACAGTTTTGGAATAGTACTAAACAAAATATAATTGTAATATATACAAGCTCTTGAGCCATGAAATTCAAAGTAGCTGCTGAGCTAAACCTAAATTTCTACAAACTGGATACAAAGGCCGATGCTCCCGGAATCATGATATAAGCTCAGTCTACCTTGTGGTAGGTAAGCTAAAATAGATACAAATTTCATACTGTTGTGAAAAACAGCTTTTTCAAAATATACAACTTTTACCTAACACGACTAGAAAGACAATATCCCAAACAATTCTTGATTTAAAAAATGTAAGTTTTTCTCGCATATAGCTTCTGATGCCTAACTGGAATGAGCTCACCAACCACCACTTGCGCTTGTCATTTGACCAAAGTGCACAAAGCATATAATTCCCTTCTGGAATGGGCAATAAAGTGTTATTCCATTTTTCATGATGAAATTTCAAAATTTAATCCAAGCTTCTTTTCTATTTAGATGGGAGTGTTTCTCTCACAAGCACTGATTTCAGTGAGGGGACGTTAGGGCATTAGGAGCTGACAATTTTTCTCCTCATTGGTGATTCATAATTCTTTTCCACCTGTCGGAATACCATTCAGACCTTTCAGGAAATAGATGCCACAACTATGAATCAGCACTACAGAACAATAATCAGTATGACAGACCATTTCAAAATACACTGTTATGCATTGATTTTCAGCTCATGGAGGCAAGGTGAATTTCTGTGACCAAATTGTAAACCATTTTAAGTATGCTTAGCCATTTGAATTGAATAAAAAACAAAATGATACTTGAACGAAATAAATAAATATACATTGTTTTATTCTTTTTTAAGCATTTTATTCACCAGTAAACACTATTTGAGAGACGGTAGATTTCCAGAGATGTGCTTAAGTCAACTATTTTCACTTTGACAGTCATAAATTAGATAAAAAAGCCCCAACTGAAATAAATAAAACAGAAAGCATATGGATTTAAGTGAAATATACTACTCAAAGTTTGCTAAGCACCACATATTTGACACATCATTGCAGAATTTTCTTGTGACATATTTGCGATATTTTGGATGGATATGATTGAAGAATGTATTGAGATGGTTCCCAGTGTTTACATTAGCTCTCTTGACAGGCCGACTTTTCATGACAGTCATAGAAAGCATGTACCCCTTGATTTTCATGATGTTTCCGTGTACTGTCGACATGCACATGAGATGTGAAGTGTATTCAGTCTTCATTTCAACACAAACCCTTGTGATTTGATGATTGAATATGGCGAATGCAAATGTAAGAAGACATTTGTCTGAAGCAGAAATGTGGCGGGCTGTAGGGATGGGGGAACAAGGGGCTACCCATCATCAGGTTTGTGAAGCCCTTGCTGCGCATCATACAGTGATCATCAGAGCCCGGGCAAGATTTCAGCAGTATGGCACCTCAGTCAGACGACATGGTGGAGGCAGAGACAGGGCAACATCTCCCGCTGAAGACCTGTTTTTGATCATTCAGGCCCGTAGGAACCGCTTTGACAGCAACCCAGCTTCGCAGTGACCTTCAGCATGCATCCAGGGTAGATGTTTCGATGCAGACTATCTAGGCAAGGTTGCACGAAGGTGGTCTCTGATTGAGAAGACCATGTATTCGCATTCAGCTGTCCCAGAACCACCACCAGGCATGATATGAATGGGCCATGGATCAAGTTGGATGGACCAGAGAAGATTGGCGACCTGTCCTTTTTACATATGAGTCAAGGCACTGCCTAGACAACACAGATAGGCGTTCTAGGATATGGAGAAGACCAGGAGAGCGATTCCATGCAGCCAGCAATGCTGAGCATGACCGCTATGGTGGAGGGTCAATAATGGTCAGGGGCGGCATCAGCTGGGATGGACGTGCAGAGCTCTGTGTCCTTGACTGTGGTACATTGACTGCACAGTGGTATATTGATGCGATCCTGGATGCCCATGTCAGGTTGTATGCAGGTGCAATGGGTGATAGATTCATTCTGATGGACGATAATACCCGTCCTCATGTTGCCCATGCTGTCCGGGAGTAACGACAGAGGGAGAGGATTGAGCGTATGGACTGGCCAACATGATCCCCTGACCTCAATCCAATCAAACATGTCTGGAATGAGTTGCAATTTCAGTCTGTCTAGTCCAACCAAGAAGTGTCCAGGAGCTTAGTGCCATGCTGGTTCAAGAATGGAACAACATCCCACAAAGGACCATCTGGAACCTGATTGGGAGCATGAGAAGGAGTGGTCAAGCTGTAATTAACAATAATGGGTCTCATGCTCGATAGTGAACCCACATCAGTTCGCTCTGTCAACTTTTTGGCAAATTTGAAAAATTTCCTCTTTTATTAATAATATCCATTTTCCATGGTTATCGTATTCAAAAGCTAAAAAATAATGTCAAACACAAACAAAATCTTCTGTGCTTAAATCATGAAAGATATAATTAAATAAAAAATATATGAATTTTTCATAACAATATTTCAACTAAAAAGTAAAACAGGTAGTTGGATATACTTGGTGCTTAGCAAACTTTGAGTAGTATATATATCATAAAAGACTCTTTTATTAAATATACTTCACTTTTATGCATATTTTTTGTTTCATTCATTATGATTGGAGCTTCAAAGACCAGTGATTTTACACTGAACTTCGACTTGAAAAAAAAACAAAGAAATATCTGACTATCTATTTTCTGTGATTTTTGGCCGAAAACTGATTCCCTACTGTGAGGCCCAGGGCTGCACTGAATTCCTGGAATTCTCCTGTGAATGCATGAGAATTAACATGTCTGGAGTTGGCCATACACAGCCATTGTGTTAGGTAAAGGGTTGAAGCAATAATAGAATAGTTTATACCTGTGCTCTTGAATGTGGATTCATATCTTTAATAGAGGGCAGGAATCTTTTTCTTCCATACATTGTTTTGACATAACCATTCTCACGACAAAACTCAACTGTTTCTCTCAGATATTTCTTCATACCTATAATTAATAACATTAAACTATAATATCCGACTCTTGCTGTTTACTTGATTAAGTATAAAGTTAGTAGCAAGTGGATTATTACGGATACCACGCACAGTGAACTTCCACCCAGACAATAACTCTCAAGACTATGAAGGTGGATAGAAAGAACTTCAAAGTATAAGTCAATGGACTGAACCTAGAGGTCCACAGGCTGTAATTTTACTCATGCTTTCATCAGGGATGTAAGTTGAAATAAATAAAAAAAGCTGGAAGATTATTAATAGGGTGAATATAGGTTGAAACAAGTCAAAAAGCCAAAATAATCACATCTGGTGCGAGAATAAGTCGTCTCTGTAAGACTTGCTCTCACCTCAGGCCTATCTGGGCTTGGTTGAAACAAAATAATCACAGCTCTTTGTTATGGATGAACTGATTTAATAGTTTGTCCATTTAAGCTGTTTCTTATCAAAACATTTCTTTGTTACTTAAATTTTTTTATATCTTGCTTAATCTCTTTCATAATTCTTCATAAAGATAAATTGTTTGCTGCTTGTTTATTTGGAGTGAATTAACAGTGAGTAAATAAATTTTGATAATAATCATAAAATTATTTTGTAAACGTTAATAACATCCTTTTATTTTTTTTTATTACGCTAAAAAAAAATAATGTTTTGATTCTCAGGCCCTCCCTCATTGGATTTGAACCTCCTCATTAGACATTTTTATTATGTCATGTTTTTTTAAGAATTTGCAAAAACTTAGAATGGTCGTTTTTTCACATTTCTCGACATATAATTATTTAGCTGTGTTTGCAGTAAATTGGTTTTTCTTGTTGCAGTTTATGGGAGAGTGCCCTTGGGCACTCTCCCATAAACTGTAACAAAGAAAATTCTGATATACTGGATCATGATTTAATTATTTATTTATTTATTTGCTGGTGTTTAAGGTGATATATTTCTGCCCAATGGCTAATCATGGCTGCAACATCGATATAACTCAAGTTTAACCAATCATTTAGAGCCATGTTTCCCATTTTAAAGGACTTCTACCCCAAGTATTGGTTACTAGGGCCTATTCTAATGGATCATGAAGCTTGACAGATACCATTAAAAGGAACAATAAGATACAGATCATTTTAGCTGTAGTTACGGCAGTTAGTTATAAAAGATATACTATAATTACACTAAAATACAACCTTTTCTCTTTTTTAAGTGGAAAGACAGCAAAAACATTTACTGAGTATACTCAACCTTTTACACGAAAAAAAAAAATAAAAATAAAATCCTCCCTCCCTCACTGATTTGAAAAAAAAAAATTGCCTGAGAATCAATCCATTTTTTTTATTTGGCCTTATCTATATTTTTACCATTTGTGGGTTTTTTGGCAACTAATATACTTAAAAAATCCAGGTAATATTAAATTAAAATATCATACTTTGAGTGCAACAAGGAACTATCGGCAATGCTTTAGCATTGCAGATGGCACCTTGTTGCAATCAAAGGACATTACATGTTCAACTTGTGCTCATTTATCACTAGATTCCATTTGGCACTAAAATCGCTCATTTGGCCCCCAAAAAATTAATTTGGCACCAAACAAAAATTCTACTTGGCACCCAAAAATTTTGTGCAAGCATGAACACTGATATGGAACATTAAATTACAGATGTTCACTGTGTGTGGGGTTAATCTGCCACATTTTTCTCCAATGTCTAATCTTCATTTTGCTTTTTATAATATTTGAGGTTGCCACAGTGCCAACCTTTTAAAACTTACCAAATATTTCATCACATTTGAAAAATATTGAACAAAATATTTTAATTTTGTAATTTTTTTTCTAATGTATAAATCTCATTCTATAATGCAGGTACTCAATTAGACAGAAGAACCATTCCAGAAATATTAATCAAGCTGAATATTTCTAAAATGAATCTCATCTGATCACCTGAAAGTTAAAAAATTTATAGTAATTTATATATTTTTTATACTTACCAATGACCCAGACATAGCTGGTGCTAACTCTAAAAATATAGGGCCAAACACAAATTTTGCCCCCCAATCCCCAAAATTTGCATCTAAAACTAAAGAAAACATGTCCTGAAAGGCCCTCCACACTTCGCCCCTACTGCGCATGCGCAGTGTCAAGGACGTTCCGAAATTGGCGCCATTTATCATTCTAATAACCAGTGCCTGGTAAGCGCTATGTACTCAGCGGGGAGGCAAGAGTTCCCAACTCCTGGGAGGGCCATCCCCGTCTGGGTCATTGGTAAGTATAAAAAATATATAAATTACTATAAATTTTATAACATTTTTATACTGTACCAATGACCCAGACATAGCTGAATAGTAAAAAGGCTGGAGGGCCAAGGACATAGAGCAAAATGGAATACGCTCAATAAAATAAAATAGAGTCATCCCCTGTAGGGAAAAGAAGTAATAGGCCTTACATGTATCTTTCTTATTTATGATAAATTAGAAAGATACAACACCTTCCAAAAATTGAGCTTCATACATCCATGTACTCTATTAATATCCAATAATCCTTATACTAATAATTTTTAAAGTAAGCCAATAATAAAGTAAGTCTAGAGAATAGAGACTCTTATACTCCTAAAAGTGTGAGAGAATTGCATAATCATGTCCGTTGACATATGCAATATTCAAAAGCTATACTTTAAAAACTAAGACTTGAATGAATTTTATAAACTTAAACTTCTCACTAAACAACCATCCCAATAACAGCTCAGAATTACTAACTCCGGAGGAGGTATCCCCTTGTTTTCATAGTAAAAACAGGTGACCCAAGGGAACACCCTCCCCCCCCCCCTTTTCTTGCCCTGGGTCAAATAGCCCAGAGCGAAGAGGGCAGCCGAACGGAGACACTGCCGAAACAGACAGCCTACCTAGCTATAGTAGCAACTGTTAAGTGAATGACATTCTGAGCAGTAGATAATAGACCTAACAATAGAGGCCTCCAGAAATGGACTCGATATTTCTGAGATAAAATTCATGAATGGATGGCTGAGCGCAATGAGCAGCCTTCAAAAATCTATAATAGCAACACTATTAATGTAAGCCCAAGAAGTAGAAGAACTCTTACTTCATGAGCCGAAATCTTAAGCACAACTGCTAAGCCAATGATATACCATAAGCAGTATGCTAGTTAATAGAATCCATTAACAATAAAATGGAGCGTAACGTCCTTCTACTAGACATCAAAGACAGAAGAAGCTTACGCCCTTGTAATAAACAGATATCTGTTTATAAATACATAAACTGTACCCGGAAAGAGTAAAGGCCTATGCCCATACGAAGACGGAAGGACCTTAAAATAATAGGTTCCGGATAATAGGAGCCTAACTCTTATGCAACAATCCAACCTAAATAGTAACGGAAGTATTGATTCCGAAACTATGAAAGTGAAAATCATCCATCGATAGTGCATGAAACTCACTGACTCTACAGTAAAAGAGAAACCAACAGAATTACTGTCTAAAAGGTCAGAATTTGAAAACTACTGTTTCCAGAGGCTCAAATGATTACTTAGCTAAATAAGAACCGAAGTTAAAATCCGTATAGGAATTTAATCTAAAGATTCTAAGTCTATTTATCAAAAAGTTACTAACTGACTTAGATAAAGAGACAAAAGACTCAATTGTAAACTATCGTAGAGTGCATAGGTATGAGGTAACATAAACCTATAACCTAAATAACAACAGGCTGCAGTAGATCTTGTGAAACAAGTATACTAAAAAATAGCAATGAGTAGTATGGAGGGATCAACCATATGAACATAATGATCCCTACACCACGACGGAAGAGCCTCCACTTTAGTCGCATAGAATAGCGAAGAAGAGGATCTCCTATAGTAAGAAATCGCGTCCAAAGCTCGTCCAGTACAGTGCTTACAATGCAATACGGACCACACAACGGAATACATGAAGGTTGCGACCTTGCTGGTTGTGATAAAGATGACACGATTTACCCAGTGAAAAAAGATCCTCACATAGAGGAAGATTTCACGTTAAGATCCACAGTGGACAAGAGAGTAAATTACTCATGATCTCTGTGAAGATAGAGATGCTATCAACAGAAATGTATTGTGGTTGTTTATCTTAGCAATACCTGCTAAAACAACAGCGCCGGAGGATACGTGTATCCTATCATTCCGTCCTATAGATCAATAGAGCGTTAACAGTATTAGCTCAGAGATCTGGACAAGCCAACACATACGTCTGCAATTGATTAGCAAGCTGTGTCATAAATAAAACATCATTGGGCGCTCCCATAGATAGCAAATCTGACTGAATACTTGTTTGTTGAGAGTCCATTCTGACAGCAACAAGCGACCCGTAAGAGAACGGGAGTGCGATAAAACAATCAGACGACCCAGAAAATGACGGACCAAAACTGAACTTGGTGTACTATAACCAACAGACGGATTCTTTCCATTAAATTGAATAACGGAAACGAAAGAGTGCCTCCCTGGTTCCGGAGATACGCCACTACTGTCGAATTAAAGGACAGGAATTTGGGCATGCGTTTCTGAATAATGTTCATGCAATGACATAAAGCAAGCCTAAAAAACATTATTCCGCGGAAGTTAAATTGATAGCTAAAAGACTGCGGAACCCAAAGACCCTGGCACTTCGAATCCGTAGGGATCAGTATATATCCCAATCTGTTTGACTGGCAACCGTCATAACAGCCACACTCGGGTCCGGCAACTGCGGCGGCACTCTCTGAGTCAACCACCGAATGTTTGCCCCAGTCTGAATCTCTTGTAACACTAGATAGACAAGAGAATGTATAAATCAAGCAATTCATGGATTGCCGGAAAGTTGCCGTCGAAGAGAAGCTCCTCTGAGACCGAAGCGACTCTGAGAGAGTTCTTAACCTACTATCCACGCGTGGATGTAGCTAGGGCCGCATCACGTCTAACCAACTCCAATCAGCCACCGAAGGGCGGAGTTATACGTGAACAAACTACTGCCCTCAAAAGAAATTACATTGAAAATAATATCCCGTAAATCTTTTCTTGAAGACGTAATGATAACGCCTCAGTAAGGCGGATTACGTATAATAAAGCGTCTAAGTTAAGTCTACTATACATAATGTCGTTCCCAACATTGAAATTGGAAAAGACATAAACGGCGAAAAAGAATATATGCAGTCTTTAATCACACCGTCTAGACGCATATGAACTCTCGGTATGCCCTGCTCTGCCAAAATAAACTATATGTAAAAAAGATAAAATGGCAGAAATGAGCCACGCGGACAAGAAACTAAACTATCATGCTTAGTAGCAGGCTTGTATATATATATATAAATATATAGCGTCGAAAAAATAAAACACATGTTGTAATGACAATATTGGACTGCGTCGGTAAGTCAGGGACAAAGTCCCTGTACCGATCGAAAAATCCGAGTCCAATGACGCTATAAGTCTCTTGTCCAAGATCGCAGCAATGAAGTCTGAAAAATAATCACTGGAAGAAATGCCAGAAGATATGAAAGGCATCTTCCGATACTACTAAAGGGAAAACTCGAAATCTTTCGAATCCCTTTCGCCATCCTGTCGGACCCTATAAAGCGTTCGGTCGTCCGTAGCTTGATGCAACCGCGGACCGCACCGACCCAGCGCCGTCGGATAATTCCTGATTCGACCGAGAAACCGTCAATTGCTGGGATGCTGCGAAACAACTGTGCTAACTCGGATAGCACGTCCGTCACTGAGGCCTGAGGAGCAGCGGTCTTACGATGCATTGCCGCAGGAAGCTCCGAGATCGTTACCCCGTGCATACTTCCAATATGCGAGCGAACGGAGTGTATAGGCCTCGTGTCCCTTGGCTACCGGATGGCGCGACCTATTCGCTGTGGAATCACTGAATGCCGAAACTGATCGGATACTCGAGGTCACGTAGCCAATGTGCGGTCGTGTGCCCTGCTGTGAGGATGAGGAAGCATTAAAGACAGTCTCTCGGACTGTCAATATAACGGAGCGTCCCGAGCAACGGACATATGCTCCGAATGAAAAATATCTGAACCACAACATGCGGTCCCCTATGTTGTTGGCTTCCTCCGATCTGTCCTCAATCTGCCGTCACTGGGTGAGTACTAAAGTAATTAAAGTGCTCGCATCACCCAAATCTCCTTCCTAGACCGCAACGGACGAACCCGGCAGCCGAACCATTCGATGAATGTACGCTACACCGGGTGAGCTAGCGAATGTCACTCCGTAAGCGATAGACATATTCCATGAGCACTTATTGCCGCTAACTCTTCATTAACTATGACGACAGAGGCACACTTTAGAAAGACATCTCCATAACTCTTCGAACAAGAAACCAGAAATGCTTGGATAGCAAGCATAAAATAATAATATATATAGCGTCGTTCAATAATTCGAAAGTTTGTGTGACATTATTGGACTATGTCGGAACTGAGGGACGATGTCCCTGAACCGAACCAAAAATTTCTAAGTCCACCGACGCTATCAGTTTCTTATCCGGCATCGCAGCATATGTTGTTCCGAAAGGGAAAGCTTGAAATCCACCGAATCCCTTTCGGTATCCCGTCGGACCGGATGAAACTTTCGGACGTCCGTACCCGCTTCCGCGGAGCGTCCCGACCCAGCATCGTCGGATAAAATATATGCGACAGATTCAGTTGATGCTGGGATGCTGCGATAAACTGTGCTATTAAGGAAAGCACGTCCGTTCCCGAGGCCTGTGCAGTAGCGGACTTACGATGCATTGCCGCTGGAAGCTCCGTGTACGTTGACTCCCGCACACTTCCTATGCGAACGTCCGGAGTCTGCAGGCCTCGAGTCCCCGGCTACCGACCCAGCGCTGTCGGATAATTCTCGATCCGACACCGTTACTGTCGGCTGCTGGGATGCTGCGATAAGCTGTGCTATGTGCACAAGAATGTCCGGCGTCGAGACCTGCGGAGGCGCAGTCTATCGCTGCTTCGCCGAGGGCAGCTCCGCATCAGATGGCTCCCGCATACTTTTCCTATGCGAACGTCCGGAGTCCATCGGTCTCGAATCCCTGGCTGCCGGATGGTGTGACCTGGTCGCCGAAGAATCCTTGATCGGCGAAGCTGGTAATATATCGGCGGTCACGCAGCCAAGGTGCGGTCGTGTGCGCTGACGAGAAGAGGAAGCCTTAGCAGTCTCAGCGGACTGCCTATACAACGGAGCGTCCCGAGCGACGGACGTATGCTCCGCTAACGACACATTTGTACCACAACATCTGGGGCCAGATGTTGTTGAACGAGAGAGGGGCCTCTCTCGCTTGCCGTCCGGATGGACCGGAACGAGCTATGAACCGGACTAAAAGGCTTCCTCCGTTCTCCCTCCGATCCGCCGTCACTGGGTGTGCATTAAGTTAATTTTATAGTGCTCGCATCACCCCAAAATTCCTTCTAGACCGCAACGGATGAACCCGGCTGCCGAACCATTCGGTGAATGGACGCTACACCGGGCGAGCTAGCGGACGTCAAAGGCCGTCGAACCTACTAGGGTCCTCTTAGGCAATTGGCGTATTACATGAGCACTTTTCCGCTAGCCCTTCATTAATTGTGACGACGGAGGCACACTGTTGGAAGACATCACAGATACATCACCCTAATCTTGATCGTCTGAAATAGAAATTGATAAAGTAGAGTGACCCTGCGGGGAAAGGACCGGAGTGTCCAAATCCCCAACAACATACCGTGACATACGCTTCCCATATTGTCATCGAAATCATACGATACAGAACAGGAGTTAATGCGAGTACACTGACCACATATAGAATGATAATAAGGTCAGAGGAAGACTTCCTCTTAAAACAATTGATCAATATCCTTTCAATGTGAAAAGAAAACAAGTCCTGGTACTCGCACTAACCCCTGGCAATCAAAATACATAATAATAATATGATCCATTAATATAGAAAAAATAATTGAAATCAAAATATTTTGAAAAAATATTTTTTCAGAACAGCCCAAGTTTCTGAAAAGTAACGTTGAGCCCCAATGGATCCCAAGCCTAAGTGTGGACAAAAATTTTAAAAATATTTTAAACAATTTATTCAACACTTACGAACAAAAATAATGTATCTAGTTATGATTAAAATAACATAAAGATATTATTATTTAGAAATCCCCCCCTCACACAGAGGGCTGTTGTAAATGTAAACAATGAGTGTAAAAACACTAAAATAAGACTCCAGGCACCCAGGCCCGAAATCAGTTACCAAAAATACACCATCTGATGCAAAACAGAGACTTCCAGGGAAGAAACTGCAGAACATCAGATGGTAGATGCAGAACACAACGCCTAACCACCCGTAGGTGAAGACGTAAACATGGGGAAAGAACAGAATTCATTCTGTTATTCAGCTAAAACTCCCAAGAAATTTTAGTAATAATAATTACAGAAACTATGCCAAAAGCATGGGAGAATAGCAAGGGGGAACTTAAAGGACAGGGAGAGAGGAAAAACACTTAAAAAACAGTGTAACTAAATAATCAGAATGACAACAAAATGGCTGCTGCCTTGAAAATAGGTAACTTAACATAATTTCATTAAAAAATTTTAAGTTACAGCCCTGATAATATTCTGTCACACATTCTTTTCCTCTCCTCCTTTTCTATCCTCCTTAGAATCACCATTTCACTAATATTTATGTGTCTGGCATCATTTAAACTGAGATTTAAAAGCACAAAGATCAGTCAGATGTTAACTGATGAAGGGCCAAACTTAGAATGATAAATGGCGCCAATTTCGGAACATCCTTGACACTGCGCATGCGCAGTAGGGGCGAAGTGTGGAGGGCCTTTCAGGACATGTTTTCTTTAGTTTTAGATGCAAATTTTGGGGATTGGGGGGCAAAATTTGTGTTTGGCCCTATATTTTTAGAGTTAGCACCAGCTATGTCTGGGTCATTGGTACAGTATAAAAATTCTTATTTTCCATGGGTTTCAAGAAAGATTCCAATAATCAAGGACATTCCACGGCTTTGACAAATGTTTTCTAAATTCAGGACTTTGAAAGGATTCAAGAAGGAAACTTTACTCAACTTTAGAGTTAGCTAATAACAATCCAACAATATTTCTTAAATTTGTACCCTTTTCTCAAATATAGACAGAGTTCCTGCAGGCAAGGACTGATAAATATCAGGGCTATTCAATGGTTTTTCTAAATATTTTAAAGCATTTGTCAAGGCCCTACAACAGTCAAATTCACAAATTTCCAAGGCTCACCTTCATGAAATATGGCATATAAAATTATATATACAGAGTCAAAAAAGAAAGTATAATAGAAACAAATGTGAAAAAGTAGCATAAAGGATGAAATATAACAGTTCTAATGTTGCATGTTTGTGGCCAAGAAGTCATGCAAAGAGTTTAATGACATGTTGTTGTTGTCCACCTAACCGTTAACAACCAACCGCATTCAGGTGGACCAAGAGTTACGACCCCTGCACAAGTCCAACACATCAGGACGTCTCACTTGCAGGATCGCTTCCTTCCGGCGACGAGGACAGCAGCATTTACTCCTCGTAGAATTAACAATAGAATCAGTGCACAAACTTCCGCAACAGACTCGCTGAACACGGCATCCGAAGTAGGCCCCCAAAGACCAATCCTTACCCAACGTCATCGTAATGTCAGAATGGAATGGATACGAAAGCATGTTTGCTGGACTCCGCAGAACTGGAGAACAGTTCTTTTTAGTGATGAATCACGATTTTGTCTAAGGCGTGCTGATGGTAAGGCAAGAGTGTATCGCCGACGAGGAAAACGGTTTTCTGATGCTTGAATGCGGGAATGCGACTGTTTTGGCAGGAGTAGTGTAATGGTTTGGATAGGAATGTCCTTGCACCATCGAACATAGTTGATCTTCATCAATGATAAACTGAATGGACTGCGATATAGGGATGAAATTCTTAACGTTGTTGTTGTCCTGTTGTTCAACGCTAACATCGGATTGCAGTTATTCCAGCAAGATAATGCCGATGTCACATGGCGCGAATCTGACGTGACTTTCTTGATGAGCAGAGCACTGAATTTCTTCCCTGGCCCCCACTTTCGCCACACTTGTCGCCAATCGAGCATCTTTTGGATCAACTGGACCGTAGGGTATGACTTCATGATCTTCAGACTTTAGGTGATTTACGTAATTTTCTAAGGAAGGAGTGGAATGCAATACCACAGGGTGACATCCAGAGACTTATCAGGTCCATGTGCCATCAATATCAAGGCAAACGGTGGATATACATGCTACTGACTGCATGTGTGAACTTTTCATTTCAACCCCATGTCTGAATTGCGATGTCCTGACATGACGCTGGCAACAGTAAGATGTCGATAATACTAAAAAAATTGCTCCTCAAAGTTTATTATACTTTCTTTTTTGACTCGGTATAGTTATAAAATGGCAGTAAATGAAACTATGTATTCAAGGTATTTTACACACAAGTTGGAATCTGGTGCTCTGAAGAAAACGCAGTATGTCACTGCTTTCTCTTCAGAACCCAAATTCCACCTTGTGTGGGTTACCTAAGCCTAGTAATCACTGTCAGTGTAATGGAAATTACTTATATATAAGCCAACTACCCATGCAATGCAGACTTTGATGCATTTCTAGCAGAACAGCTCTGCAAAGGGCAACCTATGACAGCACTGGACCCAACGGACAGCTTTATTCATTATTTCGCTTGTTGTTACTTTAAACCTGGAAAAATAAACCTTAATTAAATAGACGCATTGCTATTTTGTAAAAATTCAAGGTTTTCAAACTCCCGGCCCATTTTCAAGAAATTCAAGGCCTTAAACAGCTCTCAGTCAAATTCAAGACCATTTCTTAAATCCAATGTCCTGCAGGAACCCTGAGAGATGATCAGGTTTTCTTGAAGTGAACGTCACTGAACACCAAATTAATCCTCTGCAAACTGATGTCAAAATTTCAGCCTACACATTTTTCTCTGTAACAAGGAATTTAACCAACTCAGTCTTGTTTTACAGAGCGCAATGAGCCAGGCCTGGCATTCTTAACAATGCAGGAGGGCCAAAAATCACTTCCCTCGCATGACCTAGGCAAGCGATTAGCTCTCCTCAAGCTAAAAGTGGCAAAATAAAATTTACTATTGATGAATTCTGCCTTGTGGGCTTTGTACATTTTATCTGGTGCTGCTAACAAGATAGTCTCTAGGAAACGACTACACTGCCCCTCCCATACCTCTGTGGCCTTGCCGAGGCAAGGCCCGGAGGTGTGGGAGGAGTAGTGTGGCCGTCTTACAGAGATCACTAACATAGCAGAGATCTGAAAAGATGTGGGTTTTAGGAATAGGCTGTTATGATAATCATTATTTTCTGAGGCCAGGAGGGCTAGTTTTCGCCTTCCTTATATTTTTTAAGGCGAACAGTAGGCAAGCAAATAAATCGCTCTCCTCAAAATGCCAGGCCTGAATGAGCCCTGTCAAACAAGAATGAGTTGGTTAATTCCGAGTTGCATTATGGGAAAAATTTACTGTTTGAAATGTAGGCATCAATGTGTGGAGGGTTAAACAAAAGGAACGTATTCTGGTACTAAGTCACCCAAAAGTTGCTTTAGATGGTGAGTTGACAAAATGGTTATGTTTGTTTCTCAAAATTACCTGGATATTTGGATTTGAATGTCTCGATGAAAACAACTGCATCATTCTCATCCACACCAATTTGTTCTCCTAATGACTTTGGTCCAATGCCATATATCATTCCATAACATACCTGAATATAAAATGTCAAGAATTATTGTTTTTGATAACTGCTGAAAAGAGTAATGCATAGGAATTTGATTTTCATTAATGATTTTCATATTAAAATTCACGGGGCACTCTATATGCATTCTATTCCGGACCAGCACAAATTTGGCACATAATCATTTCACTCACCTATTGAGTAAATAAAAAGACATAGGAAGACTAATGATTCTGAAAATCTCAGGATGGAGATTACCACACTCCTAACATAGGCTAAAGGAGGAGGGCAATTGTTCCCCAACAGTTCAGCAGGCATTTAACTAGGATGGGGAATTCTGTATCATAGGCCTTTCATTAATATCATCCACTGCAAGCTGTTGACTTTAAGGGCCAATAACCCACTTGTATAAACTTTGTGGTCTCAGAATAAACACAATCAAGCATGCTGTATACCAAATAACAGGGTTCCCACACCTATCGAGAAAAAGAAATTCCAGACTTTTCCAGACCCTCCCCTATTTTCCATACCCTTCGCAGCCAATGCAGAGTGTTTTTTTTTTAACGTCTAGGGTGACCAGATATATAAAAAATATATCTTACAAAACACTTACATGCACATGCAAACTGTTGGAGTTTAAGCCCACCTTCAGTTCTCTGAGTTTTACCACCAGTGATCACAACATATAAACCAAAACTATTAAAATTCTTTAGTAACAAGTCCACAACTGTTGGCTGTGAAGGATTTTTTTTTTTTTGAGTGTTTTGATCCAAAATTGTATGTTTTCTGGAGGCCATTTGATTTGTTAATGCTACTTCCCCTGTATCTGAGTCGTCAATAGACTTGACACAGACAAGACATTTTGCCTCTGACTTTGTTTTGAATTTCGTGTTCCTGCAAATCCAGTGTGTGTATTTGGGATTTTCCAACCACGTTTCTGAAAACAAACATTTCCCCATTTACTTTCATTTTGTTGATGGTATTACACAATGCCTCAACTTCAGCAGAACATACTTTCAAGTTTGTGTGTTGTTTTTCTTGACGTTAACAACATAAACACATTATCACTGGGCAGAGCCATTTTGACCATGGAAATATACGGATCAATGAATGGTCATTAATATTCGTGTCAGATTGGTTATTTCCGTGTTGGGTTACAAAAGCCTAAATTTTATGAGTTTCAAAATTTGATTCAAAACGAAATAAAAACTAAAATAAAAAGAAATTTAGTAAGAAATTTTAATTTCAAGAACAGCAAAAGTGATTCTGAATATATTTAATTAGATTTCCATACTTTTTCCATACCATTTATATGAAAACATAATTTCCCATACTATGCTATTTCCAGGCCTGGAAAACATTTTTAGAAATTCCATACATTTTCCAGACTTCCAAACTTGTGTACGAACCCTGAAATAATATCAAAAGATTCTGGCCAATGAAGAATTTTGAAAAATAATTCTCATATTGCTTTCATAAGGAACCCAAATATGAACACAGGGACTTGATTTGAACAAACTTGAATATGTCCCCCTCAGGCCAGAAAATTATATAGGGAACACCATCCCCCCCTTCCCCCCCCCCCCCCCCGCCCCCCCCCCCCCCCATTCCCCTTGATCTGGGTCAATCACTCCAGAACGAAGAGGGCAGCAGGACAGAGTCACTGCTGGAACATAAAGCCTACATAACTATAGTTGCAACTGTTTAGTGGACGACATTCTGAGTAACAGATAACGGACCTAAACATATAAGGTCGCCAGAAATAGACTCAATATTTCTAAGGTAAAAATTAGTGAACGCAGAAGGCTGAGACCAGTATGCAGCCTTCAGCAGATCCGTAATAGCAATACTATTAGCATAAGCCCAAGATGTAGACAGCGCTCTAACTTTGTGCACTGAAATCTTAAGCACAGACTGCTGAGTCGAAGATAAACTTTCATAAGCAGTTCGAATAGTCAACTGAATCCACCTAGAAATAGAATGGGCTGTGATGTCCCTTCTATTAGGAAGCAGAGACAGGCAGAAACGTTTTCATCCCATTCTGATAAACTCAGATCTGCATTTGTAAATATGCATAGCTCTAACTGGACACAGCAAAGGCCTATGGCCATCTGAGGACGGAAGAGCCCTAATAATAATTGGCTCCGGGTACTTATTAGGAGCCTGATTCTTAGCCAAAAATCCAACACTGGCAGTTAAAGTAATAGTATTACCAACACTACGATAGTGAGAATCATCAACAGATAGAGCATGAAGCTCACTAACTCTTCTAGTGGAAGCGAAGGCTAAGAGAAAAGCTGTCTTATAAGATTAGTATTTGAAGTCTACTGTGTCTAGGGGTTCAAAAGGAGCTTCTTTGAGCTTCAGAAGAACCCAAGCTAAATTCCACTTAGGAATTAACCTAAGGGTTCTAGGTCTATTCATCGAAAAGTTTTTAACTAACTTTGATAAAGAGACATTAGATCCAATTTGTAAGATATCATGATGAGTCTAAGTATCAAACATATAAGAACAAACTTGAATATGTCCCCCTCAGGCCGGAAAATCTAAATTTTATAGTAAATTTCCTTTCTTATTATACCTACCACAATTGTTTACTACAGGCGTGCACTACAGTGTAAGTACCTAACTCGGATAAAATACTCTCTATTTTGCTCTCTCCCAAGTACAACTCCACGATTTCCTTTGCCAGTGCGCATATACGTTGCTAAAGACTCATTCTTTTTGAATCCGTCAATGTTAGAGTTATGTGATCAGCGGGGAGGAAGGATTCTTTACCCGTAAAGAAGACGGGAGGGCCTCCATGTAAACAATTGTGGTAGGTATAATAAGAAAGGAAATTTACTATAAAATTTAGATTTCTTATCAACCTACTCACAATTCTTTACTACAGGCTGAATAGACAATAGGCTGGAGGGAATCGCATAACCAACCCACACATAACCCCAGTGCACTGGAACCGTGAAGCATAAGGAAGAGGTCCCGAGGCTTATCAACCATAACGTCGCAATCATTGGTAAAGGACAATGAAAGGAGACATATGGGCCTGTGTGACACACAGACAGAAAAGGGCAGTAACAGCGCAAGGCTGAAACTGGCCTTCAAGAAGTCTAATGGCTAGGCCAGACAACAGCCTGAGCAGAAGAAAGAGGACCCAAGGCAAAAAGGTCCTCCGACTGCTGCTGCAACTGGCGCAAATAAAAGGTGGAGAAAGTAGAAGCATTTCTCCAGTAGGCTGCCTGCATAACATCCGACAACCTGACGGAGTTAGAATAAGGCCAAGAGGTGGACAATGCCCGCACCTCGTAGGCAGAAATACGATTGGTAATACAATCACCAGCTGCTGAACGACCGTAAACCGTACGAATGGCAAGACAAATCCATCGAGAAATGGATTGAGGAGAGATCTTCTGTCGACCCGGAATAAGAGACAGAAAAAAACGTTTCCTGCCTTTCCGTATGAAACGTGTCCGATCGAGATAAATGCGAATAGACGGAACAGACAGAGCAAAGGGCGATTACCCTCAACAGAAGGAAGAGCCCTGATACAGATAGGAGGAGGAGTAGTATCTGGTAACTGATTCTTGGCCAGAAAAGAGCAATCAGTGGTAAAAGTAACATGGTTGGGAGAGCTCCTAAAAAAGGCCGGGTCAACCAAGAGGGCGTGAAGTTCACTAACCCGTCTGGCAGAAGCAAACGCCATCTTATATGTGAGAAAATGCATATCCACCTGGGATAAAGGTTGGAATAGTGCCCCCCCTCAAGCAAAGCAGCACCCACGAAAGATTCCATCGTGGTGTAAGCTGCAAAGTCCGAGGCCTTTTCAAAGAAAAGTGCCGAACAAGCTTGGAGAGGTAAGGATTAGTGCCGATACGATGCTTCCCCACATAAGAAAAAGTCTCTGAAAGCATGGACCTGTAACCCTTGATGGTAACAGGCTGGAGACCCCGAGAATCAAACAGATATACCAGAAACTCCGCAATCTGTGAAATCGAAGGATTGGCATAATCAACAGTGATCAGCACACCATCGACAGAAGACCTTCCATTTAGCTGCATAAGCTAAACCAGTGGAGTGCCTCCTTGAAGAAGAAATGCACTCCACTGCTCGTCTTGAAAAACCTCTACGGAGGAGACAGGACCTGACAAAAGATATGCGTGAAATCACAATGTCATTAAGTCGGGTCGACGTGAATCCTCCTTGGGAGACGTGCCGGAACCGCTGCCATCAGCGAGCGGAGCTGATTGATCCACACCCGCTTAGGCGACAGGGGAGCAAACAGAATGATTCGACAACTGCAGGTTTGAATTTTGGCTAGAACCTGAGGCAGAATTGGAACCGGCGGGAAGGCGTAGCCGGCTAGACCGTTCCAATCGAGTGACAGAGCGTCCACGGCAAAAGCCAGAGGATCTCGACACGGGACACCAAAGTGTCCACTTGATGGTTCCAACGAGTCACAAAGAGATCGATGTGGGGACGTCCCCAGAGATCGCAAAGCGACTGGAACACTGCCCTGTGGAGCATCCACTCGGTGGAAATAACCCTGCCCTGTTGGGACAGGGAGTCGGCTAATACGTTCAGACGACCGGGAATGTGACGAACAACCACTTCGGCGTGAACATCCTGAGCGAGCAGTAGAAGATCCCAAGCCAATTCCTACCGAGTGCGTGCTGCCCTGGTTCCGAATGTAAGCAACCACTGTCGAATTGTCGGACAGTAGAAGGACCTGGCGATTCGCCAGATGAGGGATCCACTGCCTGAAACTCAGAAGAAGAGCAAGAAGTAGAGCTGCTTGATCCTGGTCCCACATCCCGTGTAGGGAAAGACCGAGAGGATCCAACGTCGCACCCCATCCGAGATCGCTGGCATCTGCCGTCAGAACGCGATCAGACGTGGGTAAGTCCAACAGAACACCCTGCGTAATCCACTGAACATCTGTCCAGGGAAGAAGGTGAGGATAAAGAGATTCCGGAAACGGAAGCACCAGATCCAGAGAATCTACATTCGGTCTCTAACGACTGAACACGAAGTGTTGGAGAGGTCTGACACGCAGCCGACCTAGAGGAATGAGATCCCTCACCGAATCGCAGAGACCGATCAGCCGGTGAAAACTCCGAGCGGTCGCGGACATGGACTGGGACAGAGTCAGAGCAAAAGCTGAGAGAATCACAGCCTTGGCCTGGGGAACCGCTACCAAATTGAATTGGGTTTGGAAAGCCATCCCCAGATGACAAAATGCCTGAGAAGGGACCAGGTCCGACTTCTCCTCGTTGACTCTGAATCCTAGCGACGTGAGCAAGCTCAACAGAGTGGCGACATCCAACTCCAGTAAGGCAGCATTGGAATGCCTCTGGAGGATATCGTCCAGATATACCGAAGTAGTCACCCTGGACTGTGTGCGATGGAATGCTATCACATGCGACATCAGTCTGGTGAAGGCCCAAGGAGCCAGGTTGAGGCCGAACTCACCCCAGAAAAGCGAACCCGAGATACTTCCGTGACGCCCGATGCATCGGAACGTGGAAGTAAGCGTCTCGCAGGTCGATGCTGGCAGCGAAATCTCCCTGGTGAATTGAATGGCGGACCGACCTGAAAGTCTCCATGCTGAACTTGTGAGCAATGATAGACTGGTTCAGGATACTCAGATCGATATCCGGTCAAAGTCGGCCGTCCTTCTTTGGCCCCAAGAACAGGTGGGAATAGAAACCCACTGACTGAATGTTCTTGACGACCTCCATCGCCCCCTTTGCCAGGAGATTGCCAATCTCCGTGGACAAAAGTTCCTGATGTAAAACGTCTGAAGGAACTGTGGTTGGAAGAGGCACCCTTGACAGAGTGGGGTGCCGTCTTAAGGATATTCGCAGCCCGGACAGAACAACATCTAACACCCATGGATCGGATGTGATGGTGGCCCAATGGTCTGCAAACTCTGCTATCCTTCCTCCAACCTGGGATGAGTCGAGGTGAGGACCTTCATTTCGAGCCCTGGCGAGACCCGCGAGAGGAGAAACCACCTCCTCTGCTAAATGAAGACTCCTGAGACTTCCCTCGATTCCGCCGACCTTTACCCTTACCCCTTGAGTAAGAAGTAGAAGCGGCGGCAGAAGAACCAGCCTTTTGCTTCGCAGAGGAAGCAGAAGGGTACTTGTTAGGCTTGGAACGGCCCCTGCCTCCCCTAGAAGGCTGATCAAGCTGACGAAACAGCAGCTGATCTTTGGAATGAGGTAGGACGTCATCCCGGACCATCGACACGGAACCATGGAAAAGTTGCGGACCTGCCAAAGAAGCAGATCGAAGAGCAGCGTGCTGCTCCTCGGGAAGGGATCGTACTGTGTCCAGCACAGCATCCCTTCGAACTAATTCCAGATTAGCCGTGTTACAGGCATGCGTGTTGGTAAGATGCATGAGCGCCTTGGACAGCACACGCAAAGGAGCCTGTACCTCGTCAAACTTATCTGGAGGCAGATAAGCAGCTAAAGCTGAGACGATGTGATCTGAGAGAGAAAGCATGCCAAGCATCTCTCTAGATAAGCCCAATGTGGACTCCAGAGTCGTCATTTGAATGACTTGGGCTTGGAAAACCCGAGGGAAGTGGAGTCCTGATCCAGAACCGTCAAAGTCTGGCAGACCGACGGATTGGCGGAATCGTAGGAATGATAACGCACAGGAGGCAAAAGGTGTCAACCCTGGTGAAGAACGGAGTCTTCAGAGCCTTGAAAATGCTTCAACCACCTGTACCGACTGGCACGGTCGAAGGTGCCCAGAAGCAGGTTGCTCCATAGGCTGTAGGCGCGCGACTGATGATCGCGGCCTGGCTGACACTGTCGGCTGGTTAGCTGGTTTGAGATCAGGCAGAAACCCAAACACAAAGTCAAGAGCTGCTCCCAAGTCCGAAGACTGCTGGCCCTCGACATCAAGCATGTCGGACTCCTCCCCAGAGTCGGAAGACACATAGCCCATCGTGGGCAAACCAGCCGACGCCTCCCATGGTGTCGGAACACTAGGGGGATCAGAAAGCGGCCTGTTTCCAATCCTGGGAGGCGGCGCCATAGGAGGTGCCTGGAAACCACTCGCTGCCTCGCTGGAAGCAACAGGAAGGCTCTTTGACAGAACCTGAGTGATTAAGGAGAGGATCTCCCTAAGCTCACTGCCCGAACTGGCCGGTTCGACAGGGGAGCGAACCGGCAAAGTGGCTTCACCTCTGACCTTCTTAACCAGCGAAGGGTCACGATCCTCCAAAACACCCGACGCGGGACGATGGGCGGCAGCCGAAACATCTGAAGGCAGACGTGTATAGGGGTACGAGGCACCCCGAGGATCAATATAGCGAGAACTCATGAGAGTCACCGTGGACCTCTGCGGGGCAGAAGGTCCAGGCTGCACAATTGGCGTTGGTCCCCCAAAACTGGTTGTGTGGCCAGAATGAGGTGTCTTCACTAAGAACATCCAAATCCAAAGACACAACTGTGGTGCTCGACGGTGTAGAGACCACAGTGGTGGGTTCGGCCGGCAGCCCCTTCCAACTTCGCCGAGTTGAAGTCAGGGAAGGCTGAGGCCGATATCCCACATCTACAGTACCAGACATTCCTGCAGTCCCCTGCAGCGAAAAGCCGAGGCCGGCTGAAACTGATGATGAAGCAGATGGACCAGCAGTAGTAGTAGATACGTCGGGAGTCGTTGAGGCTGGTGGAATTGTGGAGAGAGCACACCTGCTCAGCTCCGATGGAGGAGTCACAACCCTAGTGACAGCCTCAGATGTCGACTGGAGGGGGACCGTAGTCCCAGAACCAGGCACCTCTTCACCAGAACACTCAACGGCTCCTGCAGTATCCACTACAGGAAAAGACTGCACATCCCCCATGGAGGAGGAATAACTCTCACCAGACAAGGTTGACTCGGGAGCCCCCAAACGACCGCGTTCTCCTTCCCGCGGGAGCGGGAGGCACGGCCACGAGAACAAACGACATGGTTAACTGACGCCCAGAAAGTGGATGACCATGATCCACAGACACCACATGGCCGCTCAGCCGAACACTCATTACAGGAGGAACAAGAAGAATGTGAATCGTCCACATGCTTTGGCAGCAGACATTGCCCACAAGGAATTCTCCTGGGCATGATAGAGGTGAGAGGAGCAAAGAAGGGGAAATCAGATAACAGAAGAACACCCCCAAAGAAGAGAGAAAGGTGACAGAAATTAAGACCCCAGACGGTCGACCGGGAACCACACAACAGGATGACTACTCTCAAAGGAGAGAAGAAAAACTGCAGAAGCGGTACCAAGCTGACACCCAACTCTAACACAATTAGAAAAATTAGCAATTTAAGCATTGACAATAATTGTGAAAAATAATTTAAGTCCGAACCGCATGGCACATGAAATTCGTGCACGACCCGAGAAAGAACATATAAAATACATTATGGATATATAATATGTAAGAGAATATAATAAAAACTGTTCCTGAGAATACAAAGGATACTCGGATACACTATGAATCAGGAAACATCAATCAACGAGTTGGATAAACACTGATAAGCATGCAGAACATCTCGACACAAGGCGGATGACAAAAAGAATGAGTCTTTAGCGACGTATATGCGCACTGGCAACGGAAGTCGTGGAGTTGTACTTGGGAGAGAGCGTCCTGTACTGGGTCTGCGCCGGTTGCTCTCGACCCAGTTTTGGCTTATTTTTTCTTGGTGCTTTTGCACCACTTTTCTTTCCCAAATTGCTTGGGAAAGACAAAAATAGAGTATTTTATCCGAGTTAGGGACTTCCACTGTAGTGCAAGCCTGTAGAAAACAATTGTGAGTAGGTTGATAAGAAATTATAAATTCATAGTAATTTCTATATTTTCCATACTTACCAATGGCCAGGACTTAGGACCAGGACCTCATTTTGCAGATGACAGTCTGCTCATATTTTTCCAACTGTAAACCAATGGCCCAGACTTAGCTGGTGCTAACTCCAAAATATTGAGGGCCAAACACTAATTTTGCCCTCAATCCCCAAAATTTGCATGCAAAAGCGAAAATTAGAAGTCCTATCTGGCCCTCCATATATTTAGTCTCTGCGCATGCGCAGATGCCAGGAAGTGACCGGAATTGGCGCCAACATCATTCTTTGTAAAAGAGAGTATTACATAATAATTCAGTGGGGAGGGCCATCCCCGTCTGGGCCATTGGTAAGTATGGAAAATATAGAAATTACTATGAATTTATAATATTTTTCTAGCTGTAAACAAATGGCCCAGACTTAGCTGAATAGTAAAAAGATGGAGGGCCTAGAATTTCGGAAATAGTACCAATCCTGCAATCCATGATGAAAGGAAATTAGAATAATTAGGAATTACATGTATGTCTCTCTACAATAATAGAGGAGACATATTCTACATAAGGAGCCCAATTTAAATAATTCCTTATTGTAAGCATGAAGACAATGCAACTTAGGATGTAACAAGTTCCTAACTTTTAAGGCTAGTCCAGACTAAGCCCCCAAAATTAGGATGGCGTATCTGAGAATGAGTGAAAATCCCCCACAAACATACGCCATACAATAACACTTCAGCTGTATGCAGGATATAATTACGGATAAAACAGCTTCCTTCATAGTTACATACTCTCTGATCCAGAGAAGAGGTAAAAATACCCCCCCCCCCCCTTTCTTTTGAAGGAATCTTCAAAAGAAAGAGGGGAGAGCTCTGGAATCAATAAGAGCGGTACCAAAAAACAATATAAATAATCGTCGAACAAGCACTCGGGTATTAATTCATGATTAATAAATGGTGCTTAATGCCACTTCAGAAGTTAAGGTTATAGCGACAATCCTGGTAAGTAATATTGCCTGCTATATAAACGTACACTGCAGACGGTGTGCACAGATACGTCGAAAACCGGTGATATAAAATATAACATACACATGTCCAATCGAGCCACACTGAATGATCCTTGAAGAGAAAACACACTTCCTAGGTAATCCACAGGCAGCCTCTGTACAATAAATTCCAGTAACAACACTCTCCAACGTGTACTATCCGATATCTACGATCGTAAAAACACATGGGAATATGCGAAATGAGTACTGACATAATAGAAACCTGGATCTAGAAATGAAAGTAGACATGATTAACAGGCTCTGACAAGGACCGCCCGAAATAGATTATGATTTCAAGGTCCACAAAATACAATAAAGCATTAACCTAACAATATAATGCGTGAGAGCATTTATATTTATCATGTAATCATTTGAATGCCAGTTAACTGGTTATGCAGCCTGCGAGGTACTCAAGAGTAGCAATTTAATTGTGATGATTTTTAATTAAGTGCTCGTATATAACAAATCAACAAATAATCACAAGAAACTAATCCAACTAAAAAGCGGATGTGCCCATGAGGTCGCCATAGAACATGACCCAAATGCATAGTATGTATGTATTAAATTATATGAGGAATGTGGGAAAAAACTATGTCTTGACTGGTAATTGCCTCTAAACACAAAGGCAGAGTGTGTGTGTGTGGAAGGGAGAGAGGGGGGGGGGGGGGGAATTTGAAGTCATATCGAAATCTCCTCACCCGCATTATTTAATCGTTCCTGTGCCAGTATCAAATAATATAGGAACTGCGATGGTTCCCTCACGTCTAACCGACTCCATTATGTCACTATAGGCAGAGAAGGACGTGAAGAATAAAACTTCCCCTGAAAGAAGGCCCTCTCATGGAGGAAGCTTCTGGGGAGCATCCCATAACAGACACTTGAGAATACTGATCCAAGGTTTCTGTGACAACAGAGGTGCTACTAGTAGGATTCACAACGAGACAGTTTAATCCTATCATTCATCCCCATGAATTCTGCAGAGTGTCTATTGCATGCACTCAATGGTTTGGGCATGGCAACACAAAAGACGGTAACTAATTGTTCTGGTGCGTACAAACTAAACTATCATTGGCAGCAAAACTGTCCAAATATTCGCTTATTGAGCGTCCAATGAAAATGAAACAGGCGACCTTTCTGAGAGCAAGTCTGCTAGTACGTTCAGACGACCCGGTATATGACGGATAGAGAGATAAACATGAAATAGAAAAATCTTCTCTGTTAGTTAACATAACAGAAATGAATGGGTGCCACCCTTGTTCCTGATGTACGCTACTACTCTTGAATTGTCCAACAATATTTGAACATGCGTGTCTGCAAATAATGTGAATCTATTGATGTAGAGCTAACAATATTGACATCATTCTTTGATGTTTATTTGTTTCTCCAGGAACTGAGGGTCCCAAGACCCCTGCATTTTGAGTCCGTCGGACTCAGGGTCATGAACCAAACTACTGACTCACATCCGTCATAATCATGAAAGCCGGATCTGGCATTTTCAGCAGAACTCTTTGAGATAACCACTGAATATCTGCCCCAATATGGACCTTTTGTTTACTAGATCCGTTAAAACAATACTGGTCTTGAGTGAATGCATCTTCACACTCCAGTTCTGGGTAAAGAATAACTGGAGGGGACGTGTGCATAAGTGACCCATCTGAATAAGATGCGTAGCCGCACAACCCCATCAGTCGCATAAAATTTCTCGATGTTAATGCGTCTAAGAGTAGACAAAAGCGAGCATAACAAGTGACTAATTTCACTCTGACGAACCAGATTGTTGTGAGACATTACCGAGTTCATTATTCGAGTGACAGCACAGGGCGCTAGATTCAGACCGAAGCACATCACTCAGAACTACAATACTATCCCTTGGACAACGAACCATAGGTACTTTCTGAATGCCGGATATACCAGGACATGAAAGAACGTATCCCTACATCTATGCTTGTCGCATAGTCGATCACTCGAACGCTCGCTTTTACCGACTAAATGATTACCATAATTAAACTTTTAGGGCCATGTTAAACTTGTTATCCAGCTCCAGTTTATTATCGGTCGGAACAAGCTCTCTGGCTTCGGTACGAGTAACAGGTGACTATAGAATCCTAGAGAATCTTGATTCTCAACGACCTCTATTACTTTCATTGTCAAGAGAACTTTTACTCCCGATTGGAGAGACTCTTATGCAAGGATTTGACGGAAGCATTGTCCATCACGGACATTAAGCTAGTGGTGGTACTCTTGAAAAGATAGCTGAAGGCCGTCCGAGACAAAACTTCTCGCCTACTGGACTTCCGTAATAGTTATCCAGTTTGATGCGAATCTTGATAACCATCCGTCAACTGCTAAGCAATAGAGGTCCTAACCCTCAACTGTAGTACCTGTGAGGCCAATGGAAGGAGAAACTACGATGTCTCCTTCGCGAAGAGCCTCGAGCCATCGACTTAGGGGCATCTGGCCGGTAGTCTTGATCAGACCTAAGCCCCTCTCTGAGTCGCTGTATGACGATCCCTAGAGTAATTATAGGAGGGTTACCTATACCCTAGCGAGGAGTCCTTTTTAGACGATCTTCTGTCTAGGATGTCCTCCCTTACTCTTTTCTGCTATTGCTGGTCGATTAGACGCCAACTTAAGGAGCAGAGATTGATGCTTTCTTTGTAGCTTGGTCAAAAAAATCAAAGAAGCTTATCGTAAAAAACTTAGTGTCAGGAAACCGGAGTGACCCGAAGAGAGTTTTTCACCTTGTCATCTAGTAAAGATGACGACGCAAGGGGTCCGTCACATCTGATTAACTCCAAATTAGCAACTGTTAAGACAGAGTTATACCTGATAAATATAATAGCCCTGGAAAGGACTCAAAATGAGGTACGAACGTCCTCAAATTCCTTTCCGTAGAGACGTTGCGTCATAGTTCTTAAAGGTGATCTGCATAAGACAGAGAGTCTAAATTCGTTCTGAATGAAGAAATTGCTGTCTCAATTGTGTCTGAGTGAATAGTGAATGACGAAGGTAAGGCCACAACTGGGACCATAGCCTGCTTATTCAAATGCAGAGGAACTCTCTATACATCTTCTCCGTTTTCCGTTACAATCAGTAAAATTACGGAAGATGATGACAAGAAACCGCTTTACTTCTTCCCACTGGAAAGACCTAAGGCCTGCGACACCCGTCTAGACTTAAGCAGAAAAGAGATGACCTCCTCTTTTTCCGGAAGAAGTCAGCATCCAACAACGCTAGCGGTTTCTTGCAAGTAGTCGCAGCATTCTGATTCGCAAGGAACAAATTCAGGGTAGTATTGATGGATTAAATCCATCGAAACCATGTGTTGTTCCGAAAGGGAAGAGTAATCCCCCTCCGTATCCTTTTCATCATTCATCTGAATCAGCTGAAAATCACAGTCAGCGGCATCTGAACGTGCAGATGACTGGACCGACCCAGCACTATCCGACAGCTCAGGTTCTGCAAAATCTGCAACAGCAAATCCGATCGGAGGCCTGAGGAGCAGAGGTCTTCAATTCTGGCCGCCGGCTGCTCCCGGGACAGTGTGTCTGAGACGGCACTTTTCTCCGGATGTCCCGATATATGATGCCTTGTCTCTTAGATACTGAATAGTGCTACTAACGAGCGGTCACAGCATTCTGATTCTCAGGGACGAACTCAGGGAAGTATTGATGCGTTAAGATCCATCGCCACCCTGTGTTGTTCCGAAAGGGAAGGGTAATTCTCCTCCAAATCCCTTTTACCATCCCACTGAATCAGATTATACTCACGGTCATCGGCATCTGAACACACAGATGACTGGACCGACCCAGCACCATCCGATAGCTCAGGTTCTGAGACTGCCATCGGCTGCTTCTGCACTTACTGGGATGCTGCGCAATCTGCGACAGCAAGTCTGTTACGGAGGCCTGAGGAGCAGCGGTCTACTGTTGCTTGGCCGCCGGCTGCTCCTGGGACAGTGTGTCCGAGATGGCTCTTTTCTGCGGACGTCCAGATGAATGAGGCCTTGTCTCCTTGGCTACAGTGTGGTGTGACTTCTTTGACGAAGAGTGGACCTTCTCGGCAATGTAGGCTGGATATCATAAGTCATGCAGCCAAGGTGCGATCGTGTGTGCTTGGTATATGCTGAAGAAGAAGACCTAACAATAGCAGACCCCGGCTGTGAACTGAACGGATCATCTCGAACAGGTGGCGTGGACGTATGCTCTAACTGACGCAAGTTCCAAACTCCAACATCTGACCCCAGATGTTGCTATGAAAGAGAGGGGGCTCTCTCGCTCGCAGTCCTTCAGACCTCACCAAGCTTCCCGCTGAACTTGCTGGCTTCTTCCTCTCTGTCGTCGCAGGGTGAGCCTGTTATTATTTTGAAGTGCTCACTCTACCCTTTTTACTCTCCTCAACCACAACGGACACAACCGGCGTCACAGTACCCACGGACCGTGTAACCCCTTCACCGGTCGTGCTAGCTGGCGACAGGGCGCTGAAACCATGCTGTGGTTTATTACCCTGTCTAATATTCATGAGCACTTTAGCCGCTAGCTCTGATTGACTATCTAAATGTGACGACGGAAGCACACTCTCTGATGGCGTCATGTAAACATCACCATGTTCTTGTTCCTTTGTAAATAGAAACTAAAAAACTAGAGCGACATTTTGGCGAGAGGACCGGCGGTGGCCTCTCACTGCAAGAGGACCGGCAGTGGCCTCTCGCTAACAATGTACCGTGACACCCGTCTCCAACGTTTGTCATCCCATGCGACACATGTTGAGCAAGAATTAGTGGGAGTACATCAACTAAAAGCAAGGCAACCAACATATAAATCAGAGGAAAGACTTCCTCGCTTTGCTTATTGAGCAATATGCTTACATAATGAAGCAAACTAAGTTGATCATACTCCCACCAACTCCACATTAAATATTATAAAAAGATACATAACAAATAACTTTCAAAATATAAATCGAAAAGTAATTTACACAAAAAATTTTTTCGAAAAATTTTGACAAGAGCCCAAGTTCCCAAAGGCAATGATGTGCCCAAATGTATCCCGATAGAGCCCAAGTGTGGACAAAAATTATTTTTCTATCCAAAAAAATTAACTGCTACACTACTGGAATATATCGGACTGATAAATGTATCTTACAATAGACCCAGCATATAATAAATAGGAAACTACATAGATATAAAGAGTGTTGCTAATGAAAACGTCAGAATGAAAACCGGAAACGAGACCCCAGGCAGCACGGCCCGAAGTCAGAAACAGATTTTTGAACTATCCGATGTAAAGCAAGATCTTCATCATCAGAAGAAAAAACGAAACATCGGATGTATGATGCATGACCAAAACGCCCAAACACCCCAAGGGTGAGGAAGTAACCATGGAGATATACAGAATAAACATTCTGTGTAACATGTTCAACTCCCAAGAAATTTTATAAAAAAAAAAAATCAATAAAATAAACCAAAAAGCTTGGGAGTTTAACTGGGAGGTGTGTGTGTGTGTGTGGGTGGGGGGGGGGGGGGGGGAGGGGGGGTCAAGGGAGGGTAGGGAAGGAATACTTAACAAACAGTGGAGAATTCATTATGAATAATGATGACGTCAGGCCCATGTCCCGAAATTGGGGAACATGAACTAATTTTTATAAATATTATAAAGTTACAGCCCTGAACGTTTCAAACCACCGTTTCTTCCTTACTTCATCCACTTGTGTCCTTGGATCCACCAAATTAACCATTGATTTGTGTCTGGCATCATTATAAACTGAGATTTAAAAGCATAGAAGCCAGTTTATTGTTATCTGACTGAGGGCCAAACAAAGAATAATGTTGGTGCCAATTCCGGTCACTTCCTGGCGTCTACACATGCGCAGAGAGCAAGTGTATGGAGGGCCAGATAGGACTTCTAATTTTCGGTTTTGCATGCAAATTTTGGGGATTGGGGGAGCAAAATTTGTGTTTGGCCCTTGATATTTTTGAGTTAGCACCAGATGAATCTGGGCCATTGGTTTACAGTTGGAAAGATATGAGCAGACTGTCATCTGCAAAATGAGGTTCCCAGAGAGTGAATTTAGTAATACTTCCCTGCATAGCAGGGTAGTATCACTAAATTTACCCTCTGTGACCTTCAATCTGAATCAGGGTCTCAAAACTAAAAAGAAAGGAGTACCCAGTGGATAAATTGGCTCACTATATGGGATAACATCATCAAATTCACCCTCTGGGGACCTCATTCTGCAAATGTCAGACTCCTTATTTTCAGGCCTGTCCCCCTCAACTACGGTAGTTGAGTGCTGCAAGCCCATATTAGGGCTATACTCTCAAATGCAGGTACAGCAACTCAAAGGCTTCAAATTTTGTTGATAGCCTTCATATTATTTTTGAAGATTCATTATTTAGTCTGAAGGGAATTTCCTTGTAATAATTTATGCCTACAGGCCAAGACATGTGAATAAATTCTGACGACTAAAATAAATTCAACACTCTACTAGTTTAGGATGCCGAATACCAAACATCAAATGATTTTGACCATCTGAAAAAGAATTGAAAAGAATTTTGCTCATATTGCACTTAGTAAAGGCTCTCATATGGAACACAAAGATAAACCCAGAGACTGGATTTCATGAACTCTTAATTTGACCCCTGACAAGGATGTTGTAGCCCAAATATTAAAAGATTCTGATTGGTGGTACTGGAGAAGAAAATTTTCTTAGTTTTTCAATAAATAACAGAGTTTTGCCCTTTGTTAATGCTGCAACTTGAATTGACATATGTTATGGAACAAGCATACTAAATTTGGTTCAATTTGATCCAGTAGATTTCGAGAAGTTGACACAATGAAACGACAAAAGATGACAGACAAAAACTAATCAGTGAGGCGCCCCTTGAGCTTCTCTCAGGTGAGTTAATAATGGAACATGTAGTTGCCTGGAAGGAAATCAAGAGGTCATGAATGTTTCACTTGGCCTTCTTAATGTTCATTTTTCACTAATGTTTCACTAGGCCTTCTTAATAATAGCAAGTGCACTCCACTGGTATCCCCCGCAAATATAGCTTTCTGAGAAGGGTGCCATCAAAGCAAGAGCTTCAGATTTTATCAGCGGAGATCACTGATAAACAACAACTTGTAATCTTGTGAAAAATTGAACAAAATTAAATCCTGGCAATATGCATACCTTTGGTCTATGAATACATTCCCTGTAAAATAAAAAGGGTGCAGCTTGAAAACTGTAAAAGGAGTTAAGCAGACAAACCTTGTGCCCTATATGTGGATGGAATAACAGATGAACAAACAGAAGGGCAGGTGTAAAAAAATATGCTCCAACTTTTATTTGAGGGGGCATAAAAACTAAAATAAAATTTGAATGTTGACTTTTATGAATAGCACCATCAGGATATTTACCATTACATTAGGTAAAGGAGAAAGAAGAACAGGCCTGTTATTTTATTTATTGGGATTTAATGACAGTTTTGACAGCCAGGATCACCTTGTGTCGGACAGTTTTACAAGTGGATGAAGCTGGAGTACCCGGAGAGAACCAGCAAGCAACTATCAGACTACCCAATACTATCTCTGCACAAGCAGGGTTAGGATTGGCACAATCATGCCCCATGTTGGCAAACAGGATTAAGTGCCTTGCCCAAGGACACAATGCAGGTACCCCAGTTCAAGATCAAACTATGGACTTCTCGGTTTGAAGTTCAATACCATAACCACTGAGACATGGCACCCGAACAAGGTCAGTTGTTTTGAGGTGAGCAATAACCCTCACCCTCTTACCTAGGGGCTCATGTGATTTGAAGTTAAGAAGAGCAACAATCACCCAGCTGGAAAATCTTGATTAAGTGATTTTTAAGGATTATTACTTTCCAAAGTGTGATTTACTGGGATTTCTGGGTTTGATTATAAACGATAACTTCACAAGTGAATTATGCAATCAACAATTGTGTCGTGTATCCGTGCACGCAAACGAAGACGCCTTGCCATGGGTGTAATGGGGACTTCATTGTTTTTTTTTTGTTTTTTTAACCCTTTACCTAACATGAAAAGCAGACGTCACTTACAAAAAACAATTCTTTAATAGCTATTATTTTCATTTTTTGTCTCAACAAGTGCACCGCCAGGCGGTGGATCAATATACGGCCGCCTATGAAGAAACTGCGCTTGCGAAGAAATTTTTAGTTGAACAAAAGGTCAATAATTCCTTCAAAAATAATTGTACATTCCAGGCTTACGACCCATTAAAGTTGAATATATTGTTTTCAAGTTATTGCGTGGAGAATCAAAACGCACCAAAACTCCCAGATGGTTGCCATGGCGGCCATATTGGACATGCCAGAATGCTGGTTATCAAAAGGAACCATCCTCTAGTCATGACTAATCAACCATAAAAAAGCAGTATCTGTTGGATGTATTGTTTTCAAGTTATAGCATGGACAAATAAAAGTTAACAGATGGACGGATGGATGGAGAGATAGATGGATGGACGGATGGACATTGATGCTGGTTATTGAAAGGAACCATCCTCTAGTCATGACTAATCAACCATAAAAAAACAGTATCTGTTGGATGTATTGTTTTCAAGTTATCACGTGGGCAAACAAAAGTTAACGGACAGATGGACAATACGACAGAAAAAATGGATGGACAGACAATGATGCTGGTTATCGAAAGGAACCATCCTCTAGTCATGACTAATCAACCATAAAATAACAGTATATGTTGGATTATCAAATGGACAATCAAAAGTCCCTAAAAATCCAAGATGGCTACAATGGCGGCCATCTTGGATATGCCAGAATGTTGGTTATCGAAGGAACCATCCTCTAGTCATGATTAATCAACAATAAAAATGCAGCATCTGTTGGGTCTATAGTTTTCAAGTCATCGCTTGGACAATCAAAAGTCCTTGAAAATCCAAGATGGCTGCCGTGGTGGCCACATTGGATATGCCAGAATGCTGGTTATTGAAAGGAACCATCCTCTAGTCATGACTAATCAACCATAAAAAAATAGTATCCATTGGATGTACCGTATATATCCGTGTATAAGTTGCACTTTTTTACCTGGAAAAGTGAAGTCAAAATCGGGGGTGTGTCTTATACATGGGTACGACTTGTTTCAGAGAATTTTCAGGGCACTGACTTCTTTGGACAAACGTTGTTCCTACCGTTTGTCAATTGTATAAAAGTACAATTGTGTGGTTTTGACTGAGTGCAGATTCACCAAAATTATTTTCTTTTCACTTTAATTCAGTTTAAATTCTTCAGAAAATAAACTGTCAATAAAAAATATGTGTGTTTTCTGTTACTTTTATCCATAAGTAATAATGAAGAAGTATTCTATTTAGTTGTTGTTATTCAATTGGCCCATGTGTTTACATAAGTGCATGTACCGGAAATCAACAGGTTTGTGGGGCCAGTATGGATGAAACCATAAAAAGTTAAAAAATTTATAGTAATTTATATATTTTTTATACTTACCAATGACCCAGACATAGCTGGTGCTAACTCTAAAAATTCTAGGGCCAAACACAAATTTTGCCCCCCAATCCCCAAAATTTGCATCTAAAACCAAAAGAAATCATGTCCTGAAGGTCCTCCATACTTTGCCCTCACTGCGCATGCGCAGTGTCAAGGACGTCCCAAAATTGGTGCCAATTATCATTCTTACAAGCAGTGCCTGGTCAGCGCTATGTACTCAGCGGGGAGGTATGAGTTCCCAACTCCTGGGAGGGCCATCCCCGTCTGGGTCATTGGTAAGTATAAAAAATATATAAATTACTATAAATTTTTTAACATTTTTACACTGTACCAATGACCCAGACATAGCTGAATAGTAAAAAGGCTGGAGGGCCTAAGACATAGAGGAAAATCCAATAAGCTCAACTATATCAATAGAGTCAACCCCTCAAGGAGAAAAGGAGTATTAGGCTTTACATGTATCTTTCTTATTTTATGATAAATTAGAAAGATACAATACCCTTCATAATTGAGCACAATAACATTCATGTTCTCTATTAACATCCAGTATAACCCCTTATACTAATTATTTTTAAAGTAAGCCAATAAATAAAGTTAGTCCAGAGAATTTAGACTCTTTATATTCTTTTAAAAGTGTCCGAGGATTGCATATTAACGCCCGTTTGACACTTGACATATACAAATGCTTCACACCGAGCTACACTTTAAAAATATGACATGAATGAATTTTTAATATTAATATTACACTTTAAAACCATCCCGGTAACGACTCAGAATTACTGACTCCGGAGGAGGAATCCCCTTGCTTTTCACTATAAAGCAGGTGACCTAAGGGAACACCCCCCCCCCCCCTTCCCCTTGCCCTGGGTCAAATAGCCCAGAGCGAAGAGGGCAGCAGGACGGAGTCACTGCCGGAACAGAAAGCCTGCATAACTATAGTTGCAACTGTTTAGTGGACGACATTCTGAGCAACAGATAACGGACCTAAACAATGCAGGTCTCCAGAAATGGACTCAATATTTCTGAGATCAAAATTTGTGAATGTGGATGGCTGAGACCAATAAGCAGCCTTCATTAAATCTGTAATAGCAACACTATTTGCGTAAGCCCAAGATGTAGAAAGAGCTCTTACTTCATGAGCCGAGATCTTAAGCACAGACTGCTGAGTAGAAGATAGATTATCATAAGCAGTACGGATAGTTAATTGAATCCATCTAGCAATAGAATGGACCGAAATGTCCTTTCTATTAGGCATCAGAGACAGAAAGAAGCGTTTTCGTCCCTTTCTGATAAACTGAGATCTTTGTTTATAAATACGTAAAGCTCTAACAGGACAGAGTAAAGGCCTACGCCCGTCTGAAGACGGCAGAGCCTTAATAACAATAGGTTCCGGATATTTATTAGGAGCCTGATTCTTAGCTAAAAATCCAACATTAGTAGTGAAGGTGATATCGACACTACGATAGTGAGAATCGTTCACCGATAGTGCATGAAGCTCACTGACTCTTCTAGCAGAAGAGAAAGCTAAGAGAAAAGCTGTCTTATAAGACAAGAATTTGAAATCTACTGTCGCAAGAGGCTCAAATGGCTTTTCCTTCAGTTTAAGAAGAACCCAAGCTAAATTCCACTTAGGAATTAATCTAAGAGTTCTGGGTCTATTTATCCAGAAGTTTCTAACTAACTTAGATAAAGAGACATTAGATCCAATTTGTAAACTATCATGGTGTGCATAGGTATCAGATAACATAGACCTATAACCCTTAATAGTAACAGGCTGCAGTTTGATCTCGTCAAACAAGTATACTAGAAAGTTTGCAATATCTGGAATGGAGGGATCAAAAATATCAACCGAATGATCCCTACACCAATGACGAAAAACCTTCCACTTAGCAGCATAGTTTAGCGAAGAGGAGGTCCTCCTACAGCTAGAAATCGCGTCCACTGCTCGTCCTGTAAAGTGCTTGCCATGCAAGAAGGACCGCACAACGGAAATACGTGAAGGTTGAGACCTTGCGGGTTGTGATGAAGTTGACGCGATTTCCCCTGCGAAAGAAGATCCTCCCGTGGAGGAAGCTTTCGCGGTAAGTCTCACAGTAGACACCTGAGTAGATTTATCCACGGTCTCTGTGGAGACAGAGATGCTACCAACAGAATCTTGCATTGAGATTGTTTTATCTTTAGCAACACTTGCTGAATTAACGGCGCTGGAGGATACGCATATCCTATCATTCCATCCCATGAGATCGACAGAGCGTCTACTGCATATGCTCGTGGATCCGGACATGGTGACACATACGTCTGCAACTGATTGTTGAGATGTATCGCAAATAAGTCTATCATTGGCCGTTCCCAATGGTAGCAAATCTGATTGAATACCTGATTGTTGAGAGTCCACTCTGACGGCAACAAGCGACCCTTCCGTGAAAGGGAGTCTGCTAGTACATTCAGACGACCCGGTATATGACGGACCGAGAGTAGAACTTGGTGTTCTAGAGCTAACAGAAGGATTCTATCCGTTAAATTGAATAACGGAACGGAATGAGTGCCTCCCTGGTTCCGGATATACGCCACTACTGTCGTATAGTCGGACAGGATTTGGACATGAGCTTTGTGAATAATGTCCATCCAATGGCGTAACGCAAGCCAAATTGACATCATTTCCTTGATGTTTATGTGCTTGCTTAGAAACTGTGGATCCCAAAGACCCTGGCACCTCGAATCCGCTGGGATCAATGTTGCACCCCAACCTGTTTGACTGGCATCCGTCATAATCGTAAAACTCGGATCCGGCAACTGCAGCGGAACTCCCTGAGTCAACCACTGAATGTTTGCCCAAGTCTGAATCTCTTGTTTCACTTGATCTGACAAGAGAACGTCTATATCGAGCGAATGAATCTTCACACTCCAATTCTGAGTCAAGAAAATTTGGAGAGGACAAGTGCGCAACCGCCCCATCGGAATGAGATCCACAGCGGCTCCGCACAGACCTATCAGTCTCATGAACTCCCTTGCTGTGACTTTGTCTGCATGAAGACAATAGCGAGCGTAACAACTGATTAACTTCGCTCTGGTTAACGGCAGACGAACGAGATTGTTGTGCATCTCGAAGCTCATTCCCAGATGAGTGAATGACTTGGACGGCACCAGATCCGACTTCTCCTCATTTATAACAAAACCGAGACGTCGGAGCAATAGAAGCAGATTCTGCACATCATTCTGAAGTGTTAACTCGTTGCCGTACCTCTGAAGAATGTCATCCAGGTTGGCCGACGTTACCGCAGACGAATGAGCTTGGAAATACATCATTACCGAGTTCATTACTCGAGTGAAAGCCCAGGGCGCTAGGTTCAATCCGAAGCACATCGCCCGGAATTGATATACAACTCCTAGGACTGCGAAGCGTAGATACTTTCTGAATGTCGGATGTACCATGACGTGAAAGTACGCATCTTTGAGATCTATGCTTGTAGCATAATCGTTCACCCGAATACTCGCTCTGACCGATCGAATCGTCTCCATATAGAACTTCGGAGCGACGATCAGCTTGTTTATCCAGCTCAAATCTATGACTGGACAGAACGAGCCGTCTGGTTTCGGAACCAGAAATAGATGGCTGTAGAACCCCGGTGATTCCTGGTCTTCTACGACCTCTACCGCGTTCTTCATCAAAAGAGACTGTACTTCCGATAAAAGAGCGTCTCTTTTCTGCGGATTTGACGGAAGTTGAGTCCATTTTGGACTTCGAGTTAATGGCTTTCGTTTGAAGGATATTCTTAGTCCTTCCGAAATCACCCCTCTCACCCAAGGGTCGTCCGTAATCGACACCCACTCTTCTGTAAAACTCGACAACCTTCCACCAACCGGAACACGATAGAGGTTCAAACCATCACCTCCTGGACTTGCGAGGCCTGCGGGAGGAGAAACCACGTCCTCCACGACCCGCACCTCGTCCCGTCGACCTCGGGACGTCAGACCGGTTGACTTGACCTGAAGAACGTCCCGCACGTGAGTCGCTGCCTTGACGGTCTCTAGAATAAGACCAAGAGGACGCAAAGGAACCTCTATAGGAACCTCTCTTGGGCGTATTTGTCCCAGAAGTGCCTGTCTTACTCTTATCTGCTGAATCCGACTTTTTGGAAGCGGATTTAAAAAGCAGAGAATCCGAAGCTTTTTTAGTTATTTTATCATAGATTGCTGAAAGCTTGCCATCGAAGAGAAGCTCTCCGGAGACCGAAGCGACTCTGAGAGAGTTCTTCACCTTACTATCCACGCGTGTGGATGTAGCTAGGGCTGCGTCACGTCAAACCAACTCCAGGTTTGCCACTGAAAGGGCTGAGTTATACGTGGAATAAGCCACTGCCCTTGAAAGAAGTCTTAATGAGGATTGTATATCCTGGAATTCTTTCCCTTGAAGACGCAGTGATAACGCCTTTGTAAGGTGGTCTGCGTATGATAAAGCGTCTAAGCTGGCTCTGTTAGACGTAACTGTCGTTTCCAATGCCACGGTTGGAATGGACATAGACGACGGTAATGACAATTCCAAGTCTTCCGCCTCGTCGTCTAGACGCAGAGGAACTCTCGGTATGCCCTGTCCTGCCATATCAAATTTATTCCTTGAATTGACGAAAGGTAGGTTAAGAGCATTGGCGGACAAGAAACCAGCTTTGCCTGTTTTGGAAGCAAGCTTAAAGATAGCGTCGTTCAATAATTCGAATGTTCTTGTGACATTATTGGACTGTGACGGAAACTCAGGGACGATGTCTCTGAACCGCTCAAAAAATTCAGTGTCCAATGACGCTATCAGTCTCTTGTCCGGCATAGCAGCAGTCCGGCCCGACGGAACAACTTGAGGAAGGTAGTGCTGGATGAAATCTACGGCAGCTTTATGTTGTTCCAAAAGGGATAGCTCCAAGTCCTCAGTATCCCTTTCGCCATCCGGTCGGACCTCATGATGCTCCCGGTCGTCCGCACCCGATGCTTCGGCGGAGCATACCGACCCAGCGCCGTCGGATAATTCCTGATCCGACAACGATTCTGTCGTTTGCTGGGATGCTGCGATAATTTGTGCTATCTGAGCAAGCACGTCCGTCATCGAGGCCTGCGGAGTAGCGGTCTTTCGCTGCTTAGCCGCCGGAAGCTCTGCATCAACTGACTCCCGCATACTTCTCTTATGCGAACGTCCGGAGTCTACCGGCCTCTTATCCCTGGCTACCGGATGGCGTGACCTGGTCGCCGTTGAATCCCTGATCGGCGAAGCTGGCTGAATATCCGCGGTCACGTAGCCAAGGTGCGGTCGTGTGCACTGCTGAGAGGATGAGGAAGCCTGTACAGTCTCTCCGGACTGCCTATATAACGGAGCGTCCCGAGCGGCGGACGTATGCTCCGCTTGCGAAACATTTTGTACCACAACATCTGGTCCCAGATGTTGTTGTACGAGAGAGGGGCCTCTCTCGCTCGCGGCCCGGCTGGACCTGGACGAGCTAGGAACCGGACTACAAGGCTTCCTCCGATCTCTCCTCTTATCCGCCGTCACTGGGTGTGCACGTTGTATGTTTATAGTGCTCGCATCACCCAAAACTCCTTCCTGGACCGCAACGGACAAACCTGGCTGCCGAACCATTCGGTGAATGGATGCTACACCGGGCGAGCTAGCGGACGACAGCGCCGTCGATCCTACTAGGGACCTCTTAGGCAACTGGCGTATCTCATTGAGCACTTTTGCCGCTAGCTCCTCATTTGATTGTGACGTCGGAAGCGCACCTTTGGAAGATAACATGGAAACATCACCCTGTTCTTGTTCCTCTGAAATAGAAACTGATAAACTAGAGTGACCCTGCGGAGAAAGGACCGGCATAGCCCTTTCCCCGCTAACAACATCCGTGACACACGTTTCCAATGTTTGTCATCCCAATATTCACATACTGAACAGGAGTTAGTGCGAGTACACTGACTACAATTAATACAATGATCATGAAAGTCAGAGGAAGATTTCCTCTCATTACAATTTGAACAATATCCTTTCATTGTGAAAAGACAACAATAAGTCCTAGTACTCGCACGAACCCCTGAAAACAAAGATACATAATAACATCATCCATTAACATTGAAAAAACAATTGGAATCAAAAATATATTTTGAAAAAATATTTTTTCAGCAAAGCCCAAGTTTCTGAAAAGTAACGTTGAGCCCCAATGGATCCCAAGCCTAAGTGTGGACAAAAATTTTAAAATTATTTAAAATAATTAATGCAACACTTACGAATAATAATAATGTATCTTGTAATAAGATAAACTAGTACAAAGGCAAAAAGCCCCCCTCAAAAGAGACTGTTGCCAATGTAAACAAGAAGTGTATAAACACCAGAAAACATGACTCCAGGCACTGACAATCCTGGCCCGAAATCAGTTACCCAAATATACACTATCTGATGCAAAACAGAGACTTCCAGAGAAGAATCTGCAGAACATCAGACGGTAGATGCAGAACACTATGTCTAAACACCCATGGGTGAGAACGTAAACATGGAGAAAATAACAGAATTCATTCTGTTACCAAGCTAAATCTCCCAAGAAATTTTAGTAGTAATCTTACTCAAAAATATGCCAAAAGCATGGGAGAATAGCAAGGGGGGACTTAAAGGACAAGGGGAGAGAAAACACTGAATAAGCAGTGCAACTTCATAGCAAGAATGACAACAACAGGCCCATGCCTCGAAAATAGGCAACTTAACATAATTTCATTACAAAATTTTAAGTTACAGCCCTGAATATTTTCTGTCACTCCTTTTTCCTCTCCTCCTTCTATATCCTCTTTAGAATCACCATTTCTCCAATATTTATGTGTCTGGCATCATTTAAACTGAGATTTACAAGCACAAAGATCAGTGAGATGTTAACTGATGAAGGGCCAAACAAAGAATGATAATTGGCGCCAATTTCGGGACGTCCTTGACACTGCGCATGCGCAGTAAGGGCAAAGTATGGAGGACCTTCAGGACATGATTTCTTTTGGTTTTAGATGCAAATTTTGGGGATTGGGGGGCAAAATTTGTGTTTGGCCCTTGAATTTTTAGAGTTAGCACCAGCTATGTCTGGGTCATTGGTACAGTATAAAAATATACAAAATCATCAAAATAACAATGAAAAAATAAATAAAAACACATTAAACGTATGCCAACAATACCTGGAGAGAAGTATTTATTTATTCCATGAACTCCAATTCACTGATGTGTAATGTCTGGTTATAAATTACGCACACGTGCACCAGGTGAAGTTAGTTTCAATAGCACCAATGATGCTTATGCAGGACAACAATCTGAAAACAATTTACGCTCTAACCTGCACAGTTGTTGTATTTATATTGGTTTTTCCTGTCACGTTCAGGAAAAACCAACATAAACACAACAACTGCACAGGTTATTCTGATTCTGAAACTATGAAGTTTCAGTCACAAACGAGTGTTGGATTTTCTTGACAAGGATGAAGACATTGGGGTGATAAACAAACAAAGAAAAACAAATAAATACGAGTATTTTTTAAATCTTTAATAATAATTTTCCTTTATTCTTTTATCTTATTTAACATGTGATAACTCGTGAAAACTATTTCCGTTGCATCTCAAACTGGCAAAACGTAACTTTCAACTAATTCTTGTTCACTGCATATACTTGAAAATGGGTGTGCGACTTATACATGGACTTTAGGCAAAGGGAGGAATTGCAAGTGTGAGTTGGGGGTGCGACTTATACATGGGGACGACGTATACACGGACATATATGGTACTGCTTTCAAGTTATTGCGTGGACATACAAAAGCTAATGGACAGATGGACAAACGGACAATGCCTTACCATAATAAAACATAAGTTATGACCCCACATTGGAACGAGCTCGACGCGCCCATCCCAATGAGGGGTCATAACCTATGTTTTTGAGAAAAAAAATGAAAATTAATTGGCGATTTTTTAGAATAACGCTGACCATTATGTTAGGTAAAGGGTTAAATAATATAATTATCATTAATAATGAAAAGTAATAAACAGAGTAATCGCTTGACTGGACTGGTTACATGAAATAATTCATTCAAGGTGAGGAACTATATTGTAAAACACTTGTGCGCATTCGCGCACTCGTGTTTCTACGTCACTCACCTCTCACGAATTATTTCACATAAGCAGTCCAGTCAAGCAATTACTCTATCTAAGCCACACAATAAATCTAATGGAAATATACATACAGTCTCTTTTAACCCTTAATTGGTAGAGTGTTAAATTATATTTGGTTGTCAAAATTTTTCTCATGTATTGGCCTTGTTACAGTTTATGGGAGAATGCCTTCAACTACTCTCCCATTAACTATAACAAGAAAAATTCACACAAACAAAACAAGAGGTGAGCCATGCCCCAGTTATACCCCCATGGTGCATATTGCCAAACAAAGGCAAGAGAAGAAATAAACCAGGATACTGTGAAAGCCTTTCCCATAAACAATCTTCATTCCAAATTTCATTGAGATTTGATAACCCAAACCAGAGATACAAGACAAACAGACAAAAAATTGGCTATTTTATGAGGCAAACAGCAAATTTCCAAAGTTAAAAATGGGGATAAATATAGAAATTGAAACATTTAAAAGTCTTTCCCATAAATAATTTTCATTTCAAACTTCATGGAGATCTGGAAACCCAAACATGAGACATGAGGCGCACAGACAAACAATTGGCTATTTTGTATTTTCAAAGGGCCATAACTCATGAGAAAATATTCCAACAACAAAACGGCTATTGCTCCTGAAAGATCACATGATAGTGAACATCTGTATGAAATTTTATTGACATCTGAGCAATAATGTTCAAGTTATAATTCAAACAGACATCATTAGGGCCAACTGACGTATATATGAATATTTGTACCAATGGATGGACAGGTGCAATCCAGTATATCCCACCTTTTAAAAAAAATTGGCTTTATAATAAAAACAATTGGGGGTGTAATTATTGACACAATTCAACAAACAATTTAATCCTACAACTCTAAGAACTGTAGTATTAAATTATTACTGAACCTCCCTCAACATGCACAATGGTGTCTTCCATTTTGCCATTGACCGTACTGTTTGATTATTGATGTCTAGCAACACTCTCAACAGACAGAGTCAAAAACCAAAAACACCAACGTAAGTCTAAAGAATCATGTAATTCTAGGAAATGAATGCTAAGCAGGGCATATCACCCCCTTTCCTCTCAAAATGTTAAGATGGACATATTTTCAAAACTAGAAATACACACATGAGGAGTCTATTGTCTTTCTCTTGGAGCAGAGAAAAATCCAACACAGTAGAAATTCTGAAATTCACGTACACCTGTTACCCATAGTTTGTGTCAATCAGACCATTGTCATGGGAGATGCGAAATTATTATCTTATTTTACGGCAAAAAATTAATTTACCACCCCCACCCCCAGAGGTAATTGTGAAGGCCAGAAACACCTGTTACTGAAGGCTAGTAACAATCAGACCATCCACATAAAAGATATAGAATAAAGACATAATGCGACATGTGGGGAGGTGATTTGCAAGCATTTTCATTGTTTTACTGCAGGGACATGACTCATTTGAAAGCCTTTCTCATAAACAATCAATGAAATCTGATAACTCAAACCTGAGATACAAGGTGAACAAACAAAATGAGAGTGTCAATGACATTGTAGCTCAACCTGTTTAAGACATGTACATGTATAGTATGTGACACAGAAATGACAAACATCTAGGTAATGACCTGATAACAAAGGTACATGTAAAGTTTTGTTATGTTCTGTACATAAATGCTGACCGTAGCCTGTAACAAATATATAGGTAAAGTATTGTAAAAGTGGGGTGACAGTTAGATGCTAAACTAGAAAAGAAATCTTTGAGTCCCAGAGTGGGTCTGACTGAACCCCAAAATACTTGTTCTCATAGCACAGTGATAACAAAGGCACCCAAAATCACTCATTCCTGTCACAAGGTGATAACAAAAGTATCCCAAGAAGTTTTGTGAAGATCAGTTGATAAATACAGACTCTAGCCCGATACGTATTGACATGTGCACTTACTGTGTATAAGTAGCACTGAACAAATCAAAGTTCATCTAATTTGCATAATTTCTGCACGAGAAAGTTAAAAAATTTATAGTAATTTATATATTTTTTATACTTACCAATGACCCAGACATAGCTGGTGCTAACTCTTAAAAATCTAGGGCCAAACATAAATTTTGCTCCCCAATCCCCAAAATTTGCATCTAAAACCAAAAGAAATCATGTCCTAAAGGACCTCCATACTTTGCCCCTACTGCGCATGCGCAGTGTCAAGGACGTTCCGAAATTGGCGCCAATCATCATTCTTACTGGCAGTGCCTGGTCAGCACTGTGTACTCAGCAGGGAGGTATGAGTTCCCAACACCTGGGAGGGCCATCCCCGTCTGGGTCATTGGTAAGTATAAAAAATATATAAATTACTATAAATTTTTTAACATTTTTATACTGTACCAATGACCCAGACATAGCTGAATAGTAAAAAGGCTGGAGGGCCTAGGACATAGAGGAAAATCCAATAAGCTCAACTATATAATATAGAGTAAACCCCTCAAGGAGAAAAGGAGTATTAGGCTTTACACGTATCTTTCTTATTTTATGATAAATTAGAAAGATACAATACCCTTCATAATTGAGCACAATAACATTCATGTTCTCTATTAACATCCAGTATAACCCATTATACTAATTATTTTTAAAGTAAGCCAATAAATAAAGTTAGTCCAGAGAATTGAGACTCTTTATATTCTTTAAAAGTGTCTGAGGATTGTATATTAACGCCCGTTTGACAATTGACATATACAAATGCTTCACACCGAGCTACACTTTAAAAAAATGACATGAATGAATTTTTAACATTAATATTACACTTTAAAACCATCCCGGAAACGACTCAGAATTACTGACTCCGGAGGAGGAATTCCCTTGCTTTTCACTATAAAGCAGGTGACCTAAGGGAACACCCTCCCCCCCCCCCCCCCCTTCCCCTTGCCCTGGGTCAAATAGCCCAGAGCGAAGAGGGCAGCAGGACAGAGTCACTGCCGGAACAGAAAGCCTGCATAACTATAGTTGCAACTGTTTAGAGGACGACATTCTGAGCAACAGATAACGGACCTAAACAATGCAGGTCTCCAGAAATGGACTCAATATTTCTGAGATAAAAATTCGTGAATGTGGATGGCTGAGACCAATAAGCAGCCTTCATTAAATCTGTAATAGCCACACTATTTGCGTAAGCCCAAGATGTAGAAAGAGCTCTTACTTCATGAGCTGAAATCTTAAGCACAGACTGCTGGGAAGAAGATAACTTTTCATAAGCAGTACGGATAGTTAATTGAATCCATCTAGCAATAGAATGGACCGAAATGTCCTTTCTATTAGGCATTAGAGACAGAAAGAAACGTTTTCGTCCCTTTCTGATAAACTGAGATCTCTGTTTATAAATGCGTAAAGCTCTAACAGGACAGAGTAAAGGCCTACGCCCGTCTGAAGACGGAAGAGCCTTAATAACAATAGGTTCCGGATATTTATTAGGAGCCTGATTCTTAGCTAAAAATCCAACATTAGTAGTGAAGGTGATAGTGTTCCCGACACTACGATAGTGAGAATCATCCACCGATAGTGCATGAAGCTCACTGACTCTTCTAGCAGAAGAAAAAGCTAAGAGAAAAGCTGTCTTATAAAACAAGAATTTGAAATCTACTGTCCGAAGAGGCTCAAATGGCTTTTCCTTTAGTTTAAGAAGAACCCAAGCTAAATTCCACTTAGGAATTAATCTAAGAGTTCTGGGTCTATTTATCCAGAAGTTTCTAACTAACTTAGATAAAGAGACATTAGATCCAATTTGTAAACTATCGTGGTGTGCATAGGTATCAGATAACATAGACCTATAACCCTTAATAGTAACAGGCTGCAGTTTGATTACGTCAAACAAGTATACTAGAAAGTTTGCAATGTCTGGTACGGAGGGATCAAAAATATCAACACAATGATCCCTACACCAACGACGAAAAAAACTTCCACTTAGCCGCATAATTTAGCGAAGAGGAGGTCCTCCTACAGTTAGAAATCGCGTCCACTGCTCGTCCTGTAAAGTGCTTGCCATGCAAGAAGGACCGCACAACGGAAAAACGTGAAGGTTGAGACCTTGCGGGTTGTGATGAAGTCGACGCGGTTTCCCCTGCGAAAGAAGATCCTCCCGTGGAGGAAGCTTTCGCGGTAGGTCCCACAACAGACACCTGAGTAGATTTATCCACGGTCTCTGTGGAGACAGAGATGCTACCAACAGAATCTTGCATTGAGACTGTTTTATCTTTAGCAATACTTGCTGAATCAAAGGCGCTGGAGGATACGCATATCCTACCATTTCGTCCCATGAGATCGACAGAGCGTCTACTGCAAATGCTCTTGGATCCGGGCACGGTGACACATACGTCTGCAACTGATTGTTGAGATGTGTCGCAAATAAGTCTATCATTGGCCGTTCCCATTGGTAGCAAATCTGATTGAATACTTGTTTGTTGAGAGTCCACTCTAACGGCAACAAGCGACCCTTCCGTGAAAGGGAGTCTGCTAGTACAGACGACCCGGTATATGACGGACCGAAAGTTGAACTTGATGTTCTAGAGCAAACAGAAGGATTCTCTCCGTTAGATTGAATAACGGAACGGAATGAGTGCCTCCCTGGTTCCGTATAAACGCCACTACTGTCGTATTGTCGGACAGAATTTGGACATGAGCTTTGTGAATAATGTCCATCCAATGACGTAACGCAAGCCAAATTGACATCATTTCCTTGATGTTTATGTGCTTGCTTAGGAACTGTGGATCCCAAAGACCCTGGCATCTCGAATCCGTTGGGATCAATGTTGCACCCCAACCTGTTTGACTGGCATCCGTCATAATGGTAAAACTCGGATCCGGCAACTGCAGCGGAACTCCCTGAGTTAACCACTGAATGTTTGCCCAAGTCTGAATCTCTTGTTTAACTTGATCTGACAAGAGAACGTCTTTGTTGACCGAATGAATCTTCACACTCCAATTCTGAGTTAAGAAAATTTGGAGAGGACGAGTGCGTAACCGCCCCATCGGAATGAGATCCGCGGCGGCTCCGCACAGATCTATCAGTCTCATAAACTCCCTCGCTGTGACTTTGTCTGCATGAAGACAATAGCGAGCGTAACAACTGACTAATTTCGCTCTGGTTAACGGCAGACGAACGAGATTGTTGTGCGTCTCGAAGCTCATTCCCAGATGAGTGAATGACTTGGACGGCACCAGATCCGATTTCTCCTCGTTTATTATAAAACCGAGACGTCGGAGCAATAGAAGCAGATTCTGCACATCGTTCTGAAGCGTTAACTCCTTCTCCTCGTTTATTATAAAACCGAGACGTCGGAGCAATAGAAGCAGATTCTGCACATCGTTCTGAAGCGTTAACTCGTTGCCGTACCTCTGAAGAATGTCGACCAGGTAGGCCGACGTTACCGCAGACGAATGAGCTCGGAAATATATCATTACCGAGTTCATTACCCGAGTGAAAGCCCAGGGTGCTAGGTTCAATCCGAAGCACATCGCCCGGAATTGATACACCACTCCTAGGACTGCGAAGCGTAGATACTTTCTGAATGTAGGATGTACCATGACATGAAAGTACGCATCTTTGAGATCTATGCTTGTAGCATAATCGTTCACACGAATACTCGCTCTGATCGACCGAATCGTCTCCATATAAAATTTTGGAGCGACGATCAGCTTGTTTATCCAGCTCAAATCTATGACTGGACGGAACGAGCCGTCTGGTTTCGGAACCAGAAACAGATGGCTGTAGAATCCCGGTGTTTCCTGGTCTTCTACGACCTCTACCGCGTTCTTCATTAAAAGAGACTGCACCTCCGATAACAGAGCGTCTCTTTTCTGCGGATTTGACGGAAGTTGAGTCCATTTTGGACTTTGAGTTAATGGAGGCTTTCGTTTGAAGGATATTCTTAGACCTTCCGAAATCACCCCTCCCACCCAAGGGTCGTCCGTAATCGACACCCACTCTTCTGAAAAACTCGACAACCTTCCGCCAACCGGAACACGATAGAGATTGAAGCCATCACCTCCTGGACCTGCGAGGCCTGCGGGAGGAGAAACCACGTCCTCCACGACCCGCACCTCGTCCCGTCGACCTCAGGGTGTCCAACCGATTGTCCCGGTCCGAAGGACGTCCCGCACGTGAGTCGCTGCCTTGACGGTCTCTTGAATAAGACCAAGAGGACGCACCGGAACCTCTATAGGAACCTTTCTTGGGCGCATTAGTCCCAGAAGTGTCTGTCTTATTCTTATCTGCCGTATTCGGCTTTTTGGAAGCGGATTTAAACAGCAGAGAATCTGAAGCTTTCTTAGTAATTTTATCATAGATTGCAGAAAGCTTGCCGTCGAATAGAAGTTCTCTGGAGACCGAAGCGACTCTGAGAGAGTTCTTCACCTTACTATCCATGCGTGTGGATGTAGCTAGGGCTGCGTCACGTCTAACCAACTCCAGGTTTGCCACTGAGAGGGCGGAGTTATACGTGGAATAAGCCACTGCCCTTGAAAGAAGTCTTAAAGAGGATTGTATATCCTGGAATTCTTTCCCTTGAAGACGCAGTGATAACGCCTTTGTAAGGTGGTCTGCGTACGATAAAGCGTCTAAACTGGCCCTGTTAGACGTGATTGTCGTGTCCAACACGGCGGTTGGAACGGACATAGACGACGGTAATGACAATTCTAAGTCTTCCGCCTCGTCGTCAAGACGCAGAGGAACTCTCGGAATACCCTGTCCTGCCGTATCGAATTTATTCCTTGCATTAATGAAAGGCAGGTTAAGAGCATTGGAGGACAAGAAACCAGCTTTGCCTGTTTTGGAAGCAAGCTTGGATATAGCGTCGTTCAATAATTCAAATGTTCTTGTGACATTATTGGACTGAGACGGAAACTCAGGGACGATGTCTCTGAACCGCTCGAAGAATTCAGTGTCCAATGACGCTATCAGTCTCTTGTCCGGTACCGCAGCAGTCTGGCCCGATGGAACAACGTGAGGAAGGAAGTGCCGAATGAAATCCACGGCAGCTTTATGTTGTTCCGAAAGGGATAGCTCCAAGTCATCCGTATCCCTTTCACCATCCGGTCGGACCTCATGATGCTCCCGGTCGTCCGCACCCGATGCTTCGGCGGAGCGTACCGACCCAGCGCCGTCGGATAATTCCCTATCCGACACCGATTCTGTCGATTGCTGGGATGCTGCGATAATTTGTGCTATTTGAGCAAGCACGTCCGTCATCGAGGCCTGCGGAGTAGCGGTCTTTCGCTGCTTAGCCGCGGGAAGCTCCGCATCAACTGACTCCCGCATACTCTTCCTATGCGAACGTCCGGAGTCTACCGGCCTCTTGTCCCTGGCTACCGGATGGCGTGACCTGGTCGCCGAAGAATCCCTTATCGGCGAAGCTGGAAGTATATCCGCAGTCACGTAGCCAAGGTGCGGTCGTGTCCGCTGGCAAGAGGATGAGGAAGCCTGAGCAGTCTCCGCGGACTGCCTAAACAACGGAGCGTCCCGAGCGACGGACGTGTGCTCCGCTTGCGACACATTTTGTACCACAACATCAGGTCCCTGATGTTGTTGTACGAGAGAGGGGCCTCTCTCGCTCGCGGCCCGACTGGACCTGGACGAGCTAGGAACCCGACTAGAAGGCTTCCTTCGATCTCTCCTATCATCCGCCGTCACTGGGTGTGCACCTTGAATGTTTATAGTGCTTGCATCACCCAACATTTCCTCCTGGACCGCAACGGATGAACCCGGCTGCCGAACCATTCGGTGAATGGACGCTACACCGGGCGAGCTAGCGGACGACAGTGCCGTCGATCCTACTCGGGACCTCTTAGGCAACTGTCGTATCTCCATGAGCACTTTTGCCGCTAGGTCTGCATTCAATTGTGACGACGGAAGCGCACTCTTGGAAGATAACATGGAAACATCACCCTGTTCTTGTTCCTCTGAAATAGAAACTGATAGACTAGAGTGACCCTGCGGAGAAAGGACCGGCATAGTCCTTTCTCCACTAACAACATACCGTGACACACATTTCCAATGTTTGTCATCCCAATATTGACATATTGAACAGGAGTTAGTGCGAGTACACTGACTACAATTAATACAATGATCATGAAAGTCAGAGGAAGATTTCTTCCTATTACAATTTGAACAATGTCCTTTCATAGTGAAAAGACAACAACAAGTCCTAGTACTCGCACAAACCCCTAAATACAAAGATACATAATAATATGATCCATTAACATTGAAAAAAGCAAATGAAATTCAAAATAATTTTTGAAAAATATTTTTTCAGCGAAGCCCAAGTTTCTGAAAAGTAACGTTGAGCCCCAATGGATCCCAAGGGTAAGTGTGGTCAAAAATTTTAAAATTATTTTAAATAATTAATGCAACACTTACGGATAATAATAATGTATCTAATAATGAGTAAAACTACTCCAAAGGCAAAAAGACCCCCTCAAAAGAGACTGTTGCCAATGTAAACAAGAAGTGTATAAACACCAGAAAGTTAAAAAATTTATAGTAATTTATATATTTTTTATACTTACCAATGACCCAGACATAGCTGGTGCTAACTCTTAAAATATAGGGCCAAACACAAATTTTGCCCCCCAATCCCCAAAATTTGCATCTAAAACTAAAGAAAACATGTCCTGAAAGGCCCTCCACACTTCGCCCCTACTGCGCATGCGCAGTGTCAAGGACGTTCCGAAATTGGCGCCATTAATCATTCTAATAACCAGTGCCTGGTAAGCGCTATGTACTCAGCGGGGAGGCAAGAGTTCCCAACTCCTGGGAGGGCCATCCCCGTCTGGGTCATTGGTAAGTATAAAAAATATATAAATTACTATAAATTTTTTAACATTTTTATACTGTACCAATGACCCAGACATAGCTGAATAGTAAAAAGGCTGGAGGGCCAAGGACATAGAGCAAAATGGAATACGCTCAATAAAATAAAATAGAGTCATCCCCTGTAGGGAAAAAGAAGTAATAGGCCTTACATGTATCTTTCTTATTTATGATAAATTAGAAAGATACAACACCTTCCAAAATTGAGCTTCATACATCCATGTACTCTATTAATATCCAATATAATCCTTATACTAATAATTTTTAAAGTAAGCCAATAAATAAAGTAAGTCTAGAGAATAGAGACTCTTATACTCCTAAAAGTGTCTGAGGATTGCATAATCATGTCCGTTGACATATGCAATATTCAAAAGCTATACTTTAAAAACTAAGACTTGAATGAATTTTAAAAACCTAAACTTCTCACTAAACAACCATCCCAATAACAGCTCAGAATTACTAACTCCGGAGGAGGTATCCCCTTGTTTTCATAGTAAAACAGGTGACCCAAGGGAACACCCTCCCCCCCCTTTTTCTTGCCCTGGGTCAAATAGCCCAGAGCGAAGAGGGCAGCCGAACGGAGACACTGCCGAAACAGACAGCCTACCTAGCTATAGTAGCAACTGTTAAGTGAATGACATTCTGAGCAGTAGATAATAGACCTAACAATAGAGGCCTCCAGAAATGGACTCGATATTTCTAAGATAAAATTCATGAATGTGGATGGCTGAGCGCAATGAGCGGCCTTCAAAAATCTATAATAGCGACACTATTAATGTAAGCCCAAGAAGTAGAAGAACTCTTACTTCATGAGCCGAAATCTTAAGCACAACTGCTAAGTCAATGATATACCATAAGCAGTACCGATAGTTAATAGAATCCATTAACAATAAAATGGAGCGTAACGTCCTTCTACTAGACATCAAAGACAGAAGAAGCTTACGCCCTTTGTAATAAACAGATATCTGTTTATAAATACATAAACTGTACCCGGAAAGAGTAAAGGCCTATGCCCATACGAAGACGGAAGGACCTTAAAATAATAGGTTCCGGATAATAGGAGCCTAACTCTTATGCAACAATCCAACCTAAATAGTAACGGAAGTATTGATTCCGAAACTATGAAAGTGAAAATCATCCATCGATAGTGCATGAAACTCACTGACTCTACAGTAAAAGAGAAACCAACAGAATTACTGTCTAAAAGGTCAGAATTTGAAAACTACTGTTTCCAGAGGCTCAAATGATTACTTAGCTAAATAAGAACCGAAGTTAAAATCCGTATAGGAATTTAATCTAAAGATTCTAAGTCTATTTATCAAAAAGTTACTAACTGACTTAGATAAAGAGACAAAAGACTCAATTGTAAACTATCGTAGAGTGCATAGGTATGAGGTAACATAAACGTATAACCTAAATAATAACAGGCTGCAGTAGATCTTGTGAAACAAGTATACTAAAAAATAGCAATGAGTAGTATGGAGGGATCAACAATATGAACATAATGATCCCTACACCACGACGGAAGAGCCTCCACTTTAGCCGCATAGAATAGCGAAGAAGAGGATCTCCTATAGTAAGAAATCGCGTCCAAAGCTCGTCCAGTACAGTGCTTACAATGCAATACGGACCACACAACGGAATACATGAAGGTTGCGACCTTGCTGGTTGTGATAAAGATGACACGATTTACCCAGTGAAAAAGATCCTCACATAGAGGAAGATTTCACGTTAAGACCCACAGTAGACAAGAGAGTAAATTACTCATGATCTCTGTGAAGATAGAGATGCTATCAACAGAAATGTATTGTGGTTGTTTATCTTAGCAATACCTGCTAAAACAACAGCGCCGGAGGATACGCGTATCCTATCATTCCGTCCTATAGATCAATAGAGCGTTAACAATATTAGCTCAGAGATCTGGACAAGCCAACACATACGTCTGCAATTGATTAGCAAGCTGTGTCATAAATAAATCATCATTGGGCGCTCCCATAGATAGCAAATCTGATTGAATACTTGTTTGTTGAGAGTCCATTCTGACAGCAACAAGCGACCCGTAAGAGAACGGGAGTTCGATAAAACAATCAGACGACCCGGAATATGACGGACCAAAACTGAACTTGGTGTACTATAACCAACAGACGGATTCTTTCCATTAAATTGAATAACGGAAACGAAAGAGTGCCTCCCTGGTTCCGGAGATACGCCACTACTGTCGAATTAAAGGACAGGAATTTGGGCATGCGTTTCTGAATAATGTTCATGCAATGACAAAAAGCAAGCCTAAAAAACATTATTCCACGGAAGTTAAACTGATTGCTAAAAGACTGCGGAACCTAAAGACCCTGGCACTTCGAATCCAGCCACACTCGGGTCCGGCAACTGCGGCGGCACTCTCTGAGTCAACCACCGAATGTTTGCCCCAGTCTGAATCTCTTGTAACACTAGATAGACAAGAGAACGTATAAATCGAGCAATTCATGGATTGCCGAAAAGTTGCCGTCGAAGAGAAGCTCCTCCGAGAACGAAGCGACTCTGAGAGAGTTCTTAACCTTACTATCCACGCGTGTGGATGTAGCTAGGGCTGCGTCACGTCTAACTAACTCCAATCAGCCACTGAAGGGCGGAGTTATACGTGAACAAACTACTGCCCTCAAAAGAAATTACATTGAGAATAATATCCCGTAAATCTTTTCTTGAAGACGTAATGATAACGCCTCAGTAAGGCGGATTACGTATAATAAAGCGTCTAAGTTAAGTCTACTATACATAATGTCGTTCCCAACACTGAAATTGGAAAAGACATAAACGGCAAAAAAGAATATATGCAGTCTTTAATCACACCGTCTAGACGCATATGAACTCTCGGTATGCCCTGCTCTGCCAAAATAAACTATTTGTATAAATGATAAAATGGCAGAAATGAGCAACGCGGACAAGAAACTAAACTATCATGCTTAGTAGCAGGCTTGTATATATATATATATATAGCGTCGAAAAATAAAACACATGTTGTAATGACAATATTGGACTGCGTCGGTAAGTCAGGGACAATGTCCCTGAACCGATCGAAAAATCTGAGTCCAATGACGCTATAAGTCTCTTATCCAAGATCGCAGCAATGAAGTCCGAAATAATAATCACTGGAAGATAATGCCAGAAGATATGAAAGGCATCTTCCGATACTACTAAAGGGAAAACTCGAAATCTTTCGAATCCCTTTCGCCATCCTGTCGGACCCTATAAAGCGTTCGGTCGTCCGTAGCTGATGCAACCGCGGACCGCACCGACCCAGCGCCGTCGGATAATTCCTGATTCGACCGAGAAACTGTCAATTGCTGGGATGCTGCGAAACAACTGTGCTAACTCGGATAGCACATCCGTCACTGAGGCCTGAGGAGAAGCGGTCTTACGATGCATTGCCGCTGGAAGCTCCGTGATCGTTACCCCGTGCATACTTCCAATATGCGAGCGAACGGAGTGTATAGGCCTCGTGTCCCTTGGCTACCGGATGGCGCGACCTATTCGCCGTGGAATTACTGAATGCCGAAACTGATCGGATACTCGAGGTCACGTAGCCAATGTGCAGTCGTGTGCCCTGCTGTGAGGATGAGGAAGCATTAAAGACAGTCTCTCGGACTGTCAATATAACGGAGCGTCCCGACCAACGGACATATGCTCCGAATGTAAAATATCTGAACCACAACATGCGGTCCCCTATGTTGTTGGGCGAGAGAGGGACCTCTCTCGCTCACAGCCCGGACGGACCTGGACAAGCCAGGAACCGGACTAACAGGCTTCCTCTGATCTGTCCTCAATCTGCCGTCACTGGGTGAGTACTAAAGTAATTAAAGTGCTCGCATCACCCAAATCTCCTTCCTAGACCGCAACGGACGAACCCGGCAGCCGAACCATTCGATGAATGTACGCTACACCGGGTGAGCTAGCGAATGTCACTCCGTAGGCGATAGACATATTCCATGAGCACTTATTGCCGCTAACTCTTCATTAACTATGACGACAGAGGCACACTTTTGAAAGACATCTCCATAACTGTTCGAACAAGAAACCAGAAATGCTTGGATAGCAAGCATAAAATAATAATATATATAGCGTCGTTCAATAATTCGAAAGTTTGTGTGACATTATTGGACTATGTCGGAACTGAGGGACGATGTCCCTGAACCGAACCAAAAATTTCTAAGTCCACCGACGCTATCAGTTTCTTATCCGGCATCGCAGCATTCTGGTCCGACGAAAGAAGCTGTAGAAGACCAAGTCAGATGACATACACAACAGCATATGTTGTTCCGAAAGGGAAAGCTCGAAATCCTCCGAATCCCTTTCGGTATCCCGTCGGACCGGATGAAACTTTCGGACGTCCGTACCCGCTTCCGCGGAACGTCCCGACCCAGCATCGTCGGATAAAATATATGCGACAGATTCAGTTGATGCTGGGATGCTGCGATAAACTGTGCTATTAAGGAAAGCACGTCCGTTCCCGAGGCCTGTGCAGTAGCGGTCTTACGATGCATTGCCGCCGGAAGCTCCGTGTACGTTGACTCCCGCACACTTCCTATGCGCACGTCCGGAGTCTGCAGGCCTCGTGTCCCTGGCTACCGGATGGTGTGACCTGGTCGCCGAAGAATCCTTGATCGGCGAAGCTGGTAATATATCGGCGGTCACGCAGCCAAGGTGCGGTCGTGTGCGCTGACGAGAAAAGCAAGCCTTAGCAGTCTCAGCGGACTGCCTATACAACGGAGCGTCCCGAGCGATGGACGTATGCTCTGCTTGCGACACATTTTGTACCACAACATCTGGGGCCAGATGTTGTTGAACGAGAGAGGGGCCTCTCTCGCTTGCCGTCCGGATGGACCGGAACGAGCTATGAACCGGACTAAAAGGCTTCCTGCGTTCTCCCTCCGATCCGCCGTCACTGGGTGTGCATTAAGTTAATTTATAGTGCTCGCATCACCCCAAAATTCCTTCTAGACCACAACGGACGAACCCGGCTGCCGAACCATTCGGTGAATGGACGCTACACCGGGCGAGCTAGCGGACGTCAAAGGCCGTCGAACCTACTAGGGTCCTCTTAGGCAATTGGCGTATTAACATGAGCACTTTTCCGCTAGCCCTTCATTAATTGTGACGACGGAGGCACACTGTTGGAAGACATCACAGATACATCACCCTAATCTTGATCGTCTGAAATAGAAATTGATAAAGTAGAGTGACCCTGCGGGGAAAGGACCGAAGTGTCCAAATCCCCAACAACATACCGTGACATACGCTTCCCATATTGTCATCGAAATCATACGATACAGAACAGGAGTTAATGCGAGTACACTGACCACATATAGAATGATAATAAAGTCAGAGGAAGACTTCCTCTTAAAACAATTGATCAATATCCTTTCAATGTGAAAAGAAAACAAGTCCTGGTACTCGCACTAACCCCTGGCAATCAAAATACATAATAATAATATGATCCATTAATATAGAAAAAATAATTGAAATCAAAATATTTTGAAAAAATATTTTTTCAGAACAGCCCAAGTTTCTGAAAAGTAACGTTGAGCCCCAATGGATCCCAAGCCTAAGTGTGGACAAAAATTTTAAAAATATTTTAAACAATTTATTCAACACTTACGAACAATAATAATGTATCTAGTTATGATTAAAATAACATAAAGATATTATTATTTAGAAATCCCCCCCTCACACAGAGGGCTGTTGTAAATGTAAACAATGAGTGTAAAAACACTAAAATAAGACTCCAGGCACCCAGGCCCGAAATCAGTTACCAAAAATACACTATCTGATGCAAAACAGAGACTTCCAGGGAAGAAACTGCAGAACATCAGATGGTAGATGCAGAACACAACGCCTAACCACCCGTAGGTGAAGACGTAAACATGGGGAAAGAACAGAATTCATTCTGTTATTCAGCTAAAACTCCCAAGAAATTTTAGTAATAATAATTACAGAAAACTATGCCAAAAGCATGGGAGAATAGCAAGGGGGAACTTAAAAGACAGGGAGAGAGGAAAACACTTAAAAAAACAGTGTAACTAAATAATCAGAATGACAACAAAATGGCTGCTGCCTTGAAAATAAGTAACTTAACATAATTTCATTAAAAAATTTTAAGTTACAGCCCTGATAATATTCTGTCACACATTCTTTTCCTCTCCTCCTTCTCTATCCTCCTTAGAATCACCATTTCACTAATATTTATGTGTCTGGCATCATTTAAACTGAGATTTAAAAGCACAAAGATCAGTCAGATGTTAACTGATGAAGGGCCAAACTGGCCCGAAATCAGTTATCAATAATACACACTATCTGATGCAAAACAGAGACTTCCAGAGAAGAATCTGTAGAACATCAGATGGTAGATGCAGAACACAACGTCTAAACACCCATGGGTGAAAACGTAAACATGGGGAAAATAACAGAATACATTCTGTAACCAAGCTAATTCTCCCAAGAAATTTTAGTAGTAATCTTACACAAAAATATGCCAAAAGCATGGGAGAATAGCAAGGGGGGACTTACAGGATAAGGAGAGAGGAAACACTGAATAAGCAGTGCAACTTCAAAGCAAGAATGACAACAACAGGCCCATGCCTCGAAAATAGGCAACTTAACATAATTTCATTACAAAATTTTAAGTTACAGCCCTGAATATTTTCTGTCACTCCTTTCTCCTCTCCTCCTTCTCTATCCTCCTTAGAATCACCATTTCTCCAATATTTATGTGTCTGGCATCATTTAAACTGAGATTTACAAGCACAAAGATCAGTGAGATGTTAACTGATGAAGGGCCAAACAAAGAATGATGATTGGTGCCAATTTCGGAACGTCCTTGACACTGCGCATGCGCAGTAGGGGCAAAGTATGGAGGTCCTTTAGGACATGATTTCTTTTGGTTTTAGATGCAAATTTTGGGGATTGGGGGGCAAAATTTGTGTTTGGCCCTAGATTTTTAAGAGTTAGCACCAGCTATGTCTGGGTCATTGGTACAGTATAAAAATATAACCTGTTTTATATGTGATGTATTCCATGTTACTAAACATTCCTACAAAACTTTATTCAAATCAGAACTTTCATACAGAAGTTCTGTACAAAAAACTGATTGCACTAATTTTGGTACAAAAAGGCTGCTGGCAGCCATCTTGAATTTTGGACTGCACCCAAAAACACGTGTTCTCGTCCCACGGTGACAACAAAGGTACCCAAGAAGTTTCGTAAAGATCGGTTCATAAATACAGCCTCCAGTCTGAGCTGTATAGAAGTTGTGTACAAAAAACAGATTGGACCTAATTTCGGTACAAAATGGCCACTGGCAGCCGGACCCTGAAACACTCGTTCTCATCCCAAGGTGATAACAAAGGTATCCCAAGAAGTTTCGTAAAGATCAGTTCATAAATACAGACTCTAGCCCGAGCGGTACTGACAAGTGCACTACTGTGTATAAGTAGAACTGAAAAAGTCAAAGTTCATCTAATTTGCATAATTTCTGCTTGAGAAAAAAATCTGTATTATATCTGATGTATTCCATGTTACTGAACATTCATTCAGAAATTTATTCAAATCAGAACTTTCATACAGAAGTTCTGTAAAAAAACTGATTGCATTAATTTTGGTACAAAATGGTCACCGGCAGCCATCTTGAATTTCAGACTACACCCAGATACACTTGTTCTCATCCCAAGGTGATAACAAAGGTACCCAAGAAGTTTCGTGAAGAACGGTTCATAAATACAGCCTCCAGCCCAAGCCGTATTGACATGTGCACTTCCAGAATGCCCGGGATTCTCCCGGAATTAGCTATCCCCTCCCGCCCGGGAGTCAATTTGGGCCAAAATCTCCCGGAAAGTCGACATACCAGACAAAAACTGAATCCACCAGCTTTTGTTTACAAATACAAAAGCATGTGCTCTACTCTCAATGGCAAGGTCATTAAGTTTGTGTGAAACGTCACCACTTACGTAAGAACTGGTGACCAATCTCATTTCTGTCAATGGCCGTGTTGTGATTATTTGCAACACGTTTGACAGGTGGATTAAATGAATTTGAGATGCAGGATAATTGCTGAAATTGATTATATATTAAAGGCACACCTTTGCTTGTATACAGGTAGCAGTCAAATCGAAAAATAAGTTCCATACGCATAAATTTTGTCCAAACGAACATGTGCAAAAATACGCACAAATTTATTATTGTGCATTTTGGATTTCACTTTCACTTCAGATAATTATAGCCAATTTTGCAGACAAACGGCTCAAACATATGAGTTGCCGTAATTTTCAATATATTGGGAAAAATTTCCGATTCGCAATTTTCTAAAGCAGGCTGTGAAAAAAGTTAAAAAATTTATAGTAATTTATATATTTTTTATACTTACCAATGACCCAGACATAGCTGGTGCTAACTCTTAAAATATAGGGCCAAACACAAATTTTGCCCCCCAATCCCCAAAATTTGCATCTAAAACTAAAGAAAACATGTCCTGAAAGGCCCTCCACACTTCGCCCCTACTGCGCATGCGCAGTGTCAAGGACGTTCCGAAATTGGCGCCATTAATCATTCTAATAACCAGTGCCTGGTAAGCGCTATGTACTCAGCGGGGAGGCAAGAGTTCCCAACTCCTGGGAGGGCCATCCCCGTCTGGGTCATTGGTAAGTATAAAAAATATATAAATTACTATAAATTTTTTAACATTTTTATACTGTACCAATGACCCAGACATAGCTGAATAGTAAAAAGGCTGGAGGGCCAAGGACATAGAGCAAAATGGAATACGCTCAATAAAATAAAATAGAGTCATCCCCTGTAGGGAAAAGAAGTAATAGGCCTTACATGTATCTTTCTTATTTATGATAAATTAGAAAGATACAACACCTTCCAAAATTGAGCTTCATACATCCATGTACTCTATTAATATCCAATATAATCCTTATACTAATAATTTTTAAAGTAAGCCAATAAATAAAGTAAGTCTAGAGAATAGAGACTCTTATACTCCTAAAAGTGTCTGAGGATTGCATAATCATGTCCGTTGACATATGCAATATTCAAAAGCTATACTTTAAAAACTAAGACTTGAATGAATTTTAAAAACCTAAACTTCTCACTAAACAACCATCCCAATAACAGCTCAGAATTACTAACTCCGGAGGAGGTATCCCCTTGTTTTCATAGTAAAACAGGTGACCCAAGGGAACACCCTCCCCCCCCCCCCCCTTTTTCTTGCCCTGGGTCAAATAGCCCAGAGCGAAGAGGGCAGCCGAACGGAGACACTGCCGAAACAGACAGCCTACCTAGCTATAGTAGCAACTGTTAAGTGAATGACATTCTGAGCAGTAGATAATAGACCTAACAATAGAGGCCTCCAGAAATGGACTCGATATTTCTGAGATAAAATTCATGAATGTGGATGGCTGAGCGCAATGAGCGGCCTTCAAAAATCTATAATAGCGACACTATTAATGTAAGCCCAAGAAGTAGAAGAACTCTTACTTCATGAGCCGAAATCTTAAGCACAACTGCTAAGTCAATGATATACTATAAGCAGTACCGATAGTTAATAGAATCCATTAACAATAAAATGGAGCGTAACGTCCTTCTACTAGACATCAAAGACAGAAGAAGCTTACGCCCATAGTAATAAACAGAAATCTGTTTATAAATACATAAACTGTACCCGGAAAGAGTAAAGGCCTATGCCCATACGAAGACGGAAGGACCTTAAAATAATAGGTTCCGGATAATAGGAGCCTAACTCTTATGCAACAATCCAACCTAAATAGTAACGGAAGTATTGATTCCGAAACTATGAAAGTGAAAATCATCCATCGATAGTGCATGAAACTCACTGACTCTACAGTAAAAGAGAAACCAACAGAATTACTGTCTAAAAGGTCAGAATTTGAAAACTACTGTTTCCAGAGGCTCAAATGATTACTTAGCTAAATAAGAACCGAAGTTAAAATCCGTATAGGAATTTAATCTAAAGATTCTAAGTCTATTTATCAAAAAGTTACTAACTGACTTAGATAAAGAGACAAAAGACTCAATTGTAAACTATCGTAGAGTGCATAGGTATGAGGTAACATAAACCTATAACCTAAATAATAACAGGCTGCAGTAGATCTTGTGAAACAAGTATACTAAAAAATAGCAATGAGTAGTATGGAGGGATCAACAATATGAACATAATGATCCCTACACCACGACGGAAGAGCCTCCACTTTAGCCGCATAGAATAGCGAAGAAGAGGATCTCCTATAGTAAGAAATCGCGTCCAAAGCTCGTCCAGTACAGTGCTTACAATGCAATACGGACCACACAACGGAATACAAGAAGGTTGCGACCTTGCAGGTTGTGATAAAGATGACACGATTTACCCAGTGAAAAAGATCCTCACATAGAGGAAGATTTCACGTTAAAACCCACAGTAGACAAGAGAGAAAATTACTCATGATCTCTGTGAAGATAGAGATGCTATCAACAGAAATGTATTGTGGTTGTTTATCTTAGCAATACCTGCTAAAACAACAGCGCCGGAGGATACGCGTATCCTATCAGTCCGTCCTATTGATCAATAGAGCGTTAAGAATATTAGCTCAGAGATCTGAACAAGCCAACACATACGTCTGCAATTGATTAGCAAGCTGTGTCATAAATAAATCATCATTGGGCGCTCCCATAGATAGCACATCTGATTGAATACTTGTTTGTTGAGAGTCCATTCTGACAGCAACAAGCGACCCGTAAGAGAACGGGAGTCCGATAAAACAATCAGACGACCCGGAATATGACGGACCAAAACTGAACTTGGTGTACTATAACCAACAGACGGATTCTTTCCATTAAATTGAATAACGGAAACGAAAGAGTGCCTCCCTGGTTCCGGAGATACGCCACTACTGTCGAATTAAAGGACAGGAATTTGGGCATGCGTTTCTGAATAATGTTCATGCAATGACATAAAGCAAGCCTAAAAAACATTATTCCACGGAAGAAAACTGATTGCTAAAAGACTGCGGAACCCAAAGACCCTGGCACTTCGAATCCGTAGGGATCAGTATTATATCCCAATCTGTATGACTGGCAACCGTCATAACAGCCACACTCGGGTCCGGCAACTGCGGCAGCACTCTCTGAGTCAACCACTGAATGTTTGCCCCAGTCTGAATCTCTTGTAACACTAGATAGACAAGAGAACGTGTAAATCGAGCAATTCATGGATTACCGAAAAGTTGCCGTCGAAGAGAAGCTCCTCCGAGAACGAAGCGACTCTGAGAGAGTTCTTAACCCTACTATCCACGCGAGTGGATGTAGCTAGGGCTGCGTCACATCTAACTAACTCCAATCAGCCACTGAAGGGCGGAGTTATACGTGAACAAACTACTGCCCTCAAAAGAAATTACATTGAGAATAATATCCCGTAAATCTTTTCTTGAAGACGTAATGATAACGCCTCAGTAAGGCGGATTACGTATAATAAAGCGTCTAAGTTAAGTCTACTATACATAATGTCGTTCCCAACATTGAAATTGGAAAAGACATAAACGGCGAAAAAGAATATATGCAGTTTTTAATCACACCGTCTAGACGCATATGAACTCTCGGTATGCCCTGCTCTGCCAAAATAAACTATTTGTATAAATGATAAAATGGCAGAAATGAGCAATGCGGACAAGAAACTAAACTATCATGCTTAGTAGCAGGCTTGTATATATATATATATAGCGTCGAAAAATAAAACACATGTTGTAATGACAATATTGGACTACGTCGGTAAGTCAGGGACAATGTCCCCGAACCGATCGAAAAATCCGAGTCCAATGACGCTATAAGTCTCTTATCCAAGATCGCAGCAATGAAGTCCGAAATAATAATCACTGGAAGATAATGCCAAAAGATATGAAAGGCATCTTCCGATACTACTAAAGGGAAAACTCGAAATCTTTCGAATCCCTTTCGCCATCCTGTCGGACCCTATAAAGCGTTCGGTCGTCCGTACCTGATGCAACCGCGGACCGCACCGACCCAGCGCCGTCGGATAATTCCTGATTCGACCGAGAAACTGTCAATTGCTGGGATGCTGCGAAACAACTGTGCTAACTCGGATAGCACGTCCGTCACTGAGGCCTGAGGAGAAGCGGTCTTACGATGCATTGCCGCTGGAAGCTCCGTGATCGCTACCCCGTGCATACTACCAATATGCGAGCGAACGGAGTGTATAGGCCTCGTGTCCCTTGGCTACCGGATGGCGCGACCTATTCGCCGTGGAATCACTGAATGCCGAAACTGATCGGATACTCGAGGTCACGTAGCCAATGTGCGGTCGTGTGCCCTGGTGTGAGGATGAGGAAGCATTAAAGACAGTCTCTCGGACTGTCAATATAACGGAGCGTCCCGAGCAACGGACATATGCTCCGAATGTAAAATATCTGAACCACAACATGCGGTCCCCTATGTTGTTGGGCGAGAGAGGGACCTCTCTCGCTCACAGCCCGGATGGACCTGGACAAGCCAGGAACCGATTCGATGAATGTACGCTACACCGGGTGAGCTAGCGAATGTCACTCCGTAGGCGATAGACATATTCCATGAGCACTTATTGCCGCTAACTCTTCATTAACTATGACGACAGAGGCACACTTTTGAAAGACATCTCCATAACTCTTCGAACAAGAAACCAGAAATGCTTGGTTAGCAAGCATAAAATAATAATATATATAGCGTCGTTCAATAATTCAAAAGTTTGTGTGACATTATTGGACTATGTCGGAACTGAGGGACGATGTCCCTGAACCGAACCAAAAATTTCTAAGTCCACCGACGCTATCAGTTTCTTATCCGGCATCGCAGCATTCTGGTCCGACGAAAGAAGCTGGAGAAGACCAAGTCAGATGACATACACAACAGCATATGTTGTTCCGAAAGGGAAAGCTCGAAATCCTCCGAATCCCTTTCGGTATCCCGTCGGACCGGATGAAACTTTCGGACGTCCGTACCCGCTTCCGCTGAGCGTCCCGACCCAGCATCGTCGGATAAAATATATGCGACAGATTCAGTTGATGCTGGGATGCTGCGATAAACTGTGCTATTAAGGAAAGCACGTCCGTTCCCGAGGCCTGTGCAGTAGCGGTCTTACGATGCATTGCCGCCGGAAGCTCCGTGTACGTTGACTCCCGCACACTTCCTATGCGAACGTCCGGAGTCTGCAGGCCTCGTGTCCCTGGCTACCGGAAGGTGTGACCTGGTCGCCGAAGAATCCTTGATCGGCGAAGCTGGTAATATATCGGCGGTCACGCAGCCAAGGTGCGGTCGTGTGCGCTGACGAGAAGAGGAAGCCTTAGCAGTCTCAGCGGACTGCCTATACAACGGAGCGTCCCGAGCGACGGACGTATGCTCCGCTTACGACACATTTTGTACCACAACATCTGGGGCCAGATGTTGTTGAACGAGAGAGGGGCCTCTCTCGCTTGCCGTCCGGATGGACCGGAACGAGCTATGAACCGGACTAAAAGGCTTCCTGCGTTCTCCCTCCGATCCGCCGTCACTGGGTGTGCATTAGGTTAGTTTATAGTGCTCGCATCACCCCAAAATTCCTTCTAGACCGCAACGGACGAACCCGGCTGCCGAACCATTCGGTGAATGGACGCTACACCGGGCGAGCTAGCGGACGTCAAAGGCCGTCGAACCTACTAGGGTCCTCTTAGGCAATTGGCGTATTTACATGAGCACTTTTCCGCTAGCCCTTCATTAATTGTGACAACGGAGGCACACTGTTGGAAGACATCACAGATACATCACCCTAATCTTGATCGTCTGAAATAGAAATTGATAAAGTAGAGTGACCCTGCGGGGAAAGGACCGGAGTGTCCAAATCCCCAACAACATACCGTGACATACGCTTCCCATATTGTCATCGAAATCATACGATACAGAACAGGAGTTAATGCGAGTACACTGACCACATATAGAATGATAATAAAGTCAGAGGAAGACTTCCTCTTAAAACAATTGATCAACATCCTTTCAATGTGAAAAGAAAACAAGTCCTGGTACTCGCACTAACCCCTGGCAATCAAAATACATAATAATAATATGATCCATTGATATAGAAAAAATAATTGAAATCAAAATATTTTGAAAAAATATTTTTTCAGAACAGCCCAAGTTTCTGAAAAGTAACGTTGAGCCCCAATGGATCCCAAGCCTAAGTGTGGACAAAAATTTTAAAAATATTTTAAACAATTTATTCAACACTTACGAACAATAATAATGTATCTAGTTATGATTAAAATAACATCAAGATATTATTTTTTTAGAAATCCCCCCCCTCACACAGAGGGCTGTTGAAAATGTAAACAATGAGTGTAAAAACACTAAAATAAGACTCCAGGCACCCAGGCCCGAAATCAGTTACCAAAAATACACTATCTGATGCAAAACAGAGACTTCCAGGGAAGAAACTGCAGAACATCAGATGGTAGATGCAGAACACAACGCATAACCACCCCTAGGTGAAGACGTAAACATGGGGAAAGAACAGAATTCATTCTGTTATTTAGCTAAAACTCCCAAGAAAATTTAGTAATAATAATTACAAAAACTATGCCAAAAGCATGGGAGAATAGCAAGGGGGAACTTAAAGGACAGGGAGAGAGGAAAACACTTAAAAAAACAGTGTAACTAAATAATCAGAATGACAACAAAATGGCTGCTGCCTTGAAAATAGGTAACTTAACATAATTTCATTAAAAATTTTTAAGTTACAGCCCTGATAATATTCTGTCACACATTCTTTTCCTCTCCTCCTTCTCTATCCTCCTTAGAATCACCATTTCACTAATATTTATGTGTCTGGCATCATTTAAACTGAGATTTATAAGCACAAAGATCAGTCAGATGTTAACTGATGAAGGGCCAAACTTAGAATGATTAATGGTGCCAATTTCGGAACGTCCTTGACACTGCGCATGCGCAGTAGGGGCGAAGTGTGGAGGGCCTTTCAGGACATGTTTTCTTTAGTTTTAGATGCAAATTTTGGGGATTGGGGGGCAAAATTTGTGTTTGGCCCTATATTTTAAGAGTTAGCACCAGCTATGTCTGGGTCATTGGTACAGTATAAAAATATTATGTTTTTGGCGAAAAAAATCTCTAAAAAGTTGCTAATTTACGGCACTTGGACGTTTTTTCATTCGTTGTGAAAATTGGACAACAAAATAAATTAAATATCCCGGAGATGTTTCGTCCTGGGCTGGCTGTGGCATAATGTTCACGTTTCACTGAAAAATGATCACCCCATTCCAAATCCCCTTCGTAAATGACCAACTACTTCCAGTGAGTACCCGGTGTGGTTAGGTGGGGCGCTGGGCTTTGGCAGATCGAATTACCACAACAACCGGGCTCGGGGTGTGCCTAAACATCACAGATCGCCACAGGTTACCGCAGGTCACCGCAAGTACCCATAATTTCCCAAATAGATCCAAAACTTTCAACACAGCGTCAAAACTGATATAGTGCTGAAAAGGTCGAAAATATCTCCAAACATTTTGTACATAAAACCATTGAAATATGGATGGCATTGGAACAACTCAGATATTGGCACATGACCACATCCATATTTTTGATTTCTGTTTTTCTCTATATTTCTATGTTTTGGCTTTTGAAAGGACAAATTGTTCAAATAAAACACATTATGGTGGAATGTTTAATGTATGTGTGTGTGTGTGTGGGGGGGGGGGGGGGGGGGGAGCGGGGTGGTAACATGGAAATTATTGATGTGCTGCCCACGTGCAAAAATCTCACTGACAAGCATCTGAGTCTCACTGGGAGCTCATCAAAATCTCACTGACAGTCACCTCGAGAGGTTAACAGGTCTGGGTCACTCACCACCAGTTAGTAGAACATTGGCGTATGTTCCTTTGATGTATTGTTGTTGGACTGTTTCCTGTTATGTCTGTGTGTGTGGGGGTGGGGGGGGGGGGGGTATTTGATATTAATTTGTATTTAAAATTGATCCACACGTGGCTTCTACGCGCAAAAAAAAATCTTCCTGAAAATTTTCTTCAATCTCCCTGAAAAAAATTTTGAAAGGTTAACATGTCTGACTTACAGTGTATAAGTAGTACTGAATAAATCAAAGTTCATCTAATTTGCATAATTTTTGTACGAGAAAAAAACCTGTATTATAAGTGATGTATTCCATGTTACTAAACACTCATGCAAAAATGTATTCAAATCAGAGCTTTCATACAGAAGTTCTGTACAAAAAAATGATTGCATTAATTTTGGTACAAAATGGCCACCGGCAGCCATCTTGAATTTCGGACTGCACCCAAAAACACTCGTTCTCATCTCAAGGTGATAACAAAGGTACCGAAGAAGTTTTGTATAGATCGGTTCATAAATACAGCCTCTAGCCTGAGCCGTATAGAAGTTGTGTACACAAAAACTGATTGGACCTAATTTCGGTACAAAATGGCCACTGGCAGCCATCTCGAATTTTGGACCGCACCCAGTAACACTCATTCTCGTCCCAAGGTGATAACAAAGGCACCCAAGAAGTTTCGTGAAGATCGGTTTATAAATACAGACTCTAGCCTGAGCCGTATTGACCTGTGCACTTACTGTGTATAAGTAGCACTGAATAAATCAAAGTTCATCTAATTTGCATAATTTTTGCACGAGAAAAAACCTGTATTATATGTTATGTATTCCATGTTACTAAACATTCATACAAAAATTTATTCAAATCAGAACTTTCTTACAGAAGTTCTCTCCAAAAAACTGATTGCACTAACTAAAGTACAAAATGGCTGCTGGTGGCCATCCTGAATTTCGGACTACACCCAAAACCACTCGATCTCGTCCCATGGTGATAACAAAGGTACCCAAGAAGTTTCGTAAAGGTCGTTTCATAAATACGGCCTCTAGTCCGAGCCGTATTGGCATTTGCAGTTACAGTGCTGAAAGTAACATTAAATAGATCAAAGTTAGTCTAATAGGCATAATTTATGCATGAGAAAAAACCCTGTATTATATGTGATGCATCGGGCTAGAGGCCGTATTTATGAACCGATCTTTACAAAACTTCTTGGGTACCTTTTCAGGAACCAATTTCAAAGCCTTTCAAGGACCTTTTGGGTTCAATTCAATAGTTTTTAAGGACCATCTTGCACTGAATTCAAAGACTTTCATTGACTTTCGATATATGAATTACAAAATTAGGGAACATGGGTACTGACAGCTGGAATAAGTTGAGAGATATTTATTTATTTGTTGGTGTTTAAGGTCACATACCTCTGTACAATAGCTAATCATGTCCCCAAAATGGAGATAAAGTCAAGGTCAGTCAATCGATTATACCCTCATGTTGCCTATTTTGGAGGACTCGCACCCCAAGCATTATTTTACCAGTGAAACACAGCTTGTTTACCACAGTAAACAAACACTGCTTCACTTCCTGGGGTTCCCGCAGGCGTGTTGCAGGGTATAACAACAGAATATTTCTTTCACCTTCGCTCTTTGTTGAGGTCACAAAAGTTGTTTCTTTTGGGTACCAGACAACTGCAAGACTTTTCAAGTACGTTAAAGGACCATTGGGGTTTCATGTCCATTTTCAAGGGTTTTTTTCAAGGCCTTGAAAATTAACCTTCAAGGCCTTGAAAATTAACCTTCAAGGACTTTCAAGGACCAACAGCTTCCCTACTTATCAATGATTTGTAGTAAAATCTTAACTGCCTCTAGAGGTAGCCAAGATTTGAATAGAAATCATTGCCAAGGTGAACACAGGACCTCTTACTCTTAATGATTGCAAAGTATGTCAAGATTGGATAAACAGTTTTGACATTTAACAGCACCTAATGGATGGTATTGAAGAAAAGCCTGGGGCAGTCACCCTCATGAAACTTCCCCAGGATTGCATTAAATCACTCTCCTGTGGTTTTCAAAACAACAGGTCTAGAAAAAACAAGATGGCTGGCATGATGGCCATATTGGATATGGCAGAAAACTGATTATCGAAAGGAACCTTCCTCCAGTCACCACTAATACATCACAAAAAATAAAACCCATGGTGCATTTCATTTTTAAATTATTGCACGGACAATTAAAAAGGGCCAAAACTCCAAAATGGCATCCAGAGAGGCCATATTAAATATGGCAGAAAACTGATTATCAAAAGGATCCTATTTCTAGTCAGCACTAATCCACCACAAAAATAGGATTCATGGGGCATTTAGTTTCAAATTATTGTGTAGACAAGCAAATGCTAATGGATAAACAGACAGACATGGCCCTTCTTAAATACAGACTGTTCTAGAGAGCGGCCGTATAAAATCATGCTCTGTTCTCTACTGCCATACCTGTTTTGCTTGCTGTCTTGAATCTGCTGTCACATCTTCAACACTGATGTTCTTCCACTCTGCAGCAATTTGTTTAAAGACATCCCCATTCCCATTTAAAATCTTCATAAGCTTTCTATCATTTGAGAGGTATGCAATCATTCTCAATTCTAACTGTGAATAGTCAGCTGCAAGTAGTACACCACCTACAATAATTTGATACCATAAATACCAAACTATTACTACACCACTGTCACTTTACTGTCTATCATCTTTGAAAACAATACAGGCCTGGCATTCTGAAAAATGCAGGAGGGCAAAACATCGCTCTCCTCAATCAGCTTAGGAGAGCAATTAGCTTTACACAGCATTTTAAGTATCCAATTGAACGAACTCATTGAAACTGAAACCAACAGACTACATCAGTGATTTTATTAACTTTACTAAGGTAAAGCGAAATCTCTTAGACATCTAGATGTCTCACTCAACAACCGAACACACACTTGACAAGACCTGTGTGTGTACCCAGACCTGTTGTCCAAGAAAGTCATACGCCTACTACTACCACCTTCAACCCCCCAAGGGGGGTTGAAGGTGGTAGTGGTAGGCGTATGACTTTCTTGGACAACAGGTCTGCTTGAATCTACAGTCACATCCTGGTGCAAGTGCTTCAAGTGACAGGATAGTAGTAATGGTAGTGTATTATAGCGTCAATATTCCTTGAATAATTACCCCTCAAACTGTGATGTCAGCTGTTGAACTTGAAACTGACAGAAAAAAAAATATTGCTGTGACCCATTTTGCTTCAAATGATTGCAACTGTGTTTGGGTATGGTTGCAGCTATTACCTTTTACCACTAAACTACTTTCAAAATGAATTACGTGATGTTATGTGACTTCGAAGTTAAATTACATTTTTGCTTTACAACAAAAATTTAATGTGAGCATAATACATGTAATCTCAATCATCCCAGACCTAAATATTTAGGAGGGCAATTTTTCGCTCTCCTTAATTCTTTCAGGAGAGCAGTAAGGAGAGCTAAAAAATCGCTCTCCTGAAATTGCCAAGCCTGACAATATGAACACCAAATTCAGTTAATTTATTATAGATTAATCTCTTCACTTATGGCCTAAAAAATGTTCAAAATTTGTTTCTCAGGCTCTCCTGCATGGTCCTTTTGGCTGCTGCATGCACTCTTTCAAAAACCAATGCAAACTTAAAAAAAATAAAAATTACATAGTTTATGTCTGATATTTTACCCAAGTTAATAAAATTGATAAATTTGTCCCTGGAGTCCCTTCTTGCACTCAAGGGACGAAATACACCACCACCCAAGCTATTCTGTAGATTATGGGGCCTAAACCATAAAATAAATTAATTAAGAACATGAACTTTTGATGCCAAAAATAAAAAATAAAACAAGACTGGACGGTCATCCGGTGCATACCCCCACATGGTGTACCGCCTAGTGTGGGCATACCTATGACCAACAAATATTATAGAAAATAATAAATTACTTAAGTTATGAATATTCTTGGAAGGACTCACACACGGATGGACATTCTTACAAATGGCTTCTTATGTGTCTATTTTATGGACATGTTAGGTGGCTAACCTAAAACACATGTCCAACATAATAAAACAAGTTTTTGGGGGTAAAATTTTTGGGGGTCAGCTAACCCTAACCCTACCCTTTACTGACCCTAACCCTACCCACCCCTAACCCTAAACTAACCCTAACCCTAGCCACATAACTCTAACATCCCTTCACTGACCCCCCACCCCACCCCAGAATGCCCTAACCCTACTCTACATTTATCCACCCCCCCCCCCCCCCCCCCCCCCCACAATAAGAGATTCTGTTACGTGGCTAACCACATAAGTATACTGTTTTACTAACATTTGTGTGTGCGCACGGACGGATGCATGTAATCCAGTATACCCCCATTTTCTTCGAAAGTGGAGGTATAATTATCTAATAAAATAAAAAAAATTATCTGACAACACAGAAATTCATTCTAGTCTGGGGCAATGTTACAATTTAATTGCATTCTAAGTTTCATTTAATTCCATAATGATTTACTTATGAATATTCTTGTACGGACAGACAGATGGATGCACAGATGGACGGATGAAATCCAGTGTACCCCACGTCCCGTTTTCTTGGAAAGTTTTCAACAATTTCCAAGTCAAAAGGTATGGTAAATTGTTTGGAAGTTTTATGCAATGAGGCAGAAGCCTTTGTCATAGACAAGCTGCATGCCATATTTCACTGAAATCCGATAACCCCAATTCAGTATACTCCCCCCACCCCATTTTCTTCGAAAGTTTTCAACAATTTCTAAGTCAAAAGGTGTGGTAAATTGTTTGGTGTTTCGAAGTTTTATGTAATGAGGCAGAAGCCTTTGTCATAGGCAAACTGCATGCCATTATTTCACTGAAATCCGATAACCCATACCTGAGATACAGGCTGAACAGACAAAATAATGTCTATTTCCTACAATTTCTAAGTCAAAAAAGGGGGATAAAAAAAAAATATCGTTGAATCCTTTTTCTAAAGCCAATACCATAAGCAGTGTTCATGGCAAATTTCTTGGAAACAGAACATTCGATACCCGAGTTACAGGTTGAACAGACAAAATTTGGCTCGGACGGACACAATTTCGAAGTGAACAAGTAATAAAAAAAAAAAAAAAACTAGTGTGGGTATACCTATGATCAACAAATATTATAGAAAATAATAATTTACTTAAGTTATGAAAGTTATGAATATTCTCGGACGGACTGACACACGGACGGATGGACGCATGTAATCCAGTATACCCCCATTTTCTTTGAAAGTGGGGGTATAATAAAAACCTGAAGGCTCACATGCAATTTTACAAAAAAATATGGCCTCAGAAGCAGAAGATCTACTTCTTGGGGCCTAAATACCAGAATACACTGTCAATTCACTGCTCATCTTTGAAAACAATATGAACATGAAATTCAGTTCATGTACTTATTATTAATCTCTTTGCTTATTTAATAATTTTTATCAGAACAGCTCCTTATTTCTCAGTGTTACATTCCAGAACATAAGATTGCATGTAATATTGTACCAGAAGCATCACATCATTCTTGGTGTGGATCCAGAACATTACAATAAAAAAGTGAATCTTTTACAAAAATATGACCTACCTGCATGGTTTAAACCTTGTGCATGAAATTCAATTCTGAGCTCAGGTTTATATATTTCCTAAAAGTCAGGAATTCTGGGCCTGGACTATGGAATACATTATCCGTACAAGTTCAGACATCATAAAACCTCAACCAATTTAAAAAGAATGTTAAATCTCACCTTTCTGGAGATGCTTTGGCAACTTTTAACTTCTAATGTGAAGTACTACTTTCTTTTTCCAGTCATTAGTTGCTTCTATGGTCAGGAGCTCATTTTATTCGTTTGACTGAATAGTGCTTTAAGAACATACCGGAGAATTTATGCTATAAAAACTATGCTTACTATTATTTTTTAACCCTTCACGTAACGAGTCAGCTGAATGCGCCTGTTTAATTTACAAATTAAGCAGTTGAAAAAGTATATTTGTCAAAAAGTTTCAACAAAACCATATCATGTGACCCCTCATTAGAATGACCTCTTTGAGCTCGTTCTAATGAGGGAAAGCATGATATGTTTTTGTTGACAATGGCATGGTGGGAGTTTGAACCCACGCCACAAGAGTTTCCTTCGGCACCAAAGCCTAGCAAAACTACACTGAACCACGCATACCACTCGGCCACAGCATCCTTTCTTAATTCTATGGCATCCAGGAAATTTGAAAAAGATAAGTGTCGCTGATTTCTTGAGGTGCAGTTCGTGGAATTAAGTACTCAGATGCAACTATCTGATGAATGTTTTTGTTAAAATTGTTTGAAAAATTAAAAAAACAATAATTAGAAAAACAAATTTTGATATCCTTTGCACTGGGTAAAGGGTTAGATGATTGTTTATCTTGGGAAATATTTAACATTATGAAAAAAATATCTTTTTCATATATTTTCCAAAACACCACAATTCAAACTGGAAAAATATTTGTGAACTTAACACTTAAAGGTAGTGATTAACTGAAAAAGATTTGTGACCGTCATCGCCTTGCCAGTTAGTTGAGCACACAATCTGCCTGTTGTGAGTGCCGATGTTGGATAGTAACAACCAAAAGTAGTAGTATGTTTAAGTATGAATAGAACGGGGTTAATTTCACAGTACCGTCAGGTTGATTAGTTTGTTTACCTCAAGAGTATGTCAGTGTGTGTATTAAAATAAAAATATGACTTCAGTGGAAAAAAGTTAACATCACAGCATCTTTGATCAAAGATCAAAGACGCTGCGCTGTTAACTTGTTTCTGCTGATGTTGCATTTCAATGAGTCATCACACAACACGTAGGATGTGTGTCATGATCAGCAATCAAGGGGAAGATCAGACCAAAGAATGAGATTAGGCCAATCTTCAATCCTAACAATCATTGTGGAAACGTATTAAGTTTGTTACTGCTTGTATGAAATTGTAAATCATATGTAAATACAAACAATTTTGATCCAGTGGTTTCCATGTGAACACTGGCATGGACCAATGTTCAAACACCTCTACCGATCGTCAACCGATGGCTTAAAATCAGCTGATGTCAGATGAAATTGTCGAACATCGGTGAATCACTACTTAATGGTCTGAATAATTGTTTCAAAAGTGTACTATATTACAACATGTATGTCAAGTGGGTCGGCAGTGGTAAATGGTCAAGACCTGACTACTTGCACAGTTAATGTTTCCAAAAGAATTTCTTTTCAGTTGGAAATTATTTTGTAAATGCTACATGCATTTCACTTAATTTTCAGACTTTTTTGCAGTCTGTTGACTTTGAGACGAGCTGTTTGTCACCATCATACAAGCAATTTTGACATTTTTTGTGAGTAGTCAACAGCGAGCTTCAGTTCTACCTAGCATACAATTAACACATATCAAATGAATCAGTCGCATCCACCGCATAATATATAAATTATGAAGACGAAAATTTTATTGAAAAAATTCAACAAAAAAACTATATCACTTGGCCCTTCACTGAAAGGTGTTTGTCGAGCTCATTCCAATGAGGGGTCACATAATTTCATTTAAAGTTTTTTTAAGAATTAGGATAAAAAAAATGAAAGTGTCAATGACACTGTAGCTCAACTTGTCAAGACATGTACATGTATAGTACATGTATAGTATGTGACACAGCAATGACAAACATCTAGGTAATGACCTGATAACAAAGCTACATATAAAGTATTGTAACGGTCTGTACATAAATACTGACCGTAGCCTGTAACAAATGTATAGGTAAAGTATTGTAAAGGTGGGTGACAGTCAGATGCTAAACTAGAAAAGAAATCTTTGAGTCCCAGAGTGGGTCTGACTGAACCCCAAAATATTTGTTTTCATAGCATAGTGATAACAAAGGCACCCTAAAACACACTCATTCCTGTCCCAAGGTGAAAACAAAGGTACCCAAGAAGTTTCGTGAAGATCAGTTCATAAATACGAGCTGTATAGAAGTTGTGACAAAAAACTGATTGGATCTAATTTCGATACAAAATGGCCACTGGCAGCCATCTTGAATTTTGGACCGCACTCAGAAACACTTGTTCTCGTCCCAAGGTGATAACAAAGGTACCAATGAAGTTTCGTGAAGATCGGTTGATAAATACAGCCTCTAGCCCAAGCCGTATTGATATGTGCACTTACAGTGTATAAGTAGCACTAAATAAATCAAAATTCATCTAATTTGCATAATTTCTGCACGAGAAAAAAACCTGTACTGTATGTGATGTATTCCATTTTACTAAACATTCATACAAAAATTTATTCAAATCAGAACTTTCATACAGAAGTTCTGTACAAAAGACTGATTGCACTAATTTTGGTACAAAATGGCTGCTGGTGGCCATCTTGAATTTCGGACCACACCCAAAAACACCCGATCTGATCCCACGGTGATAACAAAGGTACCCAAGAAGTTTCGTAAAGATCGGTTCATAAATAAGGCCTCTAGTCTGAGCCGTATAGAAGTTGTGTACAAAAAACTGATTAGACCTAATTTCGGTACAAAATGGCCACTGGCAGCCATCTTGAATTTTGGATCGCACTCAGAAACACTCGTTCTCGTCCCAAGGTGATAACAGAGGTACCCAAGAAGTTTCGTGAAGATCAGTTGATAAATACAGCCTCTAGCCCGAGCCGTATTGACATGTGTACTAACTGTGTGTAAGTAGCACTGAAAAAATCAAAGTTCATCTAATTTGCATAATTTTCTGCATGAGAAAAAACCCGTATTATATGTGATGTATCCCATGGTACTAAACATTCACACAAAAAATTTTTCAAATCAGCGCTTTCATATGGAAGTTCTGTGCAAAAATCTGATTGCACTGAATTTTGTACAAAATGGCTGCCAGCGGCCAACTTGAATTTCGGATCGGACCCCAAAACACTCGTTCTCGTCCCACGGTCATAACAAAGGTACCCAAGAAGTTTCGTAAAGATCGGTTCATAAATACGGCCTCTAGCCCGAGCCGTATTGAATTGTTGACGGACAGACGGACGACTGGCCATGGCATAAGCTCAAATTTGGCTTCGCCAAAGTTGAGCTAAAAATTAAAATAAAAATTTTGATATCATGAGTTTTCTGTAAATGTTTAAAATCTATTCCTGCGAAATAGGCCAAATAATACAATGCAAGCACAAAAATGTGAACAATACACCATGATTCATAAGCAGTAACATTCCAGGACTTCAAACTAATCAAACTTCACTTTCCGACAATTGGTATGTAATCAACAAAATTTGACAAACTTCAAAGGCCAGAAATGCTAGTCACTGTCTTTTCGCTCTTGCATTCCATGGAGAATCATATGATTGACTTACGATTGCTCCACTGAAGTTGCATTTCATGTATCATACCAAACTCAAATAAACTTGATTATTTCTGTGAAAATCCTGTAATATTTTTGGAATGCCTACTTACTGTGCACCAATGGGGTGAACGCTGTTCAGATGTTCGTTGATGTTTTTCTTTAAAACACTTTCCAAGTGCCAGGATTCAGCACTAGTGCACTTCACTTCAAAGGATAGCAAGCCATATATAGCACGCCTCCCATTTCCAAAATCGAAAAACTTGATTTACATTTACAGAGGGGGACTTCACGGTCACCTTTAAGTGAAAACAGAGCAAAGGGCGGTTACCCTCAGCAGAAGGAAGAGCCCTGATGCAGATAGGAGGTGGAGTAGTTTCTGGTATCTGATTCTTGGCCAGAGAGGAGTAATCAGTGGTAAACGTAACACTGTTGGGAGAGCTCCTGAAAAAGGCCGGGTCAACCGAGAGGGCATGAAGCTCATTAACCCGTCTGGCTGAGGCAAAAGCCATCAGAAAAGCAGTCTTGTATGTGAGAAAACGCATATCCACCTGGGATGAAGGTTCGAACGGTGCCCATCCCCAAGCAAAGCAGCACCCAAGAAAGATTCCATCTTGGGGTAAGCTGCAAAGTCTTAGGCCTTTTCAAGGAAAAGTGCCGAACAAGCTTGGGGAGGTATGGATTAATGCCGATATGACGCTGTCCCACATACAAAAAGGTATCCGAAAGCATGGACCTGTACCCTTTGATGGTAACAAGCTGGAGACCCCGAGAATCAAACAGATACCAGAAACTCCACAATCTGTGAAAGCAAAGGAGGCATAATCAACAGAGTGATCGGCACACCATTGACAGAAGACCTTCCACTTAGCCGCATAGGCTAAACCAGTGGAGTGCCTCCTTGAAGAAGAAATGCACTCCACCGCTCATCTCGGAAAAACCTCTGCGGAGGAGACAGGACCTGACAAAAGATATGCGTGAAGGCACAATGAAGTCGGGTTGACGTGAAACCTCCTTGGGTGACCTTGGCAAAGAAGGTCACGACGTAGAGGGAGATGTGCCGGAACACCCGCCAACAGAGAGAGGAGCTGATTAATCCACATCCACGGAGGCGAAAGGAGAGCAATCAGAATGATTCGACAACTGCAGGTTCGTATTTTGGTTAGAACCTGAGGCAGAATTGGAACTGGCGGGAAGGCGGAGCCAACAAGACCATTCCAATCGAGTGACAGAGCATCCACGGCGAAAGCCAGAGGATCTGGACACGGGGACACAAAAGTGTCCACCTGATGGTTCCAACGAGTCGCAAAGAGATCGATGTGGGGATGACCCCAGAGATCGCAAAGCGACTGGAACACTGCCCTGTGGAGTATCCACTCAGTGGAAATGACACTGCCCCATCAGGACAGGGAGTCGGCTAGGACGTTCAGACGACCGGGTATGTGACGAACCACCACTCTGGCATTTGGCATCCTAAGCGTGCAGTAGAAGATCCCGAGTCGAATTGTCAGACAACAGAAGGACCTGGCGATTCGAAAGGTGGGGGATCCACTGCCGGAAACTCAGAAGAAGAGCAAGAAGCTCCTTCTGGTTGATGTGAAGAGCTGCTTGATCCTGGTCCCATGCCGCGTGAAGGGAAAGACCTAGAGGATCCAATGACCCACTCCATCCAAGAACGCTGGTGTCTTCCGTCAGAACACAATCAAACATGGGTAAGTCCAACGGAACTCCCTGCATAATCCACTGAACATCTGACAAGGGGAGAAGGTGAGGATGAAGAGACTCTGGAACTGAAGGACCAGATCCAGAGGATCGGCCTCCAACGACTGAGCAGAAAGTGTTGGAGAGTCTGACATGCAGTCGACCTCGAGGAATGAGATCTGTCACCGAACCGCAGGGACCGAGTAGCTGGAGAAGACTCCGAGCTGTTACGGACATGGACTGGGACAGAGTCAGGGTAAAAGCTGGGGGAATCACAGCCCTTGCCCGGGGAACTGCCATCGTATTCAGCTGAGTACGGAAGTCCATCCCCAGATGACAAAACGACTGAGAAGGGACCAGGTCCGACTTCTCATTGACTCTGAACCTAGCGACGTGAGCAGGCTCAACAGTGTGTCGACATCAGACTCCAGAAAGGCAGCATTGGAATGCCTCTGCAGGATATCGTCTAGATATGCTGAAGTAGTCACCCTGGACTGTGTGCGATGTAAGGCTAACACATGTGACATCAGTCGGGTGAAGGCCCAAGGAGCCAGGTTGAGGCCGAAGGGCATGGCCTTGAACTGGTAAACTCGCCCCAGAAAAGTGAACCTGAGATACTTTCATGATGTCCGATGAATCGGAACATGAAAGTAAGCATCTCGCAGGTCGATGCTGGAAGCAAAAACTCCCTGGTGAATGGTGAATGAAAGTTTCTGTGCAGAACTTAGGAGCAGATCGATAACAGGTCGGAGTCGGCCGTCCTTCTTCGGCACCAAGAACAGACGGGAATAAAATTCCATGGAATGAATGTTCTTGACGACCTCGATCGCCCCCTTTGACAGGAGATTGTCTATCCCCGTGATCAAAAGTTCCCAAAGTGTAATGTCTAAAGGAACTTGTGTTGGAAGAGGCACTCTCGACAGAGTTGGATGCCTCCAGAAGGATATCTGCAGCCCAAACTGAACAACATCCAACACCCAAGGATCGGATGTGATTGTGGCCCAATGGTCTGCGAATTCTGATATCCTTCCTCCAACCTGGGACGAATTGAGGTGAGGACCTTCATTTCGAGCCTCGGCGAGGCCTGCGAGAGGAGAAACCCCCTCCTCTACTATATGAAGAATCCTGAGTCCTCCCTCTAGCCTGTCGACGCTTACCTTACCCCGTGAGTAAGTAGAAGTGGCGGCAGGAGGATCAGCCCTTGGCTTTGCGGAGGAAGCAGAAGGGCACTTGTTAGGCTTTGGACGGCCCCTGCCTCCAACAGAAGGCTGATCAAGCTGATGAAGCGGCAGCTAATATATGGAATGACGTGGGACGTCATCCCGGACCGTCGCCACGAAATCATGGGATAGTTGCGGACCCGCCGAAGAAGCAGATCGAAAAGCAGTGTGCTGACCCCTCAAGAAGGGAATGACATGTGTCCAACACATGAACTAATTCCAAGATAGCCGTGTTACAGGCATGCGTGTGCACGAGCACCTTGGAAAGCACACGCAAAGGAGCCTGTATGTCGTCAAACTTATCTGGAGGCAGATAAGCAGCTAAAGCAGAGACAATGTGATTTGAGAGAGAAGGCATGCCCAGCATCTCTCTCGATAAGCCCAATAGAGACTCCAGAGTCGTCATAGGAATAACGGCCGACTTGGGCTTGGAAAGCCTGAGGGAGGTAGAGTCCTGATCCAAGACCGTCAAAGTCGGGCAGACTGATGGATTGGCGGAATCGTATGAACGATAATCCACTGGAGGCAAAAAAAGTGTCAACCCTGGTGATGAATGAAGTCTTCATAGCCTTGGAACTCAGCTTAGAGTCCAAAGCTGAAAACGCTTCAACCACCTGTACCGAATGGCACGGTCGAAGGTGCCCAGAAGCAGGTTGATCCACAGGCTGTAGGCGTGCGCCCGTTGGTCACGGCCTGGCTGACACTGTCGGCTGGTTTGACAGTTTGAGATCTGGAAGGAACCCAAACACAAAGTCAAGAGCTGTCCCCAAGTCAGAAGACTGTTGGCTCTCAACGTCAGGTATGTCGGACTCATTCTTTGAGTCAGAAGACACATAGCCCATCATGGGCAAACCAGCCGATGCCTCCCATGGTGTAGGTGCACCTGAGGGATCAGAAAGCGGCCTGCTTCCAATCCCGGGAGGCGGCACCGCAGGGGAGGCACCTGGAAACCACTCGTAGTCTCGCTGGGAGCAATGGGAAGGCTCTTGGAAAGAACCTGAGTGAGCAAGGAGAGGGCCTCCCTAAGCTCACAGCCGGTTCGACGTGGGAACACACTGGCAAAGTGGCTTCACTCCTGACCCTTTTAACCAGTGAAGTGTCATGATCCTCAAATACACCCGACGCGGGGCAACAGATGGCAGCCAAAACATCTGAAGGCAGATGTGTATAGGGGTATGACATACCCCAAGGATCTATAGAGCGGGAACTCAGGAGAGTCGCCGCGGACCTCAGAGGGACAGAAGGTCCTGGCTGCACAAAAGGCGTTGGTCCCGCAAAACTGGCCATGGGACCAGAGTGCGTGGACGGAAACGCCACGGAGTTCATGGTGGCCCCACCATGAACATCCGAATCCAATGAGAAAGCTTGACGGCTGAGAGACCACAGCAGAGGGTTCAGCCGGCAGCCCTTTCCGACTTCGCTGAGTTGAAGTCAGGGAAGGCTGAGGGCGATACCCCACGTCCACACTACCAAACATCTCTCTGCAGACCCCTGCTGGAATAAAACTGCTGTGCTCAACGGCTGAGAGGCCACAGCAGAGGGTTCGTCGACAGCCCCTTCCGACTTTGCCAAGTTGTAGTCAGGGAAGGCTGAGGCCGATACCCCCACGTCCACACTACCAGACATCGCTGCAGACCCCTGCAGGGATAAGCCGATGCCGGTTGAAATGGTGACCGATGACGCTGAAGACGGAACAGCAGCAACAGATACGACAGGAGCTGTTGAAACTGGTGGAAAAGGGGAGAGAGCAACCGAGCTCGGCTCCAAAGGAAGAGTCACAACCCTAGTGACAGCCTCAGATGTCGACTGGAGAGGGACCATAGTCCTGGAACCAGGCATCTCTTCACCAGACAATTCAACAGCTCCAGCAGTATCCACCACGGAAAAGACTGCACATCCCCCACAGGGGGTATAACTCTCACCAGATGCGGTCGTGTCAGGAGGCCCCGACACGACAGCATTTCCCCCCTCCCCAACCCTGCGGGAGGAATAGCCACGAGAATGCACAACAAGCATGGGCAAAACGCTTTCCCCCAAGGAACAGTCCTGGGCATAACAGAAGTGAGAGCAGTAGAAGAAAAAGGTGAACTCAACAGATGTAGAAAGTAGATGAATACCCCCAACTACGAGAGTAAGGTGGCAGAAAATAAAGGACCAGCGGGAACACAACTGAACACAGACGGCCGACAGGGATAAAAACCCCCAGAAATTCTGCCCTCAACAGAGAGGAGAAATCCTGTCCATACAGCCCCTCATTGACACCTAACTCCAATAATAACAAGAGCAACGCTAACATGTGTGCTGATGCCCCCAAAGGTAACAAAGTCTGACTTACATGTAAATAAATAACTTCTGAATGTTTGAAGAGAATTGGTTCATCCAAACAACCCTATAGGCTATGGTACAATTTACCTTAGTCAGAAACAGAGGCCAAAAACAAACAGGGGCCATAACTCTACCAAACATGAATGGACGAAAAGCTAGGTACGAGGGCATCCATTCCCCCAAGCTGCCCTATCACCATACCAAAGAACATTAAAATCCGGCAACTGATGCTCGAGTTATAATACAAAATGTTCATATGGACGGACGGACAGGATGTACGGAAGTACGGACGGATGAAGACCTTGACTATATACCCCTGAAAATTTCTTTTCGGGGGCATAATAATAATATCCAAAAGGATAACATAAATTTATCAATCCGAAAAATTTTATGTCCGAACCGCATGGTATGCGAAAATCAAGTGCGAACACAGAGAATATATAAAATAAAATGAAAATGGGGTTGAAAATAATAACAAGAATATATAAAACACAGTACCGTTATTATACGATCCTCAGATCCATAATTCCAGTCACAGGTAACCATTACCAATGAGCTGAATTATCACTGTTTCTTAAAGGAAATGTTAAAAAATTTATAGTAATTTATATATTTTTTATACTTACCAATGACCCAGACATAGCTGGTGCTAACTCTTAAAATTCTAGGGCCAAACACAAATTTTGCCCCCCCCACCCCCAATCCCCAAAATTTGCATCTAAAACCAAAAGAAATCATGTCCTGAAGGTCCTCCATACTTTGCCCTCACTGCGCATGCGCAGTGTCAAGGATGTCCCGAAATTGGTGCCAATTATCATTCTTACAAGCAGTGCCTGGTCAGCACTATGTACTCAGCGGGGAGGTATGAATTCCCAACTCCTGGGAGGGCCGTCCCCGTCTGGGTCATTGGTAAGTATAAAAAATATATAAATTACTATAAATTTTTTAACATTTTTATACTGTACCAATGACCCAGACATAGCTGAATAGTAAAAAGGCTGGAGGGCCTAGGACATAGAGGAAAATCCAATAAGCTCAACTATATAATATAGAGTAAACCCCTCAAGGAGAAAAGGAGTATTAGGCTTTACATGTATCTTTCTTATTTTATGATAAATTAGAAAGACACAACACCCTTCATAATTGAGCATAATAACATTCATGTTCTCTATTAACATCCAGTATAAACCCTTATACTAATTATTTTTAAAGTAAGCCAATAAATAAAGTTAGTCCAGAGAATTGAGACTCTTTATATTCTCTTAAAAGTGTCCGAGGATTGTATATTAATGCCCGTTTGACACTTGACATATACAAATGCTTCACACCGAGCTACACTTTAAAAATATGACATGAATGAATTTTTAACATTAATATTACACTTTAAAACCATCCTGGTAACGACTCAGAATTACTGACTCCGGAGGAGGAATCCCCTTGCTTTTCACTATAAAGCAGGTGACCTAAGGGAACACCCTCCCCCCCCCCCCCCCCACCCCTTCCCCTTGCCCTGGGTCAAATAGCCCAGAGCGAAGAGGGCAGCAGGACGGAGTCACTGCTGGAACAGAAAGCCTGCATAACTATAGTTGCAACTGTTTAGTGGACGACATTCTGAGCAACAGATAACGGACCTAAACAATGCAGGTCTCCAGAAATGGGCTCAATATTTCTGAGATAAAAGTTAAAAAATTTATAGTAATTTATATATTTTTTATACTTACCAATGACCCAGACATAGCTGGTGCTAACTCTTAAAATATAGGGCCAAACACAAATTTTGCCCCCCAATCCCCAAAATTTGCATCTAAAACTAAAGAAAACATGTCCTGAAAGGCCCTCCACACTTCGCCCCTACTGCGCATGCGCAGTGTCAAGGACGTTCCGAAATTGGCGCCATTTATCATTCTAATAACCAGTGCCTGGTAAGCGCTATGTACTCAGCGGGGAGGCAAGAGTTCCCAACTCCTGGGAGGGCCATCCCCGTCTGGGTCATTGGTAAGTATAAAAAATATATAAATTACTATAAATTTTTTAACATTTTTATACTGTACCAATGACCCAGACATAGCTGAATAGTAAAAAGGCTGGAGGGCCAAGGACATAGAGCAAAATGGAATACGCTCAATAAAATAAAATAGAGTCATCCCCTGTAGGGAAAAGAAGTAATAGGCCTTACATGTATCTTTCTTATTTATGATAAATTAGAAAGATACAACACCTTCCAAAATTGAGCTTCATACATCCATGTACTCTATTAATATCCAATATAATCCTTATACTAATAATTTTTAAAGTAAGCCAATAATAAAGTAAGTCTAGAGAATAGAGACTCTTATACTCCTAAAAGTGTCTGAGAATTGCATAATCATGTCCGTTGACATATGCAATATTCAAAAGATATACTTTAAAAACTAAGACTTGAATGAATTTTATAAACTTCTCACTAAACAACCATCCCAATAACAGCTCAGAATTACTAACTCTGGAGGAGGTATCCCCTTGTTTTCATAGTAAAACAGGTGACCCAAGGGAACACCCTCCCCCCCCCCCCTTTTTCTTGCCCTGGGTCAAATAGCCCAGAGCGAAGAGGGCAGCCGAACGGAGACACTGCCGAAACAGACAGCCTACCTAGCTATAGTAGCAACTGTTAAGAGAATGACATTCTGAGCAGTAGATAATAGACCTAACAAAAGAGGCCTCAAGAAATTGACTCGATATTTCTAAGATAAAATTCATGAATGTGGATGGCTGAGCGCAATGAGCGGCCTTCAAAAATCTATAATAGCGACACTGTTAAAGTAAGCCCAAGAAGTAGAAGAACTCTTACTTCATGAGCCGAAATCTTAAGCACAACTGCTAAGTCAATGATATACCATAAGCAGTACGCTAGTTAATAGAATCCATTAACAATAAAATGGAGCGTAACGTCCTTCTACTAGACATCAAAGACAGAAGAAGCTTACGCCCTTGTAATAAACAGATATCTGTTTATAAATACATAAACTGTACCCGGAAAGAGTAAAGGCCTATGCCCATACGAAGACGGAAGGACCTTAAAATAATAGGTTCCGGATAATAGGAGCCTAACTCTTATGCAACAATCCAACCTAAATAGTAACGGAAATATTGATTCCGAAACTATGAAAGTGAAAATCATCCATCGATAGTGCATGAAACTCACTGACTCTACAGTAAAAGAGAAACCAACAGAATTACTGTCTAAAAGGTCAGAATTTGAAAACTACTGTTTCCAGAGGCTCAAATGATTACTTAGCTAAATAAGAACCGAAGTTAAAATCCGTATAGGAATTTAATCTAAAGATTCTAAGTCTATTTATCAAAAAGTTACTAACTGACTTAGATAAAGAGACAAAAGACTCAATTGTAAACTATCGTAGAGTGCATAGGTATGAGGTAACATAAACCTATAACCTAAATAATAACAGGCTGCAGTAGATCTTGTGAAACAAGTATACTAAAAAATAGCAATGAGTAGTATGGAGGGATCAACAATATGAACATAATGATCCCTACACCACGACGGAAGAGCCTCCACTTTAGTCGCATAGAATAGCGAAGAAGAGGATCTCCTATAGTAAGAAATCGCGTCCAAAGCTCGTCCAGTACAGTGCTTACAATGCAATACGGACCACACAACGGAATACATGAAGGTTGCGACCTTGCTGGTTGTGATAAAGATGACACGATTTACCCAGTGAAAAAAGATCCTCACATAGAGGAAGATTTCACGTAAAGATCCACAGTAGACAAAAGAGTAAATTACTCATGATCTCTGTGAAGATAGAGATGCTATCAACAGAAATGTATTGTGGTTGTTTATCTTAGCAATACCTGCTAAAACAACAGCGCCGGAGGATACGCGTATCCTATCATTCCGTCCTATAGATCAATAGAGCGTTAACACTATTAGCTCAGAGATCTGGACAAGCCAACACATACGTCTGCAATTGATTAGCAAGCTGTGTCATAAATAAAACATCATTGGGCGCTCCCATAGATAGCAAATCTGATTGAATACTTGTTTGTTGAGAGTCCATTCTGACAGCAACAAGCGACCCGTAAGAGAACGGGGGTCCGATAAAACAATCAGACGACCCAGAATATGACGGACCAAAACTGAACTTGGTGTACTATAACCAACAGACGGATTCTTTCCATTAAATTGAATAACGGAAACGAAAGAGTGCCTCCCTGGTTCCGGAGATACGCCACTACTGTCGAATTAAAGGACAGGAATTTGGGCATGCGTTTCTGAATAATGTTCATGCAATGACATAAAGCAAGCCTAAAAAACATTATTCCGCGGAAGTTAAACTGATAGCTAAAAGACTGCGGAACCCAAAGACCCTGGCACTTCGAATCCGTAGGGATCAGTATATATCCCAATCTGTTTGACTGGCAACCGTCATAACAGCCACACTCGGGTCCGGCAACTGCGGCGGCACTCTCTGAGTCAACCACCGAATGTTTGCCCCAGTCTGAATCTCTTGTAACACTAGATAGACAAGAGAATGTATAAATCGAGCAATTCATGGATTGCCGGAAAGTTGCCGTCGAAGAGAAGCTCCTCCGAGAACGAAGCGACTCTGAGAGAGTTCTTAACCTTACTATCCACGCGTGTGGATGTAGCTAGGGCTGCGTCACGTCTAACCAACTCCAATCAGCCACTGAAGGGCGGAGTTATACGTGAACAAACTACTGCCCTCAAAAGAAATTACATTGAGAATAATATCCCGTAAATCTTTTCTTGAAGACGTAATGATAACGCCTCAGTAAGGCGGATTACGTATAATAAAGCGTCTAAGTTAAGTCTACTATACATAATGTCGTTCCCAACATTGAAATTGGAAAAGACATAAACGGCGAAAAAGAATATATGCAGTCTTTAATCACACCGTCTAGACGCATATGAACTCTCGGTACGCCCTGCTCTGCCAAAATAACTATTTGTAAAAATGATAAAATGGCAGAAATGAGCCACGCGGACAAGAAACTAAACTATCATGCTTAGTAGCAGGCTTGTATATATATATAAATATATAGCGTCGAAAAATAAAACACATGTTGTAATGACAATATTGGACTGCGTCAGTAAGTCAGGGACAATGTCCCTGTACCGATCGAAAAATCCGAGTCCAATGACGCTATAAGTCTCTTATCCAAGATCGCAGCAATGAAGTCCGAAAAATAATCACTGGAAGAAATGCCAGAAGATATGAAAGGCATCTTCCGATACTACTAAAGGGAAAACTCGAAATCTTTCGAATCCCTTTCGCCATCCTGTCGGACCCTATAAAGCGTTCGGTCGTCCGTAGCTGATGCAACCGCGGACCGCACCGACCCAGCGCCGTCGGATAATTCCTGATTCGACCGAGAAACCGTCAATTGCTGGGATGCTGCGAAACAACTGTGCTAGCTCGGATAGCACGTCCGTCACTGAGACCTGAGGAGAAGCGGTCTTACGATGCATTGCCGCTGGAAGCTCCGTGATCGTTACCCCGTGCATACTTCCAATATGCGAGCGAACGGAGTGTATAGGCCTCGTGTCCCTTGGCTACCGGATGGCGCGACCTATTCGCCGTGGAATCACTGAATGCCGAAACTGATCGGATACTCGAGGTCACGTAGCCAATGTGCGGTCGTGTGCCCTGCTGTGAGGATGAGGAAGCATTAAAGACAGTCTCTCGGACTGTCAATATAACGGAGCGTCCCGAGCAACGGACATATGCTCCGAATGTAAAATATCTGAACCACAACATGCGGTCCCCTATGTTGTTGGCTTCCTCCGATCTGTCCTCAATCTGCCGTCACTGGGTGAGTACTAAAGTAATTAAAGTGCTCGCATCACCCAAATCTCCTTCCTAGACCGCAACGGACGAACCCGGCAGCCGAACCATTCGATGAATGTACGCTACACCGGGTGAGCTAGCGAATGTCACTCCGTAAGCGATAGACATATTCCATGAGCACTTATTGCCGCTAACTCTTCATTAACTATGACGACAGAGGCACACTTTTGAAAGACATCTCCATAACTCTTCGAACAAGAAACCAGAAATGCTTGGATAGCAAGCATAAAATAATAATATATATAGCGTCGTTCAATAATTCGAAAGTTTGTGTGACATTATTGGACTATGTCGGAACTGATGGACGATGTCCCTGAACCGAACCAAAAATTTCTAAGTCCACCGACGCTATCAGTTTCTTATCCGGCATCGCAGCATATGTTGTTCCGAAAGGGAAAGCTTGAAATCCTCCGAATCCCTTTCGGTATCCCGTCGGACCGGATGAAACTTTCGGACGTCCGTACCCGCTTCCGCGGAGCGTCCCGACCCAGCATCGTCGGATAAAATATATGCGACAGATTCAGTTGATGCTGGGATGCTGCGATAAACTGTGCTATTAAGGAAAGCACGTCCGTTCCCGAGGCCTGTGCAGTAGCGGACTTACGATGCATTGCCGCCGGAAGCTCCGTGTACGTTGACTCCCGCACACTTCCTATGCGAACGTCCGGAGTCTGCAGGCCTCGAGTCCCCGGCTACCGACCCAGCGCTGTCGGATAATTCTCGATCCGACACCGTTTCTGTCGGCTGCTGGGATGCTGCGATAAGCTGTGCTATGTGCACAAGAATGTCCGGCGTCGAGACCTGCGGAGGCGCAGTCTATCGCTGCTTCGCCGAGGGCAGCTCCGCATCAGATGGCTCCCGCATACTTTTCCTATGCGAACGTCCGGAGTCCATCGGTCTCGAATCCCTGGCTGCCGGATGGTGTGACCTGGTCGCCGAAGGAATCCTTGATCGGCGAAGCTGGTAATATATCGGCGGTCACGCAGCCAAGGTGCGGTCGTGTGCGCTGACGAGAAGAGGAAGCCTTAGCAGTCTCAGCGGACTGCCTATACAACGGAGCGTCCCGAGCGACGGACGTATGCTCCGCTAGCGACACATTTGTACCACAACATCTGGGGCCAGATGTTGTTGAACGAGAGAGGGGCCTCTCTCGCTTGTCGTCCGGATGGACCGGAACGAGCTATGAACCGGACTAAAAGGCTTCCTCCGTTCTCCCTCCGATCCGCTGTCACTGGGTGTGCATTAAGTTAATTTTATAGTGCTCGCATCACCCCAAAATTCCTTCTAGACCGCAACGGACGAACCCGGCTGCCGAACCATTCGGTGAATGGACGCTACACCGGGCGAGCTAGCGGACGTCAAAGGCCGTCGAACCTACTAGGGTCCTCTTAGGCAATTGGCGTATAACATGAGCACTTTTCCGCTAGCCCTTCATTAATAGTGACGACGGAGGCACACTGTTGGAAGACATCACAGATACATCACCCTAATCTTGATCGTCTGAAATAGAAATTGATAAAGTAGAGTGACCCTGCGGGGAAAGGACCGGAGTGTCCAAATCCCCAACAACATACCGTGACATACGCTTCCCATATTGTCATCGAAATCATACGATACAGAACAGGAGTTAATGCGAGTACACTGACCACATATAGAATGATAATAAAGTCAGAGGAAGACTTCCTCTTAAAACAATTGATCAATATCCTTTCAATGTGAAAAGAAAACAAGTCCTGGTACTCGCACTAACCCCTGGCAATCAAAATACATAATAATAATATGATCCATTAATATAGAAAAAATAATTGAAATCAAAATATTTTGAAAAAATATTTTTTCAGAACAGCCCAAGTTTCTGAAAAGTAACGTTGAGCCCCAATGGATCCCAAGCCTAAGTGTGGACAAAAATTTTAAAAATATTTTAAACAATTTATTCAACACTTACGAACAATAATAATGTATCTAGTTATGATTAAAATAACATAAAGATATTATTTATTAGAAATCCCCCCCTCACACAGAGGGCTGTTGTAAATGTAAACAATGAGTATAAAAACACTAAAATAAGACTCCAGGCACCCAGGCCCGAAATCAGTTACCAAAAATACACTATCTGATGCAAAACAGAGACTTCCAGGGAAGAAACTGCAGAACATCAGATGGTAGATGCAGAACACAACGCCTAACCACCCGTAGGTGAAGACGTAAACATGGGGAAAGAACAGAATTCATTCTGTTATTCAGCTAAAACTCCCAAGAAATTTTAGTAATAATAATTACAGAAACTATGCCAAAAGCATGGGAGAATAGCAAGGGGGAACTTAAAGGACAGGGAGAGAGGAAAACACTTGTAAAAACAGTGTAACTAAATAATCAGAATGACAACAAAATGGCTGCTGCCTTGAAAATAGGTAACTTAACATAATTTCATTAAAAAATTTTAAGTTACAGCCCTGATAATATTCTGTCACACATTCTTTTCCTCTCCTCCTTCTCTATCCTCCTTAGAATCACCATTTCACTAATATTTATGTGTCTGGCATCATTTAAACTGAGATTTAAAAGCACAAAGATCAGTCAGATGTTAACTGATGAAGGGCCAAACTTAGAATGATAAATGGCGCCAATTTCGGAACGTCCTTGACACTGCGCATGCGCAGTAGGGGCGAAGTGTGGAGGGCCTTTCAGGACATGTTTTCTTTAGTTTTAGATGCAAATTTTGGGGATTGGGGGGCAAAATTTGTGTTTGGCCCTATATTTTAAGAGTTAGCACCAGCTATGTCTGGGTCATTGGTACAGTATAAAAATATTGGTGAGTGTGGATGGTTGAGACCAATATGCAGTCTTCATTAAATCTGTAATAGCAACACTATTTGCGTAAGCCCAAGATGTAGAAAGAGCTCTTACTTCATGAGCCGAAATCTTAAGCACAGACTGCTGAGATGAAGATAGATTATCATAAGCAGTACGGATAGTTAATTGAATCCATCTAGCAATAGAATGGACAGAAATGTCCTTTCTATTAGGCATCAGAGACAGAAAGAAGCATTTTCGTCCCTTTCTGATAAACTGAGATCTTTGTTTATAAATACGTAAGGCTCTAACAGGACAGAGTAAAGGCCTGTGCCCGTCTGAAGATGGAAGGGCCTTAATAACAATAGGTTCCGGATATTTATTAGGAGCCTGATTCTTAGCTAAAAATCCAACATTAGTGGTAAAGGTAATAGTGTTCCCGACACTACGATAGTGAGAATCATCCACTGATAGTGAATGAAGCTCACTGACTCTTCTAGCAGAAGAGAAAGCTAAGAGAAATGCTGTCTTATAAGACAAGAATTTGAAATCTACTGTCCCAAGAGGCTCAAATGGCTTTTCTTTCAGTATAAGAAGAACCCAAGCTAAATTCCATTTAGGAATTAATCTAAGAGTTCTGGGTCTATTTATCGAGAAGTTTCTAACTAATTTAGATAAAGAGACATTAGATCCAATTTGTAAACTATCATGGTGTGCATAGGTATCAGATAACATAGACCTATAACCTTTAATAGTAACAGGCTGCAGTTTGATCTCATCAAACAAGTATACTAGAAAGTTTGCAATGTCTGGTATGGAGGGATAAAAAATATCAACAGAATGATCCCTACACCAATGACGAAAGACCTTCCACTTAGCCGCATAGTTTAGCGAAGAGGAGGTCCTCCTACAGTTAGAAATCGCATCCACTGCTCGTCCTGTAAAATGCTTGCCGTGCAAGAAGGACCGCACAACGGAAATACGTGAAGGTTGAGACCTTGTGGGTTGTGATGAAGTTGACGCGATTTCCCCTGCGAAAGAAGATCCTCTCGTGGAGGAAGTTTCCGTGGTAAGTCCCACAGCAGACACCTGAGTAGATTTATCCACGGTCTCTGTGGAGACAGAGATGCTACCAACAGAATTTTGCATTGAGATAGTTTTATCTTTAGCAATATTTGCTGAATTAACGGCGCTGGAGGATACGCATATCCTATCATTCCGTCCCACGAGATCGATAGAGCATCTACTGCATATGCTCGGGGATCCGGACATGGTGACACATACGTCTGCAACTGATTGTTGAGATGTGTCGCAAATAAGTCTATCATTGGCTGTTCCCATTGGTAGCAAATCTGATTGAATACCTGTTTGTTGAGAGTCCATTCTGACGGCAACAAGCGACCCTTCCGTGAAAGGGAGTCTGCTAAAACATTCAGCCGACCCGGAATATGATGGACCGAAAGTAGAACTTGGTGTTCTAGAACAAACAGAAGGATTCTTTCCATTAAATTGAATAACGGAAAGGAATGAGTGCCTCCCTGGTTCCGGATATACGCCACTACTGTCGTATTGTCGGACAGGATTTGGACATGTGCTTTCTGAATAATGTTCATCCAATGACGTAATGCAAGCCAAATTGACATCATTTCCTTGATGTTTATGTGCTTGCTTAGAAATTGTGAATCCCAAAGACCCTGGCACTTCGAATCTGTTGGGATCAATGTTGCACCTCAACCTGTTTGACTGGCATCCGTCATAATCGTAAAACCCGGATCCGGCAACTGCAGTGGAACTCCCTGAGTCAACCACTGAATGTTTGCCCAAGTCTGAATCTCTTGTTTCACTTGATTTGACAAGAGAACGTCTATATCGAGCGAATGAATCTTCACACTCCAATTCTGAGTCAAGAAAATTTGGAGAGGACGAGTGCGCAACCGCCCCATCAGAATGAGATCCGCAGCGGCTCTGCACAGACCTATCAGTCTCATGAACTCCCTCGCTGTGACTTTGTCTGAGTGAAGACAATAGCGAGCGTAACAACTGATTAACTTCGCTCTGGTTAATGGCAGACCAACGAGATTGTTGTGCGTCTCGAAGCTCATTCCCAGATGAGTGAATGACTTGGACGGCACCAGATCCGACTTCTCCTCGTTTATAATAAAACTGAGACGTCGGAGTAATAGAAGCAGATTCTGCACATCGTTCTGAAGCGTTAACTCATTGCCGTACCTCTGAAGAATGTCGTCCAGGTAGGCCGACGTTACCGCAGACGAATGAGCTCGGAAATGTATCATTACCGAGTTCATTATTCGAGTGAAAGCCCAGGGTGCTAGGTTCAATCCGAAGCACATCGTCCAGAATTGATATACAACTCCTAGGACTGCGAAGCGTAGATACTTTCTGAATGTCGGATGTATCATGACGTGAAAGTACGCATCTTTGAGATCTATGCTTGTAGCATAGTCATTCACCCGAATACTCGCTCTGACTGATCGAATCGTCTCCATATAGAACTTCGGAGCGACGATCAGCTTGTTTATCCAGCTCAGATCTATGACTGGACGGAACGAGCCATCTGGTTTCGGAACCAGAAACAGATGGCTGTAGAAACCCGGTGATTCCTGGTCTTCTACGACCTCTACTGTGTTCTTCACCAGAAGAGACTGCACTTCCGATAAAAGAGCATCTCTTTTCTGCGGATTTGACGGAAGCTGAGTCCATTTTGGACTTCGAGTTAATGGAGGCTTTCGTTTGAAGGATATTCTTAGTCCTTCCGAAATTACCCCTCGGACCCAGGGGTCGTCCGTAATCGACGCCCACTCGTCAGTAAAACTCGATAACCTTCCGCCCACCGGAACACGATAGAGGTTCAAACCATCACCTCCTGGACCTGCGAGGCCTGCGGAAGGAGAAACTACGTCCTCCACGACCCGCACCTCGTCCCGTCGACCTCGGGACGTCAGACCGGTTGTCTCGGCCCGAATAACGTCCTGTACGTGAGTCGCTGCCTTGACGGTCTCTAGAATAAGACCTAGAGGATGAATAAGAACCTCTATAGGAACTTCTCTTGGGCGTACTTGTCCCAGAAGTGCCTGTCTTACTCTTATCTGCTGTATCCGACTTTTTGGAAGCGGATTTAAAAAGCAGAGAATCCGAAGCTTTCTTAGTTATCTTATCATAGATTGCTGAAAGCTTGCCGTCGAAGAGAAGCTCTCCGGAGACCGAAGTGACTCTGAGAGAGTTCTTCACCTTACTATCCACACGCGTGGATGTAGCTAGGGCTGCGTCATGTCTAACCAACTCCAGGTTTGCCACTGAAAGGGCTGAGTTATACGTGGAATAAGCTACTGCCCTTGAAAGAAGTCTTAATGAGGATTGTATATCCTGGAATTCTTTCCTTTGAAGACGCAATGATAACGCCTTAGTAAGGTGGTCTGCGTATGATAAAGCGTCTAAGCTTGCTCTGTTAGACGTTATTGCCGTTTCCAATGTCGCGGTTGGAATAGACATAGACGACGGTAATGACAATTCCAAGTCTTCCGCCTCGTCGTCTAGACGCAGAGGAACTCTCGGTATACCCTGTCCTGCCGTTTCGAATTCATCGAATTGATGAAAGGCAGATTGAGAGCATTAGCGGACAAGAAACCAGCTTTGCCTGTTTTGGAAGCACGCTTATAGATAGCGTCGTTCAATAATTCAAATGTTCTTGTGACATTATTGGACTGTGTCGGAAACTCAGGGACGATGTCTCTGAACCGCTCAAAGAATTCTGTGTCCAATGACGCTATCAGTCTCTTATCCGGCATCGCAGCCGTCTGGCCCTACGGAACAACTTGTGGCAGGTAATGCCGGATGAAATCTACGGCGGCTTTATGTTGTTCCGAAAGGGATAGCTCCAAATCCTCGGTATCCCTTTCGCCATCCTGTCGGACCTCATGATGTTCTCGGTCGTCCGTACCCGATGCTTCGGCAGAGCGTACCGACCCAGCGTCATCGGATAATTCTTGATCCGACATAGGTTCCGTCGTTTGCTGGGATGCTGCGATAATTTGTGCTATTTGGGATAGCACGTCCGTCACTGAGGCCTGTGGAGTATCGGTCTTACGCTGCTTAGCCGCTGGAAGCTCCGTGTAAACTGACTCCTGCATATTTCTCTTATGCGAACGTCCGGAGTCTACAGGCCTCTTATTCCTGGCTACCGGATGGCGTGACCTGGTCGCCGTGGAATCCGTGATTGGCGAAGCTGGCTGGATATCCTCGGTCACGTAGCCAAGGTGCGGTCGTGTGTGCTGCTGAGAGGATGAGGAAGCCTTTTGGACAGTCTCTCCGGACTGTCTATATAACGGAGCGTCCCGAGCGGCGGACGTATGCTCCGAATGCGACACATTTTGTACCACAACATCTGGTCCCAAATGTTGTTGTATGAGAGAGGGGCCTCTCTCGCTCGCAGCCCGGATGGACCTGGACGAGCTAGGAACCGGACTACTAGGCTTCCTCCGTTCTCTCCTCTTATCCGCCGTCACTGGGTGTGCACCTTGAATATTTATAGTGCTCACATCACCCAAATCTCCTTCCTGGACCGCAACGGACGAACCCGGCTGCCGAACCATTCGATGAATGGACGTTACACTGAGCGAGCTAGAGGACATCAACGCCGTTGATCCTACTAGGGACCTCTTAGGCAATTGGCGTATCTCCATGAACACTTTTGCCGCTAGCTCTTCATTTAATTGTGACGACGGAAGCACACTATTGGAAGACATCACGGAAACATCACCCTGTTCTTGTTCCTCTGAAACAGAGACTGATAAACTAGAGTGACCCTGCGGAGAAAGGACCGGCATGGCCCTTTCCCCACTAACAACATACCGTGACACACGTTTCCAATGTTTGTCATCCCAATATTCACATACTGAACAGGAGTTAGTGCGAGTACACTGACTACAATTAATACAATGATCATGAAAGTCAGAGGAAGATTTCCTCTTATTACAATTTGAACAATATCCTTTCATAGTGAAAAGAATACAAAAAGTCCTAGTACTCGCACGAACCCCTGAAAACAAAGATACATAATAACATGATCCATTAACATAGAAAAAATAATTGAAATCAAAAAGAAATTTTGAAAAAATATTTTTTCAGCAAGGCCTAAGTTTCTGAAAAGTAATGTTGAGCCCCAATGGATCCCAAGCCTAAGTGTGGACAAAAATTTCAAACATATTTTAAAAAATTAATGCAACACTTACGAATAATAATAATGTATCTTGTAATGAATTAAACTAGTACAAAGACAAAAAATCCCCCTCACACAGAGACTGTTGCCAATGTAAACAAGAAGTGTATAAACACCAGAAACATGACTCCAGGCACTGATAACCCAGGCCCGAAATCAGTTACCAATAATACACTATCTGATGCAAAATAGAGACTTCCAGGGAAGAAACTGCAGAACATCAGATGGTAGATGCAGAACACTACGCCTAAACACCCATGGGTGAGAACGTAAACATGGGGAAAAGAACAGAATTCATTCTGTTACCTAGCTAAATCTCCCAAGAAATTTTAGTAATAATATTACTCAAAAATATGCCAAAAACATGGGAGAATAGCAAGGGGGGACTTAAAGGAAAAGGAGAGAGGAAACACTGAACAAGCAGTGAAACTTAATAGCAAGAATGACAACAACAGGCCCATGCCTCGAAAATAGGCAACTTAACATAATTTCATTAAAAAATTTTAAGTTACAGCCCTGAATATTTTCTGTCACTCATTTTTCCTCTCCTCCTTCTATATCCACCATTTCTCTAATATTTAAGTGTCTGGCATCATTTAAACTGAGATTTACAAGCACAAATATCAGTCAGATGTGAACTGATGAAGGGCCAAACAAAGAATGATAATTGGCGCCAATTTCGGGACGTCCTTGACACTGCGCATGCGCAGTGAGGGCAAAGTATGGAGGACCTTTAGGACATGATTTCTTTTGGTTTTAGATGCAAATTTTGGGGATTGGGGGGGGGGGGGGGCAAAATTTGTGTTTGGCCCTAGAATTTTAAGAGTTAGCACCAGCTATGTCTGGGTCATTGGTACAGTATAAAAATATGGATGTCTCGCCACATGGGCGGATGAAAAAAATGATTCATTAGTTACTGCCTGTGCACTGGATGCTGGAAGCCGTGGATTTGTACTAAGAGAAGAGCGTCCCCTACTGGGTGTGTCCTTTTTTTCTTGGCGCTTTTGCACCACTTTTCTTTCCCAAATCGCTTGGGAAAGATCAAAATAGAAAGTATATTTTCCGAGTTAGGGTCTTCCACTGTAGTGCAAGTCTGTAGTAAACAATTGTAAGGTAGGTTGAAAAGAAATCACAAAAATTGGAACAACTTACTGTAGCCTACCAATCAGTTGTGATAGCAATTCAACAGACAAGATCTCAATGGCAAATGGTATAGAACACATAGTAAATAGAGACTGCATACCAATAAACAACCAGAAATTAGTGCAATTGAAATATCAGAAGGTGGGATACCACCATGCACAGAAAACAGATATGACAGCAGAAGAAACTGGGTTCAGTATCAACAATAATGAAATTTTACAAGATGAACATGGAAAACATTTAGGAATATTGCTTTCAACATTAAGGAGCTGCAATAAAGAAAGGGTAGAAGAAAGAATTAAATGTGCAACAAGAGCTTTAAAGGCTTTACTTGGAGCAGGTATGCACAGTAGAAGAGGCTTGAATTCTAACATTGCTCGAAAATTATGACTATCGTTTATAATTCCACGGCTGCTTTATGGTACTGAACTGTGGGCATTTGAAAAATCATCAGTAAGTCTTTTAGAAAAATGGCAGAAAGAAAAACTTCTTCAAGACCTCCCAAATAGAACTGCATCCATTGCTATACTTGGTTTGATTGGTATTCCTCCAGTTGAAGCTATTATTCATATCAGAATGTTAAATTTTCTATACAATCTGTTGAAAAATAAGGCATCAGTTGAATTCAGCATAGTTCAATGACAAGCAGCTCTAAAGTCTAGAAAATGAAAAAGAAAATGAAAAAATTTAAAGTAATTTATATATTTTTTATACTTACCAATGGCCCAGACTTAGTTGGTGCTAACTCCAAGATATTCGGGGCCAAACACAAATATTGCCCCCCAAATCCCCAAAATTTGCATCCAAAACCCCCCAAAAATAATGCCCTATATGGTCCTCCATACTTTTGACTACTGCGCCAAGACTCATTCTTACAATCAGTGCCTGCTAAATGTTATATAATCAGCGGGGAGGTATGAGTTCCCAACTCATGGGAGGGCCATCCCCGTCTGGGCCATTGGTAAGTATAAAAAATATATAAATTACTTTAAATTTTTTCATATTTTTATACTGTAAACCAATGGCCCAGACTTAGCTGAATAGTAAAAAGGCTGGAGGGCCTAGGACATAAAGGAAAATCCAATAAGCTCAATTATATATAAAGCAATATCTCCTCAAGGAGAAAAGGAGTGAAAGGATTTAGATATGTCTTTCTTATTTATTAGAAATAAGAAAGACACAAAACCAACCAAATAATTGAGCGTTATATCGTCTATAATTCTCTATTAACAGCCAGTATAACCCATTATACTAATTTAATAAAGGGAGCCAATAAATAAAGATAGTCCACAGAATGAGACTCTTTATACTCATTTAAAATTGTCCGAGGATTGCATATTAATGCTCGTATGACACATGACATATACAGATGCTTCACACCGAGCTACACTTAAAAAATATTACATAAATGAGATATATATTAGCTTTACACTTTAAAACCATCCCAGCACTGTCTCGGAATTACTGACACCGGAGGAGGTATTCCCTTGCTTTTCACTATAAAGCCGGTGATATAAGGGAAAACTGCCCCCCTCCCCCCTTCCCCTTGCTCTGGGTCAAATCACCACAGAACGAAGAGGGCAGCAGGACAGAGTCACTGCTGGAACAGAAAAACCTACATAACTACAGCTGTAATCGTTTAGTGGACTACATTCTGAGCAACAGATAAAGGACCGAAACATCTAAAGTCGCCAGAAATAGACTCTATATTTCTAAGGTAAAACTTTGTAAATGTAGAAGGCTGTGTCCAGTAAGCAGCTTTCATGAGATCAGTAATGGCAATACTGTTAGAATAAGCCCAAGATGTGGACAGCGCTCTAACTTCATGCGGTGAAATCTTAAGCACCAACTGCTGATTAGAAGATAAACTTTCATAAGCAGTACAAATTGCTAACTGAATCCATCTAGCAACTGAATGAACAGAAATGTCCCTTCTATTGGGAATTAATGATCAAAAGAACCTTTTTCTTCCTTTTCTGATAAACTCTGATCTGTGTTTATAAATGCGCATAGCTCTTACTGGACACAGCAAAGGTCTACGGCCATCTGATGACGAAAGAGCCTTAATGATAATAGGCTCAGGATATTTATTAGGAGCCTGGTTCTTAGCCAAAAATCCCACATGAGTAGTTAAATTAATAATATTACCAACACTACGATAATGAGAATCATCAATAGATAAAGCATGAAGTTCACTAACTCTTCTTGCGGAAGCAAAGGCTAAGAGAAAAGCTGTTTTATAAAACAATGTCAAGAATTTGAACTCTACAGCCTCCAAAGGTTCAAATGGAGCTTCTTTAAGCTTCAACAGAACCCAAGCTAAATTCCACATAGGAATTAATCTAAGGGTTCTAGGCCTATTGATCGAAATTTTTTTAACTAACTTAGATAAAGAAACATTAGATCCAAGCTATCATGATGAGCATAAATGTCCGATAGTATAGACCTATAACCCTTAATAGTGACTGGCTGCAGTTTGAGAACGTCAAACAAGTAGACCAGAAAGTTTGCAATGTCTGGAATGGATGGATCATAAACGTCTATCGACTGATCCTTACACCGAGAGAAAACCTTCTACTTTGCCGCATAAGTTAGCAAAGAGGAGGTCCTCCTACAGTTAGAAATTGCGTCAACTGCTCATCCTGTAAAGCACCTTCTGTGCTAGAAGGACCGCACAACAGAAATACGTGAAGGTTGAGACCTTGCGGGTTGTGATGCAGTGTGCGAGATTTCCCCTGATAGAGAAGGTCCTCCCGTGGAGGAAGCTTCCGGGGAACGTCCCATAACAGACACCTGAGTAGATTTATCCATGGTTTCTGAGACAACAGAGATGCTACCAGCAGTATCTTGCACTGCGATTGCTTGATCTTTAACAAGATCTGTTGAATTAACGGAGTTGAAGGATATTATGCATATCCTATCATTCTGTCCCAAGAAATTGAGAGAGCGTCTACTGCATACTCTCGAGGATCTCGGCATGGCGACACATGTCTGCAATTGATTGTTGAGATGTGTCGCAAATAAGTCTATCATTGGCCGATCCCATTGGTAGCAAATCTGCCTGAATACTCGCTTGTTGAGAGTCCATTCCAAAGGCAACATGCGACCTTTCCGAGAGAGCGAGTCTGCTAAAACGTTCAGACGACCCGGTATATGACGGACCGATAGATGAACGTGATGTTCCAAGACATACAGAAGAATTCTTTGCGTTAGTTTGAATAACAGAATTGAATGCATGCCTCCCTGGTTCCGAATATATGCTACTACTGTCGAGTTGTCCGACAGTATTTGAACATGCGATTTCTGAATTATGTTCATCCAATGACGTAGCGCTAGCCATATTGACATCATTTCTTTGATGTTTATGTGTTTTTCCCGGAACACAGGGTCCCGAAGACCCTGACACTTTGAGTCTGTTGGCCTCAGGGTCGCACCCCAAACTGCTTGACTCGCATCCATCATAATCATAAAAGCCAGATCTGGCATCTGCAGCAGAACTCCCTGAGTTAATCACTGAATGTCTGCCCAAATCTGAATACTTTGTTTTACTTGGTCCGATAAAACAATATTTGTTTCGAGCGAATGCGTCTTCACACTCCATATTTGAGTGAAAAATATCTGGAGTGGACGTGTGTGCAAGCGGCCCATCGGAATGAGGTCTGCTGCCGCTCCGCACAGTCCCATGAATTCTCTCGCTGTTAATACGTCTGAGTGTAGACAAAGGCGAGCATAACAACTGACTAATTTCGCTCTGGGTAACGGAAGACGAACCAGATTGTTGTGAGTCTCGAAGCTCATTCCCAAGAAAATGAATGACTAGGACGAAGCTGGATCCAACTTCTTTTCGTTTACAATGAAACCGAGACGTCGGAGCAATACCCTGAAGAACCGTTTTGTTGCCATATCTCTGAAGAATGACGTTCAAATAGGTTGACGTTACCGCAGACGAATGAGCCCGGAAATAAGCCATTACCGAGTTCATTATTCGAGTGAATGCCCAGGGTGCTAGACTGAGTCCGAAGCACATCGCTTGGAAATGATAAACATCCCCCAGGACAGCAAACCGTAGGTACTTTCTGAATGCTGGATTCACCATAACATGAAAGTACACATCCTTTAGATCTACGCTTGATGCATAATCGTTCACCCGAATGCGCGCCCTTATTGATCGAATGGTCTCCATATAAAACTTTGGGACCACGATCAGTTTGTTTATCCAGCTCAAATCTATTACTGGACAGAACGAGCCATCTGGCTTCGGTACCAAAAACAGGTGACTGTAAAAACCCAGTGATTCGTGGTTTTCTACGACCTCTATTGCATTTTTCTCCAAAAGAGATTTTACCTCCGATAGAAGAGAATCTCTTTTTAGAGGGTTGGTCGGAAGCTGAGTCCAGTGTGGACTTCATGTTAATGGAGGTTTCCCTTGGAATGATAGCCTTAGGCCGTCCGAGATAACCCCTCTGACCCACTGGTCCTCTGTAATTGGAATCCAATTCTCCAGAAACCTGGACAGTCTTCCGCCAACAGGACCGCAATAGAGGTCCTGACCATCACCTCCTGGACCTGCGAGGACTACGGAAAGAGAAACTACGTCCTCCCCGTGCAGCGCCTCGGCCCGCCGACCTGGGGACATCCGACTGGTAGTTTCGGCCAGACCCACGTCCCCTACCAGAGTCGCTATTTTGACGATCCCTAGGGTAACTACGACATTGAATCCTTCGTCGGTGATGCAGGCTGGATCTCCGTAGTCACATAGCCAAGGTGCGGTCGTGTGTGCTTTGAAGACAAACTGGAAGCCGATAGACTAGCCGACCCCGGCAGCCTATTTGACGGAGCATCCCAGACAGGAGGCATGGACGTATGCTCCGACTGACGAACGTTCTGAACAACAACATCTGGCCCCAGATGTTGTTGAAAGAGAGAGGGACCTCTCTCGCTTGTGGTCCGGGAAGAACTGGACGAGACCCACCGCAAAACTAGCTGGCTTCCTCTGTTTCTCGCCGCAGGGTGAGCATGTTTCGATATTATAGTGCTTGCAACATCCTTTTTCCGTTTCCTTGACCGCTACGGACTTACCCGGCATCATAACACCCATATTCTGAGTGATAGAAGCACCGGATGAGCTAGCTGGCGAAAAGGACGTAAATCCCATGATCTGGGATCTAGGCCCTTGCCTTATTTCATTGAGCACTTTTGCCGCTAGCTCTGTGTGTGACTGCGACAATGGCAGCACACTTCCTGACGGCATCACACTTCCTGACGGCATCACTGATACATCACCATGTTCTTGTTCCTCTGAAAAAGAAACTGAAAAACTAGAGTGACCTTGTGGTGAGAGAACAGGCATAGATCTCTCACCACTAACAACATACCGTGACACACGTCTCCAACGTTTGTCATCCCAATTGGCACAAACAGAACCAGAGTTAGTGCGAGAACAATGACTTCAGCAAACACATTGAATATGAGAGTCAGAGGAAGATTTCCTTGACTTACAACTTGAGCAATAATCTTTCATTTTGCCAAAAATTACAAGCCAACAGTTCTTGCACTAACCCTCATAAATATCTGACAAAGATACATAATAATACAATCCAACACAAAAATTTCGAAAAATAAATTCATAAAAAAAAAATAAATATTTTGATATGAGCCCAAGTTCCCAAAGGGAACGATGAGCCCAAATGGATCCCCAAAAAGCCTAAGTGCAGACAAAAAATTTTTCCTGATTCTAAACAATTAATGCTACACTTCCGGAGTACATAATGTATCTTATTAAAGACCTAACATCATAATGACTACAAAATTACTTACAGAAAGTAACCATCTCAATGTAAACAACATGCAATAACAAGAGGCCCCAGGGGGCCTGAGGGCGATCACCTGACATGGTAGCCTAAATATCAACCCAGAAAATTGATTTCAACAAGTTGCATCTGCTCCTCCTAAGAAAACCTTATACCAAATATCCAAAGATTCTGACCAGTGGATCTAAATAAAAAAGATTTTTAAAGAATATTCCTCATACTGAACTAAGCTATAATTCGGGCTCCCACAGGGAGCCCATATATGAACCCAGGGACTTGGCTTTAACAAACTTGAATCTCCCCCCCCCCACCAATAATACCTTAGGTCATCAAAAAAAGAACCTCTGTTTCTCAGGCCCGCGCGAATGGTCATTTTTGGTGCGCATGCAACCTTTTTATGACACAAAAAAAAATCTTCAAAAAATTTGAGATATTGTGCTCATTTCGGTAAATCGATATCGATGCATTTGCAAATTTTAAATTAACACTCTTCAAGCTTTTTCTACATCATACCTTAATGAAGTGGGTGGGTTCTAGCAATATTCACGACAGAAAGTGTTTTATTCTGTAAAAGGTAAGTCATAATGACAGCAAGAAGGAAGGTGTCTTTCAGTCTGACAACAGTCACAAAGGGGAATGGTCGATTCGCACCACGTTTGATTCGCACCAACCCTCAGAAAGTCTGCAAAGTCAGGTGCTATGTTGAATGGAACACAGTCTCCTGGCATTTATTTTTAGCAACATTTGTATTGTAAATGGCCGTCATTGGGAATTTGTGTACTGTTATTTGAAACCGTTACGAGTTTCCCAGTTAATTTAAATAAATGCATTTGAGATGCAGGATAATTGGATAACTAATAGTAACCGTTGCTTGATATAAAAGTAACAGTCATAGTTGAAAATAAATCGCATATAGGCAGGTATGTGCGGTCGAATTGGTTAATAAAAACACGCAAACATTCGTTTTGTATTTCATTTTCAGATTTCAAAAAAATATGATTTATGGATGAACTGCCCGTTCAAATGGGTTGTGATAATTTTGAATATAATGGGGAAAAATTGCGATTCACGATTTTATTAGGCAGGTTGTGAAAGGATTTTTTTTTTTTGGTCAAATAAATCTCTGAAAGTTGGCACTTCGACATTTGATTTGTCCCAGAGACGTTTCAACCCGAGACGTTCCACCCACGAGGCGTTTCGTGACTTTCGTCCTGTGTTATAATTTTCATGTTTCACTGAAAAAACAAACATTCAAACCCCACTTCATTTACGACCCAACACCCCTGTGGTGAATAGGCAATATATTTGCGAAATTTTGCATGGTCCACCAGGCGTTTGGGTGGGGGTCAAATTACCACAAACAACCTCTCGGGGAGAAAATAAAAAGAAAAAAAAAAACCCGCCCGCCCGCATGCTTTTTGGGAAAAAATGGCCTGAGAAACAGACAATCAACTTTGTATGGCCTTATATTAAATTTGGTTCAACTTGGCCTCTGGGTTCAGAAAATAGAAATTTTGGGTGGGGCAAACAATCTTGCCTCTCTCAGAACAAAGGTAAATATTGCCCGTCAAACTTCTCTTGAACAAACTTGAGTCTACACCTCAAACGGAAGCTGCATACCAAATATCAAGTCTCTGCTATGGCTGGTTCATGAGAAGATTTTTTTAAATTCTGTGCATTTTGGCCCCACCCCACTCCACAATATGAGCCAAAACCTAATTTGCATAAAAATCAAAATGCCCCTACATAACTAACTCTCACATGAAATTTCATTAAAAGGTGGACAGTGGTTTGGGAGAAAAAGACCCAAACACCACCTTCACGACGTACGGAGGACGACAGACGATGGACAAAAAGTGATCAGAATGGCTCACCCTGACTTTCAGTCAGGTGAGCTAAAAACCAGAAACAAGACTCCAGGCACTCTGAACAACATGGGCTGAAGTCAGTAACAGATTTTTAAACTATCCGATGTAAGACAGAATCTTCATCAGAAGAAACTGTGATACATAAGATGCAAGACCAAAAATGCCTAAACACCCTAAGGGTGAGGACGTAACCATGGGGGTATACAGAATAAACATTCTGTAAACAAGTTCAACTCTCAAGAAATTTTCAAGAAAAAAAATTTCAAAAAAGGTCCAAAAAGTGTGGGAGCTTACCACTTAACAGGGAGGTATCAGGGAAGGAGAGGGAGGAAACACTTAACAAACAGTGGCAATTTCATAGCAAAAATGATAACATCAGTCCCATGTCCCGAAATTAGGGAACATGAAATAATTTTCAATAAAAGTTAAAAATTTTATAGTAATTTATATATTTTTTATACTTACCAATGACCCAGACATAGCTGGTGCTAATTCTCAAAATCTAGGGCCAAACACAAATTTTGCCCCCCAATCCCCAACATTTGCATCTAAAACCGAAAATAACATGTTCTAAATGGTCCTCCATACTTTTCCTCCACTGCGCATGTGCAGTGTCAAGGAAGTCTCGAAATTGGTGCCAATTATCATTCTTATAAGCAGTGCCTGGTCAGCGCTATGTACTCAGCGGGGAGGTACGAGTTCCCAACTCCTGGGAGGGCCATCCCCGTCTGGGTCATTGGTAAGTATAAAAAATATATAAATTACTATAAATTTTTTAACATTTTTATACTGTACCAATGACCCAGACATAGCTGAATAGAAAAAAGGCTGGAGGGCCTAGGACATAGAGGAAAATCCAATAAGCTCAACTATATATAATAGAGTTATCCCCTCGAGGAGAAAAGGAGGATTAGGCTTTACATGTATCTTTCTTATTTATGACAAATTAGAAAGACACAACACCTTTCATAATTGAACATAATAACATCCATGTTCTCTATTAACATCCAGTATAACCCTTTATACTAATTATTTTTAAAGTAAGTCCAGAGAATTGAGACTCTTTATACTCATTAAAAGTGTCTGAGGATTGTATATTAACGCCCGTTTGACACGTGACATATACAAATGCTTCACACCGAGCTACACTTTAAAAATATGACATGAATGAATTTAAACATTAGCTTTACACTTTAAAACCATCCCGGTACCGACTCAGAATTACTGACTCCCGAGGAGGTATCCCCTTGCTTTTCACTATAAAGCAGGTGACCTAAGGGAACACCCTCCCCCCCCCATTCCCCTTGCTCTGGGTCAAATACCCCAGAGCGAAGAGGGCAGCAGGACAGAGTCACTGCCGGAACAGAAAGCCTGCATAACTATAGTTGCAACTGTTTAGTGGACGACATTCTGAGCAACAGATAACGGACCTAAACAATGCAGGTCTCCAGAAATGGACTCAATATTTCTGAGATCAAAATTTGTGAATGTGGATGGCTGAGACCAATATGCAGCTTTCATTAAATCTGTAATAGCAACACTATTTGCGTAAGCCCAAGATGTAGAAAGAGCTCTTACTTCATGAGCTGAAATCTTAAGCACAGACTGCTGAGTTGAAGATAGATTATCATAAGCAGTACGGATAGTTAATTGAATCCATCTAGCAATAGAATGGACTGTAATGTCCTTTCTATTAGGCATCAGAGACAGAAAGAAGCATTTTCGTCCCTTTCTGATAAACTGAGATCTTCGTTTATAAATACGTAAAGCTCTAACCGGACAGAGTAAAGGCCTATGTCCGTCTGAAGAAGGAAGGGCTTTAATAACAATAGGTTCTGGATATTTATTAGGAGCCTGATTCTTAGCCAAAAATCCAACATTAGTAGTGAAGGTAATAGTGTTCCTGACACTACGATAGTGAGAATCGTCCACAGACAGTGCATGAAGCTCACTGACTCTTCTAGCAGAAGAGAAAGCTAAGAGAAATGCTGTCTTATAAGATAAGAATTTGAAGTCCACTGTCTCAAGAGGCTCAAATGGCTTTTCTTTTAGTTTAAGAAGAACCCAAGCTAAATTCCATTTAGGAATTAATCTAAGGGTTCTAGGTCTATTTATCAAGAAGTTTCTAACTAATTTAGATAAAGAGAGATTAGATCCAATTTGTAAACTATCATGGTGTGCATAGGTATCAGATAACATAGACCTATAACCTTTAATAGTAACAGGCTGCAGTTTGATCTCATCAAACAAGTATGCTAGAAAGTTTGCAATGTCTGGAATGGAGGGATCAAAAATGTCAACAGAATGATCCCTACACCAACGACAAAAGACCTTCCACTTAGCCGCATAGTTTAGTGAAGAGGAGGTCCTCCTACAGTTAGAAATTGCATCCACTGCTCGTCCTGTAAAATGCTTGCCGTGCAAGAAGGACCGCACAACGAAAATATGTGAAGGTTGAGGCGATTTCCCCTGCGAAAGAAGATCCTCTCGTGGAGGAAGCTTCCGCGGTATGTCCCACAGCAGACACCTGAATAGATTTATCCACGGCCTCTGTGGAGACAGAGATGCTACCAACAGAATTTTGCATTGAGATTGTTTTATCTTTAGCAATATCTGCTGAATCAACAGCGCTGGAGGATACGCATATCCTATCATTCCGTCCCACGAGATCGATAGAGCGTCTATTGCATATGCTCGAGGATCCGGACATGGAGACGCATACGTCTGCAACTGATTGTTGAGCTGTGTCGCAAATAAGTCTATCATTGGCCGTTCCCATTGGTAGCAAATCTGATTGAATACCTGTTTGTTGAGAGTCCATTCTGATGGCAACAAGGGACCCTTCCGTGAAAGGGAGTCTGCTAACACATTCAGACGACCCGGAATATGACGGACCGAAAGTAGAACTTGGTGTTCTAGTACAAACAGAAGGATTCTTTCCGTTAAATTGAATAACGGAACGGAATAAGAGCCTCCCTGGTTCCGAATATATGCTACTACTGTCGTATTGTCGGACAGGATTTGGACATGTACTTTCTGAATAATGTTCATCCAATGACGTAGTGCAAGCCAAATTGACATCATTTCTTTGATGTTTATGTGCTTGCCTAGAAACTGCGGATCCCAAAGACCCTGGCACTTCGAATCCGTTGGGATCAATGTTGCACCCCAACCTGTTTGACTGGCATCCGTCATAATAGTAAAACTCAGATCCGGCAACTGAAGTGGAACTCCCTGAGTCAACCACTGAATGTTTGCCCAAGTCTGAATCTCTTGTTTCACTTGATTTGACAAGAGAACGTCTATATCGAGCGAATGAATCTTTACTCTCCAATTCTGAGTCAAGAAAATTTGGAGAGGACGAGTGCGTAACCACCCCATCGGAATGAGATCCGCAGCGGCTCCGCACAGACCTATCAGTCTCATGAATTCTCTCGCTGTGACTTTGTCTGAGTGAAGACAATAGCGAGCGTAACAACAGATTAATTTCGCTCTGGTTAACGGCAGACCAACGAAGCTAAGCTCATTCCCAAATGGGTGAATGACTTGGACGGCACCAGATCCGACTTCACCTCGTTTATTATAAAACCGAGACGTCGGAGTAATAGAAGCAGATTCTGCACATCGTTCTGAAGCCTTAACCCGTTGCCGTACCTCTGAAGAATGTCGTCCAGGTAGGCCGACGGTACCGCAGACGAATGAGCTCGGAAATGTATCATTACCGAGTTCATTATTCGAGTGAAAGCCCAGGGCGCTAGGTTCAAACCGAAGCACATCGCTCGGAACTGATATACAACTCCTAGGACTGCGAAGCGTAGATACTTTTTGAATGTCGGATGTACCATGACGTGAAAGTACGCATCCTTGAGATCTATGCTTGTAGCATAGTCGTTCACCCGAATACTCGCTCTGACTGATCGAATTGTCTCCATATAGAACTTCGGAGCGACGATCAGCTTGTTTATCCAGCTCAGATCTATGACTGGACGGAACGAGCCGTCTGGTTTCGGAACCAGAAACAGATGGTTGTAGAATCCTGGTGATTCGTGGTCTTCTACGACCTCTACCGCATTATTCTCCAGAAGAGACTGTACTTCTGATAGAAGAGCGTCTCTTTTCTGCGGATTTGACAGAAGCTGAGTCCATTTTGGACTTCGTGTTAATGGAGGCTTTCGTTTGAAGGATATTCTTAGTCCTTCCAAAATTACCCCTCGAACCCAGGGGTCGTCCGTAATTGACGCCCAATTGTTTATAAAACTCGACAATCTTCCGCCTACCGGAACACGATAGCGGTTCATACCATCACCTCCTGGACCTGCGAGGCTTGCGGAAGGAGAAACTACGTCCTCCACGACCCGCACCTCGCCCCGTCGACCTAGGGACGTCTGACCGGTTATCTCGGACAGAATAACGTCCCCTACGTGAGTCGCTGCTTTGATGGTCTCTAGAATAAGACTTAGAGGACGCATAGGAACCTCTATAGGAACTTCCCTTGGGCGTACTTGTCCCAGAAGTGTCTGTCTTACTCTTTTCTGCTGTATCCGACTTTTTAGAAGCAGATTTGAATAGCAGAGAATCCGAAGCTTTCTTGGTTATCTGATCATAGAATGCTGAAAGCTTACCGTCGAAGAGAAGCTCTCCGGAGACCGAAGCGACTCTGAGAGAGTTTTTCACCTTACCATCCACACGCGTGGATGTAGCTAGGGCCGCGTCACGTCTAACCAACTCCAGGTTTGCCACTGAAAGGGCGGAGTTATACGTGGAATAAGCTATTGCCCTTGAAAGAACTCTTAATGAGGATTGTATATCCTGGAATTCTTTCCCTTGAAGACGTAATGATAATGCTTTAGTAAGGTGATCTGCGTATGATAAAGCATCTAAGTTAACTCTATTAGACATAATTGTCGTTTCCAACGTCGTGGTTGGAATTGACATAGACGACGGTATAGACAATTCTAGGTCTTCAGCCTGGTCGTCTAGACGCAGAGGAGCTCTCGGTATGCCCTGTCCTGCCGTTTCGAATTTATTCCTTGAATTGATGAAAGGCAGATGTAGAGCATTTGCGGACAAGAAAACATACTTGCTCGTTTTGGTAGCAAGCTTATATATAGCGTCATTCAATAATTCAAATGTTCTTGTGACATTATTGGACTGTGTCGGAAACTCAGGGACGATGTCCCTAAACCGATCAAAAAATTCTGTGTCCAGTGACGCTATCAGTCTCTTATCCGGCATCGCAGCATTCTGGTCCGACGGAACAACCTCTGGAAGATAATGCCGGATAAAATCTACGGCAGCTTTATGTTGTTCCGAAAGGGAAAGCTCCAGATCCTCTGATTCCCTTTCGCCATCCTGTCGGACCCTATGAAGTTCTCGGTCGTCCGTACCTGATGCTTCAGCGGAGCGTACCGACCCAGCGTCGTCAGATAATTCCTGATCCGACAGAGATTCTGTCGTCTGCTGGGATGCTGTGATAAGTTGTGCTATTCGTGATAGCACGTCCGTCACTGAGGCCTGTGGAGCAGCGGTCTTATGTTGCTTTGCCGCTGGAAGCTCCCTGGACGTTGACTCCTGCATACTTCTTTTATGCGAACGTCCGGAGTCTACAGGCCTTGTGTCCCTGGCTAACGGATGGCGTGACCTGGTTGCCGTGGAATCCCTGATCGGCGAAGCTGGCTGGATATCCGTGGTCACGTAGCCAAGGTGCAGTCGTGTGCGCTGCCGTGAAGATGAGGAAGCCATATTGACAGTCTCTCCGGGCTGTCTATATAATGGAGCGTCCCGAATAGTGGACGTATGCTCCGAATGTGAAACGTTTTGTACCACAACATCTGGTCCCAGATGTTGTTGTACGAGAGAGGGACCTCTCTCGGCCGCAGCCCGGATGGACTTGGACGAGCTAGGAACCGGACTAATAGGCTTCCTCCATCCTATCCTCTGATCCGTCGTCACTGGGTGTGCACTTTGTGTTATTATAGTGCTCGCATCACCCAAATCTCCTTCCTGGACCGCAACGGACGAACCCGGCTGCCGAGCCATTCGATGAATGGTCGCTACACCGGGCGAGCTAGCGGATGCCAATGCCATCGATCCTACTAGGGACCTCTTAGGCAATTGACGTATTTCCATGAGCACTTTTGCCGCTAGCTCTTCATTTAACTGTGACGACGGAGGAACACTTTTGGAAGACATCACAGAAACATCACCCTGTTCTTGTTCCTCTGAAAAAGAGATTGAAAAACTAGAGTGACCCTGCGGAGAAAAGACCGGCATAGCCTTTTCCCCGCTAACAACATACCGTGACACACGTTTCCAATGTTTGTCATCCCAACTGACACACACTGAGCAGGAGTTAGTGCGAGTACACTGACTACAATTAATACAATGATTATGAAAGTCAGAGGAAGATTTCCTCTTATTACAATTTGAACAATATCCTTTCATTGTGAAAAGAACACAATCAGTCCTAGTACTCGCACCAACCCCTGAAAACAAAGATACATTATAACATGATCCATTAACATATAGAAAAAATAATTGAAATCAAAAAAATTTTTTGAAAAAATATTTTTTCAGAAAAGCCCAAGTTTCTGAAAGTAACGTTGAACCCCAATGGATCCCAAAAAAGCCTAAGTGTGGACAAAATTTTTTAAAATATTTCAAAAAAATTAATGCAACACTTACGTATAGTAATAATGTATCTTGTTATGATTAAACTAATACAAAGACAAGAAATCACTCTCAACAGAAACCGTTGTCAATGTAAACAAGAAGTGTATAAAAACCGGAAACATGACTCCAGGCACTAATAAACATGGCTCGAAATCAGTTACCAATTACAACACTATCTGATGCAAAACAGAGACTTCCCAGGAAGAAACTGCAGAACATCAGATGGTAGATGCAGAACACTACGCCTAAACACCCATGGGTGAGAATGTAAACATGGGGAAAAAACAGAATTCATTCTGTTACCAAGCTAAAACTCCCAAGAAATTTTAGTAATAATATTACAGAAAATATGCCAAAAGCCTGGGAGAATAGCAAGGGGGGACTAAAGGAAAGGGAGAGAGGAAACACTGAACAAGCAGTGTAACTTTATAGCAAGAATGACAACAACAGGCCCATGCCTTGAAATTAGGTAACATAACATAATTTCATAAAAAAAATTTAAGTTGCAGCCCTGATTATTTCCTGCCACTAATTTTTCCTCTCCTCCTTCTATTTCCTCTTTAGATCCACCATTTCTCTAATATTTATGTGTCTGGCATCATTTAAACTGAGATTTACAAGCACAAATATCAGTCAGATGTGAACTGATGAAGGGCCAAACTTAGAATGATTAATGGCGCCAATTTCGGAACGTCCTTGACACTGCGCATGCGCAGTAGAGGCGAAGGGTGGAGGGCCTTTCAGGACATGTTTTCTTTGGTTTTAGATGCAAATTTTGGGGATTGGGGGGCAAAATTTGAATGTTAATTGGCGCCAATTTCAAGACTTCCTTGACACTGCGCATGCGCAGTGGAGGAAAAGTATGGAGGACCATTTAGGACATGTTATTTTCGGTTTTAGATGCAAATTTTGGGGATTGGGGGGCAAAATTTGTGTTTGGCCCTAGATTTTGAGAATTAGCACCAGCTATTTCTGGGTCATTGGTACAGTATATATCGGGCAGCACTTCCACAATAGGCACTGGACAGTAAGAATAAAGCTGAAATTGGAAAATTTGTAATTTTTTAATTCAAAAAGAGGCATAACTCTTGCAAGAATGGTCGGAGTGAACCTCCAAATTGAACTTGACCTGTATTTTGACATTAGTAATAAGCAAATAAAATTTGAAATAGATTGGTGAGGTGATACAATTTTAAATGGTTTGGAACCAAAATCACTATAATTCTTGTGTCATCCATATTTATATGGATATATTGATATAGGCTATGGTACAATTTACCTTAGTCAGAAACAGAGGCCAAAAACAAACAGAGGCCATAACTCTACCAAACATGAATGGACAAAACGCTAGGTACAAGGGCATCCGTTCCCCCAAGCTGCCCTATCACCATACCAAAGAACATTAAAATCTGACAACTGATGCTTGAGTTATAATACAAAATGTTCGTATGGATGGATGAACGGACTGACGGATGGATGTACAGACAGACAGACAGATGGACGGAGACCTCGACTATATACCCCGTCAAAACTTTTTCGGAGGCATAAAAAACGATGATAATTTTTTTTTTTTACCATTCCTTTCTGCTGTTTCTAAGGAAGCTTCACACAAAATAAAAATTCTCAGTGCCGTGTAGTTTTGGAGATATGGACATTTTAAATTTTTTTTATTTTTAACTTCTGCAGTTCCAACGGGAAATTCGAAGCCCAAATATGAACCCAGGGACTTGACTTTAACAAACTTATATCTCACCTCCCTAAGGATACTGTATACCAAATATCGAAAGATTCTGACTGGTGGATGTGAAGAAGATTCTTGAAGAATATTCCTTATATTGAACTAAGTTATAATTCGGGCTCCCACAGGTAGCCCAAATATGAACCCAGGGACTTGGATTGAACAATCTTGAATCTCACCGCCCTAAGGATGCTGCATACCAAATATAAAAAAATTCTGACTGCTGAATCCGAAGAAGATTTTTAAAGAAATTTCCTCATATTGAACTAAGTTAAAATTTGGGCTCCGACAGTAAGCCCAAATATGAACCCGGGGACTTGGCTTGAACAAACTTGAATCTCACCCCCATAAGGATGCTGCATACCAAATATTAAAAGATACTGATTGGTGGATCTGAAGAAGAAGATTTTTAAAGAATATTCCTCATATTGCACTAATTTGAACATTTGGGCTCACATAGAGAGCCCAAATATGGACCCAGGGAATTGATTTCGACAAATATGGGAATCAATATTCCAATGATGTAATATGTGAAATATGAAAGCCTTTGGACCAGTGGTTTGAGAGAAGAAGATTCTTTAATGTTTTTCCCATTACCCACAGTGTTAAAAAATGCTGACTCAGAACTTTTTCAAAGTCCCGAAAAAGTACCCTATGACAAAACTGATAGCAACTTTTTTTTTACCATTCCATTCTGTTGGTCCTAAGGAAGCTTCACACCAAATAAAAATTCTCAGTGCTGTGCAGTTTTGGAGATATGGGTGTTTTAAATTTTTTCTATTTTTCATTCCCGACAGGAAAAATTTTTTTGTAGAAATTTTGGGCAGGGCAAAAATTCTTGCCCCTCCCATAGCGATGGCAAATATAGCCCCTAGAACTTCTGTTGAACAAATCTGAGTCTACACCGCAAAAGGAAGCTGCACACCTAATATCAAGTCTCTGCTACTGCTGGTTCATGAGAAGATTTTTTAAGATTTAGGCTCACTTTTTGGACGTGGCCCTACTAAGGGGCAGGTCAACTTGATTTGAACAAACTTGAATTGACATATGATAGGGAACATGCACACCAGATTTGGTTCAATTTGGTTGAGTAATTTGTGAGAAGAAGTTGATAATGTAAAGTTAACGATGGACGGACGTCGGATGGAAAGTGATTAGTGAAGCTCCCCTTGAGCTTTGCTCAGGTGAGCTAAAAATAACTAGTGTGGGCATACCTATGACCAACAAATATTATAGAAAATAATAATTTACTTAAGTTATGAAAGTTATGAATATTCTCAGACAGACTCACAAACGGATGCATGTAATCCAGTATACCCCCATTTTCTTCGAAAGTGGGGGTATAAGAATATTTGCAATCCAACTTTTGGTCATATGCTGAATCACTTGAAAAATTCCAAGTCGAAGGGGCATAACTCCTAGAAAATAGAGTGGGCAAAACTGATATGCAACCTTGTTCAACTTTAACATACCAAAAATATTTGAAATCCATTGGTAATTGTTGAAATTAACCCCAGGACAAGTTTTGGTCATATGCTGATTTACTTGAAAAAACTCTATGTAAAGGGGGCATAACTCTGGGATGATGAGCAAAACAGGGCCAATTATCACTGGACACCGAATGACTATCACAGGATGTATGCACGTGAGGTTTCATGGAAATCCAGCCATTGGTTATAGATATGAGCTCAGACGGATGGACGAGCCTATCGTCACATGCCCAGCAAACTTCGTGTTGGTCATGATGTAAGACAAGAACTGGAAATTCATTTTCTTCCAGTTTATATGGTAATTAGGTTTCGAAAAATATTATAAATCTAATTGTACAAGAAATTCTCAGATAAACTCAAAAGTTGTTTTATTTCATCCATAAAGTAATTCAATGACAAAATCAAACTGAAGATCAATTTGAACAATTCTTTACTTCTGCGGCCTTGAGGGTTTCACACAAAGAAATCAAAGAACACATAACAAGTTCTCACCTTTGAATGGAATGAATGCATGCCTCATACTGACACAAAATGACTCAGGCTTATTTTCACCCGTTATTTTAGCATGCTGTCTGGATTCTGACATTAGTAGTCTTTTTGAAGTGGAAATGGCAGACTTCTTGTTTGTATATCTCTTGGCAATCATAATGTTGGGATTATTCTCTGGACTCTCCCCTATAAGATCTGGAACATAAGCATTTAAACTGAATGAAAAATGAGTGGAACAAGGTGCAACGCCACCGGTGTCCCCGTCAAAAGTAAAAAAAAAATGTTGAAAAAGGCCCATAACTCAAGGAAAAAATGATTGGACAAAATCTGTTACTTGTGTATATCCTTTCCACCATGATGGTCCATCAGCATACCAAAGATCATTCAAATTGAACATGCACTGACCGAGATACAGATACCTAAAATTTTTATGTATGAACCGACAATGGACAAATCCCATTGCTGGATCCCACACAAACTTTGTTTTGGGGGGGATAGCATTGTAAATACAGATTATTACACACTTATTACTTTTCCTCCGGTTCCATATTTTTAAAGCCGCATGGAACATGTGTTCCGTGCAGCTTTTTGTTGACAGATTATTTTGCCACCTGACATCATGGATCCATCAAAAGAACAATACTTAATAAAGTCTTCATAATCGGCCAATCAAAAGGTCGCATTCTAACTTTGATCAATTTGGAAGCCGTGGTGACAGCTGATAAATAAAATGTTAATTGGAAAATGTTTTTGTTCAAATCCACAAAAATTAAAATTATTCTATAAAGAGGGAGTGATTTTATAACACTCAAGTTCTGATTTGGAAGTGAATAATTAAACTTTTTTTCGGTTCATGCGTTTTCAGATAAAACGATTGGCTCACACGATTCTGTTTTTTCTTTTCATAACTCAATGAACTGAAAAAAACACAATTAGGTCCGCCCCAGCCATGCCCCTAAAATACCAGTCTTCGGAGTTGCAACATGGTGTTAAATCAATAGAAGTTAGAACACTGGCATGTTCTAAATGTGAAAAGGAAAAATAAATTTACATTACTAATTTATCACCATGAAATTATTTATAAAATATTTAAATGACCGTGGTGGGTCAATTTTTCTTTTTCTTCACAACTGTATTTATTTGACATTTCAATTTTTACGCACACTGGGTGATCGTCTGCATTCATCGTTTTACCCAAATCAATTGTAAACAATGGCTGGTCACGACGAATACGGCAATTTTGACATTGCTAATTTGAATGAAATTTTTGGAAATCAAAATGATTTTATATTTGAGGAAGAATATTTGGCTTTATATCTAACTCCACTTTTACAAACTGTGTTTTTCAGTTCTCGGGAAACGGTCAAAACCAAAATACAATGTAATACTGATGGCCTACTTCCACCTAACACGGAACGTAACTTTTACGTGAAGTGAACAACTGAATGAAATTTGAGGGAGGCGTGGCTTATGACGTTTTCTTTGCATTACGTAATTCATTGGTCAATAAAAAATTTAATGACATAAGTACATTTGACTTGGAAAGTGTGTCAATTGCTACCCGCATTTCAATAATATGCACCCTCTTTTATGCCAGAAAAATAATATGTCTACCAGTTTTAGTTTTTAAGTCTTTGTTCACTGAAGTAGAGGACGACTAACACTATTTATTTATTTGGGTCGCGAACGTTTAATTATAAGGAATGATCGTTTCTTTTTGTCTATTTCTTGAGTTATGAACCCCAAAAAACAAAGTCCAAACTGTGTAAATGGGCTATGCCCATTTACACAGTTTGGACTTTGTTTTTTGGTGTGTAAATGGGCTACGCCCATTTACACAGTTTGGACTTTGTTTTTTGGGTTCATAACTCAAGAAATAGACAAACAGAAATGATCATTCCTTAAATATCTTTAATTTCTTAAAAATCTGAATAAATAATATTTTTGGACAAATTTTCATTTCTTATTTAATCTGTTTACGTTTTGATTTGTCACACATGTTTGCCAATCATAACCTGAGTTTTGTTTTTGTTTTTATTTCAAACAGACATCAGAACTGTCAAACTCTACAAATAGGATCAAATTTTTAACCCTTTACCTAACGTAACGGCCAAAACCAGCCAGCGCTATTCTAAAAAATCGCCAATTAATTTTCAGTATTTTTTTTAATTTTTTGTCTCTAAAACATAGGTTATGAGCTGGTTCCAATGAGGGGTCATAACCTATGTTTTTGAAACAAAAAAATGAAAAGAATTTTTTTTGCAAGTGTCGTCTGCTTTTCATGTTAGGTAAAGGGTTAAATCAATGGATTTTATGTCATAGAGGTGTGTAATAAACACAGAGTGCCACAATGTGTGAATGTGTTCATCAAAACAGAACTCGTACCTTTTTGACGAAGGTATTCATACATCCCAATGTTCTGTGTATTTATGATGACCGTGATTGATCTGGTGTTCCATTTAGCTGATAAGAGCAACCGCATCCCATGATTCACCGAAGGTGATGAGTGGGAAGGAACTGATCTGCTCATATCAAAAAGATGGAATATAGAACACACGATCAGTTATTGTCATAATAATCGTTTTATTATTATTATATACATTTACAGCAAATAAAACATGTGAAAAATAATTGAAACAGGCCTACAGAATTAAACAAATTTCTCGACACTGTGTGAATAATATTTTGTAACGTCATGACATTCATTCATCAAGTAAAAGTAGTAAATGCAAAACATCATCATAATACGTCATTCATTGATGATGGTACTGTAAAGTTGTTGCTCGCCATCAAATCTATCACTGATAACACAAACTGTTCATATTTACTTTGATTTTAATTGATGGTGTTGAATTTATTGTTAATATTTACATATGATTTTCAAATGTAAATGACATTTTTTCAGTCATTAAAACATCTGTCGATTGCAAACTATTGGCGATTTCTGGAACATAACTCTTACTCCCTGAATCCAGCTGAGTAGAGAGTAATCATATCATAGATGTAATAGTTCACATTTTTTGTAGCTGTTAACCTTTAGGGGCCTTCATCCAATGGTGACAAATTTTGTGGTGCCACAACAGGTACTTTAACACACAATTAAGATGTTCTGAAATGGATAGTCCAATTACTTTGGCAGCGGTTTCCAGCCAAGTACTTGCTGTCTACAGAGAGAGCCAAAGCTTGACAAGAAACCTCTGAATAGCATCAAAGCTCAGTCAGTGGTTTCGTAGAAAGTCAGGAAAATTGTTCAAGCCATTGAGATTTGAAGGAAACAAGGTGCGTTCACACAAGATTTGTTGATTCAACACAGAATTTAGAAAGTGTTAGGCCAAATAACAAGGGGGTCAGAGAACAAAGTTGTTCAAAGAAGGATTTAATTAGCATCCACAGCTAGCTAACACAACAGAGGAATGGAGTCATTTAATCTAATATATAAATGCGAATGCCTTTATCTATATCTCTATCTCTCTCTCTTTGTTCCGGGTGAACTCCTCCGATTGATCTAAAATTTTCTACACGGGGGTAATTCGTCCCTGCGAGTAACATGGGAAGGGTGCTGTGCCTGTGCAGAGTGACCTTGACCTTGAAATTGATGACCTTGACCTTTTATTTCGAAAATGGCTGGGCCGATTGGGCTAAAATTTCATATGTGCGGGTATATTGACCCATCGATCATTTTGACTGGGTGCCCGTGTGGGGTGACCTTGACCTTGAAATTGTGACCTCGGCATTTTATTTCGAAAACAGCTGGGCCGACCGGGCTAAAATTTCATATGTGCGGGTATACTGACCCATCGATCATTTTGACTTTATCAAAGTGCCCGCGCGGGGGGACCTTGACCTTGAAATTGGTGACCTTGACCTTCTATTTCAAAAACAGCTGATATAACCATCTTCTCCTGCGCAACGCTGGGTATCACCCGCTAGTTATTTATAACTCTGTTGTTCATGTCAAATGATTATTTTCCAGTATTGGGATACTTCCACAGAAATAATGCCCAGATTTCCAGTAATGCAAAACTAGTGACACCCTGAGAACTTAACTTGAACAAACCTGAATCTGACCACTCCCCCTCACCCCCAGGATGCTGAATACCAAATATCAAGAGATTCTGAATCGTGGATCTGAAGAAGATTTTGAATGCTTATTCCTCATATTACGCTAAGTTAAAATTTGGGCCTTGATTTCAACAAACTTGATTCTGGAGAAGATTTTACAAATATTCCCAATACAGTAACCAAGGGACTTGGTTTGAACAAATTTAGATCTGTCCTCCCTAAGAATGCTGTATACCAAATATCAAAAGATTGTGACTAGTGGATATGAAGAAACTTTTCACAGATTATTCCTCATATTATACTAAGTTAAAATTTGGGCTCCCATAGGGGACCCAGGGCCTTTATTTGAAAAAAAATTAAATCTAACCACTCTAAAGATGCTGTATACCAAATGTCAAAAGATTCTGAATAGTGTGGCTCAAGAACAAGAGTTTTGAAAATTATTTCTCATTTCGACCAAGTTGCAATTTAGGCTCCAATAGGGAGCCCAAGTATTAAGCCAGGCTTATGACCCCTCATTGGAATGAGCTCATTAGAGCTCGTTCCAATGAGAGGTCATAAGCTATGGTTTTTCGAGGCAAAAAGTATTCAAGAATTTTATTTGCAAGTGTCGTCTGCTTTTCATGTTAGGTAAAGGGTTAACATAAAGACTTGATTAGGAAAAATTTGAATCTGACTCCGATAAGGATGTTATCAAAAGATTCTAACTGGTGATTGTGAAGAAGATTTTTTAAAAATTATTCCCCATATTGCACTAAGTTAAAATTCAGACTCCCAGAGAAAGCCAAATATTAATGAAGGGGCTTGATTTGAACAAACTGAATCTGCCCCCCTCTAAGGATGTTGTATACCATATATCAAAAAATGCTGATAGGATCACCGATCCAATGTCGAGTTGTGACAGCACAAAAGTGGGTTTAATCATTATCAACTTATCGTCCCAAAACCAATTGTTTACAATTTACTATGTGAAGGGTCACTATGACCTTGACCTTTGACCCAGTGATTCCAAAATAAATAGAACTCTTTCTTGCACCAATGCCAACCTACCTATGAAGTTTCATGAATGTAGGTGGAACCATTGGCAAATTATCATCTGGAAACCAATTGTTTACGATTTATTATGTTCAAGGTCACTGTGACCTTGGCCTTTGGCCTAGTGAGTCTAAAATAAATAGGGGTCTTCCACTCACCTATGCCAACCTACCTATGAAGTTTCATGAATGTAGGTCAAACCATTATCAAGTTATCATCCAGAAACCAATTGGTTACGATTTAGTATGTTGAAGGTCACTGTGACCTTGACCTTTCACCTAGCACGTCCAAAATATATACGTTTCTTCCTCTCACTGATGCCAACCTACCTATGAAGTTTCATGAACGTGGGTCAAAACATTATTAAGTTATCATCCGGAAACCAATTGTTTACGATTTACTATGTTGAAGGTCACTGTAACCTTGACCTTTCACCTAGCGAGTCCAAAACAAGATCAATAGAGTTCTTCCTCGCACCAAGGCCAACCCACCTATGAAGTTTCATGAATGTAGGTTGAACTACTATCAAGTTATCATCCGGAACGGAATTGTTGCGATTTACTATGTTCAAGGTCACGTTGACCTTGACCTTTGACGTAGCGAGTCCAAAATCAATAGGGTTCTTCCCCTCACCAAGGCCAATCTACCTATGAAGTTTCATGAATGTGAGTTGAACCATTATCAAGTTATCATCCGGAAACCAATTAAGATTTACTACGTTCAAGGTCACTGTGACCTTGACCTTCGACGTAGCATGTCCAAAATCAATAGGGTTCTTCCTCCCACCAAGACCAACCTACGTATGAAGTTTAATGAATGTGAGTTGAACCACTATCAAGTTATCATCCGGAAACCAACTGTTTACGCCCGCCCGCCCGCCATTCACCAAACTATAAGTCGAGTTTGACTTTGTCACAACTCGACTAATAAGGATGGTGTATACTGTATATCAAAAGATTCTGATCGTGAAGGGGGGGGGGGGGGGGTTCGTGAGAAGGTTTGGACATAAATTAAAAACTAAAGTTACCTGTGAATTAAAAAACAGAACAACCATTTGAAAGGATTAATCAAATACCTTCTACTTCTACTCATTATTGGTGGAATTATATTATTATTTTGGGGCTTGTGACTGCATAGATCGAGGGTTGGCACTGGACTAAAAATCCCATAGGGGACCTAGGGCCTTTATTTGAAAAAAAATTAAATCTAACCACTCTAAAGATGCTGTATACCAAATGTCAAAAGATTCTGAATGGTGTGGCTCAAGAACAAGAGTTTTGAAAATTATTTCTCATTTCGACCAAGTTACAATTTAGGCTCCAATAGGGAGCCCAAGTATTAAGCCAGACTTATGACCCCTCATTGGAATGAGCTCGTTAGACCTCGTTCCAATGAGAGGTCATAAGCTATGGTTTCGAGGCAAAAAGTATTCAAGAATTTTATTTGCAAGTGTCGTCTGCTTTTCATGTTAGGTAAAGGGTTAACATAAAGACTTGATTAGGAAAAATTTGAATCTGACTCCGATAAGGATGTTATCAAAAGATTCTAACTGGTGATTGTGAAGAAGATTTTTTAAAAATTATTCCCCATATTGCACTAAGTTAAAATTCAGACTCCCAGAGAAAGCCAAATATTAATGAAGGGGCTTGATTTGAACAAACTAAATCTGCCCCCCTCTAAGGATGTTGTATACCGTATATCAAATAAGGATGGTGTATACTGTATATCAAAAGATTCTTATCGTGGGGGGGGGGGGGGGGGGGGGTTCGTGAGAAGATTTGGACATAAATTAAAAACTAAAGTTACATGTGAATTAAAAAACAGGAGAACAACTATTTGAAAGGATTAATCAAATACCTTCTACTTCTACTCATTATTGGTGGAATTATATTATTATTTTGGGGCTCGTGACTCCATAGATCGAGGGTTGGCACTGGACTAAAAGTTAAAAAATTTATAGTAATTTATATATTTTTTATACTTACCAATGACCCAGACTTAGCTGGTGCTAACTCCACAAAAACCAGGGCCAAACACAAATTTTGCCCCCCAATCCCCAAAATTTGCATCCAAAACAAAAAGAAATCATGTCCTAAAGGACCTCCATAGTACGACTCTACTGCGCATGCGCAGTGACGCAGTCGTCCCGAAATTGGCGCCAAATATCATTCTTACTGGCAGTGCCTGGTCAGCGCTATGTACTCAGCGGGGAGGCAAGAGTTCCCAACTCAGGGAGGGCCATCCCCGTCTGGGTCATTGGTAAGTATAAAAAATATATAAATTACTATAAATTTTTTAACATTTTTATACTGTACCAATGACCCAGACTTAGCTGAATAGTAAACAGGCTGGAGGGCCTAGGACATAGAGGAAAATCCAATAAGCTCAATTATAAAATAAAGAGGTAACCCCTTAAGGAGAAAAGGAGTATTAGGCTTTACATGTATCTTTCTTATTTAATATTTATATTAGAAAGATACACTACCCTTAATAATTGAGCACAATAACATTCATGTTCTCTATTAACATCCAGTATAACCCTTATACTAATTATTTTTAAAGCAAGCCAATAAATAAAGTAGTCCAGAGAATTGAGACTCTTTATAATCATTTAAAAGTGTCCGAGTATTGTATATTAAAGCCCGTTTGACACTTGACATATACAAATGCTTCACACCGAGCTACACTTTAAAAATAAGACATGAATGAAATTAAACATTAATATTACACTTTAAAACCATCCCGGAAGCGACTCAGAAATACTGTCTTGGAGGAGGCATTCCCTTGCTTTTCACTATAAAGCAGGTGACCTAAGGGAACACCCGCCCCCCCCCTTCCCCTTGCCCTGGGTCAAATAGCCCAGAGCGAAGAGGGCAGCCGGACGGAGTCACTGCCGGAACAGAAAGCCTGCATAACTATAGTTGCAACTGTTTAGTGGACGACATTCTGAGCAACAGATAACGGACCTAAACAATGCAGGTCTCCAGAAATGGACTCAATATTTCTGAGATAAAAATTAGTAAATGTGGATGGCTGAGACCAATAAGCAGCCTTCATTAAATCTGTAATAGCAACACTATTAGCATAAGCCCAGGAAGTAGAAAGAGCTCTTACTTCATGAGCAGAAATCTTAAGCACAGACTGCTGAGAAGAAGATAAATCTTCATACGCAGTACGGATAGTTAACTGAATCCATCTAGCAATAGAATGGACTGAAATGTCCTTTCTATTAGGCATCAAAGACAGAAAGAAACGTTTCCGTCCCTTTCCGATGAACTGAGATCTCTGTTTATAGATATGTAGTGCTCTAACAGGACAGAGTAAAGGCCTACGCCCGTCTGAAGACGGAAGAGCCTTAATAACAATAGGTTCCGGATATTTATTAGGAGCCTGATTCTTAGCTAAAAAACCGACATTAGTAGTGAAGGTGATAGTGTTCCCAACACTACGATAATGAGAATCATCCACCGATAGTGCATGAAGCTCACTGACTCTTCTGGCAGAAGAGAAAGCTAAGAGAAAAGCTGTCTTATAAGATAAGAATTTGAAATCTACTGTCCCAAGAGGTTCAAATGGCTTTTCCTTCAATTTAAGGAGAACCCAAGCTAAATTCCACTTAGGAATTAATCTAAGAGTTCTGGGTCTATTTATCGAAAAGTTTCTAACCAATTTCGATAAAGAGACATTAGATCCAATTTGTAAACTATCATGATGTGCATAGGTATCAGATAACATAGATCTATAACCCTTTATAGTAACAGGTTGCAGTTTGATTTCGTCAAACAAGTATACTAGAAAGTTAGCAATGTCTGGTATAGAGGGATCAAATATATCAACAGAATGATCCCTACACCAACGACGGAAAACCTTCCACTTAGCCGCATAGTTTAGCGAAGAGGAGGTCCTCCTACAGTTAGAAATCGCGTCCACTGCTCGTCCTGTAAAGTGCTTGCCATGCAAGAAGGACCGCACAACGGAAAAACGTGAAGGTTGAGACCTTGCGGGTTGTGATGTAGTTGGCGCGATTTCCCCTGCCAAAGAAGATCCTCTCGTGGAGGGAGCTTCCGCGGTAGGTCCCACAACAGACACCTGAGTAGATTTATCCACGGTCTCTGTGGCGACAGAGATGCTACCAACAGAATCTTGCATTGAGATTGTTTTATCTTTAGCAATACTTGTTGAATTAACGGCGCTGGAGGATACGCATATCCTATCATTCCGTCCCAAGGGATCGATAGAGCGTCTACTGCAAATGCTCTTGGATCCGGACACGGGGACACATACGTCTGCAACTGATTGTTGAGATGTGTCGCAAATAAGTCTATCATTGGCCGTTCCCATTGGTAGCAAATCTGATTGAATACTTGTTTGTTGAGAGTCCACTCCGACGGCAACAAGCGACCCTTTCGTGAAAGGGAGTCTGCTAGCACATTCAGACGACCCGGTATGTGACGGACCGAAAGAAGAACGTGATGTTCCAACGCAAACAGAAGGATTCTTTCCGTTAGATTGAACAACGGAACTGAATGAGTGCCTCCCTGATTCCGTATATACGCCACTACTGTCGTATTGTTGGATAGGATTTGGACATGAGCATCGTGAATAATGTCCATCCAGTGACGTAACGCAAGCCAAATTGACATCATTTCCTTGATGTTTATGTGCTTGCACAGGAATTGCGGATCCCAAAGACCCTGGCATCTCGAATCCGTTGGGATTAATGATGCACCCCAACCTGTTTGACTGGCATCCGTCATAATGGTAAAACTCGGATCCGGCAACTGCAGCGGAACTCCTTGAGTTAACCACTGAATGTTTGCCCAAGTCTGAATCTCTTGTTTCACTTGATCTGACAAGAGAACGTCTACATCGAGCGAATGAATTTTCACACTCCAATTCTGAGTCAGGAAAATTTGAAGAGGCCGTGTGCGTAGCCGTCCCATCGGAATGAGATCCGCGGCGGCTCCGCACAGACCTATCAGTCTCATAAATTCTGTCGCCGTGACTTTGTCTGTATTCAGACAATAGCGAGCGTAACAACTGACTAATTTCGCTCTGGTTAACGGCAGACGAACGAGATTGTGCGTCTCGAAGCTCATTCCCAGATGAGTGAATGACTTGGACGGCACCAGATCCGACTTCTCCTCGTTTACTATGAAACCGAGACGTCGGAGCAATAGAAGAAGATTCTGAACATCGTTCTGAAGCGTTAACTCGTTGCCGTACCTCTGAAGAATGTCGTCCAGGTAGGCCGACGTTACCGCAGACGAATGAGCTCGGAAGTAGATCATTACCGAGTTCATTACCCGAGTGAAAGCCCAGGGTGCTAGATTCAATCCGAAGCACATGGCCCGGAACTGATACACCACTCCTAGGACTGCGAAGCGTAGATACTTTCGGAATGTCGGATGTACCATGACGTGAAAGTACGCATCTTTGAGATCTATGCTCGTTGCATAATCGTTCACCCGAATACTCGCTCTGACCGATCGAATCGTCTCCATATAAAACTTCGGAGCGACGATCAGCTTGTTTATCCAGCTCAAATCTATGACTGGACGGAACGAGCCGTCTGGTTTCGGAACCAGAAACAGATGGCTGTAGAATCCCAGCGATTCCTGGTTTTCTACGACCTCTACCGCGTTCTTCATTAAAAGAGACTGCACCTCTGATAGCAGAGCGTCTCTTTTCTGAGGGTTTGACGGAAGATGAGTCCACTTTGGACTTCGAGTTAATGGAGGCTTTCGTTTGAAGGATATCTTTAGACCTTCCGAAGTCACTCCTCTCACCCACGGGTCGTCCGTAATCGACGCCCACTCTTGAGAAAAACTCGACAACCTTCCGCCAACCGGAACGCGATAGAGGTTTGAGCCATCACCTCCTGGATCTGCGAGGCCTGCGGTAGGAGAAACCACGTCTTCCACGACCCGCACCTCGCCTCGTCGACCTCGGGGCGTCCGACCGATTGTCCCGGCCTGAAGGACGTCCCGAACGAGAGTCACTATCCTGACGGTCTCTCGAATAAGAGCTAGAGGACGCACCGGAACCTCTATAGGAACCTCTCTTGGGCGGATAAGACCCAGAAGTGCCCGCCTTATTCGTGTCTGCTGTATCCGACCTTTTAGGAGCGGATCTAAACAACAGAGAATCACTAGCTTTCTTTTTAATATTATCATAAATAGCGGAAAGCTTGCCGTCAAAGAGAAGATCTCCTGAGACCGAAGCGACTCTAAGAGAGTTCTTCACCTTAGAATCCACTAGTGTGGATGTAGACAGGGCTGCGTCACGTCTAACCAACTCCAGATTTGCCACTGAAAGGGCGGAGTTATACGTGGAATAAGCTACTGCCCTTGAAAGAAGTCTTAAGGAGGATTGTATATCCTGAAACTCTTCCCCTTGAAGACGCAGTGATAACGCCTTCGTAAGGTGATCTGCGTAAGATAAGGCATCTAAATTGGCTCTGTTAGACGCAATAGCTGTTTCCAACACTGCGGTTGGAATAGAAGCTGACGACGGTAATGATAGCTCTAAGTCTTCCGCCTCGTCGTCCATACGCAGAGGAACTCTCGGTATACCCTGACCTGCCGTGTCGAATTTATTCCTTGCATTAATGAAAGGCAGGTTGAGAGTATTTGCGGACAAGAAGCCTGCTTTCCCCGTCCTGGAAGCAAGTTTAAAAATAGCGTCGTTCAATAATTCAAATGTTCTTGCAACATTATTGGACTGCGACGGAAACTCGGGAGCGATGTCCCTGAACCGCTCGAAAAAATCAGAGTCCAATGACGCTATAATTCTCCTGTCCGGAAGCGCAGCAGTCTGGCCCGACGGAACAACTTGAGGAAGAAAGTGCCGGATGAAGTCCGCGGCAGCTTTGTGTTGTTCCGAAAGGGATAGCTCCAATTCATCCGTATCCCTTTCACCATCCGGTCGGACCTCCCGATGTTCCCGGTCGTCCGCCCCCGATGCTTCGGCGGAGCGTACCGACCCAGCGCCGTCGGATAATTCTCGATCCGACACCGTTTCTGTCGGCTGCTGGGATGCTGCGATAAGCTGTGCTATCTGCACTAGAATGTCCGACGTCAAGACCTGCGGAGGAGCGGTCTTTCGCTGCTTTGCCGAGGGCAGCTCCGCATCAGATGGCTCCCGCATACTTTTCCTATGCGAACGTCCGGAGTCCATCGGTCTCGAATCCCTGGCTGCCAGATGGTGTGACCTGGTCGCCGAAGAATCCTTCATCGGCAAAGCTGGCAAAATATCGGAGGTCACGCAGCCAAGGTGCGGTCGTGTGCGCCGACGAGAAGAGGAAGCCTTAACAGTCTCTGCGGACTGCTTATACAACGGAGCGTCCTGAGCGACGGACGTATGCTCCGCTAAAGACACATTTTGTACCACAACATCTGGTCCCAGATGTTGTTGTACGAGAGAGGGGCCTCTCTCGCTCGCGGCCCGGCTGGACCTGGACAAGCTAGGAACCGGACTAAAAGGCTTCCTCCGTTCTCGTTCACTATCCGCCGTCACTGGGTGTGCATCTATTATTTTTATAGTGCTCGCATCACCCAAAATTTCCTCTTGGACCGCATCGGACGAACCCGGCTGCCGAACCATTCGGTGAATGGACGCTACACCGGGCGAGCTAGCGGACGACATTTGTCTAATCTCCATGAGCACTTTTGCCGCTAGCTCTGTATTTATTTGTGACGACGGACGCACACTTGAAGAAGATAACATGGAAACATCACCCTGTTCTGGTTCCTCTGAAATAGAAACTGAGAGAGTAGAGTGACCTTGTGGAGAAAGAGCCGGTATCGCTCTTTCTCCAGAAACAACATATCGTGACACACGTTTCCAATGTTTCTCATCCCAATGTTCACATACAGGACAGGGATTAATGTGAGAACACTGACTACAATTAATGCAATAATCATGAAAGTCAGAGGAAGATTTCTTCCTATTACAATTTGAACAAGTTCCCTTCATTGTGAAAGAACAACAATAAGTCCTAGTTACTCGCAAAAACCCCTGACACAAAGATACATAATAACATGATCCATTAATAAATGAAAAAACAATTGCAAAACAAAATAATTTTGAAAAAATATTTTTTTCAGAGAAGCCCAAGTTGCTGAAAAGTAACGTTGAGCCCCGATGGATCCGATGGCAAAGTGTGGTCAAAAATTTTAAAATTATATAAAATAATTAATGAGACACTTTCGGATAATATAAATGTATCTTATAATGAGATAAACTACCTCAAAGGCAAACAGCCCCCCTCAAAAAAGGCTGTTGCCAATGAAAACAAACAGTGTAAACACAGAAGAAAACATGACTCCAGGCACTGAAAAAACTGGCCCGGAATCAGTCATCAATTACACTCTATCTGATGCAAAACAGAGACTCCCAGGGGAGAATCTGCAGAACATCAGATGGAAGATGCAGAACACAACGTTATACACCCATGGGTGAAAACGTAACTATGGGGAAAATAACAGAAAACATTCTGTAACCAAGCAACTCTCCCAGGGAATTTTTAGAAATGAAACTTCTCAAAAATATGCCAAAAGCATGGGAGAATTGCAAGGGGGGACTTTAGAAGGTTAGGGGAGAGGAAACACTGAATAAGCAGTGCAACAATTAGCAAGAATGACAACAAGAGGCGTTTGCCTCGAAAATAGGCAACTTAACATAATTTCAACAAAAAATTTTAAGTACAGCCCTGATTATTTTTTGCCACTTCTTTTTTCCTCTCCTCCTTCTATCCTCCTTAGAATCACATTTTCTCCAAGAATTACGTGTCTGGCATCCTTTAAACTGAGATTTACAAGCACAAAGATCAGTGAGATGTTGACTGATGAAGGGCCAAACAGAGAATGATATTTGGCGCCAATTTCGGGACGACTGCGTCACTGCGCATGCGCAGTAGAGTCGTACTATGGAGGTCCTTTAGGACATGATTTCTTTTTGTTTTGGATGCAAATTTTGGGGATTGGGGGGCAAAATTTGTGTTTGGCCCTGGTTTTTGTGGAGTTAGCACCAGCCAAGTCTGGGTCATTGGTACAGTATAAAAATATCATTTTTGCAATTTTTTTTTAGCAAAAAGCAATTTTTTTGGTCAAAATCCCCCCCCCCCCCCCCCCAAAAAAAAAATTTGCAAACACCTTTACACAAAAGCTTAATCTCTGTGCACACAAAATTGAATTATTTTTAATTTTTATTTTATTATAGTTTGCAATCTATAGTTTCGATGATAAAACTACACACTGAAAATGAAACAAGATACACAAATTACAATTCAAATAAAAACATACATGTTTTCATCAAATTTGCTATAGCATCTTTCAATGTCAAAAACTACTATTCGTGATTATAAAATCATGTTCCTAATAACAAAGAACAATACATACGATCATAAAACTTTATGGTTGCCAATAAGGCACTGAAAACTAATCAGTAAGACTGGTGAATAAAGACAAAAGCCATAATACTGGACAAATGAGGTTAACTAAATTAGAAGTATAATTAATTACCTTTTGCATATTTGTGGAGCGTTACGTAATCTTTCGATATTTGTACAGCCGGTCAAACATTTTGCAAACGACAGCATGAACCCTGCACCAATCCATTCATCACAATGAAAATAAGCAGTCTGATATTTGCAGAATGAGGTCCCCAGAGGTTGAATTTGATGATGCTATCCCATACAGTGGGCCAATTTATCCTCTGGGTATCTCTTTCTGTTTCATTTTGAGACCCTGATTCAGATTGAGGTTCACAGAGGGTAAATTTAGTGATGCTACCCTGCTGTGTAGGGTAGCATCACTAAATTCACCCTCTGGGGACATCATTTTGCAGATGACAGTCTGCTTATTTTCTGACTTGATTGCACAGAATGGGGAGAATTATTCGGCTTATAATTGGGTCCTGAAGAAGACTGATCTGCACTTAACAGATGCCAGATGTGATGGATGGCAATAGCTCATGCAGACTTTCAGTCAGGTGTGTTAAAAAAAAGCCTCCCTCCCTCAGCAAAATATGAAGTAAAAATTCTCTGTGAAGCAATAACTTTTTTTGAATAACTAACAATAAAAATTTCATTTTATGCCTCAAAAACATAGCTTATTGCCACCACTAAAATGAGCTCAACAGTGAGAAGCAATCCTTGGAGTCAAAAATTGACAAGATAATAAAATTTGAATGGAAATTTTTCATGAATACAGTGGAGCCCTGTTAATTGAATAGCCACTTTGCCAATGAAAAGATTTCAGTTAACAGGAGTATTCAATTAACAGGGATTGTGTCATTTTCCTGTCTTCCAGAAACTTAGCATTTATTCTATTATATCTTGTTTGACAGAGCTCCTTGAGCTCTGTCAAACAAGATATAATAGATTAAATGCCTGTCTTGGATGTACTGAGGCCAAATAGGTCTATAAAGAATGGAAAACTGGTGAGAGTCAGGGTAATATCTTGACAGATCAGGATTTTTTATTCAATTAACAGGAGTTTACTCTGTAAGCTATATTGAATTAACAGGTCAAATTTGTACTGGAGGTATGGTAAATGGTTTTGTGTTGGAAAATTATATTCAGTTAACAGGGTTATTCAGTTAAGAGATATCCAATGGTTGTTTTTGCCATTGTGCTGAATGTCGGGTTGAAAAATAGTATGATCATGACAGAAATGCCTCAGCTCATCTACTTCTTTGTTCTTTCCTGAACAATGAAGTTCTTACAAGCTTGTTAGATTAGATGTGCAAAATGAATGTTACACTAATTTACCTGGAAGAGATATATCAAAATCTTTCGGGGTGTTCTGTATATTAGGTTCTAGTAAACTGACTCGCCCAGTGGCTGTGTGCAATTGACATTCACTATATATTCTTTGCATGTCCAATTTGGGAGTGTAAACTGATTCCTTTTGAAGTGGAAATACCACTTTAGTCAAGGCATTTGATATCCTCCTCCATTCTAGAATGACCCCAGGCAATGCATGATACTGCTTCAATTTTTCAAGAATGTCCTTTGATGTACTGAACTGTGGCTTCTGATTGCCTCTACGTTGTACATTTGTTCTCCTGTTCACACCTAATGTGCGAGTATGAGCAGCATTTGGATCTCCATTCACAGGAAGCTTCAACTCAATGTAGAGAATCTGAAAACAAATGGTAAATGCAGTGCCTTCCACTTAATTTGATACTGGTTAATTGAATAATACTATAAATGGCATATTTTCCCCAGCACCAATCCATTCACCACACTATCAACACAAATATAACAGCCTTTCACGAGATGGCAACCATACATTGTCCCTCGAGCAGAACAAGACGCTATCTGTAATGTAACTCAATTTATTTATTGGGGCTTAACAACAATTTCAACAGCCAGGGTCACCTTGTGTTGGACAGTTTTACAGGTGGAGGAAACTAGAGTACCTGTAGAGAAGCACCAAGCAACGGCGAGCAACTGCTACTTCCAAACGTACTAAATCCACACAAGCAGGGATAGCATTGGTTGAAGTACAGTACGCCTTAGTACATAATGCCACCATGCCCCCATGTAGGCAATGGGGATTAAGTGTATTGCCCAAGGACACAATGCTGTTGCCACAGGTGGGATTCAGACTGAGGACCTCTCAGCTTGCAGAGTGCATCTCTACCTACTGGGCCACCACACTCCCCTTGTTCAACTCAAGTGACGATACAGTGAGCACTATTCACAAAAATTGGCACACATTTTATTTTATTATATGCTAGCCTGTGAATTATCACAGATTATCTAAGATATTTCTCGATATCCATCGACTTGATGGATATTGAGAAATATCCCTCTGTAGCTTCCTAAATGACGTCCCGCTTCGGTGCATGACGTCGTCTTGAAGGAACGATCAGCAGATCTTTGTTATTGTCTTCAAACTGTTTGCAGTTGAATTGGGCTCAATATTGCACAGTATAATGTCACGTGGTATATAATAAAAAGAAAATCTATGCTATTTAGTGAATATTTGTGTGGACCTGAAAGTATTATTTCCACACTCATGAGATAATTCCCAATATTCACTAAAACAGCGTAGATATCCTCTATATTTTTTTCAATTTTTGCCTCCAAAAAAAACTTGAGCTCGAACAAATCTGTCATAAGCTGTGTTTTGGAGGTAAAGAATGAAAATTTGTAGTTAGACCTTTAAAAAAAAATTCTAGTTTCTCAGGCACCTCCCTCGTCATAGAAAATCTGCCACATCACCAGTGTTTTCCCCCCAAGAAATCGCTTCTATGACACTGTTTGTCACATGTAAAACAAATATTTAACCAACTATACCTCGTTTGACAGAGCTCATATAGCTTTGTCTAACAAGATGTAGTTTGTTAAATTTTCAACTACATTATGGGAAATTTTCGCTGCTGAAAACGTTGGACTGCCACATAACAGTTTAAGTAGTTGAATTTCTGATTCCAACTATTTTCAAAACTGTTTTGTGAAAAAAAAGAAAAGAAAAAAAGCCTCCCTTCCTCATCATAAAATTGAGGAAAAATTGCCCGAGAAACCTGGAGAAACAAGAAATTTTGTTTACAGGCCTTATTCAAAAAATTTTGGGCAAGTGTCCACTTCATGTCTTTTTTTATAATTAGGTAAAAGGTTAACTGAAGAGTGAATCAATTAAAAATTCCCTGTTAAATAAATTGAGTGGATCACTGGGAATTGAACTGGTTCAAAAAATTTGTTGCCCTATCCTTTTTCTTTTTGAGTCAGACAATAGGTTTTAAAATGTGTGCAAGCATGGAATGACTGTAAATATTGACACCCCACTCTACACCTCAAAATGAAGCCGCATCCCAAATACAAGTTATTGCATTACCAGTTTCATGAGAACAATTTTAAAATAAATTGGATGATTTTTCGCCTACCTCATCACCATGGGAAGCAGCAAATCTGATTTCAACAAAACTGAAATGCCACAATCCCAACTAACACTTGCAAAAAATTTAATTAAAATCAGACCAGCGGTGTTTGGAGTTGGTGACTCTAACACAGCCTTCAGAGCAGATGACATACAGAGTGATCACAACAGCTCAACCAAACATTTAGATAGGAGAGCTAAAAAGCTATTCCACTCAGTTAGGTTTGATGTGACACAGATTATTATTACCCTTTTAAAATTATAGGAGCTTCCTGATTGGTCAGTAACCAATGCATCCAGTACGGTATATTTAACTCCAACGGGGTGTACAAAGTTCAACGGGGTGTATGAGAATAGCATGTGACAGCAAAAAGGGGTGTACAGAAATTCTATGGTACACTTCGCTGATTTCCCTTTCAACCATCACAAACATTTTCGTCAGCAATAAAAAACATTCAGACTCACAAACAAAATAAGAACAATATTGTTTCATGAGAATATTCCGAAAACTTTATATAAAACATGTCTACATACTCCCAATGTCCAAATTTACTGTTGTGAAGAGGGATTTTGTTGCGGTGTTTTTACACTACAGATCCCTTGTAGATTCATGAAACATGCAATCTCATTATATGAATTATCTCTTTAGTGAAACTTATTAAAGCACTCATACTAGTTTTCATGTAGTGTCCCTGATTCTCCAAGACACTTAATCAAATAAAACACTTATAAAGTCAACTTTTGTCCCACAATAATGTGTTATGTCCCAATGTCCTTGAATTGAAGTCTCCCAAATATTGGAGTTCAATCGAAGGGAAATAACTCCAAATCATTCTTGTTCAATAATAAAGAAAGATATGGTTCTTTCAGTTTCTCTAATTATTACTTTTATCAAGGTTTTCATCACTGGTATACTGTTTGGGGATAATATAACAAAACAAAACTCGACACACTGAAGGGGCAGGGTAATAAAATTGACAGTATTTCAGCAGGGTGTGTGTGACTGTACTACCCTTCTGAGATTCGTATATCCTTTGGCTGAAATGGGACGACTGTACTACCCTTCGAAGATTTGTATTTCCTTTGGTTTCAGCCTCAGGAAATGTGGCCCTCAGAAGGGTATTACAGTCCTGTACACTCTGCTGTAACACTGTGTTACTAATATTACAACAGCAACTGATCTGGTGTTTTTGATTCCATTGAACTGATGAGAGTAGATTAGTCAAATCACATAAGACACTGAATTACACAAGTGGGATGCAGCTGATCTCCATACATCAATGAGATGGAATACAAAACACCAGAAAATTTAATGTCATAATAATCTTTTTATTGTATACCTTTACAACCAGGTAAAACATGTAAAAAAAATAAAAGAATCTCATGCACACAGAAACAAATTCCTGAGCACATATGTAAATACAGTGGAGCCCACTTAATTGGATATCTCTTAACTGAGTAACCCTGTTAATTGAATATAATTTCCCAACACAAAACTATTTACCATACTTCCTGTACAAATTTGACCTGTTAATTGAATATAGGTTATAGAGTAAACTCCTGTTAATTGAATAACAAATCTTGTAACCTGTTGAGAAATTACCCGGACTCGCCTAAGTTTTCCTTTGTTTATAGACCTATTTGGCCTCAGTACATCCAATACAGGCATTTAATCTATTATATCTTGTTTGGCAGAGCTCATAGAGCTCTGTCAAACAAGATATAATAGAATAAATGCTAAATTTATCTCTAGAATACAGGAAAGTGACACAATCCCTGTTAATTGAATACTCCTGTGAATTGAATAATTTTCATTGGCAAAGTGTCTCTTCAATTAACAGGATTCCACTGTATCATTCTATTAGGCTCCACAAAGTAAATCTTCTGTTTCTCGGCCCATTTTTTGAGAGGGTGTGATATGGATTGGGAAAACCACACTCTTGTTTACCGTCAGATCAGTTTGAATGGTTCCAAGATAATGGTAGCCAATCGATTTCTTGTTAGGTATATAATAAAAAGGATTACCTGACTTATGTCATCAGTTGATGAGAGACTAAATGGATGTCCAGCAAGTTGATATGCTTGCCCTTCTAAAGCATTCAGCTTAGCGGTCATTATATTCTTTTGCCTTTCACTCTCACGGTGAGAAAAGCCTGTAAATTACGAAAGAAAAACATAAGCATTTTTGCAATTACAACTGAATTGTTCAATTAAAACTACTAGAAAAACTGTTCTTGATCCTAAATAATCTATGTGTTTACTATTCAATTTACAGACATAAAAAATATTATCTACCGAATATTTTTGTTTACTAGAGTTCAAAATCAATATCAGCAGCCATAGCTGCATCCAGTTGTAGATTATCCAGAATTCAAGGTATTTACCAATGTCCCCAAAATCTAGCCTGTCCCTAAGTTATGAGAGTCATACCGAGGAAATACTCAACAAAAAATCAATACATGTTAAAAAATTTATAGTAATTTATATATTTTTTATACTTACCAATGACCCAGACTTAGCTGGTGCTAACTCCACAAAAACCAGGGCCAAACACAAATTTTGCCCCCCAATCCCCAAAATTTGCATCCAAAACAAAAAGAAATCATGTCCTAAAGGACCTCCATAGTACGACTCTACTGCGCATGCGCAGTGACGCAGTCGTCCCGAAATTGGCGCCAAATATCATTCTTACTGGCAGTGCCTGGTCAGCGCTATGTACTCAGCGGGGAGGCAAGAGTTCCCAACTCAGGGAGGGCCATCCCCGTCTGGGTCATTGGTAAGTATAAAAAATATATAAATTACTATAAATTTTTTAACATTTTTATACTGTACCAATGACCCAGACTTAGCTGAATAGTAAACAGGCTGGAGGGCCTAGGACATAGAGGAAAATCCAATAAGCTCAATTATAAAATAAAGAGGTAACCCCTTAAGGAGAAAAGGAGTATTAGGCTTTACATGTATCTTTCTTATTTAATATTTAAATTAGAAAGATACACTACCCTTAATAATTGAGCACAATAACATTCATGTTCTCTATTAACATCCAGTATAACCTTTATACTAATTATTTTTAAAGCAAGCCAATAAATAAAGTAGTCCAGAGAATTGAGACTCTTTATAATCATTTAAAAGTGTCCGAGTATTGTATATTAAAGCCCGTTTGACACTTGACATATACAAATGCTTCACACCGAGCTACACTTTAAAAATAAGACATGAATGAAATTAAACATTAATATTACACTTTAAAACCATCCCGGAAGCGACTCAGAAATACTGTCTTGGAGGAGGCATTCCCTTGCTTTTCACTATAAAGCAGGTGACCTAAGGGAACACCCCCCCCCCCCCTTCCCCTTGCCCTGGGTCAAATAGCCCAGAGCGAAGAGGGCAGCCGGACGGAGTCACTGCCGGAACAGAAAGCCTGCATAACTATAGTTGCAACTGTTTAGTGGACGACATTCTGAGCAACAGATAACGGACCTAAACAATGCAGGTCTCCAGAAATGGACTCAATATTTCTGAGATAAAAATTAGTAAATGTGGATGGCTGAGACCAATAAGCAGCCTTCATTAAATCTGTAATAGCAACACTATTAGCATAAGCCCAGGAAGTAGAAAGAGCTCTTACTTCATGAGCAGAAATCTTAAGCACAGACTGCTGAGAAGAAGATAAATCTTCATACGCAGTACGGATAGTTAACTGAATCCATCTAGCAATAGAATGGACTGAAATGTCCTTTCTATTAGGCATCAAAGACAGAAAGAAACGTTTCCGTCCCTTTCTGATGAACTGAGATCTCTGTTTATAGATACGTAGTGCTCTAACAGGACAGAGTAAAGGCCTACGCCCGTCTGAAGACGGAAGAGCCTTAATAACAATAGGTTCCGGATATTTATTAGGAGCCTGATTCTTAGCTAAAAAACCGACATTAGTAGTGAAGGTGATAGTGTTCCCAACACTACGATAATGAGAATCATCCACCGATAGTGCATGAAGCTCACTGACTCTTCTGGCAGAAGAGAAAGCTAAGAGAAAAGCTGTCTTATAAGATAAGAATTTGAAATCTACTGTCCCAAGAGGTTCAAATGGCTTTTCCTTCAATTTAAGGAGAACCCAAGCTAAATTCCACTTAGGAATTAATCTAAGAGTTCTGGGTCTATTTATCGAAAAGTTTCTAACCAATTTCGATAAAGAGACATTAGAACCAATTTGTAAACTATCATGATGTGCATAGGTATCAGATAACATAGATCTATAACCCTTTATAGTAACAGGTTGCAGTTTGATTTCGTCAAACAAGTATACTAGAAAGTTAGCAATGTCTGGTATAGAGGGATCAAATATATCAACAGAATGATCCCTACACCAACGACGGAAAACCTTCCACTTAGCCGCATAGTTTAGCGAAGAGGAGGTCCTCCTACAGTTAGAAATCGCGTCCACTGCTCGTCCTGTAAAGTGCTTGCCATGCAAGAAGGACCGCACAACGGAAAAAGGTGAAGGTTGAGACCTTGCGGGTTGTGATGTAGTTGGCGCGATTTCCCCTGCCAAAGAAGATCCTCTCGTGGAGGGAGCTTCCGCGGTAGGTCCCACAACAGACACCTGAGTAGATTTATCCACGGTCTCTGTGGCGACAGAGATGCTACCAACAGAATCTTGCATTGAGATTGTTTTATCTTTAGCAATACTTGTTGAATTAACGGCGCTGGAGGATACGCATATCCTATCATTCCGTCCCAAGGGATCGATAGAGCGTCTACTGCAAATGCTCTTGGATCCGGACACGGGGACACATACGTCTGCAACTGATTGTTGAGATGTGTCGCAAATAAGTCTATCATTGGCCGTTCCCATTGGTAGCAAATCTGATTGAATACTTGTTTGTTGAGAGTCCACTCCGACGGCAACAAGCGACCCTTTCGTGAAAGGGAGTCTGCTAGCACATTCAGACGACCCGGTATGTGACGGACCGAAAGAAGAACGTGATGTTCCAACGCAAACAGAAGGATTCTTTCCGTTAGATTGAACAACGGAACTGAATGAGTGCCTCCCTGATTCCGTACATACGCCACTACTGTCGTATTGTCGGATAGGATTTGGACATGAGCATCGTGAATAATGTCCATCCAGTGACGTAACGCAAGCCAAATTGACATCATTTCCTTGATGTTTATGTGCTTGCACAGGAATTGCGGATCCCAAAGACCCTGGCATCTCGAATCCGTTGGGATTAATGATGCACCCCAACCTGTTTGACTGGCATCCGTCATAATGGTAAAACTCGGATCCGGCAACTGCAGCGGAACTCCTTGAGTTAACCACTGAATGTTTGCCCAAGTCTGAATCTCTTGTTTCACTTGATCTGACAAGAGAACGTCTACATCGAGCGAATGAATTTTCACACTCCAATTCTGAGTCAGGAAAATTTGAAGAGGCCGTGTGCGTAGCCGTCCCATCGGAATGAGATCCGCGGCGGCTCCGCACAGACCTATCAGTCTCATAAATTCTCTCGCTGTGACTTTGTCTGTATTCAGACAATAGCGAGCGTAACAACTGACTAATTTCGCTCTGGTTAACGGCAGACAAACGAGATTGTTGTGCGTCTCGAAGCTCATTCCCAGATGAGTGAATGACTTGGACGGCACCAGATCCGACTTCTCCTCGTTTACTATGAAACCGAGACGTCGGAGCAATAGAAGAAGATTCTGAACATCGTTCTGAAGCGTTAACTCGTTGCCGTACCTCTGAAGAATGTCGTCCAGGTAGGCCGACGTTACCGCAGACGAATGAGCTCGGAAGTAGATCATTACCGAGTTCATTACCCGAGTGAAAGCCCAGGGTGCTAGATTCAATCCGAAGCACATGGCCCGGAACTGATACACCACTCCTAGGACTGCGAAGCGTAGATACTTTCGGAATGTCGGATGTACCATGACGTGAAAGTACGCATCTTTGAGATCTATGCTCGTTGCATAATCGTTCACCCGAATACTCACTCTGACCGATCGAATCGTCTCCATATAAAACTTCGGAGCGACGATCAGCTTGTTTATCCAGCTCAAATCTATGACTGGACGGAACGAGCCGTCTGGTTTCGGAACCAGAAACAGATGGCTGTAGAATCCCAGCGATTCCTGGTTTTCTACGACCTCTACCGCGTTCTTCATTAAAAGAGACTGCACCTCTGATAGCAGAGCGTCTCTTTTCTGAGGGTTTGACGGAAGATGAGTCCACTTTGGACTTCGAGTTAATGGAGGCTTTCGTTTGAAGGATATCTTTAGACCTTCCGAAGTCACTCCTCTCACCCACGGGTCGTCCGTAATCGACGCCCACTCTTGAGAAAAACTCGACAACCTTCCGCCAACCGGAACGCGATAGAGGTTTGAGCCATCACCTCTTGGATCTGCGAGGCCTGCGGTAGGAGAAACCACGTCTTCCACGACCCGCACCTCGCCTCGTCGACCTCGGGGCGTCCGACCGATTGTCCCGGCCTGAAGGACGTCCCGAACGAGAGTCGCTATCCTGACGGTCTCTCGAATAAGAGCTAGAGGACGCACCGGAACCTCTATAGGAACCTCTCTTGGGCGGATAAGACCCAGAAGTGCCCGCCTTATTCGTGTCTGCTGTATCCGACCTTTTAGGAGCGGATCTAAACAACAGAGAATCACTAGCTTTCTTTTTAATATTATCATAAATAGCGGAAAGCTTGCCGTCAAAGAGAAGATCTCCTGAGACTGAAGCGACTCTAAGAGAGTTCTTCACCTTAGAATCCACTAGTGTGGATGTAGACAGGGCTGCGTCACGTCTAACCAACTCCAGATTTGCCACTGAAAGGGCGGAGTTACACGTGGAATAAGCTACTGCCCTTGAAAGAAGTCTTAAGGAGGATTGTATATCCTGAAACTCTTCCCCTTGAAGACGCAGTGATAACGCCTTCGTAAGGTGATCTGCGTAAGATAAGGCATCTAAATTGGCTCTGTTAGACGCAATAGCTGTTTCCAACACTGCGGTTGGAATAGAAGCTGACGACGGTAATGATAGCTCTAAGTCTTCCGCCTCGTCGTCCATACGCAGAGGAACTCTCGGTATACCCTGACCTGCCGTGTCGAATTTATTCCTTGCATTAATGAAAGGCAGGTTGAGAGTATTTGCGGACAAGAAGCCTGCTTTCCCCGTCCTGGAAGCAAGTTTAAAAATAGCGTCGTTCAATAATTCAAATGTTCTTGCAACATTATTGGACTGCGACGGAAACTCGGGAGCGATGTCCCTGAACCGCTCGAAAAAATCAGAGTCCAATGACGCTATAATTCTCCTGTCCGGAAGCGCAGCAGTCTGGCCCGACGGAACAACTTGAGGAAGAAAGTGCCGGATGAAGTCCACGGCAGCTTTGTGTTGTTCCGAAAGGGATAGCTCCAATTCATCCGTATCCCTTTCACCATCCGGTCGGACCTCCCGATGTTCCCGGTCGTCCGCCCCCGATGCTTCGGCGGAGCGTACCGACCCAGCGCCGTCGGATAATTCTCGATCCGACACCGTCTCTGTCGGCTGCTGGGATGCTGCGATAAGCTGTGCTATCTGCACTAGAATGTCCGACGTCGAGACCTGCGGAGGAGCGGTCTTTCGCTGCTTTGCCGAGGGCAGCTCCGTATCAGATGGCTCCCGCATACTTTTCCTATGCGAACGTCCGGAGTCCATCGGTCTCGAATCCCTGGCTGCCGGATGGTGTGACCTGGTCGCCGAAGAATCCTTCATCGGCGAAGCTGGCAAAATATCGGAGGTCACGCAGCCAAGGTGCGGTCGTGTGCGCCGGCGAGAAGAGGAAGCCTTAACAGTCTCTGCGGACTGCTTATACAATGGAGCGTCCCGAGCGACGGACGTATGCTCCGCTAAAGACACATTTTGTACCACAACATCTGGTCCCAGATGTTGTTGTACGAGAGAGGGGCCTCTCTCGCTCGCGGCCCGGCTGGACCTGGACGAGCTAGGAACCGGACTAAAAGGCTTCCTCCGTTCTCGTTCACTATCCGCCGTCACTGGGTGTGCATCTATTATTTTTATAGTGCTCGCATCACCCAAAATTTCCTCTTGGACCGCATCGGACGAACCCGGCTGCCGAACCATTCGGTGAATGGACGCTACACCGGGCGAGCTAGCGGACGACATTTGTCTAATCTCCATGAGCACTTTTGCCGCTAGCTCTGTATTTATTTGTGACGACGGACGCACACTTGAAGAAGATAACATGGAAACATCACCCTGTTCTGGTTCCTCTGAAATAGAAACTGAGAGAGTAGAGTGACCTTGTGGAGAAAGAGCCGGCATCGCTCTTTCTCCAGAAACAACATATCGTGACACACGTTTCCAATGTTTCTTATCCCAATGTTCACATACAGGACAGGGATTAATGCGAGAACACTGACTACAATTAATGCAATAATCATGAAAGTCAGAGGAAGATTTCTTCCTATTACAATTTGAACAAGTTCCCTTCATTGTGAAAGAACAACAATAAGTCCTAGTTACTCGCAAAAACCCCTGACACAAAGATACATAATAACATGATCCATTAATAAATGAAAAAACAATTGCAAAACAAAATAATTTTGAAAAAATATTTTTTCAGAGAAGCCCAAGTTGCTGAAAAGTAACGTTGAGCCCCGATGGATCCGATGGCAAAGTGTGGTCAAAAATTTTAAAATTATATAAAATAATTAATGAGACACTTTCGGATAATATAAATGTATCTTATAATGAGATAAACTACCTCAAAGGCAAACAGCCCCCCTCAAAAAAGGCTGTTGCCAATGAAAACAAACAGTGTAAACACAGAAGAAAACATGACTCCAGGCACTGAAAAAACTGGCCCGGAATCAGTCATCAATTACACTCTATCTGATGCAAAACAGAGACTCCCAGGGGAGAATCTGCAGAACATCAGATGGAAGATGCAGAACACAAACGTTATACACCCATGGGTGAAAACGTAACTATGGGGAAAATAACAGAAAACATTCTGTAACCAAGCAACTCTCCCAGGGAATTTTTAGAAATGAAACTTCTCAAAAATATGCCAAAAGCATGGGAGAATTGCAATGGGGGACTTTAGAAGGTTAGGGGAGAGGAAACACTGAATAAGCAGTGCAACAATTAGCAAGAATGACAACAAGAGGCGTTTGCCTCGAAAATAGGCAACTTAACATAATTTCAACAAAAAATTTTAAGTACAGCCCTGATTATTTTTTGCCACTTCTTTTTTCCTCTCCTCCTTCTATCCTCCTTAGAATCACATTTTCTCCAAGAATTACGTGTCTGGCATCCTTTAAACTGAGATTTACAAGCACAAAGATCAGTGAGATGTTGACTGATGAAGGGCCAAACAGAGAATGATATTTGGCGCCAATTTCGGGACGACTGCGTCACTGCACATGCGCAGTAGAGTCGTACTATGGAGGTCCTTTAGGACATGATTTCTTTTTGTTTTGGATGCAAATTTTGGGGATTGGGGGGCAAAATTTGTGTTTGGCCCTGGTTTTTGTGGAGTTAGCACCAGCTAAGTCTGGGTCATTGGTACAGTATAAAAATGTAGTATTTGTGATCTAAACAACATATGGAAGTCATAATTTACTGTTGTTATATGCAAATGGCAAGCCCAACAATAATTTGATGTTCATTCAAATAGATAATAAATATCTAATTGGGATCTGATACTTTGGATCTCTGAAACATCACATGATGGTCACAGCCCAATTTTGTGATTTTGAACCCCAAAAAGTGAATTTGGACTAAAAAGATGAAGCACTGCGAATTATGATCAAACTACTCCCACTAATTTTCAATGAGTTATTTAAATACAGTGGAACAGCAAAAAAGTGGTCACTGATTAATATATTCTTGTAGAGACATTTGACCTGTTTATGACCTTTTTATAACTCATAGAGAAGAACACTGTTAATTGACAGGGACGTGACTAGAGGTTTTTGATTGGATGGGGGTGGGGTGGGGGGGGGGGTGGGGGGTGGGTAGTGAATTTCCAACTAGGGGGAGGGACTGGAAGGGGGTTCACCCTCCCAGTCCCTCCCCTAGTTGGAAATTCACTACCGAGAAAAGTTTTGAAAATGAAGCCATGAAAGAGGGCATAAAATTGATTCTAGTAACTGAAATGCCAACACATTTATTATAGAATTATCAGGTTATTATTATTTGGTATTATTCTGGGAACTGAATATGTGCTAAACAAATGGTCAAGCCGAGAACTTTGATTAATTCATACTGTCCTAACATTAAATCAGATCTTATGTAGGAATGATTAGTTTTTGATGTTTCATCATTTTGTAACTGTGAATGATGGAATTAACTCAGGATAACGATTTTACATGATGTGATATTCCTGAAGTGCATTTATTATGATAAGTAAACGTACTATAGAAATCTTGTACTGATTGACATCATTCATACTTATGAAGCTCGATATTGCTTACACTGTAGTTGTAAATAGTAAAAGTTGGAATTTCTGCCGATTATTTATTTATTTATTGATGTTTAAGGTCACATATTTATGCACAATGGCTAATCATGACCGTGACAGTTTGACGGGTGGAGGAAGCCGGAGTACCCGGAGAGAACCACCGAGCAACGACGAGCAGCTGCCAGCTCCCCAACATCGTAACTCCGCACTGCAGCACAGGCAGGGTGAGATTGGTTGAAGACATGCGTACCATCGACGTGCAGTACGCCTTAGTACACGGCGTCATCATGCCCCCATGCGGGCAATGGGGATGAAGTGTCTTGCCCAAGGACACAATGCGGTTGCCGCAGGTGGGATTCGAACTGAGGACCTCTCGGCTTGCAGCCTGCACCTCTACCTACTGAGCCACCGCGCTCCCCTTTCTGCCGATTTGAAATCAAGTTGGAATTTTGGGAAGTAAAGGAGACATCAGCATCACAAAAGAAGCTCTAAAATCCAGATAGATGGCATTTCCAACTACTCATGACTTGCCCGCCGAATTTCCAACTATAGGAAATTTTGGCCAGGATTGGGGGAGGGGGGATGAACCCCCCCCCCTCTTTTGGCATGTCCCTGTTAATTGAGTATCAGCACTAGTTATATCCTGAAATACATAAAAAAATATTCAATATTCCATGCTTCAGCAACATCTTGTAGCTTCAATATTCAAGACGTAATAATTCAACTGGTAGAGTGATAAATCAGTTTACACAGTTGATTTGTAACAAGAGTATTTTTTCTAAGATTTTTCCTATCAGCAAGGGAAGCATTTATTTAACAATATTTTCTCCCTAAATATTTTTTTTGTTATAATTTATTGGGGAAATTCCTGCTGGAACTCTCCAATAAATTGTGACAAAACAATTTATATATTTTTTTTTTACCTGCCACTGATAAAATAGCATTTGTGATTCACTGTTATCCTATTTCTTTTTCCAGAGATGAGATTTCACAGTGTTGTTGGGAGAAAAGCGGACCTAGAATTCTGACCCAGTCGTGATGTGGATAAAATTCTCATTGCTTCAGTAATCATCATCTTGTACATGACCTTCATCAAACAAGATACAGTGAAAGTCTGTTAACTGCATATCTACATGATCAGCAAAAAATGATAAATTCACAATTAACAAGACAATTAAGGCCACACAAAGTAGATCTTCTGTTTATTGGGCCATTAATTGTAAAATTGCATGCGGGCGAGCGTTTTATTATTTTATTTTTATTTCAGTAATTACTTCTTTGCCACCAAAAATTCATGTTCTTGGTTTATGTTTTAGGCCTCATATTCTACAGAATAGCATGGGTGATGGTGTATTTCATCGCTTGAGTGAAAGAAGGCTTTGCAATGCTAAAGCATTGCAAAGCCTTCTTGCACTCAAAGGACAAATTCATCAATTTTTTTAACTTGGGTAAAATATCTGACATGAACCATTAAATTTTTATTTTTTTAAGTTTAAACTGGTTATAAAAAGATAGCATACGGCAGCCAAAAGGACCATGCAGGAGGGCCTGAGAAACAGATTTTTAATTTTTTTTAAGCCTAACAAGACTTTGGCAGCCATGTGAGTATAATTTCAAGTTTAGCCAATCATTCATACCCATACAGTGAGTCCACTTTGTATTTGTTCATTTCAAAATAACAAAATTTCAACAGAAAGACCAATTTTGACTATGTTCAATGACAATAACTCTGTAATGCTTAATTGAACCCAATAAATATATGGCACACATATCTGCACTTGGTGATATGATGTGTGCAAAGTTTCAAACCTTATCTTAACCCTTTACCCAACCTAGAGAATATCAAAATTTATTATATTAATTACTATTTTTTCAAATTTTTCAAAAAAATTTCAACAAAACCATATGATGTGACCCCTCATTGTAACGAGCTCGGTCACATGAGGGGTCATATGATATGGTTGTGCTGAAATATTTAAAATAAAATTACTTTTTTCAACTGCTCAATTTGCAAATTATGCAGGTGGATGCAGGCGATTCGTTAGGTAAAGGGTTAAGAAAGGTAGTAATTTACTCACAAGATCTCTCATGCCATTAGAACTGTAGAGCTCATGGGCAATAACTCTGTAACTCTGAAATTGAGCCACAGCAGATTTATGTCACACATCAGAACTTGATGTTGATCTATGAAATGAAAATATTAAGAAATGTACAAGTAGTTTACTCTACATGATTTTCCTGTACTGTTACATCTATAGAAATTAAGGGCAGTAACTCTGTAACTCTTGAATTAGTAACTCTTGAATTAAGTGGCAGCAAATTCATGTACACTTCTGCTATGGATGTTGATCATGTATACCAAGTTTCATATAAATATCTAAAGAAATGTAAAAGTAGTTCCCTCCACAAGATTCTCCCATTCTGTTACAACTATAGAATTCAAGGGCAATAAATCTGCAATGCTTAACTCGAATGGTCACAAATTTATGTCACACACATCTGTACTTGATTGTAATCATGTATACAAAATTTCAAACTGGTATCTAAAGAAATGAAGGAGAGTGTGCCCCAAGATTTTTTAATGCTATGACAACAGTAGAATTCCAGAACAATAACTATGTAATGCCAAATCCAAGTAGCAGTAAATTATGTCATGCACATCTGTACTTAATGCTGCCCATGTACACCAACTTGCAAACCAATATCTTAAATGTAGAAGCAGTTCAGTCCACAGGATTTCTTCAGAACAACTGACCAACCACCTGGCACATTAAATCTAGTTTCTAGTATAAAAAAATACTTTTCCATCTGAATTTGTATTGTTATAATTTAAGAAGATATAATTTATGATGAGTATGTATAGGCACTCTCCAATAAACTTTTAACAAAAATCCAGATCTACAAATTCTGTCTACCAAACATAATCTAACCATCTAGTAGTTAATGATTACAAAAAGAAATACAGTGCTGATAAACAGAAAGCACTGGCACCCTAACTGACTGTGGAGATGGTGGTGCTGAGAAATGGGTTTTTATGTAGGCCTGTGTATTCCTTGATAAAATTTAGCCCACTGTACCTTGATATCAGAAAGGTAAAATTCCAAGCAGAAATTTTTTCTCATAATGCAACTAGGAATTTGACCAATTCAATCTTGTTTGACAGAGCTCTGTGAGCTCTGTCAAATAAAATTTAATTGGTTATTTATTTATTTATTGATTGGTGTTTAAGGTCACATACTTATGCACAATGGCTAATAGTGACCGTGACAGTTTTACGGGTGGAGGAAGCTGGAGTGCCCGGAGAGAACCACCGAGCATCTGTCAGCTCCTCAACATTCTAACTCTGTTCAAACTCTGCTCAAGCAGGGTTACAGCGGTTGAAGACATGTGCACCATCGACATGCTGTATGCCTTAGTACAAGGCTTCATCATGCCCCCAGGTAGGTGACCAGGATAAAGTGCCTTGCCCAAGGACACAATGCAGGTCAAGTGAATTGGTTAAATTCCTAGTTGCATTATGGGAAATATTTGCTAATTGAAACTAGAGGTACTGTGAGCAAACTCACAAAGTGATACCCCCTGCGCCTGAAATGTATAAGTCAGATTATCTCCCCTTGGAAATGTTATATTGCTTCATGCACATCTTCATATGGAGTTCTTCCATTGTGTAAAGTTTCATGAAAATTCTTCAAATGGTTTAGGAGTTGCGCTTACAAGGATGGACAGACGGTATAAGTTAGATTATCTCCCCTTGGAAATGTCAGAATGGAATTATATTGCTTCATGCACATCTTCATATGGAGTTCTTCCACTGTGTAAAGTTTCATGAAAATTCTTCAAACGGTTTAGGAGGAGTTGCGCTTACAAGGATGGTCAGATGGACAGATTATCTCCCCTTGGAAATGTCAGAACGGAATTATATTGCTTCATGCACATCTTCATATGGAGTTCTTCCATTGTGTAAATTTTCATGAAAATTCTTCAAATGGTTTAGGAATTGCGCTTACAAGGATGGACAGACGGTATAAGTTAGATTATCTCCCCTTGGAAATGTCAGAAGAGAATTATATTGCTTCATGCACATCTTCCAGGGTTCGTACACTTATTTTGAAAAAAAAATCCAGGATATTTCCAGGACTATTCAAGGATATGATTGAATTTTTCCAGGATCCAACTACTTAATTTTGGGCAAAATTCACAGGAACACCCCCCCCCCCCCCCCCCCACCCCCAGATAGACCGTCTTTCCATGTTGGCAATGTGTTTTTTACCCTCAGAGTGAGACTCCAAAGCTGATTTCCCCATGTTGGAAATGTCGAAAGATTTATCACAAACGTGGCATCTCGCCTTCTTATTGTCAACATCAGGCGACAACCACTCACTATAAAGCGGTAATGCCATCCATCCCGTGTTGAATACACACTTCCCGCGCATAATTGTAGCTATTCAAACAAATTCACAGTCAATGCACACAAAAAATAACTTAATTTTGCCGAACACAAAGAGAACAAAACAAGCAGGTAAACAGTCAGCGCACGTGTGAAAATGCTCATACTGCGCACTCTCGACCGGACGGAATGGAAATGCGGTGCTACTAAACACTGAACTCACCCGGACACAACTAAATACATATAAAATTATAGGGAAAATGTGCAATACTTTTAATTTTTTGTTGATCAATTAATATATTAGGGTACAATAAACTTTGGGACTGAAAGATTCGGCCCTGGGAAGATTCGTCCCCGGGAAAATTCGGCCCTGGGAAGATTCGGCCCCCAGTTGGTGGGAAGATTTGGGAACAGGACGTTTCGACCTAGGGGTGTTTCGATGTCACCTAGGGGTGTTTCGACGTCACCTAGAGATTTTTCGATCCTGAGACATTTCGGCCTGGGACGTTTTGGCCCAGGACGTTATTCTGGGACGTTTCGGCCTCCTTTTGTTCGGTGTTTAGTAGCACCGCCACCCACTTTTCTCACCGTTTCTCTCCGCGTTTTCGGCAGTGCGTTTGGCATAGATGTTGTACTTGCGCAATCTTGGAGAGGAGGGCGAAGGCAGTTGGTGATAATTCCAGGACTTTTCCAGGACAAAACATAAAAAAACCCCATTTTTCCAGGATTTCCAGGTCTGGAAAAATATTTTTCGTTTTCCAGTACTTTTCCAGGATTTCCAGGATCCGTACGAACCCTGATCTTCATATGGAGTTCTTCCATTGTGTAAAGTTTCATGAAAATTGTTCAAACGGTTTAGGAGGAGTTGCGCTTACAAGAATGGTCAGATGGACAGATTATCTCCCCTTGGAAATGTCAGAACGGAATTATATTGCTTCATGCACATCTTCATATGGAGTTCTTCCATTGTGTAAAGTTTCATGAAAATTCTTCAAATGGTTTAGGAGTTGCGCTTACAAGGATGGACAGACGGTATAAGTTAGATTATCTCCCCTTGGAAATGTCAGAATGGAATTATATTGCTTCATGCACATCTTCATATGGAGTTCTTCCATTGTGTAAAGTTTCATGAAAATTCTTCAAACGGTTTAGGAGGAGTTGCGCTTACAAGGATGGACAGACGGTATAAGTTAGATTATCTCCCCTTGGAAATGTCAGAAGAGAATTATATTGCTTCGTGCACATCTTCATATGGAGTTCTTCCATTGTGTAAAGTTTCATGAAAATTGTTCAAATGGTTTAGGAGGAGTTGCGCTTACAAGGACGGTCAGATGGACAGATTATCTCCCCTTGGAAATGTCAGAACGGAATTATATTGCTTCATGCACATCTTCATATGGAGTTCTTCCATTGTGTAAAGTTTCATGAAAATTCTTCAAATGGTTTAGGAGGAGTTGCGCTTACAAGGATGGACAGACGGTATAAGTTAGATTATCTCCCCTTGGAAATGTCAGAACAGAATTATATTGCTTCATGCACATCTTCATATGGAGTTCTTCCATTGTGTAAAGTTTCATGAAAATTCTTCTAACGGTTTAGGAGGAGTTGTGCTTACGATGGATGGACAGACGGACAGACAGACAGTCGGACAGACGGACGGACAGGGTGATTCCTATATACCCCCCAAACTTTGTTTGCGGGGGGTATAATTATGATATTTCGGCATCAGTGTACCAAGGGTTCCTACATTACTGCTACTTAGTTTAAACAGTATTTATTGAAAGAAAAGAATATTAAGTTACATGCATACACAAAATAAAACATAAAGAAGGAACACAATAATACAAGATACACAGCATACAACGGTAGACAAGTTAGAAACATAATAGATGAGGGATTCGATGGAAAGCTTTAAGTATATGTATGTCATCTCCCAAATCTCAAAATAAATTTACACTATATGATTTGTGGCAGTAGTAGAACTTGTATAACACCACCTACGGACCTGCTGCTTACTGGAATTTTTCAACTACAATTATTCTGTACTTAGATAACTATTTATATGGGAAAGTGGTAAAAATAGGACACATAGTAATATATCTGATAATTTTTAATCTCACATTGGAAAAATACTTGGAAAAAAATAGGCCGATGAAATCGTCAGATGTGTACCCATACGCGCAACTAGTAGAAAGCTGTATGACGGAGGGCCACCATGGATGCTGACATTATGTACACCATACAAGGTATGGGTACATATAGAAATGGATTGAAGGAGTGTCTAATTTGATGGATAAAGGGTTAATATCTCCGGATCAAATTATCAGATTTACATAAAAAACTATACAGCACAGCACATCAGTAACCTAAATAAATATATAAAGAAACATGACAATCGGATTGATCTTTTTTGAGTTATATCATGCCAAAGGGATTGGAGGAATTTTCAATTTGAAGGATAAAGGGTTAATATCTCTGGATCAAATTATCAGATTAACACCAAAAACTATATAGCTCAGCACATCAGCAACCTGAACACAATTATAAAGTAACTTAACAATCCAAGCAATATTTTTCAAGTTATCGAATGCCAAAGGGATTGGCGGAATTTTCAATTTGAAGGATAAAGGGTTAATATCTCAGGGTCAAAATAACAGCTTTACACCAAAAACTATACAGCTAGGCACATCAGTAACCTGAACACAAATATAAAGTAACTTGACAATCCAAGTAATATTTTTCAAGTTATCGAATGCCAAAGGGATTGGAGGAATTTTCAATTTGAAGGATAAAGGGTTAATATCTCGGGATCAAATCATCAGATTTACACCAAAAACTATACAGCTCGGCACATCAGTAACCTGAACACAAATATAAAGTAATAACTCGACAATCCAAGCAATATTTTTCAAGTTATCGAATGCCAAAGGGATTGGAGGAATTTTCAATTTAAAGGATAAAGGGTTAATATCTCGGGATCAAATCATCAGATTTACACCAAAAACTATACAGCTCGGCACATCAGTAACCTGAACACAAATATAAAGTAACTTGACAATCCAAGGAATATTTTTCAAGTTATCGAATGGCAAAGGGATTGGAGGAATTTTCAATTTGAAGGATAAAGGGTTAATATCTCAGAATTAAATTATCAGATTTACACCAAAAATTATACAGCTCAGCACATCAGCAACCTGAACACAAATATAAAGTAACTTGACAATCTAAGCAATATTTTTCAAGTTATCGAATGCCAAAGGGATTGGCGGAATTTTCAATTTGAAGGATAAAGGGTTAATATCTCAGGATCAAAATAACAGATTTACACCAAAAACTATACAGCTCAGCACATCAGTAACCTGAACACAAATATAAAGTAACTTGACAATCCAAGTAATATTTTTCAAGTTATCGAATGCCAAAGGGATTGGAGGAATTTTCAATTTGAAGGATAAAGGGTTAATATCTCGGGATCAAATCATCAGATTTACACCAAAAACTATACAACTCGGCACATCAGTAATCTGAACACAAATATAAAGTAACTAGACAATCCAAGCAATATTTTTCAAGTTATCGAATGCCAAAGGGATTGGAGGAATTTTCAATTTGAAGGATAAAGGGTTAATATCTCAGGATCAAATTATCCGATTTACACCAAAAACTATACAGCTCGGCACATCAGTAACCTGAACATAAATATAAAGTAACTTGACAATCCAAGCAATATTTTTCAAGTTATCGAATGCCAAAGAAATGGATACGGACACCGGATGGACAGACGGACGGACAGACAAAGGATGGATGAACGACGGATGGTCACCCCGGATGCCGGCATTATGTGTACCATACATAGTATGGGTACACATAAAAAGGAAAAATAACACTCACCAAACCCATTGAGCTCCATTCTACACAATGCTAATAAAGCAGGCATTTCAACTTCAGTGAATGATTTATATAGTTCATCCGCCTTCAGAGACCTTCTGAAGTAATTTATCAAATGGAATGATAAGATGCATTCTGTGACTGCTCTGTAACGTCCAGTGCCAGGATTTTCAGGAGACATTCCCAAACTTCCAACTCCAATGCCACCTCCTATACCTTAAATGTATAAAAATCAGAAAGTGTTTTTTTTAATCAAAAGAAACAGAAAAATATTTGGTGTTTTTTTCAAAAATGGGCACCTAATAAGCCTCTGATTCTAATAAATTTGAAGATATTTAAGTGTGTCAATGATGGAAGCAACAATCACAACTCTGCTGGAAAGACCTTACATGATTTATAGTTGCTTCAACTATTTCATTACCAGGGGGCAATTTGATTTGCTCAAAATGTCGCATATTACTTCAAGAATTGTCTTTCATTAAGATGACAGTTTAGCATTCTCTGACACGTTTTTCACAAGTTTATGTGGCTGACCATTATTTTTTTTGCCAAACGTTCATTCAGAGAATTCAATAGTAGTTATTTACTTATTTATTGTGGTTTAATGAGACTTCTGACAGTCAGGGTCACCTCGTGTCAGATCAATAGTAGTAGAACCGTTGTCAGGTCAAAGTTAAAAAATTTATAGTAATTTATATATTTTTTATACTTACCAATGACCCAGACTTAGCTGGTGCTAACTCCACAAAAACCAGGGCCAAACACAAATTTTGCCCCCCAATCCCCAAAATTTGCATCCAAAACAAAAAGAAATAATGTCCTAAAGGACCTCCATAATACGACTCTACTGCGCATGCGCAGTGACGCAGTCGTCCCGAAATTGGCGCCAAATATCATTCTTACTGGCAGTGCCTGGTCAGCGCTATGTACTCAGCGGGGAGGCAAGAGTTCCCAACTCAGGGAGGGCCATCCCCGTCTGGGTCATTGGTAAGTATAAAAAATATATAAATTACTATAAATTTTTTAACATTTTTATACTGTACCAATGACCCAGACTTAGCTGAATAGTAAACAGGCTGGAGGGCCTAGGACATAGAGGAAAATCCAATAAGCTCAATTATAAAATAAAGAGATAACCCCTTAAGGAGAAAAGGAGTATTAGGCTTTACATGTATCTTTCTTATTTAATATTTAAATTAGAAAGATACACTACCCTTAATAATTGAGCACAATAACATTCATGTTCTCTATTAATATCCAGTATAACCTTTATACTAATTATTATTAAAACAAGCCAATAAATAAAGTAGTCCAGAGAATTGAGACTCTTTATAATCATTTAAAAGTGTCCGAGTATTGTATATTAAAGCCCGTTTGACACTTGACATATACAAATGCTTCACACCGAGCTACACTTTAAAAATAAGACATGAATGAAATTAAACATTAATATTACACTTTAAAACCATCCCGGAAGCGACTCAGAAATACTGTCTTGGAGGAGGCATTCCCTTGCTTTTCACTATAAAGCAGGTGACCTAAGGGAACACCCGCCCCCCCCCTTCCCCTTGCCCTGGGTCAAATAGCCCAGAGCGAAGAGGGCAGCCGGACGGAGTCACTGCCGGAACAGAAAGCCTGCATAACTATAGTTGCAACTGTTTAGTGGACGACATTCTGAGCAACAGATAACGGACCTAAACAATGCAGGTCTCCAGAAATGGACTCAATATTTCTGAGATAAAAATTAGTAAATGTGGATGGCTGAGACCAATAAGCAGCCTTCATTAAATCTGTAATAGCAACACTATTAGCATAAGCCCAGGAAGTAGAAAGAGCTCTTACTTCATGAGCAGAAATCTTAAGCACAGACTGCTGAGAAGAAGATAAATCTTCATACGCAGTACGGATAGTTAACTGAATCCATCTAGCAATAGAATGGACTGAAATGTCCTTTCTATTAGGCATCAAAGACAGAAAGAAACGTTTCCGTCCCTTTCTGATGAACTGAGATCTCTGTTTATAGATACGTAGTGCTCTAACAGGACAGAGTAAAGGCCTACGCCCGTCTGAAGACGGAAGAGCCTTAATAACAATAGGTTCCGGATATTTATTAGGAGCCTGATTCTTAGCTAAAAAACCGACGTTAGTAGTGAAGGTGATAGTGTTCCCAACACTACGATAATGAGAATCATCCACCGATAGTGCATGAAGCTCACTGACTCTTCTGGCAGAAGAGAAAGCTAAGAGAAAAGCTGTCTTATAAGATAAGAATTTGAAATCTACTGTCCCAAGAGGTTCAAATGGCTTTTCCTTCAATTTAAGGAGAACCCAAGCTAAATTCCACTTAGGAATTAATCTAAGAGTTCTGGGTCTATTTATCGAAAAGTTTCTAACCAATTTCGATAAAGAGACATTAGATCCAATTTGTAAACTATCATGATGTGCATAGGTATCAGATAACATAGATCTATAACCCTTTATAGTAACCGGTTGCAGTTTGATTTCGTCAAACAAGTATACTAGAAAGTTAGCAATGTCTGGTATAGAGGGATCAAATATATCAACAGAATGATCCCTACACCAACGACGGAAAACCTTCCACTTAGCCGCATAGTTTAGCGAAGAGGAGGTCCTCCTACAGTTAGAAATCGCGTCCACTGCTCGTCCTGTAAAGTGCTTGCCATGCAAGAAGGACCGCACAACGGAAAAACGTGAAGGTTGAGACCTTGCGGGTTGTGATGCAGTTGGCGCGACTTCCCCTGCCAAAGAAGATCCTCTCGTGGAGGGAGCTTCCGCGGTAGGTCCCACAACAGACACCTGAGTAGATTTATCCACGGTCTCTGTGGCGACAGAGATGCTACCAACAGAATCTTGCATTGAGATTGTTTTATCTTTAGCAATACTTGTTGAATTAACGGCGCTGGAGGATATGCATATCCTATCATTCCGTCCCAAGGGATCGATAGAGCGTCTACAGCAAAAGCTCTTGGATCCGGACACGGGGACACATACGTTTGCAACTGATTGTTGAGATGTGTCGCAAATAAGTCTATCATTGGCCGTTCCCATTGGTAGCAAATCTGATTGAATACTTGTTTGTTGAGAGTCCACTCCGACGGCAACAAGCGACCCTTTCGAGAAAGGGAGTCTGCTAGCACATTCAGACGACCCGGTATGTGACGGACCGAAAGAAGAACGTGATGTTCCAACGCAAACAGAAGGATTCTTTCCGTTAGATTGAACAACGGAACTGAATGAGTGCCTCCCTGATTCCGTATATACGCCACTACTGTCGTATTGTCGGATAGGATTTGGACATGAGCATCGTGAATAATGTCCATCCAGTGACGTAACGCAAGCCAAATTGACATCATTTCCTTGATGTTTATGTGCTTGCCCAGGAATTGCGGATCCCAAAGACCCTGGCATCTCGAATCCGTTGGGATTAATGATGCACCCCAACCTGTTTGACTGGCATCCGTCATAATGGTAAAACTCGGATCCGGCAACTGCAGCGGAACTCCTTGAGTTAACCACTGAATGTTTGCCCAAGTCTGAATCTCTTGTTTCACTTGATCTGACAAGAGAACGTCTACATCGAGCGAATGAATTTTCACACTCCAATTCTGAGTCAAGAAAATTTGAAGAGGCCGTGTGCGTAGCCGTCCCATCGGAATGAGATCCGCAGCGGCTCCGCACAGACCTATCAGTCTCATAAATTCTCTCGCTGTGACTTTGTCTGTATTTAGACAATAGCGAGCGTAACAACTGACTAATTTCGCTCTGGTTAACGGCAGACGAACGAGATTGTTGTGCGTCTCGAAGCTCATTCCCAGATGAGTGAATGACTTGGACGGCACCAGATCCGACTTCTCCTCGTTTACTATGAAACCGAGACGTCGGAGCAATAGAAGAAGATTCTGAACATCGTTCTGAAGCGTTAACTCGTTGCCGTACCTCTGAAGAATGTCGTCCAGGTAGGCCGACGTTACCGCAGACGAATGAGCTCGGAAGTAAATCATTACCGAGTTCATTACTCGAGTGAAAGCCCAGGGTGCTAGATTCAATCCGAAGCACATGGCCCGGAACTGATACACCACTCCTAGGACTGCGAAGCGTAGATACTTTCGGAATGTCGGATGTACCATGACGTGAAAGTACGCATCTTTGAGATCTATGCTCGTTGCATAATCGTTCACCCGAATACTCGCTCTGACCGATCGAATCGTCTCCATATAAAACTTCGGAGCGATGATCAGCTTGTTTATCCAGCTCAAATCTATTACTGGACGGAACGAGCCGTCTGGTTTCGGAACCAGAAACAGATGGCTGTAGAATCCCAGCGATTCCTGGTTTTCTACGACCTCTACCGCGTTCTTCATTAAAAGAGACTGCACCTCTGATAGCAGAGCGTCTCTTTTCTGAGGGTTTGACGGAAGATGAGTCCACTTTGGACTTCGAGTTAATGGAGGCTTTCGTTTGAAGGATATCTTTAGACCTTCCGATGTCACTCCTCTCACCCAAGGGTCGTCCGTAATCGACGCCCACTCTTGAGAAAAACTCGACAACCTTCCGCCAACCGGAACGCGATAGAGGTTTGAGCCATCACCTCCTGGATCTGCGAGGCCTGCGGTAGGAGAAACCACGTCTTCCACGACCCGCACCTCGCCTCGTCGACCTCGGGGCGTCCGACCGATTGTCCCGGCCTGAAGGACGTCCCGAACGAGAGTCGCTATCCTGACGGTCTCTCGAATAAGAGCTAGAGGACGCACCGGAACCTCTATAGGAACCTCTCTTGGGCGGATAAGACCCAGAAGTGCCCGCCTTATTCGTGTCTGCTGAATCCGACCTTTTAGGAGCGGATCTAAACAACAGAGAATCACTAGCTTTCTTTTTAATATTATCATAAATAGCGGAAAGCTTGCCGTCAAAGAGAAGATCTCCTGAGACCGAAGCGACTCTAAGAGAGTTCTTCACCTTAGAATCCACTAGTGTGGATGTAGACAGGGCTGCGTCACGTCTAACCAACTCCAGATTAGCCACTGAAAGGGCGGAGTTACACGTGGAATAAGCTACTGCCCTTGAAAGAAGTCTTAAGGAGGATTGTATATCCTGAAACTCTTCCCCTTGAAGACGCAGTGATAACGCCTTCGTAAGGTGATCTGCGTAAGATAAGGCATCTAAATTGGCTCTGTTAGACGCAATAGCTGTTTCCAACACTGCGGTTGGAATAGAAGCTGACGACGGTAATGATAGCTCTAAGTCTTCCGCCTCGTCGTCCATACGCAGAGGAACTCTCGGTATACCCTGACCTGCCGTGTCGAATTTATTCCTTGCATTAATGAAAGGCAGGTTGAGAGTATTTGCGGACAAGAAGCCTGCTTTCCCTGTCCTGGAAGCAAGTTTAAAAATAGCGTCGTTCAATAATTCAAATGTTCTTGCAACATTATTGGACTGCGACGGAAACTCGGGAGCGATGTCCCTGAACCGCTCGAAAAAATCAGAGTCCAATGACGCTATAATTCTCCTGTCCGGAAGCGCAGCAGTCTGGCCCGACGGAACAACTTGAGGAAGAAAGTGCCGGATGAAGTCTACGGCAGCTTTGTGTTGTTCCGAAAGGGATAGCTCCAATTCATCCGTATCCCTTTCACCATCCGGTCGGACCTCCCGATGTTCCCGGTCGTCCGCCCCCGATGCTTCGGCGGAGCGTACCGACCCAGCGCCGTCGGATAATTCTCGATCCGACACCGTTTCTGTCGGCTGCTGGGATGCTGCGATAAGCTGTGCTATCTGCACTAGAATGTCCGACGTCGAGACCTGCGGAGGAGCGGTCTTTCGCTGCTTTGCCGAGGGCAGCTCCGCATCGGATGGCTCCCGCATACTTTTCCTATGCGAACGTCCGGAGTCCATCGGTCTCGAGTCCCTGGCTGCCGGATGGTGTGACCTGGTCGCCGAATAATCCTTCCTCGGCGAAGCTGGCAAGATATCGGAGGTCACGCAGCCAAGGTGCGGTCGTGTGCGCCGGCGAGAAGAGGAAGCCTTAACAGTCTCTGCGGACTGCTTATACAACGGAGCGTCCCGAGCGACGGACGTATGCTCCGCTAAAGACACATTTTGTACCACAACATCTGGTCCCAGATGTTGTTGTACGAGAGAGGGGCCTCTCTCGCTCGCGGCCCGGCTGGACCTGGACGAGCTAGGAACCGGACTAAAAGGCTTCCTCCGTTCTCGTTCACTATCCGCCGTCACTGGGTGTGCATCTATTATTTTTATAGTGCTCGCATCACCCAAAATTTCCTCTTGGACCGCATCGGACGAACCCGGCTGCCGAACCATTCGGTGAATGGACGCTACACCGGGCGAGCTAGCGGACGACATTTGTCTAATCTCCATGAGCACTTTTGCCGCTAGCTCTGTATTTAATTGTGACGACGGACGCACACTTGAAGAGGATAACATGGAAACATCACCCTGTTCTGGTTCCTCTGAAATAGAAACTGAGAGAGTAGAGTGACCTTGTGGAGAAAGAGCCGGCATCGCTCTTTCTCCAGAAACAACATATCGTGACACACGTTTCCAATGTTTCTCATCCCAATGTTCACATACAGGACAGGGATTAATGCGAGAACACTGACTACAATTTATGCAATAATCATGAAAGTCAGAGGAAGATTTCTTCCTATTACAATTTGAACAAGTTCCTTTCATTGTGAAGGAACAACAATAAGTCCTAGTTACTCGCAAAAACCCCTGACACAAAGATACATAATAACATGATCCATTAATAAATGAAAAAACAATTGCAAAACAAAATAATTTTGAAAAAATATTTTTTCAGAGAAGCCCAAGTTGCTGAAAAGTAACGTTGAGCCCCGATGGATCCGATGGCAAAGTGTGGTCAAAAATTTTAAAATTATATAAAATAATTAATGAGACACTTTCGGATAATATAAATGTATCTTATAATGAGATAAACTACCTCAAAGACAAACAGCCCCCCTCAAAAAAGGCTGTTGCCAATGAAAACAAACAGTGTAAACACAGAAGAAAACATGACTCCAGGCACTGAAAAAACTGGCCCGGAATCAGTCCTCAATTACACTCTATCTGATGCAAAACAGAGACTCCCAGGGGAGAATCTGCAGAACATCAGATGGAAGATGCAGAACACAAACGTTATACACCCATGGGTGAAAACGTAACTATGGGGAAAATAACAGAAAACATTCTGTAACCAAGCAACTCTCCCAGGGAAATTTTAGAAATGAAACTTCTCAAAAATATGCCAAAAGCATGGGAGAATTGCAAGGGGGGACTTTAGAAGGTTAGGGGAGAGGAAACACTGAATAAGCAGTGCAACAATTAGCAAGAATGACAACAAGAGGCGTTTGCCTCGAAAATAGGCAACTTAACATAATTTTAACAAAAAATTTTAAGTACAGCCCTGATTATTTTTTGCCACTTCTTTTTTCCTCTCCTCCTTCTATCCTCCTTAGAATCACATTTTCTCCAAGAATTACGTGTCTGGCATCCTTTAAACTGAGATTTACAAGCACAAAGATCAGTGAGATGTTGACTGATGAAGGGCCAAACAGAGAATGATATTTGGCGCCAATTTCGGGACGACTGCGTCACTGCGCATGCGCAGTAGAGTCGTATTATGGAGGTCCTTTAGGACATTATTTCTTTTTGTTTTGGATGCAAATTTTGGGGATTGGGGGGCAAAATTTGTGTTTGGCCCTGGTTTTTGTGGAGTTAGCACCAGCTAAGTCTGGGTCATTGGTACAGTATAAAAATATCCTCATAATAAAACCAGAGGCTCAAGGCGGGCTTAATGAAGTTACTCATATAGAACTGGCCCAACTGTATTACTACCAATAATGCGAAGCACTGTTAATCAGACTGTAATAATGATGTATCCCTAAATGTAGATCATCAGGGTGACTTTAACACTTTACAAAACTTTATGACTATATCTAGCTTGAGCTATTCACAAAAAATCTCCATTCAAATGTTACTGTTGGACTTTTCAATCCAAAACATAGCTTTTCCCTTTCTTCAAAGGGAGAAAGTTGCCAATCCCTGTTCTCAAACTCTATCTCAATACCATTTCATTCTCAAACTCTATCTCAATACCATTTCTTAGTACAGTAATACTCAATGTTAAAAGTGCACTACCCATGGGTTCTCACTGAGGAAACAGATAGCAGTTTTAACCCTTTACCTAACATGAAAAGCAGACGACACTTGCAAACCAAATTCTTGAATAACTCATTTTTTTCATTTTTTTTCTCAAAAACATAGGTTATGACCCCTCTTTGGAACGAGCTTGACGAGTTCATTCCAAAGAGGGGTCATAACCTATGTTTTTGAGAGAAAAAATGAAAAATATAATGAAAATTAATAGGCGATTTTTGTGATTAATGCTGGCCATTATGTTGGGTAAAGGGTTAAATGTTTACCTGATTCCACTACTTCAATATAAGCTTCACACCAAATAAATATCTGTCTTTGATATTTTTCTATTCTAAGCTCAGTGGGATCCCATGAAAGGAATGTTGGGGGGGAACTTTGTTTTTGGCATGAATCAAATATATGTCACCCAATAACACTGCATACCAACTTGGTCTCACATTGGCTGACCAGTTTTGAAAATTTAAATTTTGAGTAGGGCCATGAATTTGCCCCACTTAGTATGGACTCAAATATTACCAGGCCTGAAAATAAGCAGTCTGACATTTGCAGAATGAGGTCCCCAGAGGATGAATTTGATGATGCTATCCAATACAGTGTGCTAATTTATCCTCTGGGTAACTCTTTTTGTTTAGTTTTGAGACCCTGATTCAGACTGGGGTTCACAGAGGGTCAATTTAGTGATGCTTCCCTGCTCATTTTGCAGATGACAGTCTGCTTATTTTCTGGCTTGAATATTACAAGAGAAACTTTCTTTGAAGAAGCTTGAAACTACACAACTAAAGGTGGCTGCACACCAAATATCAATTCACTGAAGCACGAAAAAAGATTGGTCATTGTTTTTTTTCATTACCAATGGTGTTGCATGGGGTCATCTGAAGCAATCAATAGCAGTTTTCTGTGGTTTTTGTATCCCAATTGATTCCACTACTCACAAGGAAGCCTCATACTTATAAATATCTGTCTTTGTGTGATTCGGTAAACATGAGCATTTTAATTTTTTCCAAACTTTAAGTTCTGAATACAAGTCATCTAATAATACGACATACCAAATTTGGTTCAGATCAACTAACTCCTTCTGAAAATTTCAATTTTGGGTGAAGCCATAAATTTAGCTCCTCCTAAAAGGAGCACAAATATTAATTGAAAAATTCAAGCACTGTTTAACACCTGAACAAAACCTACTATCAACAAAAGCCTTTATTATCACTAAATTTCTGAGTAGGGAAAAATACAATTGTATCAGCTAAATGTATGAGAACATTTTTTATCTGAGCCTTACCTTCCAGGATTTCTAAATGTGTTGGTAAACAGTTTGTAACAAGTCTATGAAGATTTTTCTCCCTTGCTCCAGGATCTGTTAACCAGTCAGCAACTTTGGGATCTTCGAAATTGCCATTCAGAGAGATACCACACCCGATAACCAATGCTGAGTATTGAGATATCAAATCAAATGCTGTAATTGAGATTGCTTTTCTGCCAACTGCACCTTTCTCCAAGATTTTTTTCAGTGAATCCATCCTTCGATCTACTGTTACATTTTTATCATGTAATGGAGGCGCTAAACTGTCATTCATATCACCTACAAATTAAAACCTTAATTGAAAAGGTATATATAAGATGTACAGTTATGCATATATATTTGTGTGAAAAAAGGGGTGAATGTCTATTTGTGTTTGATTTAGGTGGATGACAAATGAAGTGTGTGTGAGTGTGTGTGTATGTAAACAGAAAATCCAATTTGCATTTGAAGAGAGGTAAAGTGGAAATTTAGTCGAACAATTCATAAAAAAGAAGAGGTATTGCTGAAGGCAATTATTGCTGAAGGAGATTGTCACAAGAATCCCTTATACCAATTGAAATCCATCCATTCATTGCAGAGATATTGCTGTGAATGGACAGACGTGCAGACAGAAAGATGGGCACAAGTTCTGATACATGTAATCCAGTATACCACCACCCACCCCCCCACCCCCCCCCCCCCCCCAGCCATTCTCTTCGAAAGTAAGGGTATAATTAAGGATTAATCCTTCAACTAACAAATTGGCCACATCTAACCACATAATTTACAAATTCAGCAGTTGTAAAAAATAAAACAATTTCCAAAAAGTTTCAGCAAAATTGTATCGTGTGACCTCCATTGGAATGAGCTCACCAAACGCCCAATGAGAGAGTTATGATATGGTTTTATTGACATTTTTTGACAAATTTTAAAAACAATAATTAAAATAATAAATTCTGATAGCATGTCAACTTACAGTCCAGAGGCCTATTTGTAAGAGAAATATAATAAGCATCTCTGTTCTCCCAGCATATGGCAATTCCAACTATTACTACATCACGCTCTTCAATTGGAAAACCATCCACATCATTTCTTCCCAAAGCTCTTGCATCTGTGAATAAATAAAAGTTACCACTATTCCCATTAAACAAAAATTCACCAAAAATTTGACCTTCACCTGTGTTTTCTCGGATATTTTAAGGGATTCTAATTGGTGGAAGCTCAAGAATCTGAATCCCTTCCACGCCACTCTGAGCACTGTTGTGTTTGAATGAAAATTAAAATTTTATACCAAATTTTATTTCTTAATATACTTACCAAAGTAAGAGAAGTGCCTTGATCACATCTAATTACTCCAATAACCAGAGGACGCCGTTTGACGGTGCATAATACGCCCGTACTTCCAATGAAAGTGTCAATGACACTGTAGCTCAACTTGTGTAAGACATGTACATGTATAGTATGTGACACAGCAATGAGACACATCTATGTAATGACCTGATAACATAGGTACATGTAAAATATTGTAAAGGTCTGTAACAGTGACCTTGACCTTGGAGTCCCAGACTCCAAAATCAATAGGTGTCTTCCCTTCCTATAGGGTAACCTCTGGTATAAGTTTGGTAAAGGTGCGTCAAATAGAACTAATGTTATTGCTCGGAAACCAATTTGTCATAAAATATTCTATTTATAGTAACAATGACCTTGACCTTGGGGCGCGGAAACCAATTGTTTACGCCCGCCGCCTGCCACTTCATCAAACTATAAGTTGAGTTTGACTTCGTCAAAACTCAACTAAAAAGTCTGGAAAACGGTAACTGAGTTCAAGAGCAGTAACTACTGCCGATACTGACAGCTGATATGTGCATACCATTTTTGAAATCAAGTTTTCAGGTCAGTCGCAAGTAATCTCAACTGAATAGCACTATTTACTTGTTTGGGTGCATGGTTTTAACCAGATACTTACCAGTTACCACCGGGGTTACCTGAATGTTAAGACTATTGCCAGAAACGGACCTGAACTCCTGAAATACTTGTCCACATACACATGGGCTATGCGGTCGTGGGGAAAGTCAATCACAACTGGAGTAAGCGATTACATGACAATGATCTGAAGACAATCTGACCAAGACCTTTCGGCCCACCTTTAGGACTATTCAGACTAAAAATAGAGACAAGTCGGATTCGTTGCTAAAACAAAGTCACTCAGTGATCCGACACAGAATTGTAAATGGCCATTATTTTCATGGAACGAGATGACATGTTTCCAAGCTTTACTTCAGTCTTCACCAAATTTTTGCGACTCCTCATTTTATTTCTAGCTTCCTGATATCTGCGCCTGAAACTGAAATCATACGTGTTTGTACTTGTTAGTTTTTTTTCGATTCATCGTTTCTCGCAGTTCAATTTAATTTTAAAAGGGAAATATTCCCAGTGGATTGAACAGATGTTGAAATGTTTTGTTATTGCCCATCGTCGTGTAACTCAGGGTTTACCACTGAACAACTTCACGCTTTGTTTGTTGTGTTCAAGTTGGTGACTATCAATGTACAGCAGTATCACCTTGAAAATTAATATCGGTATCGGTCCGATATTGAATCCAAATATCGGATATCGGCATATGCCGATAACACTGATATCGGCTCATCACTAAAAAAAAGTCTGGAATACAATTCTGGACAGACGGACACCAATGCCATAACATAATACAATCGTCTTTTTTAAAATGGGCGTATAAAAATGAGCATATTTTGGAGGATATCGGCTCATCACTAAAAAAAGTCTGGAATACAATTGATGAACACCAACGCTATAACATTTTTTTAAAATAGGCGTATAAAAATGAGCATATTTTGGAGGATCACTAAGAGAAAAAATCCAGCAAGAGGATCATAGATCCAGAAGTCGAGTTTTGACATTAAATTCTGAATAAGCTATTTATAGTAACAGTGACCTTGACCTTCGAGTCCCAGACTCCGAAATCAATAGGTGTCTTCCCTTCCTATAAGGTAACCTCTGGTATAAGTTTGGTAAAGGTGTGTCAAATAGAACTAAAGTTATTGCCCGGAAACCAATTTGTCACAAAATATTCTATTGATAGTAACAGTGACCTTGACCCAGACTCCAAAATCGATAGGTGTCTTCCCTTCCTATAGGGTAACCTGTGGTATAAGTTTGGTAAAGGTACACGGAATAGAACTAAAGTTATTACCCGGAAACCAATTTGTCACAAAATATTCTATGTATAGTAACAGTGACCTTGACCTTGGAGTCTCAGACTCTGAAATCAATAGCTGTCTTCCCTTCCTATAGGGTAACCTCTGGTATAAGTTTGGTAAATGTGCATCAAATAGAACTAAAGTTATTACCCGGAAACCGATTTGTCACAAAATATTCTATTTGTAGTAACAGTGACCTTGCCCTTGGGGTGCGAGACTCTGAAATCGATAGGTGTCTTCCTTTCCTATAGGGTAACCTCTGGTATAATTTTGGTAAAGGTGCATCAAATAGAACTAAAGTTATTGCCTGGAAACCAATTGTTTACGCCCGCCGCCCACCGCTTCATCAAACTATAAGTCGAGTTTGACTTCGGCAAAACACGACTAAAAATCATTACAGAGCATGAAATGTAAAAAAGACAAAGAACAGACCAAACTGCTTTGACCAAGTGCCAAAAGTATGTATCCACAACCTGGTGTCTGAAAGTTTGCCCAATGCCCAGTGACCAACTATCCAACACCTACCACACACACACAATCAATTTTTTTCATTTACATTAACAATGGTGTACTTCAAGGAGCAAGATTAAGTCAATCAGATGATTGTGTATGCAATACATGAGCAAAAAGACAGTGAGTAGCATCACTGGCCCTTGAAGTTTGTTGAAATATGTTGTTTACATACCAATTCTCGGATAGTGAAATTTGATTAGTTTAAGTCTTGGAATGCAACAGTTTATAATTCATGTTTGAATTTCTGAATATGCATTTTATTAGTTGACCCGTGTCCCACGAACAGATTGCAACCCTTTAACCAAAGAACAAGACATTTTTAAAGTTTTTTCCCCAAATTCTTCAAAATATTTCAACAAAAACCATATCACCTGACCCTTAATTGGAACGAGCCTGACAAGTTAGGTAAAGGGTTAGTCGCTCACTATGTGGAGCCAAGACACGCTGTTGTCTACATGCAAAAAATCAAAACTGCAGGCACGATTGTGAGAGCGAAAGACAGCTCATCTCAAAATTGAAAGACTGTTATATATCTGCTTGCCAGAACTTTGATTTGACAATCGTAATATGTAAAATCTGAGAAAAAAACAGACAAAACAAGACTGCAAGGCACTCAATATGTGAGCAAGCATAAATACAAATGGTACCTGTAGGATTCAATTCTGAAACAAAGAGTTATATCCCTTATTGTCAATTCCCGCAAAACTGATGCCTTATTGGGCCGAGGCCAAAGAAATATAAAAATCTGTTTCTAGGACCTCCCGCAGTGTCATTTTGGCTGTAGCATGCTAGTCTTTTTGTTAAGAATTCAAACTTGAAAACAAAATTCATTGGTTCATGTTGGAAAAGTTACCCAAGTTAATGAAATGGATAAAATACTCCATCACCCCTGTTATTCTGTAGATTATGAGGCCCAAGGCCTCATAATCTACAGACTAACATGGCCAGCAGTATATAGAGCAAACCAAGTATATGAACCTCTGATGGTAAAGAAATAATGATTACAAAAAAAAACAAGAGCACCGCTGGGCATTGCATCATACGCCCGTGAACTGTTCAAATTGTACCATTTTAACACATTTGCAATTTTTTTAGAGTGCGAGAAATTTATACTGGCATATATATATATGTTACGGTCAGACTTTGAAATCAGTGATTTTGTGAAATGACTAAATTTTTCAGTCATTTGAGAAAAAGAATTAAGGACAATAGCTTCACAAAAGGACTCATTGAGGCAAAAATTGTTCGAACCGACCCCATATTCGAACTTGACCTGTATTTTGTTGTGATTAAACCACATGCCAAGTTTGAAGCCAATCAAAAAACAAATACTAAAGTTATCATCCAGAAACCAAATATTTGACGAAGAATTCTAAGTCCAACAGGGGCCATAATTCAGGCAAAAATTGTTCAGACCGACCCCATATTCGAACTTGACCTGTATTTTGTTGTGATTAAACCACATACTAATTTTGGAGCCGATCGGAAAACAAATACTAAAGTTATCATCCGGAAACCAAATATTTGACGAATTCTAAGTCCAACAGGGGCCATAATTCAGGCGAAAAATGTTCGGACCGACCCCATATTCGAACTTGACCTGTATTTTGTTGTGATTAAACCACATACCAAAATTGGAGCCGATCGGAAAACAAATACTAAAGTTATTGTTCGGAAACCAAATGGACGGACGGACGGACGGACAGACGGACAACGCCATACTATAATACGTTCCGTTTTTCAAACGGGCGTATAATAATGAAAATTGCACATGCATTTTTAGGAAAATTACCACAGAAACAGAAGATCTATCATGTGTGGCCTATTCTTTGTTTTTTTTATAAACAGCATTGATATGTGTAATTGAGGATACAATTCAATAGTAAAAAGACCAGAAGAGCGATTTGATGTTTTAGTACAGTAGATATATCAGAACTGTACAAAATCACAATTTAAGGCAATTCCTATTACCCATTTTCAGCTTTATTATCCTTTTGAACCCCAGCGGCTGTTTTTCCGGCCAGAAACATGATACGTCATAACATCATTAAATAGGATGGCTGTTCAGTAAATGTGTGGGGTAGACCAATCAATATTTTCAACATGCAGCCTCGAGGCTGCACACTGAAAATATTGATTGGTCTACCCCAAATAATGAATATAGACTCTTCTAATTGCTGCCATTAAACTTGCATGGAAGATACCATGAGAGTTCAAAGGGTTATTAAAAAGAAATTGCAAATCTAGGGAGTAACACGGGCAATGGTACATAAAAGAAATGACCTGATGGAATGAAGGATAGACAGATATTTATAATAATATCCATTCAATCTCCCTTCTGTGGCACCTGAAAATTTTGTTAACACTGCACACTGAAAATATTGATTGGTCTACCCCAAATAATGAATATAGACTCTTCTAATTGCTGCCATTGAACTTGCATGGAAGATACCATGAGAGTTCAAAGGGTTATTAAAAAGAAATTGCAAATCTAGGGAGTAACACGGGCAATGGTACATAAAAGAAATGACCTGATGGAATGAAGGATAGACAGATATTTATAATAATATCCATTCAATCTCCCTTCTGTGGCACCTGAAAATTTTGTTAACATTATCTTAAAACTCACCACATTTGTTACTTTTCATGAAGTTCTTTCCTATTTTGGCATCTGTTTGTTCCCTTGGCATCCATTCACAGGCTACAGATAATGAATACCTTGTCTTGTTACTCCATTCTTCAACAAATGTTTCAAATAAATGTTCATTGGAACAAACATCAATAATGGAAATAGTATCTTGTGTCAATGAGAGCTGGTGGACACTGGACGAGGCCAACATTTTTTCATCATCACTACACTGTTCATTTTGAGATGTGTTCTTAGCAGAAGTGATAACATCATTATGGAATCTATTGGTCAATGACATTTTAGATGCCTGATCTGATTCTCTATCAGAAGAATTTTGATGACTTTTATTTGAGTTTTGTGATTTAACAGTCGACATTTTTCCTCTTGTAGGTGTTCGTATTGATATCTTTGGTGACTGGAATGTTGATTTTTCATCTGGGGGAGTTGGTGGAACACAGTCACTTCCACTGCTGATATTTTGAAATGAAGTCTGATCAGCAATTTGATCTCCATTCAAATCGTCTATTTTCTGCTCAGCAGTATTAGCACTAACTATATTAGAACAAATTTTCTGTTGGGTTTTTTTTTTCTTTGAACTGGGAACGGACATTATGTCACTATTATGTGAATGCAACATAGATGACTTCAGACCAGTCTGATTTTGAAGTTCATTGAATTTTGAATTCTTGCTACACCTCTGTTCATCTGCAAGCAATGCTGCAGGAGTTGAGTAATCAGGGGCACTGATTTTCTGATGTTTTGGAGTTCCTGATACATTGGACCTGGATAATCGTTTAGGAGGTGGTTTTGAAGGTGATCCAGAGGAATTACTCAGGCAATTAATAAGAGATAGTGTTTCAGGACTTGTCTGTTTTGACAAAATGCTTGAGATATGAGTTTGATCCTTTTGTTCAGAGAACAGGCATTGGTGAACATTAGGAATCTGTTTTGCAGCAGATGTAATTTTATTTTGTTGATTAGTTCTCAACAATTCACAAGGTTTATCTGATTTTTCTTGTTTATCCATTTTTTTAAACTGTAAATCACAGTTACTGAGCAGAGCATTGGCTTGGGTTGATGAGAATGGAGAGCTGAAGTGATCAACTACATGGCTGTTACCTACATTTGGTGTGCTATATAACGGTTGTATAGTACTTCTTATATCAGGTTTTGTTTTATTTTGCTGTGTGTTTTCAATAATTGATTTGTTCTTAACAACATCAGTCATAATTGGGAGGTTCTCAATGGAGAATGAATCACTCATATTCAAAGCTATTGCTATGTCTTCCCGAAACTCATCATCTGGGCTGAGTTTGGCGGAAAATTTTACATGCAATTGATTATCTTGAGGATCGTTACCCTGTTGTCCTGTTAAGAATGGAACACGGAAATCACTATAAGAACTGTCAAGGTTTATGCCTTTCATATCATCATCCACTGGGGAACCTTCTTCATGATAAAATGCTCTGTCATAATTACTTGCTGGTACAAGATTAAAAGATTCATCAGTATCAATAGCTTTATCATCACTGTTATTAGCTGCTTCTTGATTATGTAATGGCTCCATCTGTGAAACAAGTGTACAGTTTCTTCTTTTTTCGTCACTTTCTGGACTTTCATCACTAAACATATTCTCAGAATACAAATTGGGAGAAAGAAGATGTTTATAAGCTTCCTTCATATTTTCTGAATTTGTCATATTAGCACTGTCCGAATTTTTTTCTGATGCTCCAATCACAGCATCAGTTTGAGTATCTATAATGAAACTGTCCACAAAATCATCAGATAAATTTTTATGAGATGGCTTCTTAGTTCTCTTTTCATTTTCACTATCAGAAATTTCCAAATCTTTACTAGAACTATCCATTTCTAAATCACAGGAAGGACTCAAATTTAATTCAAACTGATTATCACTCAGGTCATTTTCAGTGTTCTTATCACCATCAGCAATGTTATTTTCATCATAGAAAACAATTTTGGAGTCCAAATTTGCAGCTCCATCCTTGTAAATTGCCACAAAAGATTTATCTGTATTTTGTGTTGGTATGATCATCAATTTCAAATCTAAATCAGAGCAATCAGGCTCAAAAGAAAATTCATTAGAGTAATTTAATTTCTGATCCAAATTACAATTCAAGTAAATTTCATTATTTTCAACAACCCCATGTTCGGTAGAATTTAGCTGAGATGGAACAGAAGAAGGATGAATAGCACTTAGAGATGTTTTACATTCAGGTGTTCTCTGATGTAAATTTTTAGGGTGACTTTCCCCTTCTGTAAAGTCTTTATATTGCACAGTGTCCCAATATGTACTGGAGAATCTCTCACTTTCCTTTTCAACCTGTTCACTTGAACATGCTAAATGCTGATTTTTCTGACTAACGGCAGAAGTATCTGTGTCTAAAATCTGATTAATTTCCGGCATTTTATTGCACATTACATTTACTGTATCATTTTTATGAAATGCAGTTGACTTCTGTGATGCATGATGGTGAACTGTGGCAGCAACTTGAATACCTTGCAAATTGCTTGCTGCAGCAGAAGACAGAAATGCGTTTGGCATGGAAAAATTCTGAATACAACCTCCACCCTCTTTTTGCTGTTCTGCACTTTGAGGGTAGTCAGTCATGTTTTTGTTTTTAGGGGGACTTAACTTCAGTGCTTTTTTGTCTATTGAAGCACAAATTTGAGCTGTATCTTGTGCTGTGGCACAAGATACAGCACAAATTTGTTCTTCATTAGAAGAATTTGATGCAAAAGGCTTTTTTATAATTTTATTAAATGGATTTATCACAAAAGAGGAATCATTCAATTTAAGTGAAATATTTATTGAACTATTCCGGGTAGAATTAATGGAGGCATTAGGTGATGATTTTGATATTCCTTTGTTTAACCTAGGTCTTGAACTCCCAGTTAATATTTTTCTATGTTTGATTTTTTCAGCATTACTGCTATTAGAAATACTTGTATCAGTAGTTGTATATCCAGAACTTGAATCACTCTGGCTGCTTTCGTCATCTTCTTCATTGTGCCACTTAACTCCAACCCCACCAAGTTCATCCTCTATTATATCCTTTGCTTCATTGATAATGGCTACAGCTGCCTCATACTCAGTGACACCTTTTCGACCTGTCAACCAGATGCATCTGATTTTCTTCCTTTCTTCAACTTCCCATTCACTTTCATTTTCTTGCTTCTTGTTACTACAGTAAATAAATTGAACTTAACTGGCATTTTGATTCTGTACAAGAATTATGATAAATTTTTATCCCAGAACCAAAAGACTATTTGTATATATCAGAGTTCATACTGATTCCCCCAATCCAAAATCTAAGAGCTTTCAAGGATGTTTCCAAGTGCTTTTCAAGGACTATTTCAGATAAGGTTCTCAAAACAGACTTTGCTATTTGTCTGTTATCATCGTATTATCTATTCATGATGTTCGCTAACACTGCTATTATAGTAGAACCCTCTTCATTGAAAATTAAATTTCGACCTAAAAATGTTAAAAATCTGTTTCGCAGACCCTCCCACATGGTCCTTTTGGCTGACACATGTTCTCTTTTTATAACCAATGCAAACTTGAAAAAATAGAAATTAAATAGTTTATGTCAGATATTTTACCCAAGTTAATAAAATTGATAAATTTGTCACTTCTGAGCAACAAGGCTCTGCAATGCTTTAGCAAAGCCTTCCTGCACTTGAGGGACTAAATACACCGCCAGCCATGCTATTCTGTAGATTATGAGGTCTAAAACATAAAACAAACCAACAACATGAACTTTTGATAGCAAATGAATAATTGAAAAACTAAAAAATTATAAATTTAAGATAATTTGAATATTTTTATACTTACCAATGGCCCAGACTAGCTGGTGCTTAACTCAAAGTTATTACGGGCCAAACACAAATTTTGAACCCCCCAATCCCCAAAATTTGCTTGCAAAACCAAAAATTAAAAGTCCTATCTGACCCTCCATACATTTACTCTCTGCGCATACGCAGACGTCAGGAAGTGACCGGAATTGACGCCAACATCATTCTTTGTAGAAGAGAGTACTACATAAAATTCAGCAGGGAGGTATGAGTGCCCACTCATGGGAGGGCCATCTCCGTCTGGGCCATTGGTAAGTATAAAAATATAAAAATTACTTTAAATGTATAATATTTTTACACTATAACCCAAAGGCCCAGACTAGCTGAATCGTAAAAAGGTGGAGGTCCTAGGACTTCAGAATTTGTAGATCAACATAGTTCCAATCCTATAATCCAAGGTGAAAGGAAGTTAAAATTATTAGGAACAAGATCTGGACTATCGTCCGGGGAATACCCCCACGTGGTGTACAGCCTAGTGTGGGCATACCTATGACCAACAAATATTATAGAAAATAATGAAAGTTATGAATATTCTCGGACGGACTCACACACGGACAGTCGGATGCACAGACGTACGCATGTAATCCAGTATACCCCCCCATTTTCTTCGAAAGTGGGGGTATAACAATTTCCAACAATTTCTGAGTCAAAAGGTATGGTAAATTTTTTGGTGTTTGGAAGTTTTATGCAATGAGGCAGAAGCCTTTGTCATAGGCAAACTGCATGCCATATTTCACTGATCTCTGATAACCCATACCTGAAATACAGGCTGAACAGACAAATAATGTCTATTTCCTACAATTTCTAAGTCAAAAAAGGGGGATAACTCTAAAAAGGAGAATGTGAGAAACATCGTTGAATCCATTTTTAAAGCCTATACCATAAGCAGTGTTCACAGCAAATTTCTTTGCAATAGAACATTCGATACCCGAGATACAGGCTGAACAGACAAAATTTGGCTCGGACGGACACAATTTCTAAGTAATAAAAACAAGAAATAAAAAAAAAAATAACTAGTGTGGGCATACCTATGACCAACAAATATCATAGAAAATAATAATATACTTAAGTTATGAAAGTTATGAATATTCTCGGACGGACTCACACACGGATGGATGGACAGATGCACGGACGCATGTAATCCAGTATATCCCCATTTTCTTCGAAAGTTGGGGTATAATTACATGTATGTCTCTCTATACAGTAAAAGAGAAGACATATCACACAAAAGGAGCCCAGTTCAAGTAATTCCGTATACTTAGCATGAAGGCTATGCTAACTGGATGTAACAAGTTCCCAGTTTTTAAGGTTAGCCCGGACTAAGCCCCAAAAATTAGGATGGCATATTTGAGAATAAGAGAATATACCCCACAAACCTACGCCATATACAACTAAAGGTACTGTGAGCAATCTCACAAAGTGATACCCACCCCCCCCCCCCCCACGCCTGAAATGTATAAGTTAGATTATCTCCCCTTGGAAATGTCCGAACGGAATTATACTCCTTCATGCACATCTTATTATGGAGTTCTTCCATTGTGTATAGTTTCATGAAAATTCTTCAAACGGTTTAGGAAGAGTTGCGCTTACAAGGATGGACAGACAGTATAAGTTAGATTATCTCCCCTTGGAAATGTCAGAACGGAGTTATATTGCTTCATGCACATCTTCATATGGAGTTCTTCCATTGTGTAAAGTTTCATGAAAATTCTTCAAACGGTTTAGGAGGAGTTGCGCTTACAAGGATGGACAGATGGTATAAGTTAGATTATCTCCCCTTGGAAATGTCAGAACGGAATTATACTGTTTCATGCACATCTTCATATGGAGTTCTTCCATTGTGTAAAGTTTCATGAAAATTCTTCAAACGGTTTAGGAGGAGTTGCGCTTACAAGGATGGACAGACGGTATAAGTTAGATTATCTCCCCTTGGAAATGTCAGAACGGAATTATACTGCTTCATGCACATCTTCATATGGAGTTCTTCCATTGTGTAAAGTTTCATGAAAATTCTTCAAACGGTTTAGGAGGAGTTGCGCTTATAAGGATGGACAGACGGACGGACGGACAGGGTGATTCCTATATACCCCCCCAAACTTTGTTTGCGGGGGGGTATAATAAAACTCCAGCTGTATGCAGGATATAATTATGGACAAAACAGCTTCCCTCATAGTTACATACCTATCAAGCCAGAGGAGAGGTAAAAAAATCCCCCCCCCCCCTTTTTCTTTTGAAGGAATCTTCAAAAAGAAAGAGGGGAGCGCTCTGGAATCAGTAAAAGCGGTACCAAGAAACAATATAAATATTCGTCGAACAGGCACTCAGGTATTAATTTATTATTAATAAAAGGTGCTTAATGCCACTTCAGAAGTTAAGGCTATAGCGACGATCCCAGTAATTAATACTTCCCGCTATATAACTTACACCAGAGACGGCATATGCAGATAGGTCGAAAACCGGTGATATAATATATAACATACACATATCCAATCGAACCACAATGAACGATCTCTGGAGAGTAAACACACTTCTGAGGTAACCCACAGGCGACCACATTCAGGTGTACAATAAATTCCAGTAACAACACTCCCCAAAGTGTACTATCCAATATCTATGACACTATAAACGTGCAAATATACTAGTTGAGTACAGACAGAGTAATAGAAACCTGGATCTAGAAATGGATGTAGGTATGATGTAGGCTCGCCCCCCCCCCCCCCCCCCCTGAAATAATTCATAATTTGTAAGGCCCATAACATACAATAAAGTGTCAGCCTAATACTTATTATGCGTGTGAAAAGTAAAATCCCACATGTAATCATCTGAGTACCAGTTAACTAGTTATGCAGCCTCCGAGGTACCCAAAGACAAGCAATTATTTATGACAAAATGTGCACTCGTATATGACATATAGACGAATAATCACAGGAAACCAACCAACTAAAAAGTGGATGTGCCCATAAGGTCGCCATAGAACACGACCCAGCCGCCAATCGAGAAGTGAAGGAATGCATGGATGTAATTAAACTTATACAAGGCTTGCGTGAAAACTACGTTGCCCGGTAATCGCCTCAAAACACTTTGGCAGGGGGGGGGGGGGGGGGTTAGGGGGATTCGAAGTCACTTCAAATCCTCCTCACCCGCATTACTTAATCGTTCTTGTGTTAGTCATAAAATAATATGGGAACCGCAATGGTTCCAGCACGTCTAACCGACTCCATTATGCCACTATGGGTTCGGAGAAGGACGTGAATAACAAAAACTTCCCCTGATAAAGTAGGTCCTCTCGTGGAGGAAGCTTCCGGGGAATGTCCCATAATAGACACTTGAGAAGACTGATCCAAGGTTTCTGTGACGACAGAGGTGGTGCTACTAGTAGGATTCACAACGAGAGTGTTTGATCTTAAACATAATCTACTGAATCAACTGAATTGGAGGATATGCGTTTCCTAGCATCCATCTCCATGAGATCGGCAGAGCATCTACAACATACGCTCAATGGGCTGGGCATGGCGACACAAACGACGGTAACTGATTGTTCCGGTGCTTCGCAAACGGATCTATCAGGGGGAAATCCCTCTAGTAACATATCTGTCCAAATAGTCGCTTGTTGAGCGTCCACTCCAAATGCAACAGGCGACCTTTCCGAGAGAGCGAGTCTGCCAGTATATTCAGACGACCCAGTATCTAACGGATAGAAAGATAAACTTGATGATTCACGACGTATTAGGAATATCTTCTCCGTTAGTTGGCATAACGGAAATGAAAGGCTGCCACCTTGGTTCCCAATGTACGCTACTACTGTCGAGTTGTCTGACCAAATTGAACATGGACGTCCATTATTAAGTGAATCCAATGTTGTAGAGCTAGCTATAAGTAGCATCATCTCACTGATGTTTACGTGTTTTTCCTGGAACTGTGTGTCCCAAAGACCCAGACACCTCAAGATTGCAGGACTTAGAGTCGCACCCAAACCCGTCTGACTCACATCCATCATAATCATTAAAGCCGGATCAGGCCGTTGCAGCAGAACTCCATGAGTTAACCACTAAATATCTGCCCAAATTTGAACCCTTGTCCGTTAAAACAATACTGGTTCAAGTGAAAGTGTCTTCACACTCCAGTTCTGAGTAAAGAATATCTGGAGAGGACGTGCGCGCAGACGACCCATCGAAATGAGATCCACAGCCGCTCCACACAGCTCCAACAGTTGCATGAATTCCCTCACTATTAATGTTTCTGAGTGTAGACAAAAGCAAGCATAACGACTGACTAATTTCGCTCTGGGTAACGGCAGACAGACCAGATTGTTGCGAGTCTCAAAGCTCAATCCCAAGTGAATAGACCACTTCTATGGAGCTAGATCCTCCTTTTTTTACGATGAAACCGATTCGTCGGAGTAATAGAAGCAGACTCTGAACATCGTTCTGAAGAATAATTCTGTTGCTGTATCCCTGTAGAAGGTCGTCCAAGTAAGCCGACGTTACCACAGACAAATGGTCTCGTAAGTAAGACATTATCGAGTTCAATATTCAAGTGAAACGCCCAGGGGGCCAGATTCAGACCAAAGTTTATTGTTCTGAACTGATACACCTTCCCTTGTATGGCAGACTGCAGGTACTTTTAGAATGCCGAATGTACCAGGACATGGAAGTACGGATCCTTAGATCTATACTTGCCGCATAGTCGATCACTCGAACACTCGCTTTTACCGACCAAATGATTTCCATAAATAAACTTTTAGAGCCATGATAAACTTGTTATCCAGCTCAAGTCTATTACTGGTCGGAACGAGCCGTCTGGCTTTGGTACGAGGAACAGGTGACTGTAAAAATCTTGAGAATCCTAATTCTCGACGACCTGTATTGCTTCCTTTGATAAGAGAGCTTATACCTCTGGCAGGAGAAACTCTCTTAAGCAAGAATTTAATGGGAGATTTGTCCAACGCAGACAACTTTTGTTAGTGTGGTTTTACTCCCAATGATAGCCGTTAGCCGACTGAGACTACACTTCTCACCCAATGATCTTACGTGATTGTTTTCCAGTTTTTTGCGGAGCTTGAACCCTTCCGCCAACTGGCCAGCAACAGAGATCTAAACCATCACCTGTATGACCTGCGAGGCTTACAGGAGGAGGAACCACGTCCTCCATGCGAAAAACCTCGTCTCGTCGACCTAGGGGCGTCTGACCTATAGGCCCGATCAGACCTATGCCCCTTTCCCGAGTCGCTATACTGACGACCTCCAGAGTAATTAAAAAGAGGGTATCTTGTACCCTTGTGAGGAGTTCCTTTTGACGATTTTGTCTGGAACGCCCTCCTTTTCTCTTGTCTGCTGAAGCAGGTTGTTGATACACCGATTTCAAAAGCAGAGCACTAGACGCTTTTTTAGTAGCCTGTTCATAGACTAACGAAAGCTAGTCGTCGAAAATAAAATGCCCAGAGCAACTTGGAGAGAGCTTTTCACCTTGTCATCTTTTCAGTGATGACAACGCAAGGGCAGCATCATGTCTGATTAACTCTAGATTAGCCACTGTTAGGGCAGAATTACACATGGTATACATAATTGCCCTGGAAAAAACTCTAAGAGAGGTACGAACGTCCTCAAATTCCTTTCCCTTGAGACATTGCGCCATAGCTCTTGTAAGGTAATCTGCGTAAGACATAACGTCCAAAATTGCTCTATTTGAAGAAATTTCCATCTCAATTGCGTCTGACCGAATAATGAATGATACAGGTAAGGATACCTCTACATCCTCGGCCTGCTCATCCAAATGCAGAAGAACTCTCTGGACATCTTCCCCGACCATTTTTAAATGAACGTGGTATGTATACGGAAGATGAAGATAAGAAACCGCCTTCTTCCTCGCACTCAAGAGAATAAATACGGCATTGTCTATATGGCCGAAGGCCTGCGACACCTACATAAACTGAACCAGAAAAGAAAGGACTTCCTCCTTTGTCCGGATAAAGTCTGCGCCCAAGGACACCAGCGGTTTCTCTCTTGTCGTCGCAGCATTCTGATTCGGCGGAACAAAATCAGGGTAGTATTGATGGATGAAAGCTATCGCAACCATGTACTGTTCCGAAAGGGAAGGGTAATCCTCTTCCTTATCCCTTTCACCATCCGAGAGAATCAGGTGCGAATCTTGGTCCATTGCATCTGCACGAACAGACGACTGGACCGATCCAGCACCGTCCCACAGCTCAGATTCTGAGTCTGAGGGAGGCTGCATCTGCACTTGCTGGGATGCTGCGATTAGCTGCACAATCTGCGACAGCAAGTTCGTCATCGAGGCCTGAGGAGCAGCAGATTTCCATTCCTTGGCCGCATGCTGCTCCTGGGATGGTGTGTCGAAAACGGATCCTTTCTCCAAACATCCAGATGATCAAGGTCTTGTCTCCCTAGCTACCGGATGGTCCGACTTCACGGGCGAAGAGTGGTTCCTTCTTCGTGCAGCAGGCTAGATATCAGAAGTCAGGTAGCTAGGATGCGGTCATGTGTGCTTAAATTACATAGCGGAGGAAACCGTGACTGAAGCCGACACTGGGGCTACTTTGAAAGGCTCCACCTGGTGTTAAGGGGAAATCATCAATCAAAATTGTGTGCAATTAATTCTGGAATGACACAGAGTCCATATCAATTGAAAACTAGGTGTTTTTGTGTCTGTTATTAGTCAAAGTACAGTCATATTCTACAAAATATAGGACGAAAGTTAAAAAATTTATAGTAATTTATATATTTTTTATACTTACCAATGACCCAGACATAGCTGGTGCTAACTCTTAAAATATAGGGCCAAACACAAATTTTGCCCCCCAATCCCCAAAATTTGCATCTAAAACTAAAGAAAACATGTCCTGAGAGGCCCTCCACACTTCGCCCCTACTGCGCATGCGCAGTGTCAAGGACGTTCCGAAATTGGCGCCATTTATCATTCTAATAACCAGTGCCTGGTAAGCGCTATGTACTCAGCGGGGAGGCAAGAGTTCCCAACTCCTGGGAGGGCCATCCCCGTCTGGGTCATTGGTAAGTATAAAAAATATATAAATTACTATAAATTTTTTAACATTTTTATACTGTACCAATGACCCAGACATAGCTGAATAGTAAAAAGGCTGGAGGGCCAAGGACATAGAGCAAAATGGAATACGCTCAATAAAATAAAATAGAGTCATCCCCTGTAGGGAAAAGAAGTAATAGGTCTTACATGTATCTTTCTTATTTATGATAAATTAGAAAGATACAACACCTTCCAAAAATTGAGCTTCATACATCCATGTACTCTATTAATATCCAATAATCCTTATACTAATAATTTTTAAAGTAAGCCAATAATAAAGTAAGTCTAGAGAATAGAGACTCTTATACTCCTAAAAGTGTGTGAGAATTGCATAATCATGTCCGTTGACATATGCAATATTCAAAAGCTATACTTTAAAAACTAAGACTTGAATGAATTTTATAAACTTAAACTTCTCACTAAACAACCATCCCAATAACAGCTCAGAATTACTAACTCCGGAGGAGGTATCCCCTTGTTTTCATAGTAAAAACAGGTGACCCAAGGGAACACCCTCCCCCCCCCCCTTTTTCTTGCCCTGGATCAAATAGCCCAGAGCGAAGAGGGCAGCCGAACGGAGACACTGCCGAAACAGACAGCCTACCTAGCTATAGTAGCAACTGTTAAGTGAATGACATTCTGAGCAGTAGATAATAGACCTAACAATAGAGGCCTCCAGAAATGGACTCGATATTTCTGAGATAAAATTCATGAATGGATGGCTGAGCGCAATGAGCAGCCTTCAAAAATCTATAATAGCAACACTATTAATGTAAGCCCAAGAAGTAGAAGAACTCTTACTTCATGAGCCGAAATCTTAAGCACAACTGCTAAGCCAATGATATACCATAAGCAGTACGCTAGTTAATAGAATCCATTAACAATAAAATGGAGCGTAACGTCCTTCTACTAGACATCAAGACAGAAGAAGCTTACGCCCTTGTAATAAACAGAAATCTGTTTATAAATACATAAACTGTACCCGGAAAGAGTAAAGGCCTATGCCCATACGAAGACGGAAGGACCTTAAAATAATAGGTTCCGGATAATAGGAGCCTAACTCTTATGCAACAATCCAACCTAAATAGTAACGGAAGTATTGATTCCGAAACTATGAAAGTGAAAATCATCCATCGATAGTGCATGAAACTCACTGACTCTACAGTAAAAGAGAAACCAACAGAATTACTGTCTAAAAGGTCAGAATTTGAAAACTACTGTTTCCAGAGGCTCAAATGATTACTTAGCTAAATAAGAACCTGAAGTTAAAATCCGTATAGGAATTTAATCTAAAGATTCTAAGTCTATTTATCAAAAAGTTACTAACTGACTTAGATAAAGAGACAAAAGACTCAATTGTAAACTGTCGTAGAGTGCATAGGTATGAGGTAACATAAACCTATAACCTAAATAACAACAGGCTGCAGTAGATCTTGTGAAACAAGTATACTAAAAAATAGCAATGAGTAGTATGGAGGGATCAACCATATGAACATAATGATCCCTACACCACGACGGAAGAGCCTCCACTTTAGTCGCATAGAATAGCGAAGAAGAGGATCTCCTATAGTAAGAAATCGCGTCCAAAGCTCGTCCAGTACAGTGCTTACAATGCAATACGGACCACACAACGGAATACAGGAAGGTTGCGACCTTGCTGGTTGTGATAAAGAAGACACGATTTACCCAGTGAAAAAAGATCCTCACATAGAGGAAGATTTCACGTTAAGATCCACAGTAGACAAGAGAGTAAATTACTCATGATCTCTGTGAAGATAGAGATGCTATCAACAGAAATGTATTGTGGTTGTTTATCTTAGCAATACCTGCTAAAACAACAGCGCCGGAGGATACGCGTATCCTATCATTCCGTCCTATAGATCAATAGAGCGTTAACAGTATTAGCTCAGAGATCTGGACAAGCCAACACATACGTCTGCAATTGATTAGCAAGCTGTGTCATAAATAAAACATCATTGGGCGCTCCCATAGATAGCAAATCTGATTGAATACTTGTTTGTTGAGAGTCCATTCTGACAGCAACAAGCGACCCGTAAGAGAACGGGAGTGCGATAAAACAATCAGACGACCCAGAATATGACGGACCAAAACTGAACTTGGTGTACAAAAACCAACAGACGGATTCTTTCCATTAAATTGAATAACGGAAAACGAAAGAGTGCCTCCCTGGTTCCGGAGATACGCCACTACTGTCGAATTAAAGGACAGGAATTTGGGCATGCGTTTCTGAATAATGTTCATGCAATGACATAAAGCAAGCCTAAAAAACATTATTCCGCGGAAGTTAAACTGATAGCTAAAAGACTGCGGAACCCAAAGACCCTGGCACTTCGAATCCGTAGGGATCAGTATATATCCCAATCTGTTTGACTGGCAACCGTCATAACAGCCACACTCGGGTCCGGCAACTGCGGCGGCACTCTCTGAGTCAACCACCGAAAGTTTGCCCCAGTCTGAATCTCTTGTAACACTAGATAGACAAGAGAATGTATAAATCAAGCAATTCATGGATTGCCGGAAAGTTGCCGTCGAAGAGAAGCTCCTCCGAGAACGAAGCGACTCTGAGAGAGTTCTTAACCTACTATCCACGCGTGGATGTAGCTAGGGCTGCATCACGTCTAACCAACTCCAATCAGCCACTGAAGGGCGGAGTTATACGTGAACAAACTACTGCCCTCAAAAGAAAATACATTGAGAATAATATCCCGTAAATCTTTTCTTGAAGACGTAATGATAACACCTCAGTAAGGCGAATTACGTATAATAAAGCGTCTAAGTTAAGTCTACTATACATAATGTCGTTCCCAACATTGAAATTGGAAAAGACATAAACGGCGAAAAAGAATATATGCAGTCTTTAATCACACCGTCTAGACGCATATGAACTCTCGGTATGCCCTGCTCTGCCAAAATAAACTATATGTAAAAAAGATAAAATGGCAGAAATGAGCCACGCGGACAAGAAACTAAACTATCATGCTTAGTAGCAGGCTTGTATATATATATAAATATATAGCGTCGAAAAATAAAACACATGTTGTAATGACAATATTGGACTGCGTCGGTTAGTCAGGGACAAAGTCCCTGTACCGATCGAAAAATCCGAGTCCAATGACGCTATAAGTCTCTTATCCAAGATCGCAGCAATGAAGTCCGAAAAATAATCACTGGAAGAAATGCCAGAAGATATGAAAGGCATCTTCCGATACTACTAAAGGGAAAACTCGAAATCTTTCGAATCCCTTTCGCCATCCTGTCGGACCCTATAAAGCGTTCGGTCGTCCGTAGCTTGATGCAACCGCGGACCGCACCGACCCAGCGCCGTCGGATAATTCCTGATTCGACCGAGAAACCGTCAATTGCTGGGATGCTGCGAAACAACTGTGCTAACTCGGATAGCACGTCCGTCACTGAGGCCTGAGGAGCAGCAGTCTTACGATGCATTGCCGCAGGAAGCTCCGAGATCGTTACCCCGTGCATACTTCCAATATGCGAGCGAACGGAGTGTATAGGCCTCGTGTCCCTTGGCTACCGGATGGCGCGACCTATTCGCTGTGGAATCACTGAATGCCGAAACTGATCGGATACTCGAGGTCACGTAGCCAATGTGCGGTCGTGTGCCCTGCTGTGAGGATGAGGAAGCATTAAAGACAGTCTCTCGGACTGTCAATATAACGGAGCGTCCCGAGCAACGGACATATGCTCAGAATGTAAAATATCTGAACCACAACATGCGGTCCCCTATGTTGTTGGCTTCCTCCGATCTGTCCTCAATCTGCCGTCACTGGGTGAGTACTAAAGTAATTAAAGTGCTCGCATCACCCAAATCTCCTTCCTAGACCGCAACGGACGAACCCGGCAGCCGAACCATTCGATGAATGTACGCTACACCGGGTGAGCTAGCGAATGTCACTCCGTAAGCGATAGACATATTCCATGAGCACTTATTGCCGCTAACTCTTCATTAACTATGACGACAGAGGCACACTTTTGAAAGACATCTCCATAAGTCTTCGAACAAGAAACCAGAAATGCTTGGATAGCAAGCATAAAATAATAATAAATATAGCGTCGTTCAATAATTCGAAAGTTTGTGTGACATTATTGGACTATGTCGGAACTGAGGGACGATGTCCCTGAACCGAACCAAAAATTTCTAAGTCCACCGACGCTATCAGTTTCTTATCCGGCATCGCAGCATATGTTGTTCCGAAAGGGAAAGCTTGAAATCCACCGAATCCCTTTCGGTATCCCGTCGGACCGGATGAAACTTTCGGACGTCCGTACCCGCTTCCGCGGAGCGTCCCGACCCAGCATCGTCGGATAAAATATATGCGACAGATTCAGTTGATGCTGGGATGCTGCGATAAACTGTGCTATTAAGGAAAGCACGTCCGTTCCCGAGGCCTGTGCAGTAGCGGACTTACGATGCATTGCCGCTGGAAGCTCCGAGTACGTTGACTCCCGCACACCTCCTATGCGAACGTCCGGAGTCTGCAGGCCTCGAGTCCCCGGCTATCGACCCAGCGCTGTCGGATAATTCTCGATCCGACACCGTTCTGTCGGCTGCTGGGATGCTGCGATAAGCTGTGCTATGTGCACAAGAATGTCCGGCGTCGAGACCTGCGGAGGCGCAGTCTATCGCTGCTTCGCCGAGGGCAGCTCCGCATCAGATGGCTCCCGCATACTTTTCCTATGCGAACGTCCGGAGTCCATCGGTCTCGAATCCCTGGCTGCCGGATGGTGTGACCTGGTCGCTGAAGAATCCTTGATCGGCGAAGCTGGTAATATATCGGCGGTCACGCAGCCAAGGTGCGGTCGTGTGCGCTGACGAGAAGAGGAAGCCTTAGCAGTCTCAGCGGACTGCCTATACAACGGAGCGTCCCGAGCGACGGACGTATGCTCCGCTAACGACACATTTGTACCACAACATCTGGGGCCAGATGTTGTTGAACGAGAGAGGGGCCTCTCTCGCTTGCCGTCCGGATGGACCGGAACGAGCTATGAACCGAACTAAAAGGCTTCCTCCGTTCTCCCTCCGATCCGCCGTCACTGGGTGTGCATTAAGTTAATTTTATAGTGCTCGCATCACCCCAAAATTCCTTCTAGACCGCAACGGACGAACCCGGCTGCCCATTCGGTGAATGGACGCTACACCGGGCGAGCTAGCGGACGTCAAAGGCCGTCGAACCTACTAGGGTCCTCTTAGGCAATTGGCGTATTACATGAGCACTTTTCCGCTAGCCCTTCATTAATTGTGACGACGGAGGCACACTGTTGGAAGACATCACAGATACATCACCTTAATCTTCATCGTCTGAAATAGAAATTGATAAAGTAGAGTGACCCTGCGGGGAAAGGACCGGAGTGTCCAAATCCCCAACAACATACCGTGACATACGCTTCCCATATTGTCATCGAAATCATACGATACAGAACAGGAGTTAATGCGAGTACACTGACCACATATAGAATGATAATAAGGTCAGAGGAAGACTTCCTCTTAAAACAATTGATCAATATCCTTTCAATGTGAAAAGAAAACAAGTCCTGGTACTCGCACTAACCCCTGGCAATCAAAATACAAAATAATAATATGATCCATTAATATAGAAAAAATAATTGAAATCAAAATATTTTGAAAAAATATTTTTTCAGAACAGCCCAAGTTTCTGAAAAGTAACGTTGAGCCCCAATGGATCCCAAGCCTAAGTGTGGACAAAAATTTTAAAAATATTTTAAACAATTTATTCAACACTTACGAACAATAATAATGTATCTAGTTATGATTAAAATAACATAAAGATATTATTATTTAGAAATCCCCCCCTCACACAGAGGGCTGTTGTAAATGTAAACAATGAGTGTAAAAACACTAAAATAAGACTCCAGGCACCCAGGCCCGAAATCAGTTACCAAAAATACACCATCTGATGCAAAACAGAGACTTCCAGGGAAGAAACTGCAGAACATCAGATGGTAGATGCAGAACACAACGCCTAACCACCCGTAGGTGAAGACGTAAACATGGGGAAAGAACAGAATTCATTCTGTTATTCAGCTAAAACTCCCAAGAAATTTTAGTAATAATAATTACAGAAATTATGCCAAAAGCATGGGAGAATAGCAAGGGGGAACTTAAAGGACAGGGAGAGAGGAAAAACACTTGAAAAAACAGTGTAACTAAATAATCAGAATGACAACAAAATGGCTGCTGCCTTGAAAATAGGTAACTTAACATAATTTCATTAAAAAATTTTAAGTTACAGCCCTGATAATATTCTGTCACACATTCTTTTCCTCTCCTCCTTTTCTATCCTCCTTAGAATCACCATTTCACTAATATTTATGTGTCTGGCATCATTTAAACTGAGATTTAAAAGCACAAAGATCAGTCAGATGTTAACTGATGAAGGGCCAAACTTAGAATGATAAATGGCGCCAATTTCGGAACGTCCTTGACACTGCGCATGCGCAGTAGGGGCGAAGTGTGGAGGGCCTCTCAGGACATGTTTTCTTTAGTTTTAGATGCAAATTTTGGGGATTGGGGGGCAAAATTTGTGTTTGGCCCTATATTTTAAGAGTTAGCACCAGCTATGTCTGGGTCATTGGTACAGTATAAAAATATGGCATTTTGGTGGCCATCTTAAAAAGCGTCCCCTAGCGGGAGTTGCCCCAAGTTGCCCGAGGGGCGCCCTGGCTCATTTTATTCATCATCCATCATTTAACAAAAAACACTCATAAAAAATACGCTCCGGAATTCACACAAATTGTCAAAATATAGTGAAACTTGGCACAACATAGGGCAAAAGTGGCATTTGGCGGACATTTTGGAAAGCTCCCCCTGGTGTTAGGTGGAAATCATCAATCAAGACTGTGTGGAATTAATTCTGGAATGACACCGAGTCCATATCAATTGAAAACTAGGTGTTTTTGTGTCTGCTATTAGTCAAAGTACAGTCATATTCTACAAAATATAGGACGAAACTGTCATTTTGGTGGCCATCTTGAACAGTGCCACCTAGCGGGAGTTGCCCAAAGTTGCCCGAGGGGCGCCCCGGCTCATACACTCATAAAAAACCACTCCGGAATTCACACAAATTGTGAAAATATAGTGAAACTTGGCACAACATAGAGCAAAAATGGCATTTGCCGGCCATTTTGGAAAGCTCCCCCTGGTGTGAGGTGGAAATCATCAATCAAGACTGTGTGGAATTAATTGTGGAATGACACAGAGTCCATATCAATTGAAAACTAGGTGTTTTTGTGTCCGCTATTAGTCAAAGTACAGTCATATTCTACAAAATATCGGACAAACCTGGCATTTTAGTGGCCATCTTGGAAATCTTGGAAAGCGCCCCCTAGCGGGTGTTGCCCAAAGTTGCCAGAGGGCCACCCCGGCTCATCTTTTTCAGCATCCATCATTTATCAAAAAACACTCATAAAAAACCGCTCCGGATGAAATGAGCACGGACTCTACAGAATGGTCTCTTACTGGGAGTTCACACTTAAAATCCATATGCAATTAACAGGTTGCATTGCTATTGAAGGTATGGTAAATGGTTTTGTTCAAAAGTTATATTCAATAAACAAGATTATTCAATTATGAGATATTCAACTAAATGGGCTTTACTGTGATACTAATAAAGTGGTGCCCATATAATTGGATACCACTTCGTTGTATAGGTCTGAAAACAAGCTATTAATTGAAAATAGAATATGTTTTCATTTTTGGAATTCACTAAAAACACTTTCCACAATCTACTGTATTTTATCTAAATTTTCAGACACTTTTTGTTTCAGACACCATTGCCAAATATTTAGTGGCTTTCTAAATTTTCGGACAGCTGCAAATTTAATTATTTTTTACTGTCCGAAAATTTAGATGAAATGCGGTATTCCAATGAAAGGTCATAAGTTGAGTTTAAAAATTTTTTTTGTTGAGAATAGTACTGGCTGGTTTTGGCCATTACATTGGGTAAAAAGTTGATATAGACACAAAGGCTGTACAGTGCACAGGGTTAGTTACTCAGTTAATAATGCAATTATTTATGACCAGAAAGTGTGACTAACCCTCTGCAATGCACAGGGTTAGTCACACTTTCTGGTTGTAAAAAATGTATAACTGCCATATCATACCCTACATGAAGCAATTCCGTGACTAAGGCTGTCAAAATGCACAGAGTTAGTTGATTACATGTTACATAGGTGCAGAAACTAACTACTTGTACTGGATAGTGGAAATTTTTTAAAAGTGAATTCCAAAAATTAAAACATTTTATTTTCAATTAATACCTCGTTTTAATGGGATAACCCTGTTAATTGAATATAATTTCAAACCACAAAACCATTTACCATACCTTCAGTACAAATTTGACCTATTGACTGCATCTAGGTTATAGAGTAAACTCTTGTCAATTGAATAAAAAACTTGTAATCTGTCGAAGAAGTACTGCAACAAACACTGAATATCCAATGTTTATCAACTTTTTTGTCCTCAATACATCCAAAATAGGCATTTAATTGATTATATCTTGTTTGACAGAGCCCAAACAAAAAATCTTCTTTGCATAGCACACACCATAGTTTGAGCCGTGCAAAGAATAATAATTGTTTCATCAAATCTTGATTTTCACCATAGACCTGCCTCAATAGTATTTTCCTAGTGGAAACCCTTTTATGTGTGTTTTTTTCAAGACAAGTTTTTTTTCAATATTACACAACACTGATAATATAGTTGGACTTCTTTACTCACAGGACAGTAGCTTTTCAGTTTCATATATCAGAAAGAGAGCATGCACCAATGATATAGATACTTAGCCATCATTTATATTTTCTGAAAGAGAACAGGGCCCGGCAATCACCTCTCTTCTGAGGGAAAGTATTCACCTCTAACAAACTGACCAGTTTTCAATTTTCTGTTCTGCTGTAGTCTAGAAACTGTTAATTTGATTATTTATTTAGTGGCCCCTTTCAGCATCCAAGGCTAAACTATGATAACAAAAAAGGAATGATGTAAAGTCTAGCCAAGTATTTATAACTGTGCTTCCCTCCTTTCGAAGACTTCCACTTCAGGTATTCGTTAAGATGTCTTAGTTTACCAGTAAAGCAGAACTTGTTTACCATGGTAAACAAGCACTTGCCTCTTTTCTCAGAGTCTAACTGGGAAATTTGACTGTTAGGTTCTCTAGTTTCATGCAGGACAGGTATTACTGCATTTAAATATTATTTAAATTATCCAAAGAAGTGATCCAACTGTCCAAAGGCAGTCAGTAAAATTTAAATAATATTTCATACATTTTGTTGGCCTGAAGAAAAAGAAATGAATTTTTGCAGAACCTATACAATGAGAAAAAAAATGCACAATGCTTTTTGTAAGTTTAACTAGGGTCCTGCGAATATTCGAGATTCGATTCGATATCGATACCATACGTATGCTTTGAGATCGATCCCGAATCAGTCTCAGGATTCGATTTTTTCGAATCTCTTGTACTAACTTCAATTTGTTACATTTCCAACAAAAATAGGATAAAACTGTCATTAGAAAATTCATTCATGTAGGCTCAATTCCTATTTATTTGAGTAACTGACAATGTTTAATTGTTAGGTAAGGTGTGAATTTGGCCCAGAACATTATCCATAGTTTTGGTTTTTGAAGGCTTAACTTGTTACTATTCACGTTCTTAAGAACATGAATAGTAACAAGTTAGGCCTTCAAAAACTAAAACTATGGCCAATAGGCCTAGCTGTTTCAGTGACGGTGCTACAGAGAATATTTAGTTATTGTTGTTTAAGGTGTTCACTCCGTCGTGCAAGGGTCATCACAGTGTTCCGTAACTTCCGTTTGATGCAATACGAAATAACTTATCTTTTAAGATTTGATTTGGGATTCGATTCGATGTCGATATCAGAGACACGATTCGATTCGAGATTCGATTCGAAAAAAAATTTGTGATTCGCAGATCCCTATGTTTAACATGCATTTTTATAAATGAATTCCTGTGTTTCTTTGGAAGGATATTCACTGCACTGAAATGTCATTATCATTATTATTAGCGTGGATTTCATTGCAAAAAAGATAATTTCTAGTCCTTCAATAATGATGCAGCCTACATGGTGTTCCAAGGACTGGAAATCTGCTTTTTGCTTCCCAAGTTTCTACTAGACAAGCAAAAAATGTAAAATATGGATTGACCCCTGTACCCACCCTCCCTCAATGGATACCTGAATTACAACACAAAATTTGAACAAACAGAAAAAAAGTTATGCCAATAGCTATTTGAGAAACATTCATGCTACCCGAATAAGCATCAACATGCACATTTCAATGAGGGGTGTTAACCTACACTTTGGAAACAGAAATTAAAAAAAAATAATAGAATTTAATCAACAATTTTTCTGAACAGCACTCTCAGGATATGTGATTGAAGCTAAAGGCTAAAGGTTAACAGTTGCACAGATTCTTGAATGTGGAGAAACTAGATTGGGGATACATTTGCAATACTGTAGATTAGGTTTCGCAGTTACTAAATTGGAGAAAACAATTTGAGGGGTTAACAGAGCTCAGTTCAAAAATCTTAGTGACAGTAAACTGCAGTCATTTTTTTACAATAAACAATTTTCTTTAATGTGGTAGGCCTCTTAAATCCTTTATCCAACTCAAATTGAAGACGACACTGCCAAAATACATTTTTGAATTCTCGTAAAAAATATTTTTTAATTTTTTGTCTCAAAAACACACTTATGATACCTCAATGGAATGAGCTCAACAAGCTTGTTCCAATGAGGAGTGATGTTAGTTAACCTTTTACCTAATGAATCGGCGGCATCCACCCCCATAATTTACAATCTAAGCAATTGAGAAAATTCTTTTTTTAAATAAACTTCAACATCGCCATATCATGTGCCCCCTCATTCGACTGAGTTTGTCAATATCGTTCTAATGAGGGGGTCACTTGATATAGTTTTGTTGAAATTTTGTCAAAAAGTTTTAAAAATATTACTGAAATACCAAATTTTGATATCGAGTGTGCAAGACTGTCATACGCAGAATGAGTTCCCCAGAGGGTGAATTTGGTGATGCTACCCTGCAAAGCAGGGTAGTATCACCAAATTCACCCTCCGTGAGCCTCAATCTAAATCAAGGTCTCAAGACTAAATAGAGAGAGGTACCCAGAGGATAAATTGGTTCACTGAATGGGATCATATCGGCAAATTCATCCTTTGTGGACCTCATCCTGTAAATGACAGATTGCTTGTTTCCAGGCTTGCGTGTGTGGGTAAAGGATGTAAAATAAAATACACTTCTCACCTTTGAAATGGAGATGAATTACTGAGTACAGCTTCCAAATCTGTTGCACTTGCACATGCTAGTTCAGCTACTGTTTGGTATCCAGCATTGTAAAGGGTTCTGGCACTCTGACCAGTCAGTAACGATATTCGAATTAAGTCACACAGCTCTCTCTGAATTCCAAAAGTCAATCTGTCTTGGAACTGGGACAATAAAAGCTCTAAACAGGACCAACCTAATTTAGCACAAAACACTGTAACCATTCCTGCAAAACAAATTAAACAAGTGTAAGAGCTTTGCATTGCAAAGCTAATCCATGTATGAGACATGACATAAGAAGAAAGTGTAAAGAGCAAGCTAAATTTATTGAATTTTGATAATTAATTAGGGGCAGTGGTTTATTCAGTGACCCATCCACAAGTCTGGACTGTAAGGCCATAATCTATTTTTGTCAGTCTGGACGCAGAACGTACCAAACTGAAACAAGATAGTCTAATGACTTCAAAATTCCCTTCTGACTTTTCTGACTATAACATGCATACAATGATGATTTCTGAACTGACACTTTAATTTTGTATTTGTAAAGTCAACAATGTTATGTATGAATTCAGAGGCAAAATATTTGTGATGAAAATTTATTGATACAAGCCATTGTGCTGATAATTTAACTACTACCAAGGGAAGCAACTGTGCAAAATTAGTTTAATACAAAATTACTGCCTACATGCACATCTACGCTTCATACAGATACTAAAAACAAGTGCAACACCAGTCATCCACGATCAGACAATAGTCCCTAACGGTAAGCGGTGTGACCAAATATTTGAATATCGATTTAATTTTTTTTACCAAAATCCTAAACAAAATTACATGCATCAATTTTGTATAATGTCTGATCACTGGTAAAATTTGAAACAACATCTTCAAAGTGTCTCTGAGATAGGTTGGTAACAGGACACATGAACATAGTATGTAGAAATATGACTAAAAAAAAACCTGTATGCTATGTTATATATCTTATGCTGCTACACCTCCCAGGGCTTCTGCTATACAGGCACAGTGGCCATCAACTGGCCACATTGCCCCCACCAGAGCACCTTCCAGACATTAATCAAGATATTAAACTTCACCTGAACTGCCCGTTCCCTGAGAAATAATTGATTCACAGATTGTAGAAGAGCCATTTCTAGACTTCTTTTGATGATTTTCGTACACAAATTTCATAGAAAAAATGTGTGCATGAGTCACTGTTCTGTCGCAGGATCAGAAGAATAGTTGATTACAAAGTATTTTTTCAACATAAAAGAAATCAAACCAGTAATGTCGACAGATCGTTATCACAGGGACCGCAAAGATCATTGCACATTTCGGTCCATCATTTTACAGACTTGTGTTTTGATACTTTTGAAATCTTGAAAGCATCAACACATAAGGTTGAAAAGAAATGGGCCAAAAAGCAAAGCGCCGAAAAGTGTTTGGAGGGAAAAATCGATGATGCCCTCTTTTTGTCAAGTTCGTCCTGCATGAAAACTGATAACAATGTTAGCAAGTAAGGCCCGCAGATCTAATTATTACTCAGTTTAATGGTCAAAACCCTGATCAACTGCGGCAACACAGATAGGAATTAGTGTCCGATGCTAGGACGTAATGTGATGTTACATTCTTCAGGGCATATTTTTCGACCACACCCATACACGCAATCATTGTTGAAATGGATCATCCATGGACCGGTATTGTCGGTAAGTACTGTAATCTGTATGAATGACTTTTCACCTGAATTTTTCCTCATTGGTCTTTATTCACCCGCAATTACCGGCTCTCGGAATGTGAAAACCAACATATACGTCGCAGTGAAAAACCTCAAAATATCCCTTAGATGCAAGGAAATGGGAGTTTTGGGACCCTAGAATATAAAATTTTCCTACCACGGGCCCAACCATGGTCAGCCCATGATAGCAACGACTTTTGGTCACCCCATTACAGCTTCATTTATTTTCCCCTAGCAAAAATCCTGCACCTCCATACCAAACATTATCAAAAATGTTGTTTAGAAGTTCTAGGCACAAAACTAATTACACACAATTTTCAACAAAATTAGCTGCCAAGTCGGCCATTTTGAATTTAAAAATAAAACAAAATTGACAGTGCATCAATTTTACATAATGTCTGATCATTGCTGAAAATTTGAAACAAAAGCTTTGGAGATATAGGTGTTCACAGGACACATCAACATAATATGTACAAATATGACGGAAAAAATCTTAAGTTTGTCTAATTTGCATAATTCATGCACAAGAAAAAAACTCTGTATGATATGTTATTTATCTTATGCTGCTGCACCTCCATACCCAAACTTATTGAAATCAGAACTGTTGTTTAGAAGTTCTAGACAGAAAACTAATTACATGCAATTTCCAACAAAAATGGCCGCCAGTTGGCTACCTTGAATTTTTTTTTTTAAAAAAAGATTGACAAGCATCATATTTACAGAATTGGAAACAAATGCATCAAAGCATGTCTGTGATACGGGTGGTAACAGGACACACCAACATAATATATACAAATATGACTAAAAAAAAAGCTTAAGTTCATCTAATTTGCATAACTTATGAACGAGAAAAAAACCCATATGATATGTTATTTATCTTATGCTGCTACATCTCTATACCAAAAATTAGAGAAATCGGGAATGCTGTTTAAAAGTTCTAGGCAGAAAACTAATTACACACAATTTCCAACAAAAATGGACACCAGTAGGCCATCTTGAACTTTAAAAAAAAAAAAATTAATGCGCATCAATGTTACATAATGTCTGATCACTGCTGAAAATTTGAAACAAAAGCATCAAAGCATCTCTGAGATACAGGTGGTAACAAGACACACCAACAAAATATATACAATTATGGCTGAAAGTTCATCTAATTTGCATAATTTATGCACAAGAAAAAACCCGTATGATATGTTCTTTATCTTATGCTGCTACACCACCAAACCAAAAATTATTGAATCAGAAATGTCATTTTGAAGTTCTAGGCAGAAAATTAATTACACGCAATTTTCAACAAAAATGGTCGGCAGTCGACCATCTAGAATTTTTTATAGGAAAAAAAATTGACATGCATCAATTTTACATAATGTCTGATCAATGCTGAAAATTTGAAACAAAAGCATCTCAGAAGTATACAGATGGTAACAGGACAGACAGACAGATGGACGGAGTGCAATCCGTAAGTCCCCTTATGGCAACCCATGTGGGACTAATAACTAGACACTGTGCTCTTTAATATTTTTAAGAAAAAACACAACAAAGAAACTCCTAGTGTCTGCAACAAAAGTGTAAATAGTGCTTTTGAAAAACATGATTTGGACATGTACACCACTGACAGAAAATTTTGGATGGGTTACAGCTGATTGCCAGCTAAACCTCTGATTAGGGTTAACTCTTAAGGGGACGTCCAACCTAACTTTGGTCAAATTTCATGTAATTTTCTTTCAAGTCTAAAAAAGGCCCAAAATGAATAACCCCAATTAATTATATACCAAAATGCTTGGAATGAAACACAGAACATGTGGAAACTGAAATTTGCCATGGAACTGCTGCCATGTGTAAATAGCACCACCTGAAAGTCTGCTGTGGCATAAGTAAGAGAACACAATTTTTACTATAAAATACCTCAAAATAAAATAACAGCTGTATTCTATAAACATTTAAGTACATACTCGAAGAAATCTTTTCTTAATTCATGAAAGTAATAAAGATTGAGACCAAATGTTATAAGTGGAGTGCTCACTGATTGAAGGCAGACATTTTCTTTTGTTTATGTTTTTATTTGGGGAGTTCAACAAAGGTCAACTTGAAGGAGTCCAGCAGAAGAAGTATGGAAGGACAAAAGAGTGTCTCCCAATATCAAGATGTGTTACTGTAATGGTTTGGAAATAAAATATGATATTCTCCTATGTAGAATGCACTGCAAAGTCATGCATTGTAGTTGAATAAATATAATTACAAACCCCTCTTATCCCATGCATCAATTTGATAGTGATTAAATTGTTAAATTTGTCTGGTTTATCAATAAGTATAATAGCTTTGTTTACTCTTGGACACCAACACACTCATGATATCTGTTGGAGAAGAAATAAGGGTAACTGTAACCTGTCACTGCAATAAACCACCTAATGTGCTTAAAAGTACATTGTTATTCAAAACACATCAAATCAACCTTACACAACCATTATTGCATGTACTTTCCCCAAAGAGGCTTACTGACATATTGAGATCAGAAGGGCACATCCAGAGGGTCTCACTTATTTTTTTTAAGAACGCAGTACATGAAGCAATCCCCAAAAGATGACAAGTGAGCTCCATTTGACACAAAAAAATTTCCTGGGGGGGGGGGGGGGGGGGGGGGGGGGGGGCTCTCTTCCTTGTATGACTCTACCTCCGGCACTCAAGGCATTTGGCTTTTTTTTCAAAGTTTAACTCTTTTTTCTTTTTGAAGATCCTGTCCACACATGTTCCAAACACTATCAGACAGGTAACCCTCCAAATAAGTGTATCTGCAAAAATCATGTTACATTGCAAAACAATCTTTTTAGACTTTTAGTTCTGGACCTTTCATTCATGCTTCTTACTTCCCACTATAACACTTAATTTATCGATTAATGGGTGAATAGAAAAGTCCTGCCATAATCAACAGTTTGAGTTCCATAAGCCTCCAATACAGCTCCGATAAAAGTGTCAGACATCAGATTGGTGGCTTTATACAGAATATTCATTAGGTTGTTGCTTGATAAGTGATAGGAACAAAATCTTCACAAGAAAATTCTGTAGCAATACAATTGAGGGTATTAGCAGGCACTTTGCAACAAATTGTAACAAATCAACTAGTTATAAACAAAATTTTAAAAGAGTGAAAAAGTACCACAACTCTGAAAAAATGTAGGAAGAAACACATGCTACAGCAGCTACACAGGCATTGTTTCCCCATGATGCTCGATCACAACACCAAATATCCTTCAAATTGGAGTAGCAATGGTTGAGATACAAGGGAGAATGTTGGTACATGTAATGATGAATGGGTAAGACTAAGATTAAGAGGACAGGGCCAGGGGTCACCACTGCACGGCCCTAGATGCACCTTTGATTTTCCAACTTCCAGGTCTGGGGCATAATAATCGCAACACACCCACCTTATCAGTTCATAATTTCAGTAAAATAAAAGAAATTATCAATTTGAATTAATTAATAGATGATGGAAAATATTTGGCTTCCTTCGCCTTCTCGTACTATTTAATTACCACAAACAATATTAGTTTGATGCCGACAAACGAAACTAAACGCATGTGGTTTGGTTAAAAAGTAACTCGGCATGAATAATGAAGAAATTGCGAATATTTCGTGTATTTCATTTGTTTAAAAGCCAATTGCAGCTAATATTGACCGTGCATTCGATAATTCATTTCGGTTTTGACCACACGTCCACGCTGACACTCCGTGACAGCGGTTATGTTTATTGTGATATGCAAATTGGGGGATGGTTTCCGGTGAAGGAGATTTGTCACATTTGGCAGTGTAAAGCGATCATAAAGGACACTGATCGACGCTTGTATTACTATGGTTGGTTGCAAGAAAAAACTAAATTCTCAGCATCGTCAAGGCGCACCTTATTTAAAAGCACGAATACATCATTTTCAACCCATCTTCAATCGGTCCTTTGCTGACATCAAACATACCCGCCTTCAAATTCCATGGTTACTAGGAAATAAATAACTTCGCAGCGACAGGGGGAAATTAACACGCTCAATATAGTTCCAGGTCACTTGGAATATACTTCGTGAAAAAGTGATTTCTAAAGCATTCTGCTTACTTTGTTATGAATATTGCCTTATTTTATGTGTATCGTCCCGATTTTATACACTCGGTTGTTATTATTTTTACAAGTGGTTCATGTTGTCTTTCTAGTGCGCAATAATTCAGATTTTTTGTCAACAAAAATGTTCAGACGGCCTGTAAACACGAGAGGGAATTTCGAACCATATTTTGCAGTTATGACATTAACAGCTCAAGTATTTGCTGTCACCTGTTTGCAAATTCGCTCATACATTGTCTCGAACAAATAAGGGGCATGATCACATCCTTGCATTCTTACGATTGCCCAAATTGAGTATTTCTGCTAGAACCACATCGTAATCACATGACCGGAAAAACATCATTGAAACATGGCCACATCCGGAACATCAAAAATTTGTGTTGGTGTTATTACATTCAAACGTCAAAACCCACCCGAGTGTGTGTCCAAAAAATGCTTTCTCCGAGTCTGTAGTATGTTATCATTATATTGAGGACAAGGCTTTCGAATTACCGATTATTTTGTGGTTTTACCGGTTCGTTACTTATGCCATTTGCAAATTAATCTTCTTCAAAATCATAAAATTCACTTTTTTTCCTGAAAAAAATTATATGTACCTTTTCTATGCACTTTACTCATTATTTTGATATATAATTTGCCTTTCCTTACTTCTCTTATCTGTTTCTGAGGCATTGGGAAAAATGTCAAAAAATTGACCAAAGTTAGGTTGGACGACCCCTTAACCTGCTGAGAATTTTCAAGATATTTTTCATCAAATCTAGTCATGGCTGCTGTGAAGCAGCCATGACTGGGTTTGATGAAAAATTCATCTAAATTTAAACCAAGGAATCATTGGAGAAAAAACAAATTCAATTTATAGAGGGAAAATTTGATTTGATGAGCCCAAATTATACTTATTTCAGAGGCAAGAGAAATACTGTCTTGGGCGGGAATATCTGCCAGCAGCATGAAAGGAGTTAATAAAAAAAATACTTTATTTCACATGCTTGGAGAACCTGTGCATCAAATGTTTTTTTATGTCACTTGAAAAATAAAAAAAAATGACCTCACACAGCTGCAAATTTCAGACTATTTTCAAATAATCATTGCCCACATCAAAAAATGAACATTTCTCATTATATTGAAGGTTAATACCTTTAACAGCTGGTGAGAATCATAGATGTTTTAGCCTTTACCAATGCGAAATCATTCACAGTAAATGTATTTCCTGTTTTTATCCTCAGAAAAACTGCATCAGGCAACGAAAACTCACCAACAACCTTTGCGGTGAGAAATTCGTTTATATTTATTTATTTATTTATTGGAGCTTAACAACATTTCCGACAGCCAGTATTACCTTGTGATGGACAGTTTTATGGGAGTAGGATGCCAGAGTACCCAGAGAGAACCACAATAAGCAACTGTCAAATTAGCCAATGTACTAACTCTGCACATGCAAGGTTAGCACTGGATGAAACCAAGTGCACTATCGACAGGCTGTATGTATTAGTACACAGTGCTACTGTGCCCCCAAGTGGGCAATGAGAATTAACTGTCTTGACGAAGAACACAGTGCAATTACCTGGTCAGGATCGAACCACAGACCTCTTGGTTTGAAGTTGGATACACTAACCACTCAACCTCCGCACATCCTTGGAGTGAGAAAGATATAAAATAAAATAACTCTGAAACAAGCTGTCAGGAATTATGTATAAACTTTCACCACTTCATTTGACCAATAAAAATCATGAGTAAATGAACTGTGTGTTAGTTTCAAGTACATTTGTATTAATAACTCATGGAGTGAAAACAGAGCGGCTGATCTGCCCAGGAACGGGTATCTGGACTTCCATGCAATTTTTAGATGCATGTGTTCTTTATGATACAAGAAAAAGGAGAATGCCTGCAGTTTTGAAATTCAGTGAAGAGATCATCATAAATTATCGAGGGATGTTCAACCAATATTGTTTGGGGGATATTATTTACTAGCACCACCTTATTAGTAACTGCTTGTCTCTGGCCAATAATTGGTTGCTTTCATGGATGATCTGTTCATTTGCAAAGATGATGACAGTACAGGATACAGAGCGTGAATGACTTCTTCATATGGAATGGGAGAAAATGAAAACCTGTCTGCATCCAATTTTCTGAATTCACACAAGAACTCCATGCATAGCAGATATTACCACGATGCCTAATGTGAGTGGCGACGGTAGCAAAGCAATTAATTTTGTTGGAGGTCTTTGTTTGTTCTTAAAATAAAATCAGATTGAAGAATTCTTGTTTTTTTTTCAAATTTCTACAATTCAAGTTATTACATAAACAATGAAATTTCAAGCAAAATTCAACCAATAAAGGACACTGTCTTAAATTTCATCAAATAGTGGTGGTTATGAAACGAATAGCACTGGTTATTCAAATTATCCAAGGCATTGTTAATATTATACAAAACACCATAATTTACTGAAATCTAATAACTATTATTCATTTTATCTAATAACTGAGGATGGCGTGAAAGTGGAAGAGTGGATGGACAATTCTAGGGATGGACCCTTGAATGCTTTTTCTTTTGTTGCTAAATCCAATTCCTAAAAGATTAAGTCCAAAGGAATTACCACCCAAGAAAACAATACCTGATACGTTGACACTGGAAATATTTTATGTTAGGTCGCCAACTCCTGGTTGAGTGCTACATTATTTTTTCAGAAGTGATTTGAAACATGGGTATTTTTTTTTCAACAAAAGAGTCTAATGGCATCCATATCCCTCACCAACTTTTATATTATGATAGTTGCATGGACAAGTGATATCCATAAAAAAAAGATGCGGACAGGTTAATGAAGAGCCATACAAAAGTAGATTATGTCATCAATTATTTCTGCAAACATAAATGAACAGACAGTTGCATGTACGCAAGCCATAAGCAGAAAAAGATGTAGACAAATATACCATTAAAGAAATGCAGAAGAATTCTAAGTACAGAGAGGGCAGTAATTCTTGTAAAAAAAATACTGACTAATCTCATTACCAACCTGGACATGTCTTCATACCCAATAATATCCCTCAATAAATATCATTTATTTCTTTTATCGCAACTGAAGATATCCCCCCAAAACCTGCAAAAACCTGAAATTTTACAGAAATTCAGAAGAATTCTATATACAGAAAGGGCCATAAATCTGGTAAAAAGATGTGGACCAATCACATTATCAACCTGGACATATATTCATACCCAAAAATATCACTCACCAAATATCATTTAATTTGTTTAATTGCAGCTGAAGATATCTTACAAAAACTGCAATTTTGGCAATTACAAAGTGGATAAGGGCTATAACTGGAAAAATTGTTCGAATAAAAATTATAAATTTAAAGTAATTTGTATATTTTTATACTTACCAATGGCCCAGACTAGCTGGTGCTTAACTCAAAGTTATTAAGGGCCAAACACAAATTTTGAACAACCCAATCCCCAAAATTTGCTTGCAAAACCGAAAATTAAAAGTCCTATCTGGCCCTCCATACACTTACTCTCCGTGCATGTGCGGATGTCAGGAAGTGACCGGAATTGGCGCCAACATCATTCTTTGTAGAAGAGAGTACTACATAATAATTCAGCGGGGAGGAATGAGTGCCCACTCATGGGAGGGCCATCTCCATCTGGGCCATTGGTGAGTATAAAAATATACAAATTACTTTAAATTTATAATATTTTTACACTGTAAACCAATGGCCCAGACTAGCTGAATAGTAAAAAGGCAGAGAGCCTAGGACTTCAGAATTACTAGGTCAACATAGTTCCAATCCTGTAATCCAAGATGAAAGGAAATTAAAATTATTAGGAATTACATGTATATCTCTCTATACAATAATAGAGAAGACATATCATAAAAAGGAGCCCAGTTCAAGTAATTCCGTAAACTTAGCAGAAAAACTATGCTAATTGGATGTAACAAGTTCCCAATTTTTAAGGCAAGCCCGGACTGAGCCTCAAAAATAAGGATGGCGTATTTGAGAATGAGAGAATATCCCCCACAAACATACGCCATATACAATAAAACTCCAGCTGTATGCAGGATATAATTACAGACAAAACAGCTTCACTCATAGTTACATACTTATCAAGCCGGAGGAGAGGTAAAAAAAATCCCCCCTCCCCTTTTCTTTTGAAGGAATCTTCAAAAAGAAAGAGGGGAGCACCCTGGAATCAGTAAAAGCAGTACCAAAAAACAATATAAATATTCGTTGAACAGGCACTCAGGTATTAATTATTATTAATAAATGGTGCATAATGCCACTTCAGAAGCTAAGGCTACAGCGATGATCCCGGTAATTAATATCACGTACAGTAGAGTCGGCATACACAAATAGGTCGAAAACCGGAGATATAATATATAACATACACATGTCCAATAGAATCACAATGAACAATCTCTGGAAAGTAAACACACTTCCGAGGTAACCCACAGTCGACCTCATTCAGGCATACAATAAATTCCAGCAACAACACTCACCGATGTGTACTATACGATATCTATGACAGTATAAACATGCGAATATACGAGAGTGTAAACAAGGTGTATTCGATCGAGTACCAACAATAATGGAAACTTGGATCTAGAAATGGAAGTAGGTATGATTAACAGGCTCGACATAGACCGCCCCCCAAATAATTCATAATTTGTAAGGTCCATAACATACAATAATGCGTCTGCCTAAGAATTCATTATTATGCGCGTGAGCACTGAAATCCCACATGAAATCATCTGAGTACCAGTTAACTGGCTAGGCAGCCTCCGAGGTACCCAAAGACTAGCAATTTATTTATGATGAATTATGCGCTCGTATATGACATATAGACGCACAACCACAGGAAACCAACCAACTAAAAAGTGGATGTGCCCATGAGGTCGCCATAGAACACGACCCAGCCACCAATCGAGAAATCATGAAAAGCATGTATGTATTTAAACTCATACGAGGCTTGCGGAAAGAAAACTACGTCTTGCCCGGTAATCACCTCTAAACACATTGGCAATGGGAGAGGGGGGAGGGCAACGGGGGAAGTCATAACCCTCCTCACCCGCATTACTTAATCGTTCTTGTGTTAGTCATAAAATAAAATAATATAGGAACCGCAATGGTTCCCTCACGTCTAACTGACTCCATTATGCCACTTTGGGCAGAGAAGGACGTGAAGAACAAAAACTTCCCCTGATAAAGGTCCTCTTGTGGAGGAAGCTTCCGGGGAACGTCCCATAACAGACACTTGAGAAGAATGATCCAAGGTTTCTGTGATGACAGAGGTGCTACTAGTAGGATTCACAACGAAACTGTTTGATCTTAAACATAATCTACTGAATCAACTGAATTGGAGGATACGCATATCCTATCATTCATCCCCATGAGATCGGCAGAGCGTCTACTGCCTATGCTCAATGGTCTGGGCATGGTGACATGAACAACGGTAACTGATTGTTCTGGTGCATCGCAAACAGATCTATCATGGGGCGATCCCTCTGGTAGCAAATCTGCCCAAATACTCGCTTGTTGAGCATCCACTCCAATTGCAACAGGCGACCTTTCCAAGAGAGCGAGTCTGCTAGTACGTTCAGACGACCCAGTATATGACGGATAGAAAGATGAACATGATGATTCATGACGTATAGGAAAATCTTCTCTGTTAGTTGGCATAATGGAAATGAATGGGTGCCGCCCTGGTTCCCGATGTATGCTACTTCTGTCGAGTTGTCCGACCAAATTTGAACATGGACGTCCGTTATTATGTGAATCCAATGTTGTAGCGCTAGCCATATTGACATCATCTCCTTGATGTTTATGTGTTTCTCCTGGAACCGAGGGTCCCAAAGACCCGGACACTTCATCATAATCTGACTCGCATCCGTCATAATCGTGAAAGCTGGATCTGGCAGTTGCAGCGAAACTCCCTGAGTTAACCACTGAATATCTGCCCAAATCAGAACCCTTGTTTTACTAGGTCCGTTAAAACAATACTGGTTCAAGCGAAAGCGTCTTCACAATCCAGTTCTGAGTAAAGAATATCTGGAGGGGACGTGCATGCAGACGGCCCATCGGAATGAGATCCACAGCCGCTCCACACAGCTCCAACAGTCGCATGAATTCCCTCACTATTAATGCGTCTGAGTGTAGACAAAAGCGAGCATAACAACTGATTAATTTCGCTCTGGGTAACGGCAGACAAACCAGATTGTTGGGAGTCTCAAAACTCATTCCCAAGTGAACAGATGATTTGTACGGAGCTAGATCTGACTTTTTCTCATTGACGATGAAACCGAGACGTCGGAGTAATAGAAGCAGACTCTGAACATCGTTCTGAAGAATAATTCTGTTGCCGTATCCCTGCAGAAGGTCGTCCAAGTAAGCCGATGTTACCGCAGACGAATGAGCTCGTAAGTCTGACATTACCGAGTTCAGTATTCGAGTGAACGCCCAGGGGGCCAGATTCAATAATTATTGGAGGGGGAAGGGGGGGGGGGGGGGGGGGGAAACCACGCACCTTACAAAGCTGTTTTATTGTTTTGAAAAGTCACATTATCATTGTTAGCACTAAAGGCTATATATTGCCAAAACTACGGCTGTCAATGCAAGCAAATTCACATTTTGAGCAAGTGTATTTTCCAGGAGCTCACTATAAGGGGGCCTCCTGGAATGCAAGCAAATTAGCAAATTCACATTCTGAGCAAGTGTTTTTTCCAGGAGCACACTATAAGGGGGGCCTCTCCCGCTCGTGGTCTATCAGACCTCGCCGAGTACCAGAACTTGCAGACTTCCTCCCTACTTCAATCGTCACTGGGTGAGCTATTTATATTATAGTGCTCGCTCTACCCAATCCACTTCTTAGACCGCAACTGACTAACCTCGGCACCCACAGACAGAGTACCGCTTCACTGGTTGAGCTAGCTGCTTGCAAGAGATTAAAACCTTTAACAAAAGGCCCTAACTCTTGCAATAATGAGCACTGCAGCTAGCTCTATATGCTCCACAGAGCACAACGACGGTAGCCCAATTGGATGGGTGTCAGAATATCATCACCATGTTCATGTTCGTCTGAAATAGAAACTGAAAGAATGAATTAAAACGTGGTGAGAGGCTCTGATCCTCAGAACCTCACCGCCAACAACGTACCGCGACACCTGACTCCAACATCAGTCATCCCAGTACAACACAAGAATGACAAGAGTCCCCAGGAGTATATCAACTATAGTCAATATCAGCGCTCCAAACTCCACAACAATATATATAAATATATATATAACTAAGATACATGAATAATAGCAATCATAATTAAATTCAAAATATTTTTTAACAAAAAAGTTTGAAAAAACACCCAAGTTCCCACAGGGAACATTAAGAGCCCAAGGGCATCCCGATAGAGCCTAAGTGTGGACAAAATCCAAATATTTTTTAGCTACACTACCAGAATAATAATCCATGTATCCTACAGTATACTACCATAACAGAATATAAAAAAACTACCTATACATGAGGACGTTGATAATGTAAACAAGGTCAATGTGAACAAGACATCAGGCACACAAAAAGGCCCAAAGTCAGAACCAATTGAAATGCTATCAGATGCAAAGCCAGATCTTCATACGAAGAAAAAACGATACATCGGAGAGAAGATGCAAGACTAAACGGCCTAACACCCCTAGGGTGAGGACGTAACCCTGGGGAAGAAACAGAATAATATTCTGTAATAAAAAAAATTTCAATAAAAATTAGCCAAAAAACTTAAGAGTTTAACAGGAAGGGTTCATGGAAGGATAAGGAAGGAATACTTAACAAACAGTGGAATAAGCATTTTCAAAAATGATGACGTCAGGCATATGTCCCGAAATTGGGAAACATAAAATAATTTTATAAATACTATAAAGTTACAGCCCTGAACGTCCAAAACCACCGTTCAACACTTCCTTCATCCAATAACAGCCTTGTATCCACCAATTCTTGCATTGATTTGTGTCTGGCATCCTCAAAAAAGGAGATTTTAAAGCACAGATGTCATTTCATTGTTGATGACTTTAGGGCCAAACAAAGAATAATGTTGGCGCTAATTCCGGTCACTTCCTGATGTCTGCACAATAAACCAAAAGCATGAACTTTTGATGGTAAAGAAATAATTACAGAAATAAAAAATAAAATAAAAAACCGCTCGCCCGCATGCAATTTTACAAATAATGGCCTGAGAAACAGAAGATCTACTTTGTTTGGCCTTATGGGTGCAATCAACAGAATCCCGCATGTACCCTCATCTGAATACAGCCAGTATCAAAGGCATGACCGAGAGATACAAAAACTAACCAGGAAACTGAAGGTATAAAACGACGTAAGGCAATTAACCTGAGGAATAGACTCATACATTGTAAGAAAAACAGAAAGCTCTCAGCGTAACTTCTCAGTGTGGACTAATTACCATATTTGGATAATGTCGCCCAGGTAACCGACATGCCTGCCACACAGGAACACAAAGGCTAGCGATATCAGCCAAATGTATTCATGAAAGAAGGAGAGAACAACCTCTTCTCTTATGACAGTACCTTGTCCAATAGGAGCTAAAGGTCTTCTTATTTGTGAAGACAATTAAATGGCTGATAACTGCGGCCCTAGAAGCTCACTAAAGGAGACTTACAATGCTAGCCGCTAATGATAGGGATAAAACACCGCTCATACTTCTAGCTAGGCTACTATGGTGTCAACAATAAGACTAAAGTCTGTGACACTTGAGAAAACAACACTGAGAAGGAAAAAAGCACTCTTTCCTTTAGCGGTTCTATTCCCAAAAGACAGCAGTCTCAGCCTAGCTAATGAAGCTTAGAAGACTTCATCTCTGTGAAGACAGATATCTCGGTGTATTTTTTGCGGCTTTAAAAAGTTCACTAGATGAAGACTTACAACATTAGTCGCTCAAGTTAAGGGAAAAAAGGCCGCACTTGATTCTTAGAAGGCGTCAACAAAAGGACTAAAAGCCCCAGACGCCTAAGAATACAACACTGAGAAGGAAATAATGTACTCTTTCCTTTTAACGGCCCTAATGCCAAAGAGACAGCAGTCTCATATTAGCTAGCACAGCTAATAAGTCTTCATCCCATGAAGACAGATATCTCGGTGAAACTGCGACTTTGAAAGCTCATTAAATGGAGACTTACAACATTAGTCGCTCAGGGTAAGGAATAAGGACTGCTCTAACGACTGTAATTCCAAAGAGACAGTAGTCTCAGCCTAGCTAATGCAGTTTATTAGTATTCATCTCCATGAAGACAATATCTGTATCACCTGCAGCCTTGGAAAGCTCACTAAACGGAGACTTATAATATTACCCGCAATGTATAAGAAAAAGACCGCTGTAAAGTTAAAAAATTTATAGTAATTTATATATTTTTTATACTTACCAATGACCCAGACTTAGCTGGTGCTAACTCCACAAAAACCAGGGCCAAACACAAATTTTGCCCCCCAATCCCCAAAATTTGCATCCAAAACAAAAAGAAATCATGTCCTAAAGGACCTCCATAGTACGACTCTACTGCGCATGCGCAGTGACGCAGTCGTCCCGAAATTGGCGCCAAATATCATTCTTACTGGCAGTGCCTGGTCAGCGCTATGTACTCAGCGGGGAGGCAAGAGTTCCCAACTCAGGGAGGGCCATCCCCGTCTGGGTCATTGGTAAGTATAAAAAATATATAAATTACTATAAATTTTTTAACATTTTTATACTGTACCAATGACCCAGACTTAGCTGAATAGTAAACAGGCTGGAGGGCCTAGGACATAGAGGAAAATCCAATAAGCTCAATTATAAAATAAAGAGGTAACCCCTTAAGGAGAAAAGGAATATTAGGCTTTACATGTATCTTTCTTATTTAATATTTAAATTAGAAAGATACACTACCCTTAATAATTGAGCACAATAACATTCATGTTCTCTATTAACATCCAGTATAACCCTTATACTAATTATTTTTAAAGCAAGCCAATAAATAAAGTAGTCCAGAGAATTGAGACTCTTTATAATCATTTAAAAGTGTCCGAGTATTGTATATTAAAGCCCGTTTGACACTTGACATATACAAATGCTTCACATCGAGCTACACTTTAAAAATAAGACATGAATGAAATTAAACATTAATATTACACTTTAAAACCATCCCGGAAGCGACTCAGAAATACTGTCTTGGAGGAGGCATTCCCTTGCTTTTCACTATAAAGCAGGTGACCTAAGGGAACACCCGCCCCCCCCCCCCCCCCTTCCCCTTGCCCTGGGTCAAATAGCCCAGAGCGAAGAGGGCAGCCGGACGGAGTCACTGCCGGAACAGAAAGCCTGCATAACTATAGTTGCAACTGTTTAGTGGACGACATTCTGAGCAACAGATAACGGACCTAAACAATGCAGGTCTCCAGAAATGGACTCAATATTTCTGAGATAAAAATTAGTAAATGTGGATGGCTGAGACCAATAAGCAGCCTTCATTAAATCTGTAATAGCAACACTATTAGCATAAGCCCAGGAAGTAGAAAGAGCTCTTACTTCATGAGCAGAAATCTTAAGCACAGACTGCTGAGAAGAAGATAAATCTTCATACGCAGTACGGATAGTTAACTGAATCCATCTAGCAATAGAATGGACTGAAATGTCCTTTCTATTAGGCATCAAAGACAGAAAGAAACGTTTCCGTCCCTTTCTGATGAACTGAGATCTCTGTTTATAGATACGTAGTGCTCTAACAGGACAGAGTAAAGGCCTACGCCCGTCTGAAGACGGAAGAGCCTTAATAACAATAGGTTCCGGATATTTATTAGGAGCCTGATTCTTAGCTAAAAAACCCACATTAGTAGTGAAGGTGATAGTGTTCCCAACACTACGATAATGAGAATCATCCACCGATAGTGCATGAAGCTCACTGACTCTTCTGGCAGAAGAGAAAGCTAAGAGAAAAGCTGTCTTATAAGATAAGAATTTGAAATCTACTGTCCCAAGAGGTTCAAATGGCTTTTCCTTCAATTTAAGGAGAACCCAAGCTAAATTCCACTTAGGAATTAATCTAAGAGTTCTGGGTCTATTTATCGAAAAGTTTCTAACCAATTTCGATAAAGAGACATTAGATCCAATTTGTAAACTATCATGATGTGCATAGGTATCAGATAACATAGATCTATAACCCTTTATAGTAACAGGTTGCAGTTTGATTTCGTCAAACAAGTATACTAGAAAGTTAGCAATGTCTGGTATAGAGGGATCAAATATATCAACAGAATGATCCCTACACCAACGACGGAAAACCTTCCACTTAGCCGCATAGTTTAGCGAAGAGGAGGTCCTCCTACAGTTAGAAATCGCGTCCACTGCTCGTCCTGTAAAGTGCTTGCCATGCAAGAAGGACCGCACAACGGAAAAACGTGAAGGTTGAGACCTTGCGGGTTGTGATGTAGTTGGCGCGATTTCCCCTGCCAAAGAAGATCCTCTCGTGGAGGGAGCTTCCGCGGTAGGTCCCACAACAGACACCTGAGTAGATTTATCCACGGTCTCTGTGGCGACAGAGATGCTACCAACAGAATCTTGCATTGAGATTGTTTTATCTTTAGCAATACTTGTTGAATTAACGGCGCTGGAGGATACGCATATCCTATCATTCCGTCCCAAGGGATCGATAGAGCGTCTACTGCAAATGCTCTTGGATCCGGACACGGGGACACATACGTCTGCAACTGATTGTTGAGATGTGTCGCAAATAAGTCTATCATTGGCCGTTCCCATTGGTAGCAAATCTGATTGAATACTTGTTTGTTGAGAGTCCACTCCGACGGCAACAAGCGACCCTTTCGTGAAAGGGAGTCTGCTAGCACATTCAGACGACCCGGTATGTGACGGACCGAAAGAAGAACGTGATGTTCCAACACAAACAGAAGGATTCTTTCCGTTAGATTGAACAACGGAACTGAATGAGTGCCTCCCTGGTTCCGTATATACGCCACTACTGTCGTATTGTCGGATAGGATTTGGACATGAGCATCGTGAATAATGTCCATCCAGTGACGTAACGCAAGCCAAATTGACATCATTTCCTTGATGCTTATGTGCTTGCACAGGAATTGCGGATCCCAAAGACCCTGGCATCTCGAATCCGTTGGGATTAATGATGCACCCCAACCTGTTTGACTGGCATCCGTCATAATGGTAAAACTCGGATCCGGCAACTGCAGCGGAACTCCTTGAGTTAACCACTGAATGTTTGCCCAAGTCTGAATCTCTTGTTTCACTTGATCTGACAAGAGAACGTCTACATCGAGCGAATGAATTTTCACACTCCAATTCTGAGTCAGGAAAATTTGAAGAGGCCGTGTGCGTAGCCGTCCCATCGGAATGAGATCCGCTGCGGCTCCGCACAGACCTATCAGTCTCATAAATTCTCTCGCCGTGACTTTGTCTGTATTCAGACAATAGCGAGCGTAACAACTGACTAATTTCGCTCTGGTTAACGGCAGACGAACGAGATTGTTGTGCGTCTCGAAGCTCATTCCCAGATGAGTGAATGACTTGGACGGCACCAGATCCGACTTCTCCTCGTTTACTATGAAACCGAGACGTCGGAGCAATAGAAGAAGATTCTGAACATCGTTCTGAAGCGTTAACTCGTTGCCGTACCTCTGAAGAATGTCGTCCAGGTAGGCCGACGTTACCGCAGACGAATGAGCTCGGAAGTAGATCATTACCGAGTTCATTACCCGAGTGAAAGCCCAGGGTGCTAGATTCAATCCGAAGCACATGGCCCGGAACTGATACACCACTCCTAGGACTGCGAAGCGTAGATACTTTCGGAATGTCGGATGTACCATGACGTGAAAGTACGCATCTTTGAGATCTATGCTCGTTGCATAATCGTTCACCCGAATACTCGCTCTGACCGATCGAATCGTCTCCATATAAAACTTCGGAGCGACGATCAGCTTGTTTATCCAGCTCAAATCTATGACTGGACGGAACGAGCCGTCTGGTTTCGGAACCAGAAACAGATGGCTGTAGAATCCCAGCGATTCCTGGTTTTCTACGACCTCTACCGCGTTCTTCATTAAAAGAGACTGCACCTCTGATAGCAGAGCGTCTCTTTTCTGAGGGTTTGACGGAAGATGAGTCCACTTTGGACTTCGAGTTAATGGAGGCTTTCGTTTGAAGGATATCTTTAGACCTTCCGAAGTCACTCCTCTCACCCACGGGTCGTCCGTAATCGACGCCCACTCTTGAGAAAAACTCGACAACCTTCCGCCAACCGGAACGCGATAGAGGTTTGAGCCATCACCTCCTGGATCTGCGAGGCCTGCGGTAGGAGAAACCACGTCTTCCACGACCCGCACCTCGCCTCGTCGACCTCGGGGCGTCCGACCGATTGTCCCGGCCTGAAGGACGTCCCGAACGAGAGTCACTATCCTGACGGTCTCTCGAATAAGAGCTAGAGGACGCACCGGAACCTCTATAGGAACCTCTCTTGGGCGGATAAGACCCAGAAGTGCCCGCCTTATTCGTGTCTGCTGTATCCGACCTTTTAGGAGCGGATCTAAACAACAGAGAATCACTAGCTTTCTTTTTAATATTATCATAAATAGCGGAAAGCTTGCCGTCAAAGAGAAGATCTCCTGAGACCGAAGCGACTCTATGAGAGTTCTTCACCTTAGAATCCACTAGTGTGGATGTAGACAGGGCTGCGTCACGTCTAACCAACTCCAGATTTGCCACTGAAAGGGCGGAGTTACACGTGGAATAAGCTACTGCCCTTGAAAGAAGTCTTAAGGAGGATTGTATATCCTGAAACTCTTCCCCTTGAAGACGCAGTGATAACGCCTTAGTAAGGTGATCTGCGTAAGATAAGGCATCTAAATTGGCTCTGTTAGACGCAATAGCTGTTTCCAACACTGCGGTTGGAATAGAAGCTGACGACGGTAATGATAGCTCTAAGTCTTCCGCCTCGTCGTCCATACGCAGAGGAACTCTCGGTATACCCTGACCTGCCGTGTCGAATTTATTCCTTGCATTAATGAAAGGCAGGTTGAGAGTATTTGCGGACAAGAAGCCTGCTTTCCCCGTCCTGGAAGCAAGTTTAAAAATAGCGTCGTTCAATAATTCAAATGTTCTTGCAACATTATTGGACTGCGACGGAAACTCGGGAGCGATGTCCCTGAACCGCTCGAAAAAATCAGAGTCCAATGACGCTATAATTCTCCTGTCCGGAAGCGCAGCAGTCTGGCCCGACGGAACAACTTGAGGAAGAAAGTGCCGGATGAAGTCCACGGCAGCTTTGTGTTGTTCCGAAAGGGATAGCTCCAATTCATCCGTATCCCTTTCACCATCCGGTCGGACCTCCCGATGTTCCCGGTCGTCCGCCCCCGATGCTTCGGCGGAGCGTACCGACCCAGCGCCGTCGGATAATTCTCGATCCGACACCGTTTCTGTCGGCTGCTGGGATGCTGCGATAAGCTGTGCTATCTGCACTAGAATGTCCGACGTCGAGACCTGCGGAGGAGCGGTCTTTCGCTGCTTCGCCGAGGGCAGCTCCGCATCAGATGGCTCCAGCATACTCTTCCTATGCGAACGTCCGGAGTCCATCGGTCTCGAATCCCTGGCTGCCGGATGGTGTGACCTGGTCGCCGAAGAATCCTTCATCGGCGAAGCTGGCAAAATATCGGAGGTCACGCAGCCAAGGTGCGGTCGTGTGCGCCGACGAGAAGAGGAAGCCTTAACAGTCTCTGCGGACTGCTTATACAACGGAGCGTCCCGAGCGACGGACGTATGCTCCGCTAAAGACACATTTTGTACCACAACATCTGGTCCCAGATGTTGTTGTACGAGAGAGGGGCCTCTCTCGCTCGCGGCCCAGCTGGACCTGGACGAGCTAGGAACCGGACTAAAAGGCTTCCTCCGTTCTCGTTCACTATCCGCCGTCACTGGGTGTGCATCTATTATTTTTATAGTGCTCGCATCACCCAAAATTTCCTCTTGGACCGCATCGGACGAACCCGGCTGCCGAACCATTCGGTGAATGGACGCTACACCGGGCGAGCTAGCGGACGACATTTGTCTAATCTCCATGAGCACTTTTGCCGCTAGCTCTGTATTTAATTGTGACGACGGACGCACACTTGAAGAAGATAACATGGAAACATCACCCTGTTCTGGTTCCTCTGAAATAGAAACTGAGAGAGTAGAGTGACCTTGTGGAGAAAGAGCCGGCATCGCTCTTTCTCCAGAAACAACATATCGTGACACACGTTTCCAATGTTTCTCATCCCAATGTTCACATACAGGACAGGGATTAATGCGAGAACACTGACTACAATTAATGCAATAATCATGAAAGTCAGAGGAAGATTTCTTCCTATTACAATTTGAACAAGTTCCCTTCATTGTGAAAGAACAACAATAAGTCCTAGTTACTCGCAAAAACCCCTGACACAAAGATACATAATAACATGATCCATTAATAAATGAAAAAACAATTTGCAAAACAAAATAATTTTGAAAAAATATTTTTTCAGAGAAGCCCAAGTTGCTGAAAAGTAACGTTGAGCCCCGATGGATCCGATGGCAAAGTGTGGTCAAAAATTTTAAAATTATATAAAATAATTAATGAGACACTTTCGGATAATATAAATGTATCTTATAATGAGATAAACTACCTCAAAGGCAAACAGCCCCCCTCAAAAAAGGCTGTTGCCAATGAAAACAAACAGTGTAAACACAGAAGAAAACATGACTCCAGGCACTGAAAAAACTGGCCCGGAATCAGTCATCAATTACAATCAGTAATCAATCAGTCATGCAAAACAGAGACTCCCAGGGGAGAATCTGCAGAACATCAGATGGAAGATGCAGAACACAAACGTTATACACCCATGGGTGAAAACGTAACTATGGGGAAAATAACAGAAAACATTCTGTAACCAAGCAACTCTCCCAGGGAATTTTTAGAAATGAAACTTCTCAAAAATATGCCAAAAGCATGGGAGAATTGCAAGGGGGGACTTTAGAAGGTTAGGGGAGAGGAAACACTGAATAAGCAGTGCAACAATTAGCAAGAATGACAACAAGAGGCGTTTGCCTCGAAAATAGGCAACTTAACATAATTTCAACAAAAAATTTTAAGTACAGCCCTGATTATTTTTTGCCACTTCTTTTTTCCTCTCCTCCTTCTATCCTCCTTAGAATCACATTTTCTCCAAGAATTACGTGTCTGGCATCCTTTAAACTGAGATTTACAAGCACAAAGATCAGTGAGATGTTGACTGATGAAGGGCCAAACAGAGAATGATATTTGGCGCCAATTTCGGGACGACTGCGTCACTGCGCATGCGCAGTAGAGTCGTACTATGGAGGTCCTTTAGGACATGATTTCTTTTTGTTTTGGATGCAAATTTTGGGGATTGGGGGGCAAAATTTGTGTTTGGCCCTGGTTTTTGTGGAGTTAGCACCAGCTAAGTCTGGGTCATTGGTACAGTATAAAAATATATATAAGGCCACAATGACATTAGTCGCTAATGATATATAAACACAGACCGCTCTTAATTCACATAAGCCAAACTGAGGTGACAACAATAGGACTAATTGCCTGTGACACCTAGGAATACTACACAGAGAAGGAAAACGTAATCTTTCCTTCTAAGAGCCTTATTCCAAAAAACTAGCAGTCTCAGCGTAGCTAACACAGCCTGGAAGTCATATATCGGTAAGACAGATATCTGTGTGTTACCCTGCAGCCTCAGACAGCTCACCAAACGACGATTTACGACATTAGCCACTAATGTACAAGAAAAGACCACTCTGACTGCACATAAGGCTTCTATGGTGACCACAATAGCACTAAATACCTCTGATGCCTATGAATACAACACCGAGAAGAAAAAGACGTACTTATTCCTTCCAACGGCTCTATTCCCAGCAAGACAGCTGTCTCAGCCTATCTATGAGCTATCGATCTTCTATTCGTAAGGAATAAATCATTGCCTTTCTTATACTATTGCTAAGCCAAGGGAGGTATCGTTAATAGGACCAAAAAGCCTTCAATACCTGAGCCAAAAGATCTGGGAAGGAAAGATCTTCGTGTTTCCATCACCTGGTACCTTAAGCTGTTTTTTGCCTAGCAAACACAGACTTTTGTTCAGATGGAACAAGATTCGAAGAGCTAATGAATAAAAATTCATAGTCTTAATGTGCCGTTCCGTGAGGGATGGAGAAATAACTTCCGTAGCCCTCTCACCACCTGAATGTTACATCTGAAACATGGTCAACACCATCCGAATGTACAGATGACTGGACCAACCCAGCACTGTCCGACAGCTCACTACCAGAAACTGTTGATGGCAGAACCTGCGACTACTGGGATGCTGCAATACGCTGCGCAATCTGCAGCAGCAGGTCCATGAACGAGGCTTGCAGAGCAGCGATTATCTGCTTCTTCACCATATGCTACTCACAGGATGGAGATCTATCCCCAGATCTTTTGATGCATGCCCCATATAAAAATGCCTCAAATGACTAGCTACAGGTTAATCCGACTTTGGTGGTGAAGACTGGGAACATCTCAGTGGCACAGAATGAACATGCGAAGTCAGATATCTAGTCTGCGGTCTAACGTGCTTCATCGATGAAGCAGAGGAAGAAGCCATAGCTGCAACTGGCCCTGGCTACAGTGTGGAAGGAGCGTCCTGGACTGCAAGCGTGAATGGTGTCCAAACTCACTAAAGTTTCTCGAAGACAAAACAGTCGGCCCCAATTGCTGACGGAACGGAGAGGGTTCTCCAGCTCGCTGTCTGGCTCCAGACCTCGCCGAGCATTCTGTTTAGAAACTTGTGGGCTTCTACCCCTTAGCGTGCTTTTTCATGGAAGTAGAGGAAGCCGTAACAACAGCCAACCCCAGCTGAAGTGTGGAAGGAGCATCCCGACTTGCATATTTTGGACGGGTGCTCCGACTCATTGAAGTTTCTCACAAAGGACAAACAGTCGACACTGACTGATAACGGGATGGAGAACGCTCTCCAACTCACGATCTGGCCCCAGATCTTGCTGAGTATCCCATTGAAAAACTTGCAGGCTAATCCCCTTTGCATGCACTTCCATGTAAGAAGAAGCCATAACCGCAAACTACGCCGGCTGCAGTGTGAAAGAAACATCCCGACGTGTGTTCCGATTCATTATAGTTTCTCGCAACAGACACAGTCAACCCCGACTGATAATGGGATGGAGAGGGTTCCCCAACTCGTGAACTGACTCCAGATCTCGCTGAGTGTATCGTAGAAAAACTTTAAGGCTTCTTGTCCTTTTGCCATCGTTGCTGGGTGAGCTTGATATTATGAGGTGCTCACTCTACCCACATTATACTACTCGACCACAACGGACCTACCCGGCATCTCGGCTCCCTAAATAGGGACCACCACTGCATTGGTCGAGCTAGCAGCATGCAGAGGATTAAGCTTCTAATGGCCTTAAATCTGTGCTGTGCAAATATCACCTAGCAGCTAGCTCTGTTTACTCATCAGAGCGGGGCTCATCAGAGTGTGACGATGGCAGCATGTAACAGACAGGTGTCAAAGTACCATCACCATGTTCTTGTTCCTCTGAAAAAGAGACCGAAAGACTAGTATTAGCCAGCAGTGAAAGCTCCCATCGGAACTTCACCGCCCACCACACAGGTTGACACCCGTTTCCAACGTTCGCATCCCATAATACAAGTATTGAAGGAGTGCTGCAAATATCGGCAAACAACAAGCCTTTAATTCCGAAGCTTCCTGGACTTACACAAAGCACCAATTATTATAATGGCAACAATAATAATGAAGCCAAAAACATAAGTCCACTGCTCTCCCAATAATAAACATCGCAAGGATACATAACATAGACGATAACAAAAATGTTCGAATAAAATTTTTTTGAAACATTTTGAATGAAGCCTAAGTGCCCCAAGGGAACCTCATGAGCCCAACTCCCCAAGGACATCCCGATAGAGCCTAAGTGTGGACAAGCACTAACTAAGTAAAGCTAAACTACCGGAATAAGATATAATATGTGTCCTAATGGAAAAGTTAAAAAATTTATAGTAATTTATATATTTTTTATACTTACCAATGACCCAGACATAGCTGGTGCTAACTCTTAAAATATAGGGCCAAACACAAATTTTGCCCCCCAATCCCCAAAATTTGCATCTAAAACTAAAGAAAACATGTCCTGAAAGGCCCTCCACACCTCGCCCCCACTGCGCATGCGCAGTGTCAAGGACGTTCCGAAATTGGCGCCATTTATCATTCTAATAACCAGTGCCTGGTAAGCGCTATGTACTCAGCGGGGAGGCAAGAGTTCCCAACTCCTGGGAGGGCCATCCCCGTCTGGGTCATTGGTAAGTATAAAAAATATATAAATTACTATAAATTTTTTAACATTTTTATACTGTACCAATGACCCAGACATAGCTGAATAGTAAAAAGGCTGGAGGGCCAAGGACATAGAGCAAAATGGAATACGCTCAATAAAATAAAATAGAGTCATCCCCTGTAGGGAAAAGAAGTAATAGGCCTTACATGTATCTTTCTTATTTATGATAAATTAGAAAGATACAACACCTTCCAAAAATTGAGCTTCATACATCCATGTACTCTATTAATATCCAATAATCCTTATACTAATAATTTTTAAAGTAAGCCAATAATAAAGTAAGTCTAGAGAATAGAGACTCTTATACTCCTAAAAGTGTGTGAGAATTGCATAATCATGTCCGTTGACATATGCAATATTCAAAAGCTATACTTTAAAAACTAAGACTTGAATGAATTTTATAAACTTAAACTTCTCACTAAACAACCATCCCAATAACAGCTCAGAATTACTAACTCCGGAGGAGGTATCCCCTTGTTTTCATAGTAAAAACAGGTGACCCAAGGGAACACCCTCCCCCCCCCTTTTTCTTGCCCTGGGTCAAATAGCCCAGAGCGAAGAGGGCAGCCGAACGGAGACACTGCCGAAACAGACAGCCTACCTAGCTATAGTAGCAACTGTTAAGTGAATGACATTCTGAGCAGTAGATAATAGACCTAACAATAGAGGCCTCCAGAAATGGACTCGATATTTCTGAGATAAAATTCATGAATGGATGGCTGAGCGCAATGAGCAGCCTTCAAAAATCTATAATAGCAACACTATTAATGTAAGCCCAAGAAGTAGAAGAACTCTTACTTCAAGAGCCGAAATCTTAAGCACAACTGCTAAGCCAATGATATACCATAAGCAGTACGCTAGTTAATAGAATCGATTAACAATAAAATGGAGCGTAACGTCCTTCTACTAGACATCAAAGACAGAAGAAGCTTACGCCCTAGTAATAAACAGATATCTGTTTATAAATACATAAACTGTATCCGGAAAGAGTAAAGGCCTATGCCCATACGAAGACGGAAGGACCTTAAAATAATAGGTTCCGGATAATAGGAGCCTAACTCTTATGCAACAATCCAACCTAAATAGTAACGGAAGTATTGATTCCGAAACTATGAAAGTGAAAATCATCCATCGATAGTGCATGAAACTCACTGACTCTACAGTAAAAGAGAAACCAACAGAATTACTGTCTAAAAGGTCAGAATTTGAAAACTACTGTTTCCAGAGGCTCAAATGATTACTTAGCTAAATAAGAACCGAAGTTAAAATCCGTATAGGAATTTAATCTAAAGATTCTAAGTCTATTTATCAAAAAGTTACTAACTGACTTAGATAAAGAGACAAAAGACTCAATTGTAAACTATCGTAGAGTGCATAGGTATGAGGTAACATAAACCTATAACCTAAATAACAACAGGCTGCAGTAGATCTTGTGAAACAAGTATACTAAAAACTAGCAATGCGTAGTATGGAGGGATCAACCATATGAACATAATGATCCCTACACCACGACGGAAGAGCCTCCACTTTAGTCGCATAGAATAGCGAAGAAGAGGATCTCCTATAGTAAGAAATCGCGTCCAAAGCTCGTCCAGTACAGTGCTTACAATGCAATACGGACCACACAACGGAATACATGAAGGTTGCGACCTTGCTGGTTGTGATAAAGATGACACGATTTACCCAGTGAAAAAAGATCCTCACATAGAGGAAGATTTCACGTTAAGATCCACAGTAGACAAGAGAGTAAATTACTCATGATCTCTGTGAAGATAGAGATGCTATCAACAGAAATGTATTGTGGTTGTTTATCTTAGCAATACCTGCTAAAACAACAGCGCCGGAGGATACGCGTATCCTATCATTGCGTCCTATAGATCAATAGAGCGTTAACAGTATTAGCTCAGAGATCTGGACAAGGCAACACATACGTCTGCAATTGATTAGCAAGCTGTGTCATAATAAAACATCATTGGGCGCTTCCATAGATAGCAAATCTGATTAAATACTTGTTTGTTGAGAGTCCATTCTGACAGCAACAAGCGACCCGTAAGAGAACGGGAGTGCGATAAAACAATCAGACGACCCCGAATATGACGGACCAAAACTGAACTTGGTGTACAATAACCAACAGACGGATTCTTTCCATTAAATTGAATAACGGAAACGAAAGAGTGCCTCCCTGGTTCCGGAGATACGCCACTACTGTCGAATTAAAGGACAGGAATTTGGGCATGCATTTCTGAATAATGTTCATGCAATGACAAAAAGCAAGCCTAAAAAACATTATTCCGCGGAAGTTAAACTGATAGCTAAAAGACTGCGGAACCCAAAGACCCTGGCACTTCGAATCCGTAGGGATCAGTATATATCCCAATCTGTTTGACTGGCAACCGTCATAACAGCCACACTAGGGTCCGGCAACTGCGGCGGCACTCTCTGAGTCAACCACCGAATGTTTGCCCCAGTCTGAATCTCTTGTAACACTAGATAGACAAGAGAATGTATAAACCAAGCAATTCATGGATTGCCGGAAAGTTGCCGTCGAAGAGAAGCTCCTCCGAGAACGAAGCGACTCTGAGAGAGTTCTTAACCTACTATCCACGCGTGGATGTAGCTAGGGCTGCATCACGTCTAACCAACTCCAAACAGCCACTGAAGGGCGGAGTTATACGTGAACAAAATACTGCCCTCAAAAGAAATTACATTGAGAATAATATCCCGTAAATCTTTTCTTGAAGACGTAATGATAACGCCTCAGTAAGGCGGATTACGTATAATAAAGCGTCTAAGTTAAGTCTACTATACATAATGTCGTTCCCAATATTGAAATTGGAAAAGACATAAACGGCGAAAAAGAATATACGCAGTCTTTAATCACACCGTCTAGACACATATGAACTCTCAGTATGCCCTGCTCTGCCAAAATAAACTATATGTAAAAAAGATAAAATGGCAGAAATGAGCCACGCGGACAAGAAACTAAACTATCATGCTTAGTAGCAGGCTTGTATATATATATATAATATATAGCGTCGAAAAAATAAAACACATGTTGTAATGACAATATTGGACTGCGTCGGTAAGTCAGGGACAAAGTCCCTGTACCGATCGAAAAATCCGAGTCCAATGACGCTATAAGTCTCTTATCCAAGATCGCAGCAATGAAGTCCGAAAAATAATCACTGGAAGAAATGCCAGAAGATATGAAAGGCATCTTCCGATACTACTAAAGGGAAAACTCGAAATCTATCGAATCCCTTTCGCCATCCTGTCGGACCCTATAAAGCGTTCGGTCGTCCGTAGCTTGATGCAACCGCGGACCGCACCGACCCAGCGCCGTCGGATAATTCCTGATTCGACCGAGAAACCGTCAATTGCTGGGATGCTGCGAAACAACTGTGCTAACTCGGATAGCACGTCCGTCACCGAGGCCTGAGGAGCAGCGGTCTTACGATGCATTGCCGCAGGAAGCTCCGAGATCGTTACCCCGTGCATACTTCCAATATGCGAGCGAACGGAGTGTATAGGCCTCGTGTCCCTTGGCTACCGGATGGCGCGACCTATTCGCTGTGGAATCACTGAATGCCGAAACTGATCGGATACTCGAGGTCACGTAGCCAATGTGCGGTCGTGTGCCCTGCTGTGAGGATGAGGAAGCATTAAAGACAGTCTCTCGGACTGTCAATATAACAGAGCGTCCCGAGCAACAGACATATGCTCCGAATGTAAAATATCTGAACCACAACATGCGGTCCCCTATGTTGTTGGCTTCCTCCGATCTGTCCTCAATCTGCCGTCACTGGGTGAGTACTAAAGTAATTAAAGTGCTCGCATCACCCAAATCTCCTTCCTAGACCGCAACGGACGAACCCGGCAGCCGAACCATTCGATGAATGTATGCTACACCGGGTGAGCTAGCGAATGTCATTCCGTAAGCGATAGACATATTCCATGAGCACTTATTGCCGCTAACTCTTCATTAACTATGACGACAGAGGCACACTTTTGAAAGACATCTCCATAACTCTTCGAACAAGAAACCAGAAATGCTTGGATAGCAAGCATAAAATAATAATATATATAGCGTCGTTCAATAATTCGAAAGTTTGTGTGACATTATTGGACTATGTCGGAACTGAGGGACGATGTCCCTGAACCGAACCAAAAATTTCTAAGTCCACCGACGCTATCAGTTTCTTATCCGGCATCGCAGCATATGTTGTTCCGAAAGGGAAAGCTTGAAATCCACCGAATCCCTTTCGGTATCCCGTCGGACCGGATGAAACTTTCGGACGTCCGTACCCGCTTCCGCGGAGCGTCCCGACCCAGCATCGTCGGATAAAATATATGCGACAGATTCAGTTGATGCTGGGATGCTGCGATAAACTGTGCTATTAAGGAAAGCACGTCCGTTCCCGAGGCCTGTGCAGTAGCGGACTTACGATGCATTGCCGCTGTAAGCTCCGTGTACGTTGACTCCCGCACACTTCCTATGCGAACGTCCGGAGTCTGCAGGCCTCGAGTCCCCGGCTACCGACCCAGCGCTGTCGGATAATTCTCGATCCGACACCGTTTCTGTCGGCTGCTGGGATGCTGCGATAAGCTGTGCTATGTGCACAAGAATGTCCGGCGTCGAGACCTGCGGAGGCGCAGTCTATCGGTGCTTCGCCGAGGGCAGCTCCGCATCAGATGGCTCCCGCATACTTCCTATGCGAACGTCCGGAGTCCATCGGTCTCGAATCCCTGGCTGCCGGATGGTGTGACCTGGTCGCCGAAGAATCCTTGATCGGCGAAGCTGGTAATATATCGGCGGTCACGCAGCCAAGGTGCGGTCGTGTGCGCTGATGAGAAGAGGAAGCCTTAGCAGTCTCAGCGGACTGCCTATACAACGGAGCGTCCCGAGCGACGGACGTATGCTCCGCTAACGACACATTTGTACCACAACATCTGGGGCCAGATGTTGTTGAACGAGAGAGGGGCCTCTCTCGCTTGCCGTCCGGATGGACCGGAACGAGCTATGAACCGGACTAAAAGGCTTCCTCCGTTCTCCCTCCGATCCGCCATCACTGGGTGTGCATTAAGTTAATTTTATAGTGCTCGCATCACCCCAAAATTCCTTCTAGACCGCAACGGACGAACCCGGCTGCCGAACCATTCGGTGAATGGACGCTACACCGGGCGAGCTAGCGGACGTCAAAGGCCGTCGAACCTACTAGGGTCCTCTTAGGCAATTGGCGTATTACATGAGCACTTTTCCGCTAGCCCTTCATTAATTGTGACGACGGAGGCACACTGTTGGAAGACATCACAGATACATCACCCTAATCTTGATCGTCTGAAATAGAAATTGATAAAGTAGAGTGACCCTGCGGGGAAAGGACCGGAGTGTCCAAATCCCCAACAACATACCGTGACATACGCTTCCCATATTGTCATCGAAATCATACGATACAGAACAGGAGTTAATGCGAGTACACTGACCACATATAGAATGATAATAAGGTCAGAGGAAGACTTCCTCCTAAAACAATTGATCAATATCCTTTCAATGAGAAAAGAAAACAAGTCCTGGTACTCGCACTAACCCCTGGCAATCAAATACATAATAATAATATGATCCATTAATATAGAAAAAATAATTGAAATCAAAATATTTTGAAAAAATATTTTTTCAGAACAGCCCAAGTTTCTGAAAAGTAACGTTGAGCCCCAATGGATCCCAAGCCTAAGTGTGGACAAAAATTTTAAAAATATTTTAAACAATTTATTCAACACTTACGAACAATAATAATGTATCTAGATATGATTAAAATAACATAAAGATATTATTATTTAGAAATCCCCCCCTCACACAGATGGCTGTTGTAAATGTAAACAATGAGTGTAAAAACACTAAAATAAGACTCCAGGCACCCAGGCCCAAAATCAGTTACCAAAAATACACCATCTGATGCAAAACAGAGACTTCCAGGGAAGAAACTGCAGAACATCAGATGGTAGATGCAGAACACAACGCCTAACCACCCGTAGGTGAAGACGTAAACATGGGGAAAGAACAGAATTCATTCTGTTATTAAGCTAAAACTCCCAAGAAATTTTAGTAATAATAATTACAGAAACTATGCCAAAAGCATGGGAGAATAGCAAGGGGGAACTTAAAGGACAGGGAGAGAGGAAAAACACTTGAAAAAACAGTGTAACTAAATAATCAGAATGACAACAAAATGGCTGCTGCCTTGAAAATAGGTAACTTAACATAATTTCATTAAAAAATTTTAAGTTACAGCCCTGATAATATTCTGTCACACATTCTTTTCCTCTCCTCCTTTTCTATCCTCCTTAGAATCACCATTTCACTAATATTTATGTGTCTGGCATCATTTAAACTGAGATTTAAAAGCACAAAGATCAGTCAGATGTTAACTGATGAAGGGCCAAACTTAGAATGATAAATGGCGCCAATTTCGGAACGTCCTTGACACTGCGCATGCGCAGTGGGGGCGAGGTGTGGAGGGCCTTTCAGGACATGTTTTCTTTAGTTTTAGATGCAAATTTTGGGGATTGGGGGGCAAAATTTGTGTTTGGCCCTATATTTTAAGAGTTAGCACCAGCTATGTCTGGGTCATTGGTACAGTATAAAAATAACAATAATTGTTTTTAACTAAAAACTGAATTGATACGAATCCATAACGTTATTGAACAGACGTCAAGAGGAAAAAACAGAAACTAATTACCTTACTACAAATGAGAATATTCTCATGATTTTCATTAATGTTAATTTTTAGAACATTTCAAATGTCAGTTTACAACAAAAAATTTGGAATTGAATGCACTGACTCATCAAAAAAAAATTCCCCGGAGAATCGATCAACAAGGTTTTTTGCAAAAGTTACCCAGTTCATGGCTCAATATCACTATCGGAGTCAATTTCTATACATCTAATTACTTTAATTTTATCATATGACTCGTCCGTTTTGTTCACTTTAAAACATTTGATATTTTGTTTTCATATTACTTAGTGATAAATAAAGTCTTCCGTCAATTTCATTGGTCAGTTTCCAAACTAGACATTTTGATTGGCTGAACAAAATAAAACTGGGCCACATTTTCATAATTTGCTTAATTAGAGTTGGGAGCTTTCATTGGTCAATTTCAAAACTGGACAATTTGATTGTCTAAACAAAATACAACTGGGTGACATTTGCATAATTTCAGTAGGGAGAATTTACGTTATCTGTCCTATTTAGGGTGGGTTATATTGTATTAATCTTTTACCTACAAGAAAAACGCCATTCATTTTGTTTTATATTTTCACTTTTTGCTTCCAAAACATAGGTTATGACCCCTCATTGGAACGAGCTCGACGAGCTCGTTCCAATGAGGGGTCATAACCTATGTTTTGGAAGCAAAAAATGAAAATTTTTAGTTATACGAGGATGTTTTCTCCAAGTGCCGTCTGCAACTCAAGTTAGGTGATGGGTTAAAAAAGTCACACAAAGTGGCTAATTTGTGCGTGTATGTGTCATATGATAAATGGAATATGAAATGAGTGTTTTTCTCACATAATATTTATGAAACTCGTCCGAATTTTCCGTTTGGCTCGTCAGAGGCTCGCCAAAACGGAAAATTATTAGACTCGTTTCCTAAATATTATATGAGAAAAACACTCATTCCATATCCTCTATTTATTATTTTATTATTATTATACATCAAACTTTTTCAGTCATAGAATTACCAGAATGGCTTGGAATAGCATGAACTTCTGGTACAGCTGGTAAAGCCGACAATGAAGCACTTGTAATAGTATCGAAGGCGAAGTGATTTGCTGAAACGTGATATCATTTAGGAAGCTACTGAGGGATATTCCTCGTTATCCATCACGTCAATGGATATCAAGAAATATCTTTCAGATAATTTATGATAATTCACAACCTAGTATATAATAAATAATGTTTTTTTATCAGAATAAAAGTCATAATGCAGTTGCACATTTAACCAACTAGATCTTGTTTGACAGAACTCAGTAAGCTCTGTCAAACAAAAAGAAGTTGGTTAAATTTTCAGTGCTACAAGCACAAAATAGTATCATTAAAAAGATTTCCCGGTAAAAGAAAGGACATGTGGCAGTTTTCAAATGCGAGGGAGGTGCCTTAGAAATAAAAATTCATATAAGGCTTAAAAAAAAGTGTTTTGATTCTCAGGCAATCCCTCAATGAATTTGAACCCACTCATTGGACATTTTTATTGACTTTTATTGTCTTCCAGTATTAGTACAAACTCGGGAAGACCCAATTTTTTTTACATATTTTGATATTTATATTTATTTATTGGTGTTTAAGGTCACATATTTTTGCACAATGGCTAATCATGACCACAGCATGAGTATCAACTCAAGACCAGGAGAGAGCGTTAATAAGCCATGTTGCCCATTTTAGAGAGGGTTTGCACCTCCAAAGCATTGGTGACTGGGTCCTATTTTACTAATAAAACAGACACTGCTTCACTTCTTGGGGTTCCCGCAGGGAACACACATTTTTTGATTTAGGCACACTTATTTAGTTACATCTCCAATATGTTTGTCGTGTTACAATTTATGGGAGAGTGCCTATAAATTTTAATGAGGTAAATCCCCATAGATTAAATACTTTTACTTCAAAGATAATATGAAGAGCATCGAAAGAATATGAAGCCTTTGAATTGCAGTACCTACAGTTTGTTTTTAGAGGAATGTTTTATTTTTTAAATTAAAAATGAATTTATTGGTATAAATATGCACTTTCTATATTTCTATATGTAAAAAGACAGCTGAAATCCTCTCCATGTTTGCTCACTTTTTGCAAAAGAAAAATAAAAATTAAAAATAAAATCCTCCCTCCCTTGCTCCCTCAGTGATTTGAAAAAAAAATGCACGAGAATCAATTAATTTATTTTGAGTGGCCGAAAACAAATTTTTTATCACACTGTCAGTGCTTTTCAACAGAGCTCTGACAGAGGCTCCCAGCTCCCTGACAAAGGCTCAAAGTACCCACGAAGAGGCTAGCAGCACTGTGAAGTTAATAGCATAAAGGATAATGCTGAAATATAATACCTGCAAATGTAGCTGCAGATTGTTGGAGAGACTGAAGTTGTCCTTTGTTACAACCATACTTTTGAGCCACTTCAGTTATGGATACTTCATTGACAAGATCATTGAGAACAAGAGCAGTAAAAAATCGTCGGTGAATAGCCAATGATTTATATTGTGCATCAGTTCTAGTAAGAATTTTTCCACCTATCGCCCTTGTAAGGAAAGATTCTTTGACACCAACCAATTCTGCAACTCTTCTCTGATCCACAGAGAGACTTTCCCATCGTGAGTAGTACTGGAACCAATCAATATTGGCACTAACATCTTGCATGTAAATTGGTGTTACCTACAATAAATCAACACAGATATTACATAGTCACACTGAAGGATTTGAGTGCTTGGCCAATTTCACAGCTTTAGAAAGTATCCAGAAGTTTTTTTAACCATTAAAGATATGGAAATGTTTCCAAAAATTCCACAGTCCCATAAACCATTGAGTTGGGCAGTACTGAAATTTCAAGTTCAGTTCTGGTTTTGGTATTTTTAGAATTATTTACCTTGGTATCGGTACAGTATTCGGTGTCAACAACATAATATACTCACACAGATACCATTATCAAATGGTATTTATAGTAAACAGCCCCAGCTATAGTTCACCATTTTACATCAAACACTTCCGCTGAAGTGTCAAAATGTTGGAAGCAACACAGACATTCAACATTGGTCTTTCGAAGTAATACAGTGGAGCCCACTTAATTGTATATCTCTCAACTGAATAATCCTGTTAATTGAATATAATTTCCCAAAAGAAAACCATTTACCATACTGCCAGTACAAATTTGACCTGTTAATTGAATATAGGCTATAGACTAAACTCTTGTTAATTGAATAAAAAATCTTGTAACCTGTAGAAAAATTATCCTGACTCTCCCCAGTTCCTCTTGTTTATAGACACATTTGGCCTCAGTACATCCAATACAGGCATTTAATCTATTATATCTTGTTTGACAGAGCTCATGGAGCTCTGTCAAACAAGATGTAATAGAATAAATGATAAGTTTATCTCCAGAATATAGAAAATTGACACAATACCTGTTAATTGAATACTCATGTTAATTGAATAATTTTCATTGGCAAAGTGACTATTCAATTAACAGGGTTCCACTGTACAAAAACTGAGAGAAAATACCCCCCTGGGTATTTTCTCTCAGCTTCTTTGTTACATAAAATGACTGGTCGTGAGTGCATTCATTAATACATAGACCATGGGCTCATGCTGTCATGAATTTGGGGTGATGTTCTGTTGTTTGGCCATTTATTTTTTAATTAATGTTGGGAATATCTTTTAATACTGAAATTTCAGTATTTCGAGATTCCCTTGGTAGGGTAAATTGGTATTGGCTCGATACCTATTCCATACGGTATTTACAGTATACTGTCCATCTCCAATAAACCATCAGTCACATGACTTGAAAGTAATGAAAAAGAAGAATTAAAATGTCCTACTATTGAACAATACCTGTGCACTACATGGCTTAGAAGGTGGTAAGCATTATCTTCAAGGAAATTGAGCAAGTTTACAACTACAGTATAACCTGTCCTGAACTAGAGGTGTGACTGTCCCTGATGAAACTTCGATACCCCAACCTCCATATTCTAAGAAAAAAGGGGCATAACTCTGGCAAAAAAGTCCGATCAAAACTATAATCGCAGGTGCACAGGTTCCCATGGTAGTGAACATCCATACCAACATTCAGAGAAATTGGTTCATAAACAACCAAGAAAAGCTATGGACAAAATTATGTCCACGATATTCTAAGACCAAAAAGGGGCATATCTCTGGCCAAAAAAGTCCAATCAAAACTATAATTGTAGGTGCACAGGTTCCCATGGTAGTGAATATCCATACCAACTTTCAAAGAAATTGATTCAAAAACAACCGAGAAAAGCACGACAAAAAAATTATGCCCACGATATTCTAAGACAGAAAGGGGCATAACTCTGGCAAAAAAGTCTGATCAAAACTAAAATCACAGGTGCACAAGTTCCCATGATATTGAACATCCATACCAACTTTAAAAAAAATTGGTTCATAAACAACCAAGAAAAGCTCCGGCCAAAAAAATTATGTCCACGATATTCTAAGATGAAAAGGGGCATAACTCGGGCAAAAAAAGTCTGATCAAAATTATAATCACAGGTGCACAGGTTCCCATGGTAGTGAACAACCATACCGTCTTAAAAGAAACTGGTCCATAATCAACTGAGAAAAGCTCCAGACAAAATTATGTTCACAAACAGATGGACAGATAAAGGGGCATAACTCTGACAAAAAAAGTCTGTTCAAAACTATAATCACAGGTGCACAGGTTCCCACGGTAGTGAACATCCATACCAACTTTCACAGAAATAGGTTCATCAACAACCTAGAAGAGCTTCAGACAAAAAATTACGTCCACGAAATTTTAAGATGGAAAGGGGCATAACTCTGGCAAAAAAAAGTCAATTTGAAACTATAATCGCAGGTGCACAGGTTCCCATGGTAGTAAACATTCGTACCAACTTTAAAAAAATTGGTTCATTAAGAACCGAGAAAAGCTCCAGACAAAATTATGTCCACAGACAGACAAGCTGATACCAGTATGACCCCCCACAATATTGTTGCGGGGAAATAATTACCACCTGTCATCAACAACTGCATTTTCAAAGCTGGGATAACATTTCCTCTTTACTGACACTGTCATGAGTGACCACTTGTCACATGTGACCAGCAACCAGTACTAGCCTTGTGACTCGGTTGTGGCACAGCTCCCATTTCACTTCGTTTACCAGTGACAATGTGATTGTATTTTTTTATTAACACTCAAATTTTATTTCTTCACAGAGTCTTGTTTATATATAATCGATATTTTCAATAAAGCATTTATGTAAATTCACAAGGGTACTTTATATCAGACATGATAACTCTCCTGGAATGCCCAGAAAAATCCCGAAATTTCAATGTAGTTCCCGGCCTCCCGGACAGGAATCAGTTTTGGACCAAATATCCCGGAAAACAAGTCAAATATTTCTTTCCCGTTGTAACTTATGTAAAACGTTCGAAGTCAAATCACATGCATTTCAAACTCTGGTAGTGGTATATACCGGTAAAAACTCACAAAGCAATAAAATATGGATTTAAGTTGAATTTACTTAAGAAAAGGGTATTTTATGATATATATTTCAACTGTGTTCATGTTTATTTCTGGGGTTTTTTCTTCATAATCAGAGATTCGTGATCAATGTTCGAGTGACGAAGTGAAAATATGTGACTTACTTTCAAAAAATTTAAAACTCCACCTTCATTTAAATGGAGTTTTTTGGTAAATAAAATATATGAAAGGGAATTAAATAATGTATATTTATTTATTCATAGAATAGCTTTAATTCTCATCCCTTTTCCAAATCAAAACGTAAACAACACCTTGACCTCAGCTATTTAACACAGTTTAAAAATAGGTTAAAGTCGCTTAGATGCCGAAAAATTATGACTGCATATTTATACACAATGGACTTATTTTCTAACACTACATTTATTCTGTTGTGCTGACTACAGAACTGTTAACTGTTGGTCGTCTGTACCCAGAAAATTTTGAATGGAATTAAAAAAAAAAAAAAAATGCTTCAATGATAAAAAAAAAAGTTTTGTGCAGGGCACAAATATCCACACACACATGAAGGAATTTGATAAAGATAATTTCCAAGTACTAATCTTCTTGAAGTAACTGAGCATTAGGGCATTTTTTCCCATCAATATTTCCAGACTTGGGTAAATATTAGATCAGTAGAATTTGATAAAAGCAAACCACAGGTGGTGGTGCTCTGTGGGTGGGGGGTCATGAAGGGGATGGCAGGGTGGAGAGGGGTCAAATCAACGATTATTTTATGAGTTTTAACATAACATAAATGCATCAGCATAACTGACAACTAGATCTGGATACAACCTGGTGTTAATGGTGGTCTCAAGTTTTTTCTTTTGCTTTGTCCCCGCACAAACTTTTCCCTGAAATCCATCCCATTTCCCTGAAAATCACCCTCAGGTTTCCCGAAAAACTATTCTGGAGGTTAACATGTCTGCTTTATATTTTAAATTCATAACAGAAAGCCAACACAAAGAAAGATGCTAACACACAATAAAAATTTCAATGGTTCGTAATCTTTTGTTTTTGTTGACCACAATATACCATTATTGCTAGCACCAGTTTCATTTGAACTTTGAATTTTGGTTTTTGAATATTAATTCATGTACTTCTATTATCATGTTACCCATGAAAAATGCATAGCATAATTTTGGTGACTCAAATTATTTAAACACACCCAATGGTATATACTTTAAAATTATTTAAATAAATACTCTTTCCCCCAACGAATCAGTCACATCCGCACACATAATATACTACTCAAAGTTTGCTAAGCACCAAGTATATCTAACTACCTGTATTACGTTTTAGTTGAATTATTGTAATGAAAAGTGTATATATTTTTTATTTAATTATATCTTTAATGATTTAAGTACAGAAGTTAAAAAATTTATAGTAATTTATATATTTTTTATACTTACCAATGACCCAGACTTAGCTGGTGCTAACTCTAACAAAACCAGGGCCAAACACAAATTTTTCCCCCCAATCCCCAAAATTTGCATCCAAAACCAAAAGAAATCATGTCCTATAGGACCTCCATACTTCGCCCCTACTGCGCATGTGCAGTGTCAAGGACGTTCCGAAATTGGCGCCAATTATCATTCTTACTGGCAGTGCCTGGTCAGCGCTATGTACTCAGCGGGGAGGTAAGAGTTCCCAACTCCTGGGAGGGCCATCCCCGTCTGGGTCATTGGTAAGTATAAAAAATATATAAATTACTATAAATTTTTTAACATTTTTATACTGTACCAATGACCAAGACTTAGCTGAATAGTAAAAAGGCTGGAGGGCCTAGGACATAGAGGAAAATCCAATAAGCTCAACTATATAATATAGAGGCAACCCCTCAAGGAGAAAAGGAGTATTAGGCTTTACATGTATCTTTCTTATTTTATGTTAAATTAGAAAGATACCACACCCTTCATAATTGAGCACAATAACATTCATGTTCTCTATTAACATCCAGTATAACCCTTATACTAATTATTTTTAAAGTAAGCCAATAAATAAAGTTAGTCCAGAGAATTGAGACTCTTTATATTCTTTTAAAAGTGTCCGAGGATTGTATATTAACGCCCGTTTGGCACTTGACATATACAAATGCTTCACACCGAGCTACACTTTAAAAATATGACATGAATGAATTTTAACATTAATATTACACTTTAAAACCATCCCGGAAGCGACTCAGAAATACTGACTTCGGAGGAGGCATTCCCTTGCTTTTCACTATAAAGCAGGTGACCTAAGGGAACACCCTGCCCCCCCCCCCCTTCCCCTTGGTCAAATAGCCCAGAGCGAAGAGGGCAGCCGGACGGAGTCACTGCCAGAACAGAAAGCCTGCATAACTATAGTTGCAACTGTTTAGTGGACGACATTCTGAGCAACAGATAACGGACCTAAACAATGCAGGTCTCCAGAAATGGACTCAATATTTCTGAGATAAAAATTCGTGAATGTCGATGGCTGAGACCAATAAGCAGCCTTCATTAAATCTGTAATAGCAATACTATTAGCGTAAGCCCAAGAAGTAGCAAGAGCTCTTACTTCATGAGCGGAAATCTTAAGCACAGACTGCTGAGAAGAAGATAAACTCTCATAAGCAGTACGGATAGTTAATTGAATCCATCTAGCAATAGAATGGACCGAAATGTCCCTTCTATTAGGCATCAAAGACAGAAAGAAACGTTTTCGTCCCTTTCTGATAAACTGAGATCTCTGTTTATAGATACGTAACGCTCTAACAGGACAGAGTAAAGGCCTACGCCCGTCTGAAGACGGAAGAGCCTTAATGACAATAGGTTCCGGATATTTATTAGGAGCCTGATTCTTAGCTAAAAAACCCACATTAGTAGTGAAGGTGATAGTGTTCCCGACACTACGATAGTGAGAATCATCCACCGATAGTGCATGAAGCTCACTGACTCTTCTAGCAGAAGAAAAAGCTAAGAGAAAAGCTGTCTTATAAGATAAGAATTTGAAATCTACTGTCCCAAGAGGTTCAAATGGCTTTTCCTTCAGTTTAAGAAGAACCCAAGCTAAATTCCATTTAGGAATTAACCTAAGAGTTCTGGGTCTATTTATCGAGAAGTTTCTAACCAACTTAGATAAAGAGACATTAGATTCAATTTGTAAACTATCATGATGTGCATAGGTATCAGATAACATAGACCTATAACCCTTAATAGTAACAGGCTGCAGTTTGATTTCGTCAAACAAGTATACTAGAAAGTTTGCAATGTCTGGTATAGAGGGATCGAAAATATCTACAGAATGATCCATACACCAACGACGAAAAACCTTCCACTTAGCCGCATAGTTTAGCGAAGAGGAGGTCCTCCTACAGTTAGAAATCGCGTCCACTGCTCGTCCTGTAAAGTGCTTGCCATGCAAGAAGGACCGCACAACGGAAAAACGTGAAGGTTGAGACCTTGCGGGTTGTGATGGAGTTGACGCGATTTCCCCTGTGAAAGAAGATCCTCCCGTGGAGGAAGCTTTCGCGGTAGGTCCCACAACAGACACCTGAGTAGATTTATCCATGGTCTCTGTGGAGACAGAGATGCTACCAACAGAATCTTGCACTGAGATTGTTTTATCTTTAGCAATACTTGCTGAATTAACGGCGCTGGAGGATATGCATATCCTATCATTCCGTCCCAAGGGATCGACAGAGCGTCTACTGCAAATGCTCTTGGATCCGGACACGGAGACACATACGTCTGCAACTGATTGTTGAGATGTGTCGCAAATAAATCTATCATTGGCCGTTCCCATTGGTAGCAAATCTGATTGAATACTTGTTTGTTGAGAGTCCACTCCGACGACAACAAGCGACCCTTTCGTGAAAGGGAGTCTGCTAGTACATTCAGACGACCCGGTATGTGACGGACCGAAAGAAGAACCTGATGTTCTAGCGCAAACAGAAGGATTCTTTCCGTTTGATTGAACAACGGAACTGAATGAGTGCCTCCCTGATTCCGTATATACGCCACTACTGTCGTATTGTCGGATAGGATTTGGACATGAGCATTGTGAATAATGTCCATCCAATGACGTAACGCAAGCCAAATTGACATCATTTCCTTGATGTTTATGTGCTTGCCCAGGAATTGCGGATCCCAAAGACCCTGGCATCTCGAATTCGTTGGGATCAATGATGCACCCCAACCTGTTTGACTGGCATCCGTCATAATGGTAAAACTCGGATCCGGCAACTGCAGCGGAACTCCCTGAGTTAACCACTGAATGTTTGCCCAAGTCTGAATCTCTTGTTTCACTTGATCTGACAAGAGAACGTCTATGTCGAGTGAATGAATTTTCACACTCCAATTCTGAGTCAAGAATATTTGGAGAGGACGTGTGCGTAACCGCCCCATCGGAATGAGATCCGCAACGGCTCCGCACAGACCTATCAGTCTCAGAAATTCTCTCGCTGTGACTTTGTCTGCGTGCAGACAATAGCGAGCGTAACAACTGACTAATTTCGCTCTGGTTAACGGCAGACGAACGAGATTGTTGTGCGTCTCGAAGCTCATTCCCAGATGTGTGAATGACTTGGACGGCACCAGATCCGACTTCTCCTCGTTTACTATAAAACCGAGACGTCTGAAGAATGTCGTCCAGGTAGGCCGACGTTACCGCAGACGAATGAGCTTGGAAATAGATCATTACCGAGTTCATTACCCGAGTGAAAGCCCAGGATGCTAGATTCAATCCGAAGCACATCGCCCGGAATTGATACACCACTCCTAGGACGGCGAAGCGTAGATACTTTCTGAATGTCGGATGTACCATGACGTGAAAGTACGCATCTTTGAGATCTATGCTCGTTGCATAATCGTTCACCCGAATACTCGCTCTGACCGACCGAATCGTCTCCATATAAAACTATAAACGAGACTGCACCTCTGATAATAGAGCGTCTCTTTTCTGCGGATTTGACAGAAGTTGAGTCCATTTTGGACTTCGAGTTAATGGAGGCTTTCGTTTGAAGGATATCTTTAGACCTTCCGAAGTCACTCCTCTAACCCAAGGGTCGTCCGTAATCGACGCCCACTCTTGTGAAAAGCTCGACAACCTTCCGCCAACCGGTACGCGATAGAGGTTTAAGCCATCACCTCCTGGACCTGCGAGGCCTGCGGTAGGAGAAACCACGTCCTCCACGACCCGCACCTCGTCCCGTCGACCTCGGGGCGTCCGACCGGTTGTCCCAGCCCGAAGGACGTCCCGAACGTGAGTCGCTACCTTGACGGTCTCTTGAATAAGACCAAGAAGACGCACCGGAACCTCTATAGGAACCTCTCTTGGGCGCATTAGACCCAGAAGTGCCTGTCTTATTCTTGTCTGCCGTATCCGACTTCTTAGAAGCAGATTTGAACAACAGAGAATCCGAAGCTTTCTTTGTAATTTTATCATAAATTGCAGAAAGCTTGCCGTCAAAGAGAAGTTCTCCGGAGACCGAAGCGACTCTGAGAGAGTTCTTCACCTTAGTATCCACGAGTGTGGATGTAGCTAGGGCTGCGTCACGTCTAACCAACTCCAGGTTTGCCACTGAAAGGGCGGAGTTACACGTGGAATAAGCTACTGCCCTTGAAAGAAGTCTTAAAGAGGATTGTATATCCTGAAATTCTTTCCCTTGAAGGCGCAGTGATAATGCCTTAGTAAGGTGATCTGCGTAAGATAAGGCATCTAAACTGGCTCTGTTAGACGAAATAGTAGTTTCCAACACCGCGGTTGGAATAGACGCCGACGACGGTAATGATAATTCTAAGTCTTCCGCCTCGTCGTCCATACGCAGAGGAACTCTCGGAATACCTTGTCCTGCCGTGTCGAATTTATTCCTTGCATTAATGAAAGGCAGGTTGAGAGTATTGGCGGACAAGAAACCTGCTTTCCCCGTTTTGGAAGCAAGTTTGAATATAGCGTCGTTCAATAATTCAAATGTTCTTGCAACATTATTGGACTGAGACGGAAACTCGGGAGCGATGTCCCTGAACCGCTCAAAAAAATCAGAGTCCAATGACGCTATAATCCTCTTGTCCGGAACCGCAGCAGTCTGGCCCGACGGAACAACTTGAGGGAGAAAGTGCCGGATGAAGTCCACGGCAGCTTTATGTTGTTCCGAAAGGGATAGCTCCAAGTCATCCGTATCCCTTTCACCATCCGGTCGGACCTCATGATGCTCCCGGTCGTCCACCCCTGATGCTTCGGCGGAGCGTACCGACCCAGCGCCGTCGGATAATTCCCGATCCGACACCGTTTCTTTCGGCTGCTGGGATGCTGCGATAAGTTGTGCTATCTGCACAAGTACGTCCGGCATCGAGGCCTGCGGAGGCGCAGTCTTTCGCTGCATCGCCGTGGGCAGCTCCGCATCTGATGACTCCCGCATACTTTTCCTATGCGAACGTCCGGAGTCCATCGGCCTCGTGTCCCTGGCTACCGGATGGTGTGACCTGGTCGCCGAAGAATCCCTGATCGGCGAAGCTGGTAAAATATCGGCGGTCACGTAGCCAAGGTGCGGTCGTGTGCGCTGACGAGAGGAAGAAGCCTGAGCAGTCTCCGCGGACTGCCTATACAACGGAGCGTTCCAAGCGACGGACGTATGCTCCGCTTGCGACACATTTTGTACCACAACATCTGGTCCCAGATGTTGTTGTACGAGAGAGGGGCCTCTCTCGCTCGGGCCCGGCTGGACCTGGACAAGCTAGGAACCGGACTCAAAGGCTTCCTCCGATCTCGCCTACTATCCGCCGTCACTGGGTGTGCACGTTGAATGTTTATAGTGCTCGCATCACCCAACATTTCCTCCTGGACCGCATCGGACGAACCCGGCTGCCGAATCATTCGGTGAATGGACGCTACACCGGGCGAGCTAGCGGACGACATTTGTTTAATCTCCATGAGCACTTTTTCCGCTAGCTCTGTATTCATTTGTGACGACGGAAGCGCACTTGCGGAAGATAACATGGAAACATCACCCTGTTCTTGTTCCTCTGAAATAGAAACTGAGAGAGTAGAGTGACCTTGCGGAGAAAGAGCCGGCATAGCCCTTTCTCCACTAACAACATATCGTGACACATGTTTCCAATGTTTGTCATCCCAATATTGACATATAGAACAGGGATTAGTGCGAGAACACTGACTACAATTAATACAATGATCATGAAAGTCAGAGGAAGATTTCTTCCTATTACAATTTGAACAATATCCTTTCATTGTGAAAAGTCAACAACAAGTCCTAGTTACTCGCACAAACCCCTGAGACAAAGATACATAATAACATGATCCACTAATAATGAAAAAACAATTGCAAATCAAAATAATTTTTGAAAAATATTTTTTCAGCGAAGCCCAAGTTTCTGAAAAGTAACATTGAGCCCCAATGGATCCGATGGCTAAGTGTGGTCAAAAATTTTAAATTTATATTAAATAATTAATGCAACACTTACGGATAATAAAAATGTATCTTATAGTGAGATAAACTACACCAAAGGCAAACAGCCCCCCTCAAAAGAGACTGTTGCCAATGTAAACAAACAGTGTAAAACACCAGAAAACATGATTCCAGGCACTGAAAAAACTGGCCCGAAATCAGTCATCAAAATTACACTCTATCTGATGCAAGACAGAGACTCCCAGGGGAGAATCTGCAGAACATCAGATGGAAGATGCAGAACACAACGTTTATACACCCATGGGTGAAAACGTAACTATGGGGAAAATAACAGAAAACATTCTGTAACCAAGCAACTCTCCCAAGAGAATTTAGAAATGATCTTTCTCAAAAATATGCCAAAAGCATGGGAGAATTGCAAGGGGGGACTTAGAAGACCAGGGGAGAGGAAACACTGAATAAGCAGTGCAACTTTTTAGCAAGAATGACAACAAGAGGCCCATGCCTCGAAAATAGGCAACTTAACATAATTTCATCAAAAAATTTTAAGTACAGCCCTGATTATTTTTTGTCACTCCTTTTTCCTCTCCTCCTTCTATATGCTCCTTAGAATCACCATTTCTCCAATAATTACGTGTCTGGCATCCTTTAAACTGAGATTTACAAGCACAAAGATCACTGAGATGTTGACTGATGAAGGGCCAAACAGAGAATGATAATTGGCGCCAATTTCGGAACGTCCTTGACACTGCGCATGCGCAGTAGGGGCGAAGTATGGAGGTCCTATAGGACATGATTTCTTTTGGTTTTGGATACAAATTTTGGGGATTGGGGGGCAAAATTTGTGTTTGGCCCTGGTTTTGTTAGAGTTAGCACCAGCTAAGTCTGGGTCATTGGTACAGTATAAAAATATTAAGATTTTATTTGTGTTTGACATTATTTTTTAGCTTTTGAATACGATAACCATGGAAAATGGATAATATTGGCAAAAGAGGAATTTTTTCAATTTGCCAAAAAGTTGACGGAGCGAACTGGTATGGGTTCAATATCGAGTATGAGACCCATTACTGTTAATTATAGCTTGACAATGCCTTCTCATGCTCCCAATCAGGTTCCTGGTGGTCCTTTGTGGGATGTTGTTCTATTCTTGGACCAGCATGACACCAAGCTCCTGGACACTTCTTGGCTGGAATGGAGTGGACGGGCTGAAATTGCAAGCTGTACCTCATTCCAGACATGTTCGATTAGATTGAGGTCAAGGGATTTTGCTGGCCAGTCTATACGCTCAATCCCCTCCCTCTGTCGGTATTCCCCGACAGCATGGGCAACATGTGGATGGACATTATCGTCCATCAGAATGAATCTATCACCCACTGCACCTGCATAGAATCTGACGTGGACATCCAGGATCTCATCAATATACCGTTGTGCAGTCAATGTACCACGTTCAAGATCACAGAGCTCTGTACGTCCATCCTTGCTGATACCGCCCAGACCATGATTGACCCTCCACCATAGCGGTCATGCTCAGCAATGTTGGCTGCATAGAATCGCTCTCCTGGTCTTCTCCACACCCTAGAATGCCTATCTGTGTGGTCTAGGCAGTACCTTGACTCATCTGTAAAATTTAAAGGACAGGTCGCCAATCTTCTCTGGTCCACCCAACGTGGTCCATGGCCCATTCATATCGTGCCTGGCAGTGGTTCTGGGACAGCAGAATGTGAATACATGGTCTTCTTGATCGGAGATCCCCTTCATGCAACCTTTCCAGGATAGTCTGCGTCGAAACATTTACCCCGGATGCATTCTGAAGTTCACTGCAAAGCTGGGTTGCTGTGGCAAAGCGGTTCCTACAGACCTGAATGATCAAAAACCGGTCTTCAGCTGCAGATGTTGCCCTGTCTCTGCCACCACCATGCCGTCTTACTGGTGTGCCATACTGCTGAAATGTTGCCCAGGCTCTGTTATCACCGTATGGTGCATACCAAGGGCTTCACCAACCTGACGATGGGTAGCCCCTTGCTCCACCATCCCTACAGCACGCCACATTTCTGCTTTGGACAAATGTCGTCTTACATTTGCTATATTCAATCATTAAATCACAAGGGTTTGTGTTGAAATGAAGAGTGAATACCCTACACATGTCATGTACATGTAGACAGTACACAAAAACATCATGAAAATCAAGGGGTACATGCTTTTCACGACTGTCATGATAAGTCTGCCTGTCAAGAGAGCTAATGTAAACACTGGGGACCATCTCAATACATTCCTCAATCATATCCACCAAAAATATAGCAAATATGTCACAAGTAAATTTCACTATGCTGTGTCAAATATTTGGTGCTTAGCAAACTTTGAGTAGTATATATAAATTTACCAGTTGAAAAAAAAAGTTTTTTCAGAAACATTTCAACAAAACCATGTCCTGTGACCCCTCATTGGAACGATTCGAATGAGGGGGGGTCACATGATATTTTTTCAATTTTTTAAAAATTCGAAAAAAAATGATACTTAAAATAATAAAACAAGAGCAACACGAAGCGTGGCATATGCCCCCTCCTGCAGTACCATGGATAGCATCATGCCATCAAGAGCATGACATGTGCCTACAGCAATCTGTACTAATATAAACAAGCATGGCAAAAATTATTTCAATCCAATGTATGATGACAGAGCTACAGCAGCAAATATGTTGGACGGACACATTTTTCAATCATCCCCTAAGTTAAACAAGGGCAAATAACACTGTAAATGCTCATGGGAAGATATTAATTCTACTGTTGGATCCGTACCCCCATGCAGAGGAACAAGCATGGTAACAATTATTTGAATTCAATGTATGATGACAGAGCTAGAGCAGCAAATATGTTGGACGGACTCATTTTTCAATAATAATCCCCTAAGTTAAACAAGGGAAAATAACTCTGTAAATGTTTACGCGAAGATGTTAATTCTGCCGTAGGATCCGTTCCCCCATGTTGACGACAAGCATAGCAAAAATTATTTGAATCCGACAAATAATGACCGTGCTAGAGCAGCAAATATGTTGGATGGACACAATTGCGTTACACACGAACGCAGGATTGTACAAACATATGAACATATGCAGCTCTCCACTAGATACCCCCTCCGACCAAGTCGGGGACACAATAATAAGTAATACTAAATTTTGATATTGTTTGCATTTGTAAAGGGTTAAAAATTACCTCTGAGGGGTGTGTTGCACTAATTATTTGAAGGTGAAACAACAGTTTTAAAAAACAAGTGGACAGGCTATTTCATTTCACCAAATAAAAGAGGGTCATTATTTTTTGTAAACCTTGTTTTTAACAAGTACAAAGTCCTAAATCAAAAGTTTAATTATTTCGCAATATTTTAAAACTTCGAGATGGAGTATAGCACTTCAAAATCTCCTACTTCCAACTCCATACCATGGCAAGCTGGTGAACTCTTCAAGAAAACATTTCAGCATGACAGTGTCACACCCAGAGAGATAACTTTTTTTCTTTTCAGCTTTTGTGTGAGTTAAAAAAAACTGTACATTTTAAAAACGTTTTCCTGTGAACCAGCCAAAACACACCTTCGAAGGAAAAGTCTTTACATTTATAAAAAAGGTGCAACACCACCGGTATCCCCCACCAAGGGTTTCCCAGTTGAAAAAAAGCATAAAAAGGCCCACAACTGTAGAAAACAAGAGGACCCATGGGGCCTGAGGTCACTCACCTGATATGGTAGTCTAAGTATCAAACCAGGGACTTGACTTGAATAAGCTGCATACGCCCCTCCTAAGAAAATCATATACCAACTGGATGAGGCGATTGTGCCCACACAATACACAGGATTTTCCTTCTATTTTCAGTTCCTGCACTTTTACATCCCAAAATTGAGATAAACGCATAAAAAACAGATTTTTTTTTATTTTTGTTCGGAAATCCCACCCGGCCCCCAAATTTTCAGTGTAAAAAAAATAATTTTTGTCTTAAAATTGACCGAAACGCATAAAAAAAAAAAAAAAAAAAAAAAAAAAAAAAATTCCGGATTTTGGTCCAAAATTTCTAAGTCCGGAACGGGACCCCAAATTTTCAGCCTAAATATGAACCCAGGGACTTGGCTTGAACAAACTTGAATCTCCCCTCCTAAAGATGCTGCATACCAAATATCAAAAGATTCTTATAAGTACATCTGAAGAAGAAGATTTTTAAAGAATATTCCTCATACTGCACTAATTTAAACATTTGGGCTCCCATAGAGAGCCCAAATATGGACCCAGGGAATTGATTTCAATAAACATGTGAAACAATCTTCCAAAGATGTTATATGTGAAATTTGAAAGCTTTTGGAGCAGTGGTTTGGGAGAAAAGTAGTGTTAAATGTTTTTCCACATTACCCACAGTGTTAAAAAATGCTGACTCAGCACTTTTTCAAAGTCCCAAAAAAGTTCCTCATGATAAAACCAATAGCAATTTTTTTTACCATTCCATTCTGTTGGTCCTAAGGAAGCTTCACACTAAATAAAAATTTGCAGTGGTATGCAGTTTTAGAGATATGAGCGTTTTAAATTTTTTCTATTTTTAGCTCCTGTGGTTCCCATGGGGCAACAGGAAATTTTTTTTTGCATAAATCAACTACTTATGTCCCAATAAAATCTCATATCAAATTTGGTTCAAACCAGCCTCTCGGTTTGGAAAGTTAAAAAATTTATAGTAATTTATATATTTTTTATACTTACCAATGACCCAGACTTAGCTGGTGCTAACTCCACAAAAACCAGGGCCAAACACAAATTTTGCCCCCCAATCCCCAAAATTTGCATCCAAAACAAAAAGAAATCATGTCCTAAAGGACCTCCATAGTACGACTCTACTGCGCATGCGCAGTGACGCAGTCGTCCCGAAATTGGCGCCAAATATCATTCTTACTGGCAGTGCCTGGTCAGCGCTATGTACTCAGCGGGGAGGCAAGAGTTCCCAACTCAGGGAGGGCCATCCCCGTCTGGGTCATTGGTAAGTATAAAAAATATATAAATTACTATAAATTTTTTAACATTTTTATACTGTACCAATGACCCAGACTTAGCTGAATAGTAAACAGGCTGGAGGGCCTAGGACATAGAGGAAAATCCAATAAGCTCAATTATAAGATAAAGAGGTAACCCCTTAAGGAGAAAAGGAGTATTAGGCTTTACATGTATCTTTCTTATTTAATATTTAAATTAGAAAGATACACTACCCTTAATAATTGAGCACAATAACATTCATGTTCTCTATTAACATCCAGTATAACCTTTATACTAATTATTTTTAAAACAAGCCAATAAATAAAGTAGTCCAGAGAATTGAGACTCTTTATAATCATTTAAAAGTGTCCGAGTATTGTATATTAAAGCCCGTTTGACACTTGACATATACAAATGCTTCACACCGAGCTACACTTTAAAAATAAGACATGAATGAAATTAAACATTAATATTACACTTTAAAACCATCCCGGAAGCGACTCAGAAATACTGTCTTGGAGGAGGCATTCCCTTGCTTTTCACTATAAAGCAGGTGACCTAAGGGAACACCCGCCCCCCCCCCCCTTCCCCTTGCCCTGGGTCAAATAGCCCAGAGCGAAGAGGGCAGCCGGACGGAGTCACTGCCGGAACAGAAAGCCTGCATAACTATAGTTGCAACTGTTTAGTGGACGACATTCTGAGCAACAGATAACGGACCTAAACAATGCAGGTCTCCAGAAATGGACTCAATATTTCTGAGATAAAAATTAGTAAATGTGGATGGCTGAGACCAATAAGCAGCCTTCATTAAATCTGTAATAGCAACACTATTAGCATAAGCCCAGGAAGTAGAAAGAGCTCTTACTTCATGAGCAGAAATCTTAAGCACAGACTGCTGAGAAGAAGATAAATCTTCATACGCAGTACGGATAGTTAACTGAATCCATCTAGCAATAGAATGGACTGAAATGTCCTTTCTATTAGGCATCAAAGACAGAAAGAAACGTTTCCGTCCCTTTCTGATGAACTGAGATCTCTGTTTATAGATACGTAGTGCTCTAACAGGACAGAGTAAAGGCCTACGCCCGTCTGAAGACGGAAGAGCCTTAATAACAATAGGTTCCGGATATTTATTAGGAGCCTGATTCTTAGCTAAAAAACCCACATTAGTAGTGAAGGTGATAGTGTTCCCAACACTACGATAATGAGAATCATCCACCGATAGTGCATGAAGCTCACTGACTCTTCTGGCAGAAGAGAAAGCTAAGAGAAAAGCTGTCTTATAAGATAAGAATTTGAAATCTACTGTCCCAAGAGGTTCAAATGGCTTTTCCTTCAATTTAAGGAGAACCCAAGCTAAATTCCACTTAGGAATTAATCTAAGAGTTCTGGGTCTATTTATCGAAAAGTTTCTAACCAATTTCGATAAAGAGACATTAGATCCAATTTGTAAACTATCATGATGTGCATAGGTATCAGATAACATAGATCTATAACCCTTTATAGTAACAGGTTGCAGTTTGATTTCGTCAAACAAGTATACTAGAAAGTTAGCAATGTCTGGTATAGAGGGATCAAATATATCAACAGAATGATCCCTACACCAACGACGGAAAACCTTCCACTTAGCCGCATAGTTTAGCGAAGAGGAGGTCCTCCTACAGTTAGAAATCGCGTCCACTGCTCGTCCTGTAAAGTGCTTGCCATGCAAGAAGGACCGCACAACGGAAAAACGTGAAGGTTGAGACCTTGCGGGTTGTGATGCAGTTGGCGCGATTTCCCCTGCCAAAGAAGATCCTCTCGTGGAGGGAGCTTCCGCGGTAGGTCCCACAACAGACACCTGAGTAGATTTATCCACGGTCTCTGTGGCGACAGAGATGCTACCAACAGAATCTTGCATTGAGATTGTTTTATCTTTAGCAATACTTGTTGAATTAACGGCGCTGGAGGATACGCATATCCTATCATTCCGTCCCAAGGGATCGATAGAGCGTCTACTGCAAATGCTCTTGGATCCGGACACGGGGACACATACGTCTGCAACTGATTGTTGAGATGTGTCGCAAATAAGTCTATCATTGGCCGTTCCCATTGGTAGCAAATCTGATTGAATACTTGTTTGTTGAGAGTCCACTCCGACGGCAACAAGCGACCCTTTCGTGAAAGGGAGTCTGCTAGCACATTCAGACGACCCGGTATGTGACGGACCGAAAGAAGAACGTGATGTTCCAACGCAAACAGAAGGATTCTTTCCGTTAGATTGAACAACGGAACTGAATGAGTGCCTCCCTGATTCCGTATATACGCCACTACAGTCGTATTGTCGGATAGGATTTGGACATGAGCATCGTGAATAATGTCCATCCAGTGACGTAACGCAAGCCAAATTGACATCATTTCCTTGATGTTTATGTGCTTGCACAGGAATTGCGGATCCCAAAGACCCTGGCATCTCGAATCCGTTGGGATTAATGATGCACCCCAACCTGTTTGACTGGCATCCGTCATAATGGTAAAACTCGGATCCGGCAACTGCAGCGGAACTCCTTGAGTTAACCACTGAATGTTTGCCCAAGTCTGAATCTCTTGTTTCACTTGATCTGACAAGAGAACGTCTACATCGAGCGAATGAATTTTCACACTCCAATTCTGAGTCAGGAAAATTTGAAGAGGCCGTGTGCGTAGCCGTCCCATCGGAATGAGATCCGCGGCGGCTCCGCACAGACCTATCAGTCTCATAAATTCTCTCGCTGTGACTTTGTCTGTATTTAGACAATAGCGAGCGTAACAACTGACTAATTTCGCTCTGGTTAACGGCAGACGAACGAGATTGTTGTGCGTCTCGAAGCTCATTCCCAGATGAGTGAATGACTTGGACGGCACCAGATCCGACTTCTCCTCGTTTACTATGAAACCGAGACGTCGGAGCAATAGAAGAAGATTCTGAACATCGTTCTGAAGCGTTAACTCGTTGCCGTACCTCTGAAGAATGTCGTCCAGGTAGGCCGACGTTACCGCAGACGAATGAGCTCGGAAGTAGATCATTACCGAGTTCATTACCCGAGTGAAAGCCCAGGGTGCTAGATTCAATCCGAAGCACATGGCCCGGAACTGATACACCACTCCTAGGACTGCGAAGCGTAGATACTTTCGGAATGTCGGATGTACCATGACGTGAAAGTACGCATCTTTGAGATCTATGCTCGTTGCATAATCGTTCACCCGAATACTCGCTCTGACCGATCGAATCGTCTCCATATAAAACTTCGGAGCGACGATCAGCTTGTTTATCCAGCTCAAATCTATGACTGGACGGAACGAGCCATCTGGTTTCGGAACCAGAAACAGATGGCTGTAGAATCCCAGCGATTCCTGGTTTTCAACGACCTCTACCGCGTTCTTCATTAAAAGAGACTGCACCTCTGATAGCAGAGCGTCTCTTTTCTGAGGGTTTGACGGAAGATGAGTCCACTTTGGACTTCGAGTTAAAGGAGGCTTTCGTTTGAAGGATATCTTTAGACCTTCCGAAGTCACTCCTCTCACCCACGGGTCGTCCGTAATCGACGCCCACTCTTGAGAAAAACTTGACAACCTTCCGCCAACCGGAACGCGATAGAGGTTTGAGCCATCACCTCCTGGATCTGCGAGGCCTGCGGTAGGAGAAACCACGTCTTCCACGACCCGCACCTCGCCTCGTCGACCTCGGGGCGTCCGACCGATTGTCCCGGCCTGAAGGACGTCCCGAACGAGAGTCGCTATCCTGACGGTCTCTCGAATAAGAGCTAGAGGACGCACCGGAACCTCTATAGGCACCTCTCTTGGGCGGATAAGACCCAGAAGTGCCCGCCTTATTCGTGTCTGCTGTATCCGACCTTTTAGGAGCGGATCTGAACAACAGAAAATCACTAGCTTTCTTTTTAATATTATCATAAATAGCGGAAAGCTTGCCGTCAAAGAGAAGATCTCCTGAGACCGAAGCGACTCTAAGAGAGTTCTTCACCTTAGAATCCACTAGTGTGGATGTAGACAGGGCTGCGTCACGTCTAACCAACTCCAAATTTGCCACTGAAAGGGCGGAGTTACACGTGGAATAAGCTACTGCCCTTGAAAGAAGTCTTAAGGAGGATTGTATATCCTGAAACTCTTCCCCTTGAAGACGCAGTGATAACGCCTTCGTAAGGTGATCTGCGTAAGATAAGGCATCTAAATTGGCTCTGTTAGACGCAATAGCTGTTTCCAACACTGCGGTTGGAATAGAAGCTGACGACGGTAATGATAGCTCTAAGTCTTCCGCCTCGTCGTCCATACGCAGAGGAACTCTCGGTATACCCTGACCTGCCGTGTCGAATTTATTCCTTGCATTAATGAAAGGCAGGTTGAGAGTATTTGCGGACAAGAAGCCTGCTTTCCCTGTCCTGGAAGCAAGTTTAAAAATAGCGTCGTTCAATAATTCAAATGTTCTTGCAACATTATTGGACTGCGACGGAAACTCGGGAGCGATGTCCCTGAACCGCTCGAAAAAATCAGAGTCCAATGACGCTATAATTCTCCTGTCCGGAAGCGCAGCAGTCTGGCCCGATGGAACAACTTGAGGAAGAAAGTGCCGGATGAAGTCTACGGCAGCTTTGTGTTGTTCCGAAAGGGATAGCTCCAATTCATCCGTATCCCTTTCACCATCCGGTCGGACCTCCCGATGTTCCCGGTCGTCCGCCGCCGATGCTTCGGCGGAGCGTACCGACCCAGCGCCGTCGGATAATTCTCGATCCGACACCGTCTCTGTCGGCTGCTGGGATGCTGCGATAAGCTGTGCTATCTGCACAAGAATGTCCGACGTCGAGACCTGCGGAGGAGCGGTCTTTCGCTGCTTTGCCGAGGGCAGCTCCGCATCAGATGGCTCCCGCATACTTTTCCTATGCGAACGTCCGGAGTCCATCGGTCTCGAATCCCTGGCTGCCGGATGGTGTGACCTGGTCGCCGAATAATCCTTCATCGGCGAAGCTGGCAAAATATCGGAGGTCACGCAGCCAAGGTGCGGTCGTGTGCGCCGGCGAGAAGAGGAAGCCTTAACAGTCTCTGCGGACTGCTTATACAACGGAGCGTCCCGAGCGACGGACGTATGCTCCGCTAAAGACACATTTTGTACCACAACATCTGGTCCCAGATGTTGTTGTACGAGAGAGGGGCCTCTCTCGCTCGCGGCCCGGCTGGACCTGGACGAGCTAGGAACCGGACTAAAAGGCTTCCTCCGTTCTCGTTCACTATCCGCCGTCACTGGGTGTGCATCTATTATTTTTATAGTGCTCGCATCACCCAAAATTTCCTCTTGGACCGCATCGGACGAACCCGGCTGCCGAACCATTCGGTGAATGGACGCTACACCGGGCGAGCTAGCGGACGACATTTGTCTAATCTCCATGAGCACTTTTGCCGCTAGCTCTGTATTTAATTGTGACGACGGACGCACACTTGAAGAAGATAACATGGAAACATCACCCTGTTCTGGTTCCTCTGAAATAGAAACTGAGAGAGTAGAGTGACCTTGTGGAGAAAGAGCCGGCATCGCTCTTTCTCCAGAAACAACATATCGTGACACACGTTTCCAATGTTTCTCATCCCAATGTTCACATACAGGACAGGGATTAATGCGAGAACACTGACTACAATTAATGCAATAATCATGAAAGTCAGAGGAAGATTTCTTCCTATTACAATTTGAACAAGTTCCCTTCATTGTGAAAGAACAACAATAAGTCCTAGTTACTCGCAAAAACCCCTGACACAAAGATACATAATAACATGATCCATTAATAAATGAAAAAACAATTGCAAAACAAAATAATTTTGAAAAAATATTTTTTCAGAGAAGCCCAAGTTGCTGAAAAGTAACGTTGAGCCCCGATGGATCCGATGGCAAAGTGTGGTCAAAAATTTTAAAATTATATAAAATAATTAATGAGACACTTTCGGATAATATAAATGTATCTTATAATGAGATAAACTACCTCAAAGGCAAACAGCCCCCCTCAAAAAAGGCTGTTGCCAATGAAAACAAACAGTGTAAACACAGAAGAAAACATGACTCCAGGCACTGAAAAAACTGGCCCGGAATCAGTCATCAATTACACTCTATCTGATGCAAAACAGAGACTCCCAGGGGAGAATCTGCAGAACATCAGATAGAAGATGCAGAACACAAACGTTATACACCCATGGGTGAAAACGTAACTATGGGGAAAATAACAGAAAACATTCTGTAACCAAGCAACTCTCCCAGGGAATTTTTAGAAATGAAACTTCTCAAAAATATGCCAAAAGCATGGGAGAATTGCAAGGGGGGACTTTAGAAGGTTAGGGGAGAGGAAACACTGAATAAGCAGTGCAACAATTAGCAAGAATGACAACAAGAGGCGTTTGCCTCGAAAATAGGCAACTTAACATAATTTCAACAAAAAATTTTAAGTACAGCCCTGATTATTTTTTGCCACTTCTTTTTTCCTCTCCTCCTTCTATCCTCCTTAGAATCACATTTTCTCCAAGAATTACGTGTCTGGCATCCTTTAAACTGAGATTTACAAGCACAAAGATCAGTGAGATGTTGACTGATGAAGGGCCAAACAGAGAAATGATATTTGGCGCCAATTTCGGGACGACTGCGTCACTGCGCATGCGCAGTAGAGTCGTACTATGGAGGTCCTTTAGGACATGATTTCTTTTTGTTTTGGATGCAAATTTTGGGGATTGGGGGGCAAAATTTGTGTTTGGCCCTGGTTTTTGTGGAGTTAGCACCAGCTAAGTCTGGGTCATTGGTACAGTATAAAAATATAGAAAATTTGGACATGGCAAAAATTCTTGCCCCTCCCATAACGATGGCAAATATAGCCCCTGGAACTTCTCTTGAACAAATCTGAGTCTACATCCCAAAAGGAAGCTACACACCTAATATCAAGTCTCTGCTACTGCTGGTTCATGAGAATAAGATTTTTTAAGATTTAGGCTCACTTTTTGGGCGTGGCTATACCAAGGGGCAGGTCAACTTGATTTGAACAAATTTGAATTGACATGTGATAGGGAACATGCACACCAGATTTGGTTGAGTAGTTTGTGAGAAGAAGTCACTAATGTAAAGTTAAAGCTGGATGCCGGATGGACAGACGACAGACGATGACGATGGACGGAAAGTAATTAGTAAAGCTCCCCTTGAGCTTTGCTCAGGTGGGCTAAAAATTGACAAAACCTGTTATCTGTGAATATCCTTTCCCCGTGGTGGTCTATCAGCATACCAAAGATCATTTAAATCCAACATCCACTGACTGAGATATGAAGGTCCAAGTTTTTACAGATAGACAAACAGACAGACGGATGAATGGATGGACCCCATTTCTATATCTCCGCAAACTTTGTTTGGTGGGGGATAATTAAATTTGGTCAGTACATAATACAAAGGATAGAGCAAAGAGACAACCTCCTCTGCCCCAATGCATTTTTGCTTAAAAGCATTCATTTTAATGGGGAGCGCGGTGGCTCAGCGGTAGACTGTTGGACTTCTATGCCACTGGTCCTGAGTTCAATCCCCGACCAGGATGACCCACGTTGTGACCTTGGACAAGGCACTTTATCCCGGCTGCCTACATGGGAGCATGATGACACTGTGTATTAAGGCATACTGTATGTCGATGGTGCACATGTCTTCAACCGCTGTAACCCTGCTTGAGCAGAGCTTGAACAGAGTTAGAATGTTGAAGAGCTGACAGTTGCTCATTGGTTCTCTCTGGGTACTCCGGCTTCCTCCACCCATAATACTGTCATGGTCACGATTAGCCATTGTGCATAAGTATGTGACCTTAAACACCAATAAATAAATAATTCATTTTAACATAAACACACATCTCATCTGGAGCTGTGTCGCCGAATGTGCCACCACATGGGACGGTTGGGAGAAATAGGCTCAATCGCACTCAGCCGACTCTGGGAGTGCAGCCTGACACTGCACTTGAGCCTCGCCGCCTTGGAACCCTGTGGTGTTATTCGATATTTAGGGGATTCTAGTCCTGTAGGTGTCAATGACTTTTCCTCGGAATGATAATCAACGGGATTTATGAAAATGACAAGTTTATTACATAAAACAAAAAATAAATTTCATACATACTTAGGCTCTCAACAATGAATTTTTTTTTCCCACAAAATCAATGTCACTATAGCGTCTACTTCTCTTCCCAATGCTAGCACTGGTTTGGTCACCATTCTCCTTGTGCACTTTTAGATATTTGAGTGTCACTTATGTACACGCTATTCGTCCAGAAATTCACCAACACTTCTCCGACTTTGATGTATAGAGTCTCATTAAGTTAACACGTTTCCACTCTGCGCCACTTGCTATCTCATCACCACTTAAATTACAGAAAATGTTCATACAGCAGCTCACTCGCTAGCCGTCCCTTATCCAGCATAGTTCCACTACTTGGCCACCAATCTTTGAACTCCCTGCGCAACTGAGTTATCACTACTACCACAAAAACTTCTCAAACTTTTACTGGCCCTACTGGCGATGAGGCACCCCTAACCGCTAATTTTATAGCCTAACACTTAGCCCCGACTCATGGTCTGGCTCCAGTAAATGAGATCTACTCTCTGTCAATCAGGGGAAATATCTTGCTTCAGTTCTCTCTCCGAGACACCAAACACTGTCTCCCCGACATCTCGCTTGGTCGGGTATTTAGGCAGAACTTTAACGAACTGATGTATTTTTAATGACTTTATTTAAAGTTTCTGACACCACAGCACAAATGAAAAATTGGTTACTTTGAATTTCTAGCCTATTTCTTAGATGTGACACTAAAACTTCGCAATGCTAGCTAGCATCGAGAATGTTTGAAATGATTATCTAAGCACCCTGACATCCTGTTCGAATTGCAGATTAATTAGTCTCTTAGTTTGTGAACAGCTGTCTTTTAATGGGTTACAAATTAAGCAAACCCGATATCTTTGAATTTAACCGGCATGATCGTCTGTTGTGTGATATGATACTATCGTTAAGAAAAACTTGCGGTAATTAAAAAGGAATTATTTAAACAAGTGATAATAATTTTTTTTTTTTCTACATCTACAACTAGTACCATTATTATTATATTGCTATAATTATACTTATCAACATTATTATTATATTATTATTTACATTTTTATACTAACAACGGAGAAAACAGGCCATCTCCCTGACACTGTGGTATATCTCTTACCAAATATATAATATGAAGCTCATTCTCTAGCACAAAACATTTTCTGGCCTTTTGGAGCTCAGCAAATACAATCAGGCCTTCATCAGGTGAGAGAGCAGAAGCTAAAACAGCTGATCCAAGTTGTGTAGGATAAAATCTTTCAGTTGTATTACCATCTATAAAAGAAACAAGAGCTGAAACACAAATCAGATTCAATATTTTTCATACTTCATTTTTTTGGAGTTAGTTTCCTCAAGGAGTTTTCTCACCTACAGGAAGGGCAAGTTCAAAAATTTCAAGGATGTTTCCTCCCATCATGCCCAACCTAATTATCAATTGTGCCCCAAATCAATAAAAAGATATCTTTAGTTTATACAGAACGGAAAACAATTTCTAGTCCAAGGTTAATGTGACATTCATTTTTGGCACAATTCCAACAATTTGAGTACTTCCCCTCATCATGCATCATCCACATGGCAAATACAGTCAAGCAGAATTTAACTTGTTTAGGGATAGGTTATTTTTTTGCTGTCTGGATTTGTTCATCAATATGGTTTATTAACAAGAGATTCACTCGGAAGTGACCATGCCCCCCTATGTGGCAATGAATGACCTTGATCTGTGACCTTGACCTCCATCAAACAATAAAAATTGTAAAAAGTTTAATATTTGTACTTTGGTTCATTTCTGAGTTATGGCCGAGACACGAATATTGATGATTTTCAGTGTGACCTTGAAATGTGACCTTGACCTTGATCTTATGGACCTGGTTGTGGTGTGTGACACATCCACCCATTATCCTTTATAATTGAGCGAAGTTAGATGATTGTAGCCCTAATAGTTTTGGAGTTATGCTTGAGACATGATTTGTGACCCTGAACATATGAAGGTCAATTGTGACCTTCACCCTGCAGATGTGGCGGAAACTATTATACACGACACACCTTCTGACTGTCCTTAACATTTGTAAAAAGTTTAACAATTGTACTATGATTCGTTTCTGAGTTATGGCTGAGACACAAATTTTGACCGATTTTTAGTGTGACCTTGAAATGTGACCTTGACCTTGAAGGTACGAACCTGGCTATGGTGTGTGACACATCCTCCCATGGTCCTTTATAATTGTGTGAAGGTTGATGACTGTGGCCCTAACAGTTTTCGAGTTAATGGCTCGGACACACACACACACACGCTCGGACACACACACACAGACGGACACAAGCACATTTCAATCACTATATGCCACCCGACTAAAGTCTGGGGGCATAAAAATTATTGGAGAGTGCCTGTTGACACTCTCCAATAATTTGTAATAAAATAATTTTATATAAACAAAATATCATTTGAGTTTGACTGAGAAAGGAACATGAGTGAGGAAAATGCTGGCTTTGCTCTGGTAAACTCATTTGTTTGAAAGCCTTGAGAGTGGCTTCTAGCATTCAACCAGTTAACCCTTTACCTAACCTGAAAAGCAGACGACACTTGCAAAAATAATTCTTGAATAACTAATTTTTTTCATTTTTTGTCTCAAAAACATAGGTTATGACCCTTCGTTGGAACGAGCTCGACGAGCTCGTTCCAACGAGAGGTCATAACCTATGTTTTTGAGACAAAAAATGAAAAAAATAATGAAAATTAATTGGCGATTTTTGAGAATAGCGCTGGCCGGTTTTGGCCGTTACGTTAGGTAAAGGGTTAAAACAGCAACATGTAAACAACAGATGGACAGAAGATGACAGAACAGATGGATGGAAGGCAGGACATTTTTTGTTTTCAAAAAATTTGCTTAGCAGTTTTTATCGCTGTCATGGAAAATTGATTAGCAATTTCAGCCCCCCCCCCCCCCCACCCCCAAATTTCCCAATTTCTATCACATACATGTACTGAAGTGCCTGGTTACTCGTGTCCGAGATCATACTCTAGCATAACTCCATCCCTAACTTTCCAAATGTGAGTTACCAAGTGGACCCTCTGAGTCTAAGCACACCATTCCACATGTACTTTTCTGTTTTTGAATAAAGACGACTTTAGTCACAAGCACTGGTAATTATGGTAATTACGACAAAAATAGGTAAGTAGTCATCTGATGATTGCGACAGCTAACCTTACCAAATACACAAAAAGCTAGAGTACCCTGGTCCCGTGGGTTGGCAATGAATAATAAGTACATCGGTGATTGAAACATGCTCTTGCAGTTCATAATTCGACTTCCACTTCTCAATTTTCAAATCAATCCACCCGAACGAAAAAAGTTGTGGAAGATGATTATGAAGAAGGAGCTAATTTATAGGCACCAACATCGTAGAAAACACTAGTGGAGTTTTGTCAACTGATTTGAAAACACTCATAAAATGATGGTTAAATTTATCATTTCGCATGACCAAATAAATTGGTGTATTGTTACACTGTTTATCTGCAGTTTTACCATTTTTGAATTGGCTTATTGGATGAGCACATAAAATTTTTAAACGCACAATGCAAACCAAATTTCGGTGATTGGATCGCACATGGGAGATCTTGCTTTGCAAACTGTGATGCAAACCCGGACAAAGAATACCCTGGAATGTGACAACTCTATACCACCAAATCAAACCCCCAACACTGTTGGTTTGTTTATAATAACTGATTAGGCCTAAAAAAATAAAAAATCTGTTTCTCAGGCCCTCCCGCATGGTCCTTTTGGCTGCCGCATGCTCTCTTTTTATAACCAATTTAACTTAAAAAAAATTAAAATTAAATGGTTTATGTCTGATATTTTACCCAAGTTAAAAAAATTGATGAATTTGTCCCTTGAGTGCAAGAAGGCTTTGCAATGCTTTAGCATTGCAAAGCCTTCTTGCTCTCAAGGGATGAAATACACCACCACCCATGCTATTCTGTAGATTATGAGGCCTAAAACTTGAACCAAGAACACAAATTTTTGATGGCAAAGAAGTAATTACTGAAACAAAAAATAAAATAAAACGCTTGCCCGCATGCAATTTCACAAATAATGGCCTGAGAAACAGAAGATCTACTTTGTGTGGCCTTATCACATCTAACCAAAATAACTGTAATATCAATAGTATAAGAGGTTTGAGTGGAGAGAGAAGTGTGGGAAGAAGGTTATTTTGAGAAATGAAATGTAGTTTTATGGTAAAAGCATATTGGAGTTGAATATCCAATGTATATCACGGGTGCAGCACTGGTATGTCATAACATGTTTTTAGTGACTGAGTAGTGAATCTGTATCATACATTGGAGATCTGATAGCCTGGGATTATCTTTGCCCACCAGAAATTCTTTTGTTTTCCAGATGATCACTGTTTGCTTCTTCAAAAGCAGCTTTGTGTGCTCCAAAATTAATTTCATTCCTCAAAATGACTTTCTTCCCATATTTCTCTCTCCACTTCCACCTGTTATAATTATCAATGTTACACAGGAATTTTTAAATACAAAAACAAAATAGAGGGAATCTATAATCCTGAAGCGTCTAAAATCAGCCATGAAGCTGGTGTTTTACCTTGTTGTATATATCGTATGTTTTTGCTTATCTCTTCATATTCATTACTCCTCAATCAATTCTGTCCTCTATTCATTCGAAACAACTACTTGTCCTTTCCCGTTTCAATATCCTTCAGTATTTGTGGCTTCTCCTGTCCCAGGGTTCCAAGCATTTTTTGTGCTCCCACGTGGGATGAAACCCACTCACAATAACAATTGTTATCAAATGATCAAGATCGCATGTGTAATTTAGATACATACAGAATACGAGTGGGTCTATTCATTGTGCGAGCGTGGAGAGGTGTGCATGGAAAACACCTACTTGATATGTCATGTATTTTGCTCGCATCACTCTTACTCAAGTTCCAGTGCAAAGGTCTCACAATAATGCTAGCCCTGCTATACTCACATTGCATCATAACTGCTGGCCAGCCATTTTTTATAACATTCTTGAATAATATACGAGGCCCCTACAGTTTCTCCGAAACGTATTTTACAAGAACGTCAGTCCTATGTTCTATGAACCTGCAACCTTACGCACAACGTATATTATTCAACACCTCTGAATATATCGCTGTACTCAAATCTGTTCACACAAATCCTGTTTTCTCAATTAACTATTCAAATTTATTCTCTTTGTCCGACATCAACTATTTGGATCACGTAACAATTTACCAGAATCAGACGTTCATGTTGTTGTCAGTTTGTTTTTGGCTATTGCTGGTCCTACTTCTATCCGGCGACATTGAACTCAACCCTGGGCCCACAAGTGAAACGGATGCAAGCTATTCGACTAACTACTCTCCATCACAAGGGATTAAAATCTGTCAGATGAACATTCAAAGTTTAAAGACCAAACTCGACGTATTACAATGTGAAACACCCGTGAATGATATTTGTGCATTTACCGAAACCTGGCTAAGAACCACCGATGAAAGCTCTGATCTTCATATCAGTGATTTCCAAGACATAATTCGAAAAGACTGTCCGACTAGGGGAGGGGGTATTGCAATATGTATCAAAACTGGGATCCCATTTAAGTTAAGACCCGACCTTGAGGTGCATCATCTTGAATGCATATGGGTGGAAATTTATGTCAGGTCCAAGTCTTTCTTGCTTGGCGTTTTCTATAGACCACCAAACAGTGGCATTGAACATTGGGACATGATTCTTGCCTCCCTTGAAAAAGCATACGACTCAGGTATTCCTGATATAATTGTCACAGGTGATTTTAATGATAACATTCTCCCACCCAATAGATCTGATAAGATACCATTGTCCAGTGCACATCGAGGTGCGTTTCCCCAAACTGACTCACAATTGTTTCAAACGCAAAATCTGGCTGTACGATAAAGGTAATTTCGAAGGACTCAATAATGCTCTAGCAAGCACTCAGTGGGATGCAATCTCATCACAGGTCGATTTGGATACCATGGTTGAGATGTTTTGCAATAAAATCCTTGACTTAGCTTCGCAATTTATCCCAAATAAAGTGGTGACTATTAGACGAAACGAACCCAAATGGATGCACAATGAAATTCGACGAATAATCCGACAGAGAAAACGTCTTTACCGACAAGCTAAATCTTGTGGCCAGCCCGAGGCATGGACCAAATATCGCTCTAAACGAAATGAAGTTGTCTCCGTGATACGTCAATCGAAAGCTAAATATCACAATAAAATCCACTCATTAGGCCACACAAAGTAGATCTTCTGTTTCTCAGGCCATTATTTGTGAAATTGCATGTGAGCGAGCGTCTTTTTATTTTATTTTTTATTTCAGTAATTACTTCTTAGCCATCAAAAGTTCATGTTCTTGGTTCAAGTTTTAGGCCTCATAATCTACAGAATAGCATGGGTGGTGATGTATTTTATCCCTTGAGCACAAGAAGGCTTTGCAATGCTAAAGCATTGCAAAGCCTTCTTGCACTCATGGGACAAATTCATCAATTTTTTAACTTGGGTAAAATATCAGACATAAACCATTTAATTTTAATTTTTTGCAAGTTTAAATTGGTTATAAAAAGAGAGCATGCGGCAGCCAAAAGGACCATGCGGGAGGGCCTGAGAAACAGATTTTTTATTTTTTTAGGCTTTATTAAATAGTAATTCTACTACACCATCGTTATGGTGGAAAACACTCAAACTGATTATGGGAAACAAAGTAACAGAAATTCCTAACATGTATTACCAAAATAAAAACATCCTTCGAAATGCAGACAAGGCCGAAGCCTTTCATGATTACTTTGTAATATTGCGACACTTAATGATGAACACGCTACTCTTCCTCCCCTACCCCAACATGATCGCCCTACTATGAATGCTATAACAATTAGTCAAAGCGATGTACGTGTCTCACTCAAGACTTTGAAAACATCGAAGGCTTCGGGACCAGATCTTCTGAGCCCACGTATACTGAAGGAGTGTGCAGGCTCATTGACAGAACCTCTTACTGGCTTATTTAATTGCCTCCTCAGTTACTCATATTTTAACCACTACTGTGGAAAAAAGCTAACGTAATTCCAGTCCTAAAAAAAAATCCTTCTAACATTATATCTAACTATCGCCCAATTTCTTTACTCAGCTATCTCGGTAAAGTTTTCGAAAAATGTGTCTTCAAACAAATGTGGGAGTTTTTAGACAAAAATAGTATAATCACTACCTTCCAGTCAGGCTTTACCCCACATGACTCACCAGTACTTCAACTCACTGACATTTACGATGCGCTTAGTTGTGCTCTTGACGAAGGAAAAGATGTAAGGGTTGTATTCTGTGATGTCAGTAAAGCCTTCGACAAGGTCTGGCACAAAGGCTTACTTTATAAATTGAACAGAATTGGCATTACTGGTAACCTGCTTGAATTCTTTAAATCCTATTTGAATGAGCGATTGCAAAGAGTAGTAGTCAACTCGGAAACTTCATCCTGGAAACTAATTAGTTCAGGTGTTCCCCAGGGATCAATTCTCGGGCCTTTGCTTTTCCTTATATACATTAATGATATCACTTCTAATCTAATAAGTAGCATACGGTTATTTGTGGATGATACAACCCTGTACCTTATAGTTGATCACCCAGATAGGGCTTCTACTGTCTTAAACAACGACCTAGCCCAAATCGAACAATGGGCACAGACAGGAATTTAATCCTTTGAAAACCGAATCTATGATCATATCTAGAAAAACTGAACCTGTTAGGTATCCACCGTTAATACTGGTAAACACCCCCATCGAGGAAGTCAACATGCATAAACACCTTGGTGTCTTTATCAACTTGCGATGTACGTGGGAACAGCATGTCGATCATATCTGCGGAAAGGCTTGGTCACGTTTGGACCTCATTAGGAAATACAAATTTATACTTGATCGTAAAACACTAGAGAAGATCTACTTTGCTTTCATCCGCCCCCTACTTGAATATACTGACACCGTCTTAGACAACTGTACTGAACATGACGCTATGAAACTTGAAAGTATTCAAATCGCTGCTGCACGAATAGTAACAGGTGGCACACTAAGCGCCAGTATAGCTTCCATTAATGTCGAAACAGGGTGGGAACGGCTTGCAGCAAGACGAGATAAGCACAAACTGGTGCAGTTTTTTAAAATGTTCCATAACATGGTCCCCCCTTATATATCTAATAGAATCCCTCCTTCTATATAGAGTAATCAAATCCATGATTTACGCACAGCTAGTAACCGGCGTCTCCCGTTCTGTCGAACTAAAAACTATCAAACGTCTTTTATTCCTGCAACAACTAAATTATGGAACGATTTACCCGTTAGTGTCAGAGATAATTGCTCCTTGGCTGAGTTTAAAACTTATCTAAACCAAAATGTCAGGCGGCCACCCCAGTTTTTCTCACATTCGAAATCTCGCAAAGCTCAAATTTATCACTGTAGATTATGTCTTCGGTGTAGCAATCTGAATGAGCATCTTTATGTAAACCACCTCGTGGACTCGCCTTACTGCCTCTGTGGACAGATGGAGACTACGGAGCACTTCCTACTAAATTGTCCCATGTATATTAATATACGTAATGAGACTTTAGGCCATCTCCCATCACACAATTGATACAAATATATTGCTGTTTGGGTGCGAATTTTATAATAGTACAGACAATCGAATAATATTTGAAGCTGTTCACAAGTTTATTCTCAAATCAGAAAGGTTTCCATGAGACCTGAGTCCCAATTGAAGTCGCTTTAGGTGTTTACGTGCCACTTTTTCAGCTGGGGCACCGTCGCCGGAGGCTGGGGTAAGGGGTCTGCCACAACTACCAAATTAACGTCATTCCAAAGGACAAGTTTACCTATTCCACATAATCCTCTTCTCAGACAAAGTGTTTTGTTTTTAACCCTATACTCAATCCAAATGACGGGAGACTTTCTCAGCATTCTGGAATAACTATACATGCTTCTTTTGTCCCATAAGCGTAGTCCCTCTCTCTCTCTATCTATCTATCTATCTATCTATCTATCTATCTATCTATCTATCTATCTATCTATCTATCTATCTATCTATCTATCTATCTATCTACACCTCAAGATTACAGTGATCATTCCAGTCAAATTGTGGCAGTTCTGAACCAACACTTATAATGTTGTCTGTGAAGGTCTCTCATTTTAGAAATTGGGGCCTGCCACATTCCCTCAATGGGAAATTCGGCCCAGCGACCTCCCACTGCACAATCATAAATCAGAAAAAGGTGGAAGATTGGAAAATGTTTGAAAGTACTAGCCGGAGAAATCACTCCGTTGTTGGTCCGATTTCCGGTTGGGGTAATGCGGAGGGCTCGCTAAGTCAAGGTCATAAGTTTCTCTATTTACCCATTCTTCTTTCTCTTATATTTTGAGCTCCATTCACATAATTCTGTTTTCAACTTATGCTTATACTCAGCTGTTTATTGATAATTTATTGAACTCAACAATGTGTACATATGTTAAAAGTTTGAATCGAAATTTTGGATTATCACAGCTGTATGACTGTCATCTCGTATCTATTTATGTGTAATTGCAATACGAGTGGAAACGACCTTGTATAAGCTATCAGATTTTTGTCGAATCCACATACATCATTATACTGTTTCATGTATATTCTGAAAGTTGGAAATAAATATTGTTTAAACTAAAATAGAGGGAAAATAAAAATTATCAGCAGTTGGTTTTTTTTCACATTTTACACCAAAAGAGAAACACACCATATGTTATTTACTTACCGTCATCTTTGATGGATTTCAAAGACACAAATTCATTGTCTTGCAAGAAGCTGATTCCAGACTGAATAAGATCTTCCATTTTCTCATCATCTGATGCAAATGATGCAGCCAACATTGTGCAAGATGTGTAGGAAGCAACATCACGGGGGCCAGCAGCAACTCCACTTACAACAATCTAAAACACCATCAAGTTCAATATAATTTTAGACTGATTCATGCCTGTTCAAATCATAGAGAATGTAGGGTTCTTGTTATTGAGATCCACTGTAGTTCTTTAACACTTTACCTAATGAATTGAACAAAACCATATCCTGTGACCCCTCAATGGAACGAGATCATCAAGCTCGTTCCAATGAGGTGTCACATGATATGGTTTTGTCGAAATGTTTTGAAAAATTTAAAAAAAACAATAATTAAACAAGAGTTATTGCTGAAGGCAATTCATACCCCAACTGCAGCGGTGGACAAATGAAAAATAAATGAATTAAAAACAAAGTAAGAACTGTAACTCAGTTGAAAAAATGTGGGCATGTGCTCGAGAGGCTTGTCATAATGATTCCTCAAACCAGATTTCATGGAAATCCTTCCACTCACTGGTGAGATATCACTCTGGATGGACGGACACACAGACGGATACATATAATCGAGTATACCTCATTCTCTTCTTCGAGAGTGGGGGTGTAATAATAAATTTTGATATTCTGTGTGTTGGGTAAAGGGTTAACGAATGTTCACAACTAGAACTGGATAGTACTGAAATTCAGGCTCATTCTCAATATCCACTATTTTGGGAGTGTTTTATCCCTGTAATGGTATGGTATTTGGGATTGACAGGATATTAATACTCACAACAAAGCAGGGCAGTATTTTCAGTATAGAACCAAGCTTTATGCCACCATTCCATAGTAGTAAGAGACTCAGACAGGCCTAAAAATAAGCAATCTGACATTTGCAGAAAGAGGTCCCCAGAGGGTGAATTTGATGATGCTATCCCATACAGTGGGCCAGTTTATCCTCTGGATACCTCTTTCTGTTTAGTTTTGAGACCCTGATTCAAACTGAGGTTCACATAGGGTAAATGTAGTGATGCTACCCTGCTGGGCAGGGTAGCATCACTAAATTCACCCTCTGGAGACCTCATTTTGCAGATGACAGCAATGTAGTGATGCTACCCTGCTGGGCAGGGTAGCATCACTAAATTCACCCTCTGGAGACCTCATTTTGCAGATGACAGCCTACTTATTTTCTGGCTTGGACTCAGAATGTTCATACTCATGCATCAACTCATGATGATGATAAGACATGGCAAGATTAATAAATAATGAATGTATTATTTGTCAAAACAATGATAATAGAGCTTGGAGGTTTTGAATTTTCAGATTGGGTTTGGTTTGATTTCAGAAAAAGACTTGGTTTTTCTGTGTTAAGAACATATGGTAAATAACACTTCAAGCTACTTTACTTGGAAAAATATCCACAAGAGTTTGTTTGACAGCAATCACCATGAAAGCCCTGTCTGCATTGGGCTCAGCCTGACATCCCTTTGGGTTCTAGGGGGATAAGTTCCTAAACCCATTCGTTAAGAAAAAATCAAATGAGGGTAACAAATGAATAAGGTGCATCTATGTTGTGTTCTCATTGTCACATTGATGAGAGTCCATAGTAGTCGCTTGTCCAGTTCCCTTCCAGTAAGGTAGTTTGATCAGTTTATGCATAAAACACAGTAAAACCGTTCGGCCAGTTTTTGATGGGTCTTGCAGTTCGGTTTTCCAGTTTGCCCAAAAAAGGGAACGGAACTAGAAACCTGAAAAACCACCCAGCTTAATTGACAATAATACAGACACTCACCAAAGATCATTTGATGCGATAAAAAACCACAAAGAAAATGTGCTTGCAATACTTTCTCTTAGCTATTTATTATGATGATGGTATGACATGGAAAGTTTACTGAATAATAAATGTATTATTTGTCAAAACATTGGAAAGTTAAAAAATTTATAGTAATTTATATATTTTTTATACTTACCAATGACCCAGACATAGCTGGAGCTAACTCTTAAAATGTTAAAAAATTTATAGTAATTTATATATTTTTTATACTTACCAATGACCCAGACATAGCTGGTGCTAACTCTTAAAATATAGGGCCAAACACAAATTTTGCCCCCCAATCCCCAAAATTTGCATCTAAAACTAAAGAAAACATGTCCTGAAAGGCCCTCCACACTTCGCCCCTACTGCGCATGCGCAGTGTCAAGGACGTTCCGAAATTGGCGCCATTTATCATTCTAATAACCAGTGCCTGGTAAGCGCTATGTACTCAGCGGGGAGGCAAGAGTTCCCAACTCCTGGGAGGGCCATCCCCGTCTGGGTCATTGGTAAGTATAAAAAATATATAAATTACTATAAATTTTTTAACATTTTTATACTGTACCAATGACCCAGACATAGCTGAATAGTAAAAAGGCTGGAGGGCCAAGGACATAGAGCAAAATGGAATACGCTCAATAAAATAAAATAGAGTCATCCCCTGTAGGGAAAAGAAGAAATAGGCCTTACATGTATCTTTCTTATTTATGATAAATTAGAAAGATACAACACCTTCCAAAAATTGAGCTTCATACATCCATGTACTCTATTAATATCCAATAATCCTTATACTAATAATTTTTAAAGTAAGCCAATAATAAAGTAAGTCTAGAGAATAGAGACTCTTATACTCCTAAAAGTGTGTGAGAATTGCATAATCATGTCCGTTGACATATGCAATATTCAAAAGCTATACTTTAAAAACTAAGACTTGAATGAATTTTATAACTTAAACTTCTCACTAAACAACCATCCCAATAACAGCTCAGAATTACTAACTCCGGAGGAGGTATCCCCTTGTTTTCATAGTAAAAACAGGTGACCCAAGGGAACACCCTCCCCCCCCCCTTATTCTTGCCCTGGGTCAAATAGCCCAGAGCGAAGAGGGCAGCCGAACGGAGACACTGCCGAAACAGACAGCCTACCTAGCTATAGTAGCAACTGTTAAGTGAATGACATTCTGAGCAGTAGATAATAGACCTAACAATAGAGGCCTCCAGAAATGGACTCGATATTTCTGAGATAAAATTCATGAATGGATGGCTGAGTGCAATGAGCAGCCTTCAAAAATCTATAATAGCAACACTATTAATGTAAGCCCAAGAAGTAGAAGAACTCTTACTTCATGAGCCGAAATCTTAAGCACAACTGCTAAGCCAATGATATACCATAAGCAGTACGCTAGTTAATAGAATCCATTAACAATAAAATGGAGCGTAACGTCCTTCTACTAGACATCAAAGACAGAAGAAGCTTACGCCCTTGTAATAAACAGATATCTGTTTATAAATACATAAACTGTACCCGGAAAGAGTAAAGGCCTATGCCCATACGAAGACGGAAGGGCCTTAAAATAATAGGTTCCGGATAATAGGAGCCTAACTCTTATGCAACAATCCAACCTAAATAGTAACGGAAGTATTGATTCCGAAACTATGAAAGTGAAAATCATCCATCGATAGTGCATGAAACTCACTGACTCTACAGTAAAAGAGAAATCAACAGAATTACTGTCTAAAAGGTCAGAATTTGAAAACTACTGTTTCCAGAGGTTCAAATGATTACTTAGCTAAATAAGAACCTGAAGTTAAAATCCGTATAGGAATTTAATCCAAAGATTCTAAGTCTATTTATCAAAAAGTTACTGACTGACTTAGATAAAGAGACAAAAGACTCAATTGTAAACTATCGTAGAGTGCATAGGTATGAGGTAACATAAACCTATAACCTAAATAATAACAGGCTGCAGTAGATCTTGTGAAACAAGTATACTAAAAAATAGCAATGAGTAGTATGGAGGGATCAACCATATGAACATAATGATCCCTACACCACGACGGAAGAGCCTCCACTTTAGTCGCATAGAATAGCGAAGAAGAGGATCTCCTATAGTAAGAAATCGCGTCCAAAGCTCGTCCAGTACAGTGCTTACAATGCAATACGGACCACACAACGGAATACATGAAGGTTGCGACCTTGCTGGTTGTGATAAAGATGACACGATTTACCCAGTGAAAAAAGATCCTCACATAGAGGAAGATTTCACGTTAAGATCCACAGTAGACAAGAGAGTAAATTACTCATGATCTCTGTGAAGATAGAGATGCTATCAACAGAAATGTATTGTGGTTGTTTATCTTAGCAATACCTGCTAAAACAACAGCGCCGGAGGATACGCGTATCCTATCATTCCGTCCTATAGATCAATAGAGCGTTAACAGTATTAGCTCAGAGATCTGGACAAGCCAACACATACGTCTGCAAAATGATTAGCAAGCTGTGTCATAAATAAAACATCATTGGGCGCTCCCATAGATAGCAAATCTGATTGAATACTTGTTTGTTGAGAGTCCATTCTGACAGCAACAAGCGACCCGTAAGAGAACGGGAGTGCGATAAAACAATCAGACGACCCAGAATATGACGGATCAAAACTGAACTTGGTGTACTATAACCAACAGACGGATTCTTTCCATTAAATTGAATAACGGAAACGAAAGAGTGCCTCCCTGGTTCCGGAGATACGCCACTACTGTCGAATTAAAGGACAGGAATTTGGGCATGCGTTTCTGAATAATGTTCATGCAATGACATAAAGCAAGCCTAAAAAACATTATTCCGCGGAAGTTAAACTGATAGCTAAAAGACTGCGGAACCCAAAGACCCTGGCACTTCGAATCCGTAGGGATCAGTATATATCCCAATCTGTTTGACTGGCAACCGTCATAACAGCCACACTCGGGTCCGGCAACTGCGGCGGCACTCTCTGAGTCAACCACCGAATGTTTGCCCCAGTCTGAATCTCTTGTAACACTAGATAGACAAGAGAATGTATAAATCAAGCAATTCATGGATTGCCGGAAAGTTGCCGTCGAAGAGAAGCTCCTCCGAGAACGAAGCGACTCTGAGAGAGTTCTTAACCTACTATCCACGCGTGGATGTAGCTAGGGCTGCATCACGTCTAACCAACTCCAATCAGCCACTGAAGGGCGGAGTTATACGTGAACAAACTACTGCCCTCAAAAGAAATTACATTGAGAATAATATCCCGTAAATCTTTTCTTGAAGACGTAATGATAACGCCTCAGTAAGGCGGATTACGTATAATAAAGCGTCTAAGTTAAGTCTACTATACATAATGTCGTTCCCAACATTGAAATTGGAAAAGACATAAACGGCGAAAAAGAATATATGCAGTCTTTAATCACACCGTCTAGACGCATATGAACTCTCGGTATGCCCTGCTCTGCCAAAATAAACTATATGTAAAAAAGATAAAATGGCAGAAATGAGCCACGCGGACAAGAAACTAAACTATCATGCTTAGTAGCAGGCTTGTATATATATATAAATATATAGCGTCGAAAAATAAAACACATGTTGTAATGACAATATTGGACTGCGTCGGTAAGTCAGGGACAAAGTCCCTGTACCGATCGAAAAATCCGAGTCCAATGACGCTATAAGTCTCTTATCCAAGATCGCAGCAATGAAGTCCGAAAAATAATCACTGGAAGAAATGCCAGAAGATATGAAAGGCATCTTCCGATACTACTAAAGGGAAAACTCGAAATCTTTCGAATCCCTTTCGCCATCCTGTCGGACCCTATAAAGCGTTCGGTCGTCCGTAGATTGATGCAACCGCAGACCGCACCGACCCAGCGCCGTCGGATAATTCCTGATTCGACCGAGAAACCGTCAATTGCTGGGATGCTGCGAAACAACTGTGCTAACTCGGATAGCACGTCCGTCACTGAGGCCTGAGGAGCAGCGGACTTACGATGCATTGCCGCAGGAAGCTCCGAGATCGTTACCCCGTGCATACTTCCAATATGCGAGCGAACGGAGTTTATAGGCCTCGTGTCCCTTGGCTACCGGATGGCGCGACCTATTCGCTGTGGAATCACTAAATGCCGAAACTGATCGGATACTCGAGGTCACGTAGCCAATGTGCGGTCGTGTGCCCTGCTGTGAGGATGAGGAAGCATTAAAGACAGTCTCTCGGACTGTCAATATAACGGAGCGTCCCGAGCAACGGACATATGCTCCGAATGTAAAATATCTGAACCACAACATGCGGTCCCCTATGTTGTTGGCTTCCTCCGATCTGTCCTCAATCTGCCGTCACTGGGTGAGTACTAAAGTAATTAAAGTGCTCGCATCACCCAAATCTCCTTCCTAGACCGCAACGGACGAACCCGGCAGCCGAACCATTCGATGAATGTACGCTACACCGGGTGAGCTAGCGAATGTCGCTCCGTAAGCGATAGACATATTCCATGAGCACTTATTGCCGCTAACTCCTCATTAACTATGACGACAGAGGCACACTTTTGAAAGACATCTCCATAACTCTTCGAACAAGAAACCAGAAATGCTTGGATAGCAAGCATAAAATAATAATATATATAGCGTCGTTCAATAATTCGAAAGTTTGTGTGACATTATTGGACTATGTCGGAACTGAGGGACGATGTCCCTGAACCGAACCAAAAAATTACTAAGTCCACCGACGCTATCAGTTTCTTATCCGGCATCGCAGCATATGTTGATCCGAAAGGGAAAGCTTGAAATCCACCGAATCCCTTTCGGTATCCCGTCGGACCGGATGAAACTTTCGGACGTCCGTACCCGCTTCCGCGGAGCGTCCCGACCCAGCATCGTCGGATAAAATATATGCGACAGATTCAGTTGATGCTGGGATGCTGCGATAAACTGTGCTATTAAGGAAAGCACGTCCGTTCTCGAGGCCTGTGCAGTAGCGGACTTACGATGCATTGCTGCTGGAAGCTCCGTGTACGTTGACTCCCGCACACTTCCTATGCGAACGTCCGGAGTCTGCAGGCCTCGAGTCCCCGGCTACCGACCCAGCGCTGTCGGATAATTCTCGATCCGACACCGTTTCTGTCGGCTGCTGGGATGCTGCGATAAGCTGTGCTATGTGCACAAGAATGTCCGGCGTCGAGACCTGCGGAGGCGCAGTCTATCGCTGCTTCGCCGAGGGCAGCTCCGCATCAGATGGCTCCCGCATACTTTTCCTATGCGAACGTCCGGAGTCCATCGGTCTCGAATCCCTGGCTGCCGGATGGTGTGACCTGGTCGCCGAAGAATCCTTGATCGGCGAAGCTGGTAATATATCGGCGGTCACGCAGCCAAGGTGCGGTCGTGTGCGCTGACGAGAAGAGGAAGCCTTAGCAGTCTCAGCGGACTGCCTATACAACGGAGCGTCCCGAGCGACGGACGTATGCTCCGCTAACGACACATTGTACCACAACATCTGGGGCCAGATGTTGTTGAACGAGAGAGGGGCCTCTCTCGCTTGCCGTCCGGATGGACCGGAACGAGCTATGAACCGGACTAAAAGGCTTCCTCCGTTCTCCCTCCGATCCGCCGTCACTGGGTGTGCATTAAGTTAATTTTATAGTGCTCGCATCACCCCAAAATTCCTTCTAGACCGCAACGGACGAACCCGGCTGCCGAACCATTCGGTGAATGGACGCTACACCGGGCGAGCTAGCGGACGTCAAAGGCCGTCGAACCTACTAGGGTCCTCTTAGGCAATTGGCGTATTACATGAGCACTTTTCCGCTAGCCCTTCATTAATTGTGACGACGGAGGCACACTGTTGGAAGACATCACAGATACATCACCCTAATCTTGATCGTCTGAAAATAGAAATTGATAAAGTAGAGTGACCCTGCGGGGAAAGGACCGGAGTGTCCAAATCCCCAACAACATACCGTGACATACGCTTCCCATATTGTCATCGAAATCATACGATACAGAACAGGAGTTAATGCGAGTACACTGACCACATATAGAATGATAATAAGGTCAGAGGAAGACTTCCTCTTAAAACAATTGATCAATATCCTTTCAATGTGAAAAGAAAACAAGTCCTGGTACTCGCACTAACCCCTGGCAATCAAAATACATAATAATAATATGATCCATTAATATAGAAAAAATAATTGAAATCAAAATATTTTGAAAAAAATATTTTTTCAGAACAGCCCAAGTTTCTGAAAAGTAACGTTGAGCCCCAATGGATCCCAAGCCTAAGTGTGGACAAAAATTTTAAAAATATTTTAAACAATTTATTCAACACTTACGAACAATAATAATGTATCTAGTTATGATTAAAATAACATAAAGATATTATTATTTAGAAATCCCCCCCTCACACAGAGGGCTGTTGTAAATGTAAACAATGAGTGTAAAAACACTAAAATAAGACTCCAGGCACCCAGGCCCGAAATCAGTTACCAAAAATACACCATCTGATGCAAAACAGAGGCTTCCAGGGAAGAAACTGCAGAACATCAGATGGTAGATGCAGAACACAACGCCTAACCACCCGTAGGTGAAGACGTAAACATGGGGAAAGAACAGAATTCATTCTGTTATTCAGCTAAAACTCCCAAGAAATTTTAGTAATAATAATTACAGAAACTATGCCAAAGCATGGGAGAATAGCAAGGGGGAACTTAAAGGACAGGGAGAGAGGAAAAACACTTGAAAAAACAGTGTAACTAAATAATCAGAATGACAACAAAATGGCTGCTGCCTTGAAAATAGGTAACTTAACATAATTTCATTAAAAAATTTTAAGTTACAGCCCTGATAATATTCTGTCACACATTCTTTTCCTCTCCTCCTTTTCTATCCTCCTTAGAATCACCATTTCACTAATATTTATGTGTCTGGCATCATTTAAACTGAGATTTAAAAGCACAAAGATCAGTCAGATGTTAACTGATGAAGGGCCAAACTTAGAAAGATAAATGGCGCCAATTTCGGAACGTCCTTGACACTGCGCATGCGCAGTAGGGGCGAAGTGTGGAGGGCCTTTCAGGACATGTTTTCTTTAGTTTTAGATGCAAATTTTGGGGATTGGGGGGCAAAATTTGTGTTTGGCCCTATATTTTAAGAGTTAGCACCAGCTATGTCTGGGTCATTGGTACAGTATAAAAATATAGGGCCAAACACAAATTTTGCCCCCCAATCCCCAAAATTTGCATCTAAAACCAAAGAAAACATGTCCTGAATGGCCCTCCACACTTCACCTCTACTGCGCATGCGCAGTGTCAAGGACATTCCGAAATTGGCGCCATTAATCATTCTAATAACCAGTGCCTGGTAAGCGCTATGTACTCAGCGGGGAGGTAAGAGTTCCCAACTCCTGGGAGGGCCATCCCCGTCTGGGTCATTGGTAAGTATAAAAAATATATAAATTACTATAAATTTTTTAACATTTTTATACTGTACCAATGACCCAGACATAGCTGAATAGTAAAAAGGCTGGAGGGCCAAGGACATACAGCAAGATGGAATACGCTCAATAATACAAAATAGAGTCATCCCCTCTAGGGAAAAAGAAGTAATAGGCCTTACATGTATCTTTCTTATTTATGATAAATTAGAAAGATACAACACCTTCCAAAATTGAGCTTCATACATCCATGTACTCTATTAATATCTAGTATAATCCTTATACTAATAATTTTGAAAGTAAACCAATAAATAAAGTAAGTCTAGAGAATAGAGACTCTTATACTCCTAAAAGTGTCTGAGGATTGCATAATCATGTCCGTTGACATATGCAATATTCAAAAGCTATACTTTAAAAACTAAGACTTGAATGAATTTTTAAAACATAAACTTCTCACTAAACAACCATTCCAATAACAGCTCAGAATTACTAACTCCGGAGGAGGTATCCCCTTGATTTCATAGTAAAACAGGTGACCCAAGGGAACACCCTCCTCCCCCCCCCCTTTTTCTTGCCCTGGGTCAAATAGCCCAGAGCGAAGAGGGCAGCAGAACGGAGTCACTGCCGAAACAGACAGCCTACCTAGTTATAGTAGCAACTGTTAAGTGAATGACATTCTGAGCAGTAGATAATAGACCTAACAATAGAGGCCTCCAGAAATGGACTCAATATTCCTGAGATAAAAAATTCATGAATGTGGATGGCTGAGCGCAATGAGCAGCCTTCAAAAATCTATAACAGCGACACTATTAATGTAAGGCCAAGATGTAGAAGAACTCTTACTTCATGAGCCGAAATCTCAAACACAACTGCTGAGTCAAAGATATACCATAAGCAGTATCGATAGTTAATTGAATCCATTAGCAATAGAATGGAGCATAACATCCTTCTAATAGGCATCAAAGACAGAAGAAGTTTACGCCCGTAGTAATAAACAGATATCTGTTTATAAATACATAAACTCTAACCGGACAGAGTAAAGGCCTATGCCCGTACGAAGACGGAAGGACCTTAATAACA